>CAWUFW010002570.1:0-600000 GCA_963921515.1 Calotriton arnoldi | reverse complement strand
ACATATAACAAACATTGACCACAGAGAAGCAAGCTTTTGGGAAGGACATGCAAAGCAATAAGTTAAAAGCAATGGGCGGGCTGTAAGCCCACAGAGGAGATACAGCATGTCTTGAAGAGACAGCACATGCGCTGCCTAGCCAAGACCTAAAAACTGACTTTAAAATAGGTCCCCGCTGGGCCCTTTGTTGCTGTCCTTTCAAGGCAAAAACAGTGATTTTTCAACAATGATTGTAAACAATTAATTTAATCTATATCACTGTTCACATTTCACGTTTTGCCTAATTTACTTCCATAAGAGTTTTTGCTTTTTTCCAGGATGTTGATTTCCCTGTAGTTTTTTTTTTAATACAGCATATTAATCTTGTATTATGCATGCTGGAACTGGGTGCCTGTAGCTGTTTGTGTGAATGCAGATTTTGGATGGGTGCTTATAATGTACCTCGAGTTGAGAGCTCTGGAGTTGAGGCTAAAGGCAGTGCAAGTTTCTCATTGTGTTTATCAGTGGGTCATAAAGGTGTTTAGAATACATGCTCATCCTATCCCAGGCCTCTTTGCAGTGAGCACAGAGCAATAATACAAAATGACTGGCCCCCATCAGAAGGTGAAATAGGGGCCCCTGAGTCTCCCGTATCTCAGATATTCATTTGCCATGGGCTGTATGGGTCCCTGAAAAGATTGGGGGGGCGGCTGGTCCTGAAGGGTTGGGGGATCCCCTGCACTGCAGGGGCTATAGGAGCCAGTGTTTTGCTCCTGATGGTGTCATGTTCCAACTGTATTTGTGATTCTATGTGAAAGGGTGTGAAGGAGTTACAAAACTGTTGAAAAACTGAGAGGCTGAAAGTAAAAGAAAATTAAGTTAATATTGGAGAATGGGTGCATTGGAGAATGGGTGCATTGTGTGGGGGCGGGTGGTGAAGTGAAAGATGCAAATGCAGAAGGAGAGGGTGAAAAGGGTGCAGAAGAGGAAAAATGATGTGTGAAATATGCAGATGGCAAATTTCAATAAGATGTGTGGAGCAAAAGGGCGTAAGTTTCTTACAGAGAGGCTTCAGAGGAAAGTAGTGTGAAGGAGATAACATGAGTGACTGACATTCTTAAGACCACTACTTCTTTCACAGACTTTAGTGTTAAATTGACAGGTTCTTATGTTCAGAATTGAAAACAAATCTATACTAATTATTTACAACAATAATATTTTAAGTCACTTATCTGATCCTGCTTGCAAGCATTGGCAAGATCAGTGTGTTTGTGTTATTTTAGGCGCATCTGTTATCGTGTGATATGTCTGAATTAATATCAGAAAGCTCCCAGAGAGGCACTCCAATGCTAATCAGATAGCTTGCTGGGTGAAGCACTGGATTTTAGTTTGCATGTTTTAAGTCACACTCTTAATTACATAGGCCACACCTCTTTCAAAGGGTTAATATTTACGTTTCTTTTGCTGCACCCCTTTTCCCCTTTTAGAACCCCCCTTCACCTTTTCATCCCACTTAAAGCCCTGAGGAACATATTGGAGCAGAAAGTTACATTCACTGTGCAGCCAGTGTAATCAGGCAGGATCCCTGTAGACCATGTTCTGTAGTTAAAAGTTTGCTCCGCTGTGGACGTGGGTGGCCAAGTAACCACTAATGACACAGCATCCTTCAAGTCATTTCTCCGTCCCGGTAAAACACAGCGTCTGTGAACTCATTCATCCAAGTGGCTTTGGATATCAGCTTTTGATAATGATTAATGTAAGTAATAAGGTTCTCTAGTTGAATTGTTTTTAAAGTTAACAACTGGTATGAGCTAATTAAGTAGTAAGTCTCTTATCAAGAACAGCTGTGAAATGGGTAAAAAACTGGGTCAGGTTATTTAATAGGGGGCTCTGGTTCAATATGACAAGTTTTGCCCACATCAAACCATGTTTATTAAGTATGATAGCACAAAAGCTGTCTTGGTGGTATCAGGGAATAGTTGCGGTCTCACCAAAAAGTGCAATTGCCATTGTGCCCTAAAGCTTTGGAATATATACGGATCCTCAACTTTTCAAGGTGTGCTAAGACCAAATTATTAGTGATGATAGTGTTTTGTTTTGTTACACTCCCATGTTTTTTTTCATATTTTCTTCAGTGCTAGAAACACTTGTAATAGAGCTTTCACTATGAGGCGAGGTCGGATCAGTGTTGAGAGAACTAGGTGTGTTTTTGTTCAATCGAATTTAACAAAATGCCTTGTTCTTAATGGGCCACCTCAAACTCTTCATGCATCTTAGCTATACATTGATCCATCATTTGAATGGTACTTATTAGACGGATCCATTTTTTGCCTGACAAACTGGCAGTTTCAGGAGTTGTAGACTCTCTGAAAGCCCCTGCCATCCCTGAATACCTGCGTTGCTTGAGAGAAATAATGGACTGCAGCACACTCTCTTTCGAGTCATGTGTTTCAGAGAACTGTCCCACTCTGAGGGGCATATTAGCAAGACCGGCGATAAAATTATCGCCGTTTTAGCGGCAGGAAACTGCCGCTAAAACGGCGATAATGGGCTTGATAATATGCGTTATAGAATTCAATAGAAGCCCAGGTTAGATGTGCAGGACATCTAACCTGGGCTTCTATTGAATTCTATAACGCATATTAGCAAGCCCATTATCGCCGCTTTAGCGGCAGTTTCCTGCCGCTAAAACGGCGATAATTTTATCGCCGGTCTTGCTAATATGCCCCTGTATTTTTAAAAACTTGATTGCTCTAAATGTATGGAAACCCAGAAGCCAATTTGTAAGTAAGGCCCTCATTACGATGTAAACTGGGGTGGCATGGTGAGCAAAAGAATGATGGATTTAACCCAGATCTCTTGACTGGGGTGAATGTTTTGATTTGTTCTGCATTCCGTCCATCAATTGTGTGTCTTTTGCTTCCTCGCCCTAAGTGCGCCGGGTATGCCCAGACGTGGGTCCCTAGCTCACTGTGCCACTGGAATCAAGCTATTCTGGCTGATGAGGGGTGAAACCCCGAAACTGGTCCTAGGATGCTTGTTTCCGGTCCAGGGATGACCTGGCTTGGCAGTTCTGGCGGGACTGTTCCCATGAGGCACAGGGTCAAGACTGATTTGCATATGGCCAGGTCTAAACTGGGGTGGCATGGTGAGCAAAAGAATGATGGATTTAACCCAGATCTCTTGACTGGGGGTGAATGTTTTGATTTGTTCTGCATTCCGTCCATCAATTGTGTGTCTTTTGCTTCCTCGCCCTAAGTGCGTCGGGTATGCCCAGATGTGGGTCCCGGGCTCACTGTGCCACTGGAATCAAGCTATCCTGGCTGATGAGGGGTGAAACCCCGAAACCGGTCCTAGGATGCTTGTTTCCAGTCCAGGGAGGACCTGGCTTGGCAGTTTGGGCTGGACTGTTCCCATGAGGCACAGGGTCAAGACTGATTTGCATATGACCAGGTCTAAACTGGGGTGGCATGGTGAGCAAAAGAATGATGGATTTAATCCAGATCTCTTGACTGGGGGTGAGTGTTTTGATTTGTTCTCCATTCCGTCCATCAATTGTGTGTCTTTTGCTTCCTCGCCCTAAGTGCGCCGGCTATGCCCAGACGTGGGTCCCGGGCTCACTGTGCCACTGGAATCAAGCTGTCCTGGCTGATGAGGGGTGAAACCCCGAAACCGGTCCTAGGATGCTTGTTTCCGGTCCAGGGAGGACCTGGCTTGGCAGTTCGGGCTGGACTGTTCCCCAGAGGGTCAAGACTGATTTGCATATGGCCAGGTCTAAACTGGGGTGGCATGGTGAGCAAAAGAATGATGGATTTAACCCAGATCTCTTGACTGGGGGTGAATGTTTTGATTTGTTCTGCATTCCGTTCATCAATTGTGTGTCTTTTGCTCATTACGATGTCGGCGGTCGGACTGAATTAGAATGGGACCGCCATGCTGGCGGTTAAAAAGTGCTCTTTTACACGGCAGCTTGTGCTGTGGCCCAGGAAAAGGGCAGCAGCACAAGCCGCCGTGTGACAGAGCACTTTGTGCACATCCATGCACTGTGTGCCATGCACCATGGGGTGTTTGGCACACGTGCATGGATGTGAGTGGGGGCCCTACATGTGCCCCCAGGGCCAATTTGCAAAGGCCCTCGAGGGGCGGGGGTCCTGTTTGGGGCCCCAAAGTCCCTTTCCAACAGCCTTTTCATGGAGGTCAGACTACCATGAAAAGGCTGTGAGAAAAGAACATCGTACTCCCGATGGCAGTGCCTGCCTCGGCGCCGCCGCCATTCAGGGACTGCAATTCCGACCGACACCCCGTCGGGATCTATGATCCTGACGGAGGCAGCGGTCTCCCCTCCAACCCTGAAATCCGGCAGTCGAACTGCAGGACTGTCTGTAGGTCGGACTGCCACCTACAGCCAGTCGGTGGCGGTCTGACCAACATCGTAATGAGGGCCTTAGTGACGCAAACTGTTTAACTAATGGCAAATGACGAATGAAACCGAGCTTACTGGTTCTAGCATGGGATGGTGCTGTGACAAGCCATGAGCCGACTAGGAATCCAGCAGAAGATCCCAGTGCCAGCTGGAAACACACCTGTCAGATGCTACAGATAAACAAGGCAATAAACAGCACTGCAAAAAGGAAATGATGGGAAGGACTAACTAAGTAACCGAGGGAACCCAAAGGAAGGAAAACAATAAACGTGAGGGACACAAAATGGGTGTGAACTAAATCAAAATTGGAAAGCCAATGCAACCAAGTGACTTGTTGCCAGGTGAAGACTAAATACCAGAAGGAGTCTTTTTTGTGTTGTAATTCTTTATTGGTAACAAAACTATTCAGCAGATTTACAGTATAGAACAGAGTACACATTTGCGATGGATAGGGAGGGAGAGGGGGGCAGGGGGAAGAGGCGGGGGTATTAGTTAGATTGCATAGTGCTAGTAGTACTGATACAACCATAAATTATATATCTTCCTTCGTCAAATATTGGTGGACCGACATCCCACAGGGGAAGAGAGCATGGACAGTCGGCAGCAAGGGTAGGCAAGGTGCTATGGACATCGGAGTGGGGTGAGCGAACATGTAAGGAAAGAGGGTGTAAGCAAAGCGCAAGGGGTGTCGCACACCATCAACCTATTGTGCCCCACAGGGTTCTCGGGGGGAATAGAGCCCATGCCAACACATGTGAAGGGGGGGCGGGAGATGGCAGAAGCCCATGGCATGGGAAGGGGCCGGTTTATGTCCGAGAGACAGAGCGGGTATAGGAGAGGGAGGGGAACAGAGACAGGAGGGAGGAAAGAGCGAGAAGGGTGGCCAGGTGGGGAGGGAGATATGAGCGAGAGGCAGTAGATAGGGAGAGGGGGCAGTGAGAAGGGGGGAGAGAAGAGAAGAGGTATGAAGAGGGGAAGGTGGGACAAGGTGAGGATGTCAAGCTAAGAGCTCCTAACAGGCTGCCATGGGAGACCCTCGCAGACTATGGACATTTAAACACACTCGTTTGGGGCTTTAGGGGTGAGCTGGCGAAGTATTTAGGAACACCTCTGACTGGTCTTGCAGGTTGTTAATTACTCGTTTGCGCATTGCTGTCTGTATCATCGCAACTGTCCAGTCCTCTTGTGATGGTGTTATGTACCCCAACCTAGGCCTAAGTAGCAAAACGACCTTTCACCTACATTTGTTCTACTTTGATCT
This sequence comes from Calotriton arnoldi, assembly GCA_963921515.1. Classification (NCBI taxonomy): domain Eukaryota; kingdom Metazoa; phylum Chordata; class Amphibia; order Caudata; family Salamandridae; genus Calotriton; species Calotriton arnoldi. Next base: position 594,337 of record CAWUFW010002570.1, on the reverse strand, counting down.
GCATAACAGTTCTAGCACTGACCTTCTACCCAGTTATGTGCTGAATAAATGTCGATTGGTTTTCTTGAAACTAGCCTCTTTTATTATGCATGAGGATTCTTAGAAAAGTCCCCTACACATGACGTACATAACAGGATTAACATACTCTGTATAAAAGTCATGGTCATTTTCATCCTTGGGGCGATAGAACTACTGTTATAGGGATTCTGCACACACACAGAGCTATGCACAGGATAATAGGACCTCGGAATATAGTGGTGAGCCAAACATAAACCTTAGCTCCTAAAACCCCAACCCAACTAGCCTTAGCGTCCCATTAGCAACAATGTACCAATGATTAGACAACCCAGAACACGGTATCTCTCTCTCTCTCTCAGGACTCGCAGTAGCAAGAACACCCTTTCGTCACTCACTCATACCTGTCCACAACCGGCGTAAGAAGAGACACAGTATAGGTTAAAATGTTTATTTCAACATACGTGCTCTAAGATACAGTACACGTGACAGTACTATCAGCATAATGCATAAGAATAATATAATCAGCATAGTTACAACTCCATAGAATACTAACGGGGAAAGCATTTCATAAAGCAGTGGATAGAGGGCTGAATGACCTTACCACCCTCCCCGTGCTAGTATCTATTGTATTATAAAAATAGAAGACCTCTGGGCTTTGACTAGCGAACCCTCATACCTCAGTCTCTAGATGCAAAGACTACATCAGCAGACAATCACAGCTCTTCTCCCTGGAAAGGTTTTTCTCCAAGTTCCTCTCGAGAGGGAAAAACGCAATACTAAAAGCCCACCAATTTCCCCATGGCAGCTGTACATAGTGTTATGTCTAGGTGCGAGGGACTGGCCATATCAGTAAGAACCAGGGACGTTGTTTTTCGACCTTGTAACTGTTGTTCAGACTGAGCCCAAAGGGAACAGGAGAAAAGGTGAGAAACAGAAAATGCAGACAGTTGTAAAATAACTTGGCAGGAGCAGAGGGAGACAGAACAACGGCTAAGAGTAACGTGCGCAAAAGTCATCATGGCAGCCAGGCCTATGCCAACGTATCCAAGCAGGCCAGGAGGCCACAAACCACAAGACACCCTCCCCTGGACAGTCCATCGGCCAAGAGTAGGGACGAAGACAGAGTTCAAAACACCTGAGCAGAATGGAGGCGGCTACAACGGAAGCAGTCCCAACGAAGGACAACGGATGGGAAAAGGTGGCAAAAAAGACAGCCAGCGAGGCAGTTCACGGACAGTGAATGCCATATCAATCCAAAAACGTGGAAGTGCAGAAAAACGCTATACCGTCCAAGAGGACATCATTGGAATCGTCAGAAAACGTAGACGCCATCCAGTCCAACAGGTCAAAGCTGCAGGAATGCTCCTCAGAGGACGGAGCATCCAAAAGTAATGCGGGACAGCTTGCGTGATACTCAATATAGCTTTGTTGTAGGAGATTCTGAGCAGCCGCCCAGATATCCCATTGCGCCAAAATCCCCAGTGCAGCCGCACGCGTCATGCAGCCTGCAACGGAACAGTCCCGTTCATGGGCCTCTAAGGGACCCATCAACCGAACAAAATCCGGAACAGACAACGACGTATTGGAGAGGCAATAATCCATGGTCCAGGTGAAAGGACAGCGGATGCAAGACATCACAGGTTGCACGCAAGTGAAACACGCAAAGCGAAAAGAAAGGGTATAGGACACACTCAGTGTCGCCAACGGCAGAACTCCGAAACCAGACAGAAGGCGTTCACGGAGCAGCTGGAGGCGTCCGGGGTCGAGAAGGGCCCATTGGGGAGCAGCCATTGCGAAGGAAGCAGACCAACAACAGCACACCAGCCGCCAAGGCAAGGATTAACGGAAAGCCACCAAGGACGCTGGAAAAAATTGAATGAATAAATGCCGGTATCACACCAAAAATAGTTTGGAAGGAGGACACAAGGCCGGACCCCACCACCTTAAAAAAATGCACCAGACCTACAGTGTTAGATGCGTTAAAAATACGGTGAATCAATTCACCGAAATGTTGTGGGAGGTTAGTGTTCAAAAGGGCCTGTATTTCACTGTGGGTACTTGCCACCTGGAGAATGAATGTCTCCCGGGCGGAAGTGAGCATAACCTCCTCGTTCAATAATAGCGCCTTTATTCTGCTCAGTTTATTGAAATCCGCCTCCATAGTAGGAATGGAAGGCCAAATAGAATTATCTATGATGTCGTGAGGGGGAGGAAAAAGCACATTCTTGCAGCAGACAACCCTGTGCGAAACAGTAACAATATAGGGTATGCCGGCCTGCATGCCACAGCAGTTGTCGTTATTCAAAAGCAAATAGCTACCATTTGTAAGCAAAGTAAAGGTAGGAGAAATAGTAGGAGCAGGAATGCCCTTTAACACACAAGCAAGATTAGGAGCTGAAACATTACAAGCTCCGTGCAATTTAATATGTTTACAAACAAGGGAATGACCCACAGTTGAATCGCATGACTCCCCCGTGAGAAAAACTTCCTTGCCGTCTCTAAGGCATTTATACATGAAAGGGAGGGACCAGAGTTCATGCAGGAAGGCACTACCCAAAGGCTGGAAACGGCCCACAGGATAATGTCTCATGCATGAACTAAATTCAAACAAGGAAAAAGGCAAAGCGATAACCCCATGAACTAGCCACACAGCAGAATCCAATTCCGCCACAGAGAATGGTAAGGGCTCCACTTTCTCGATATGTAATAGAGTGTAAGCTGCATCTTTCATGGACATGAATTGCTGTTTGTCAGTTAAATTAAAAGGCCGAAATAAGGCAGTGGTGTTCAGAAAATGCCAAGGAACCTTACCCAACTTAAGTGTTTGCAAGGTCCACGCAAACTGCATAACGGAACGTAACTGATTTTGACCATGGTACAACACAGAAACATCATCTTGTACAATATCAACAACAGAGGACACAATATTCTCTAACGTGTAAATGCGGGAAGACAGGGTATTAATACTATTGTCAACAACAGCAAGCGCCTTTTCCATATTAGCTTGGTCTATCTCCCGTAGACGGGCAGCAGCTTCCATTTGCGATAGCTTCCAGAGTTCATTATAAGCTTCATAAATGAACCTCTTCGGTCGTGGACCACGAGGTCCCAATATAAAGTCGGACAGATCAATGTTGCCTGTTAGGAGGGATGAATGTTGTTTAACAGATTCCAGGGAAGAATGCTGTAACCACTGTTTACATAATTTACCCACAGAATATGTCGTGACAGTACGGGAGTCTGAAAACCTAGGATCGGGCCTATCCTGTTTGTAGCCAGGGACTGAGTCGTGAAAACGCAGTTGGCACGCATTAGATGATATGGGCCAAGCCAACCAGGGTGACTGCACAAGCGTAGAAACATTAAACGAATTGTTCTGCAACAAAGCTTGTAAAGTGGCTAGGGACATATTAAGGTGCACGCTAGTGTTTGTAGTGGAAGACAGCGATGGAATGGAAGGTGCATTTAATTGTTTGGTAGTAGCCAAGCCCCAACATGTAGTCTGATAGATGGAAGCATTCAGAAACACAATTTGGGTCGGGATAAGGCAAGCACGATGCAAAGCCTCGGTGCCTTGCACTTGCCATGATTTTGAACCCCAGATGGATTTCAAATCTACAGTGTTCTTCCAGTACTCATAACCACCCACAGCTAAGGCACTCAAAAAGGAACCCGAATATAGCAATTTGGTGTGGGTCAACATGATTTTCTGAGTGGATGGGGCGTTTAATTTAAAAAAATAAGAACCAGGGTTCGATCTATTAAAATCAGTGAAATATGTCAATTTATTTCTAAGAGTCCGGGAACTACCCGGTAAAGGGTTGGGACAATGTTCCCATTGGGTGTACGCGAAAGAATCACGTAGTGCACTTGGTTTATGAACAAAATGGTTGCCCCAATGCTGGTAGCAATATAAATCGGCATAATTCGCAGAATTCATATATAAATCCTCAGAATTAAAGGAAGCATAATATTTTAAATCAGCAAACAATGCTTCAACGGCATGCACATCCCAATCGTCAGAATGAATATTACTTTTTACTATATCACCCATCGAAACCCGAAGGACATTGGGTACATTAATAATTTCTGTTGGTCCATGAATTTGAAAGTTTACTGCATCCCATACGATGCCATCAGCAACTGGAAAAGCTGAAATGTTCACAAATGTGTGATCACGCTTCATGATGTGAGATGAGGAATGTGGAGCCAAAGTTCCAGCAACACTGTTCACAGCAGAGCGTTCCGGTAGATAGTGACCATTGATGAGCAGAAAAAACACTGTGACAAAGCCAATGGACATGAACAAAAAAATGAGGAACAGCACCAACCAGATGTATGTCCAGGGGGAATCAAAAAATTGTCTCTGAACCAGGATACAAAAATACTGAACTTGGACGGGACAATGGATGAGGTGGAATCCGAGTCAAAGGAATAACGTGTTGGGCTCAGCGGCGTTGTTGGTAAGTGTGCCACCGATTCGGTATCGGGATAGGTATACTCGTTCTCGTCGATGCAGGGGGAGACAGGGGGTTCGAGTATACTTTCAGGCAAATCAACCATCTCAATTGTAACATCAGTGACCGTTCGGGCAGGAGGGCCACGAACACAAGTCCGGTAAATGGCAGGACAAGAGACCGCTGGTGTAACACTATTCAGGATCGGCCAGATGTTGTAACTTGACATTTTCCACTGAGATGTATCTGTTCTCCTTGCGACCAGGAAGCGGTGGTAAGATGACTGTACGTGTTCCCTTCAAGCCCAGGACTGGAACCGGTGCACGATAAGAGGGTCCGAATTCTTTCTTGTTCTCCACCTTCTCTCGAACCAGGTCGCCAATCTTCGGAAGCCAGCCGGCAACCGGAATCTGCAATGCAGGGTCTGTGGCTGAGGGTAAATGTGCGATTGCAAGTTTGTCTCGGGCTTCTTGTAAGTCCTGTAACATAGTAGAATGGTTATCTACATCAAAGATGGCGGATTGCGCCGCCATGTCTAGACCATCAAGGTCAGGCACAAACATTCGTATGCCAAAGAGCATTTCGTATGGGGCCAGCCCATCCAGAGATCTTCTAGGGAGATTATTAAGTGCACGTTGTTCGGTATACAAGTGGGTCAGCCAGTTCCTGCCAGTACCTAAGACTCTAGCTGTCAAGGATTGCTTTAAATCACGGTTCATTCGCTCCACAATTGAATTACCCTCAGGTCTGTATGGAGACGAAAACTTCACCCGTACCCCCAGTGAACCCATTGTGTCCTTGTATGCCTTAGAGGCAAACGCTGGACCTTGGTCAGAATGGAAGGTGCCGCAAGCGAAGATTCCCACAAAGATACGCAAATCCCTGATGACATTTCGAGCGTCAGCACTCCGTTGTGGCCAGACCCAGATGAAACGTGTGCACGAGTCCACTGCCACTAAGATATATTTATAGGCAGTGTCTGAAGAAAATGGACCGCAGTGATCCAAGTAAACACACCCAAAGGGTCTGTTAGAAATGTAGAGCGAGGTCTGTGGCGGTCGTGTAACCGTAGAAGGCTTAATCTGTTGACACACGTCACAAGAAAGCACATAAGTACGGGTGTCTTTATATAAACCACGCCACCAGTACCGCTGCTGCAAGATGGAAACGGTCGCAGACACTGCAGCATGAGCCGAAGCCATGCCTTCGTGTGCAGCCGTTATCAAGGAAAGTCTGCGCTCCGCGTTGGGGATCAGCCGATCACCAACGTCGGGTATTGTTACATAGGGAGCCTGTTCGGGACCTAACTGATAAGAATATTTGGAAGGAAAACCCCTAGGGTAATTAGCACCTTCCTGTGTTGCAGCAATAGCTGCCAAAATATCAGTATCAATTTTAGACATGGATCTAGTAACTGCTGCTACTGAACACGTGACTACTGCTGATTTGGCCGCTTCGTCTGCCAAACCGTTACCAACAGCATGTGCGCCCACCCGCTGATGGCCAAGGGTGTGAACCACCTGTGTGAGTGGCAGACGTTGTCTCAATTCTGCCACCCGAACCCAAAGCATTTTATGCTTATTTGTGCTACCTTTAGCGTCTCTATAGTCATTTTGCGACCAGAAGAACAGATTGTCATTGTAAGATTGAACACAGTAGTAAGAATCGCTTACAATTAGAGTGGTCACATCCGGAGTAGCGAACTCAAGCGCAAGCACCAATGCGCGCAGCTCGGCCAATTGTGCAGTACTGTCCCCGAGTGCCTGAGTGTGCACTACAGTGGATTTGAACTTTCCGTTCACAAAGGTACCTGCAACAATAGCACAGGCGGCGGAATAAGCATGCTTGGACCCCGTGGCCAGTTGTGCCGAACCATCGGTGTAGATCACACAGTCGTAATCCTCAAGCGGCAGTAAAGACAGAGGAGGAGGATGAACGAATTCATACTGTAAAAACTCCTGAGTCTGTAGAGAAGAATCGAAAATGAAAGTGACATCAGGAGACGTCAAAGATGTTGCCCATTGAATCCAACGGGGGTGCAATGCTTTAGAGTTCGGGACACTCGCCTTTGTCACTGCCTCTAGGGCAGGATATGGTGTTACCACCAGAATGCGCTTTCCCTGTGCCAGTGCGCGTTCCTTTAGAATCGCCATCTACACTGCAGTCAGAACTTTCTCCACAGATGAAAAGCGCATTTCTGCGGAAGTGTAAAGATGTGACTTGTACGCGATCGGAACTGTGTCACCTTTGTTAAAGGTTAAGTACGTGAAACCCACTGCCCCCGGAATTATTCTAATCACCAGGTTTGTGTGGTTATCACGCGTCAACAGGTACTTAGGCTCAAGAAGGTCTGTCTGCAAAGACTGCAGAATGGAGGAATGCTCCGGAAGCCAACTAGACTTCGAAAAGTTTGGTTGTATCAAGGCATATAATGGCTTGATACGCTGGGCGTATTCGGGAATATAAGTACGCCCGAATTTCAGAAAACCCAGCAAAGACTGAAGTTTTTTCAGAGTAGTAGGAGGGCACAAAAGTGCACATTTTTCTAAGAAGTGGGGGGCTAAGCCCTTACCTTCATTGTTGAGCCCGTAGCCCAAAAACAAAACTGTTAATTCAACAATGTGTGATTTGGCAAAATTAAACTTGTAACCTAAAACCGCAAACTCGAGAATAATGCGGTCTACTCTGGAAAGATGCGGATATAACTCGTCGTCTGTCAGGTAAATATCATCGACGTACGAACATGCATCTGGGTCTATGCCGTCTAACAAAGAGACAACACGGGCAGCGAACACTCCTGGACTGTTTTTGTAGCCCATAGGGAGTCGCCTTAATTTGAATTGTTTACCACCGGAGGTAAAAGCGCTCCATTGGCTACACTCCGTGGCTAAGTTGTGCGTGTAAAATCCATTGGATAGGTCAAGTGTCGTTTTATATTTTTTACGAACAAGACTGTCTACAAGCGCAGAACTGTGGGTATTTTGCACCGCAAAGGTCCGACAATGAGAGTTCAAATGCCGGTAATCCAATACTAGGCGGTACGATCCATCGGGTTTAGAAACCGCGAAAAGGGGATTATTCATGGGTGATACGCATGTTTCTATTACTCCCTGATATTCTAACTGAGTCAGAATTTCAGAAACGGGGCTTTTTGCTTCCCGTTTTATGGGATATTGGGGTTGTGGCTGTGGTAGGGACCGCAAAGGTATTTCATAGGGGGGAGAGTCTTCATCCCAACCCACGTGGTTGCGGTATAACGCAGGAGCCAGGGACACAGCCCACTCAGCTGCAAGGGCCTCCGCTTTGTCCTTTGGGACATGTCGAGAAAAGCTCGGAAGGATTACCTCCTCTCCTCTACGCGCAGCAAGTACGAATGGGGGTGGCCAATCCGCCTCCGCTAACAAAATGTCGTACGAAAAGGTCAGATTTTCCCAAACTATCCCTTTAATTACACGCTGTATATCACCTTCAATTTGGATGACAATATTAAATAGTCTGTCAGGGGGTGCCACTCTGGTGTCTGCTGTCTCAACAGTAATGAATGTTTCAGTTGCTGTCGCCTCCATATGAGGACGTAGCGCCTCCCGCACTATGGTAACTTCCGCGGCGCTGTCTAGGAGGGTCACTGCCCACGTCCAATTCAGGAGTCTCGTTCTCACCGTCTGTGGCATATTTCGCTGTTACAGCGGCAACTTTCTTCTTCTGAAATTGTGGGCGAGAACGTTGAAAGTCTTCTGCTTTCCCTCTGACTTGTTGTCGATGTTGGTCTCGTCCCTGGGGAGCCTCTCGACCCCTTCCTCTATCCTGGCGATCTCCTCCACTGGCTTGTGAAGTTGTCTGTGCCTGTGAAGAACGAGGCGAACGCGTATCAGGGATCTGAAACCTATCCGGAGATTTAATTCTCGCCCTATCGCGCAAATCATATGTGCGTTCAGAAGAGACAGAAACTGGGGATGCGCCTCGCGACCCCGGCTTCTTCTGTTGCTTACCCTGTTTTTTCAACCTCCAGCTCTTTTTAGTAAAAACTGGTTTCTCATCTTTTTCAGATTGAGTTTTAGGTTGTTGTTGTTGTTGTGTTTGTGTTTGCTGTTTTGCAAAAGGCTTATTGCCCAGGCTATTTCGGCCAATAGTTTTATAAGCCTGGGTTATAATTTTCGGTAATTCGCGCTGCTTGTCCAATTCTGGGACCAAAGCCAAAGCATTAGCTACTTGGAAGTTCACTGCATCGCCCTTGACATTCGCAAGGATCAGCTCAGCTACTACTTCGAACACTCCCACCAGTCTCATCCCTAATTCCACAGCCACTTCAGGGCCATGTTCATCCTGCACTCGTTTAATTACAGAGGGGAGAACCGTCATGGAAGGAGTGCCGAAACACTTCGAATAAACTGCTGCGAATACCCTACCCCAGTTGTTGCATGCTGTCAACTCGGGGATTAAGGGGCAGATTTACAAGCCCCTTGCGCCACTTTAGCGCCGCCGTTGCGTCACTTCTGTGACGCAACGGCGGCGTAAAGCCAGCGCCATGCTGCGGGTATTTACAACGTGACGCATCTAGGGAGATGCGTCACGTAGTAAGCCCTGCGCCACATGAAACCTGCGTCAGGTTTCATGTGGGCGTTCCGGAGCAGGGGGGCGTTCCGGCGCAGGAACGCCTCGCAGAGTGGCTGAGTGAAATCTACAAGATTTCACTCAGTCACTTTTCCGACGCCGCTGCGACGAATCCTTACGCCTGCTTCAAGCAGGCGTAAGGAGTGGCGCACCACGTTAGGTATGGGCGGCCCACGAGCATTGCTGGAGTTGCGTCGCGCTTGCGACACGACTCCAGCAATGCGCCGCCCTTGCGCCACAGGATGCGACACGCATCGGCCTTTCCTTGCGCCACGGTGCGCCGCATTGTAAATGCGGCGCTTCCGTGGTGGCGCAAGGAGAGAATTGCGTGTCGCAACTATTCTGGCGCATCCCTGCTGATTTGCAGGGATGCGCCAGAAGTTGTAAATCTGCCCCTCAGTCTTTTGGCAAACTAATTGTAAGAATTCTATGTTTATCCACCGGTGTTGTATTTGGAAAAACTGCCTCCAGCTGGTCAAATTTCTCGGCAAGCCAATAAGGAAAATCATCCTTATTTTGTGGGCGCTTGCCCATCACCGAATTCACCATGACAGGACTTATGGTCACTGCGCCTGCACCAGCTGGAGAGCCCGCAACTCCAGGTGGGGCTCCCTGGATGTTGCCTGTAACATATTGCACTAAGGCTCGATGCACTCGCACTAAAGCCGAATACATGTTGCGCAGATCCGCGACTGGTATCGTCATATATTGCGGATGTGGGGTGTACCCGGCCAAAACAGGCCAAGTGGCCCCATCAATAGACAAGGGGCCTAAACGAACCGTGGTAACCGGTTGGGGGAGGGCGCCATCAAACCAAACACGGTGCTGCCAAGCCGTGAGCGGTACTTCAAGATTCCTATACGGTCTATAGTGATTAGGAACTGCGGTGGCTGTATATTACATGGAACAACTTGTCTGTCCCATCCACCGCCGGAAATGTGACCCAAGAGTAGAACACCTCAAAGTGGAAAGCCGGATCGGCTTGTACCACAAAGATCAGCTCGACACCCGCGTCAGGCACTCCATACACTGTTAAGTGTGTCCGGAGCGCTGCACGGCTATGTGCCGCAATTTGAACAGCCATTGTAGGCTAGAAGTAGTCGACAATCTAAAATGAGGCAGCACAAATAGGGTTTTAGCTAAGAAACCTTTTAACAACCTCAAGCTTGAAAGAACCTATAAAAACGTCAATATAGGAGGTATCACCGTCACACACGCTTCCGGAAGCGTCTGTGAGGGGAGTTGTGGACAAGCACAAGCACTACTCAAGCGCCTCGCAGTTAAGCAGCCCACTCGTTGGTCGCGCCATGTTATAGGGATTCTGCACACACACAGAGCTATGCACAGGATAATAGGACCTCGGAATATAGTGGTGAGCCAAACATAAACCTTAGCTCCTAAAACCCCAACCCAACTAGCCTTAGCGTCCCATTAGCAACAATGTACCAATGATTAGACAACCCAGAACACGGTATCTCTCTCTCTCTCTCAGGACTCGCAGTAGCAAGAACACCCTTTCGTCACTCACTCATACCTGTCCACAACCGGCGTAAGAAGAGACACAGTATAGGTTAAAATGTTTATTTCAACATACGTGCTCTAAGATACAGTACACGTGACAGTACTATCAGCATAATGCATAAGAATAATATAATCAGCATAGTTACAACTCCATAGAATACTAACGGGGAAAGCATTTCATAAAGCAGTGGATAGAGGGCTGAATGACCTTACCACCCTCCCCGTGCTAGTATCTATTGTATTATAAAAATAGAAGACCTCTGGGCTTTGACTAGCGAACCCTCATACCTCAGTCTCTAGATGCAAAGACTACATCAGCAGACAATCACAGCTCTTCTCCCTGGAAAGGTTTTTCTCCAAGTTCCTCTCGAGAGGGAAAACGCAATACTAAAAACCCACCAATTTCCCCATGGCAGCTGTACATAGTGTTATGTCTAGGTGCGAGGGACTGGCCATATCAGTAAGAACCAGGGACGTTGTTTTTCGACCTTGTAACTGTTGTTCAGACTGAGCCCAAAGGGAACAGGAGAAAAGGTGAGAAACAGAAAATGCAGACAGTTGTAAAATAACTTGGCAGGAGCAGAGGGAGACAGAACAACGGCTAAGAGTAACGTGCGCAAAAGTCATCATGGCAGCCAGGCCTATGCCAACGTATCCAGGCAGGCCAGGAGGCCACAAACCACAAGACACTACTTTGCATAATTGCAGGTATTGATTTAGGCTCATTTACATAATCGTACTCACAACATATTGATTGTGGTAGGAAACCTGAGGCTATCTTTATGGGATAAAAGAACCATAGCTTCATTAGATAGACAGAGGAGACGCTGACACAAGACACTGAGGTCCTGGCCTGCTGAAGTTTCACCACACAGCGGTCTCACATCCCTTGCGGGGTGTCCAACTCGAGAGCAAGACAGGGTCCTTCATTCTCTACCATCAGGTAATGGAGTTAACTGTTTACTAGGGGATTCTTGGCTTTACACCCACATACATGCTAGGTACACTTAGGTACACTTAGGTAGGGTTTGCATTGTAGGAGTGCTCTTGATTACTGTCATGTTTAAATGCCTGCATATATTCACTGTTTTAGCTCCATGGTAGAATTCTACCTTCTATTTACTCTGTTGGTGCTTCTACTCTTATGCATTTGCTTCTGTCTAATGATTGTCACAGCAAACATGTTTTATACTAGAATGACGCTGGTTCAATAAATGCTTAATAAAAACGTCCCCAACGTTTATTCTTTGCCTCTCTCTGAGACTAAATGAGCACGATTGACTGAGCGAAAAGTACTGTACTGTTTCCATGATCCCTGAAGGATCAAGGGTTGTCATGTTCGATTGTTGCCAGAAATTATTCCCTCCTTTGCAAGGGTAGGGGGCTTATAGTGGCACTGTGAGCTAGCTGGTCTAAAGGCTAACATATCCTTTGGGTGTGTCCAGAATCAGTCTAGACACCAATCCCATAGTTTATGTTGTCCAAACGTGCAGATCCTATGTATTTTTAGGAACTACATGAGATTGAGCCCAACGTTGGTTTGCTTCTTATTTTATGGTCAAATCTGAGTAGTTCAGTCATGCTTTCTCAGAGACCCCTACTCATAATTAACCAGAGACGTCTGGAGTAGGAAGGGAAATCCGCCGCAGCTGAGTAGGTAAACCCTATGTATTGGCTGTAGGATATTCAAGCTTGAAGGATTAAAATTTCCCACATTGTGCAAAATATTATCTCTTTGCCTTACTACTTACTACCACAGTGTCTGTCCCTGGAGACAGCGCTGCAAATGCAGTGGAAGAAGAGCATGAAGGTGCTCTTAATATTACAGAAAATTGAAGACATGCAGTTACTATAAAAATTAATGGAATACAGCCTCCCGGCAATGGGTGGTAGTGTTACCTTCGTGATTGAGGCACACAAGGCATTCAGAACATAGGTATTCTATTCTTGGGTCAAATTCCCGCCTGCAGATGCACGCACACATTTGTTTCACACTTAAATAGAAGATGAGACACCTGAAGAATACTTTCCATACGTGGATGTAAAAGCCATGTTAACTTACCAAGAACATATTAATTGGTTTAAAGGTGCCCTCCCCCACACCACAGAAAATCTGAAACTTGGTCTGCTCAGCAGAGAAGGAGCAACTTGGCCGGTCCTAGCTCCTTACACACAGCATCCAGAGATTGATACATTGCAAGCAGCAGAATTACGTACACTTTACAGAGATGTAGTTAAACTATACAGAAACCTTTGACAGTTCGTAATGCGAACACTTATAATTCAACCTGCGAGGGTTATTCAAGTTGGTCAACCTCAAATGACTACGACCAATATCAGCACAAAAACGCTGAATATGATTATTGGTAGAATGCCCACCAAACTGAGCAAATGCTGTTCTTGATAGCACAGAAAATAGCACAGCTTGAAGTAGTATTTCCCCATACGGGCCCGCAGGAAAAACACATAATACTAACAAATTGCTTGCCAATGGGAATAGCTCCCCTGATAGAGGATTATACCACTTGGGGTACAGTTTTCGCTGCCGTTTATACCAGAACTCATGGTACCACCTCAATAGCAGTTATACCAGATGTATTGCAACAAATACAGAATGAGTACGGGGAAGAACCTGCCCTGGACTTGGGGATGAAACAGGTATCAGCAATTATGGTAGGTAACATAAAAGGGGAGGCAGCAGCAGTGGCTATTCGCCAACGCCTGAGGGAATTCACTCCTGCACTACAGGAGCGAGAACTACCTAAGATTATCGAAGAGACCTATGCTTCGCTGGGTAGAGATAACTTAGGAGCTAGACCTGGGAAACCACAAGTAACGAGTAATTCTGTAAAGTATAACAAGAAGCAAGCACCCGATTCTTCTAAAAAGAAATGGGATAACAAACAATAAAAAAATAATAAGCATAATGCATCACGATCACGGGGTGGGTCTCCTCAACAGGAGCCCTCTGATAGAAAATACAATCTTAGAAACCGTGATAATATTAAAAAACCTGACCGGTATCTGGATAATGATACACGTTCCTTTTGTTCCTTTCAGGGTTCATCACAACTGAAGCAGCGTTATTGGTGGCCAGGTTTCACTAAACAGACCAAGGATTATGTCCTTAAGTGCGACATCTGTCAGCAGATAAAAGGTTCCACCGTAGCACGTCCACCACAAACACCACCACTGATATCAGACAGACCCCTCGCATGTGTCTATTTGGACCACTGCGGCCCCTTACAATCTGATGGGGCTTCAAGTACATCTTGATGGCAGTGGATTCATGCTCTAGGTTCCTGTGGGTTTGGCCTCAGCGCTCGGCTAACGCCCGAACTGTTATAAAGGATTTGCAAGTCTTCATAGGGACATACGCAATTGGCACATTACATTCCAACCGCAGCCCTGCGTTTAGCTCACGGGCTTACAAAGAAGCCATAGGAAGTTTGGGTGTAGCATTGCGGTACTCCTCCCTGTATCATCCAGAGGGAAATTCGATTGTGGAGAGGAAGAACATGGACTTAAAGCAATCCTTAACAGCTAGGGTATTAAGCTCGGTGGCAGTTGGGTCAATCACCTATATGGGGTTCCAGAGTGCACTTAACAACATGCCAAGAAGTTCTCTAGGGCCGTACTCCATATGAAGTCCTGTTCGGGATAAGAATGTGGATACCAGACCTCGACTGGACAGTGGCGGATGAAAAACCATTTGACATCAATGATAGTTTGGCTGTTTTACAGGAACTCAATTAATTCCATGCATTATAAAGCAACGTCCAAGTAAAACACACTGGAGAAGTGAAAGCTGTTCTGGCAAGACCTGCCTGGGTCCCGAAGATTGGGGACCTGGTCAGAGAAAAGATTGTGGACAAAAAAGAATTTGGGACATCTTACAGAACGCCTGTATCTGTCCTGGTTGTCGAAGGAACAAGAACAGTACTTCTTCCGCCCCTTGCCAGCTGCAAAGAAAAGAGATTCATCTCAATTGATCAGACCAAACCACACTATGTGGCCGGTACTGAATAGTAGGTCGCGTGGGCTCCTGGGTAGCCACCGATCTCCTCTTGCTACCATACAGGAAGTTCAGATAGAAAGATTAATTACGTTTGAAGATTCTACTCCACGAAGTGAAGGAGTTACTAACAATGGAATGCAACTTGTACCTGTTGAAATTGAACAACATCAAACTACAAATGAAACACAGATCTCAATTCGGCCTAACACCGACATGTATGTGAATATGTCTCAAACAGAAGCTTCTGCCAGTTCCACAAAACCTGCTGAGCTACCGAAGATAGATCGAACTGCGTATGGCTACTTCATCGATTTTGATGATTTCTCATTGGATCCAAGTGAACCCGAATTATCGCCACCACCTGTTTCCCACAAACAACGAATTTGTGGTTTCTACCTTTGGCTGCAAAAGACTTACCTTGTTTTTCCCTGGCTACAGCTCTGGATCACAATATGTCTGCTGTTCCTGGTCCTTTGGATTGGTATAGTGACCACTGTTCCCTGTAAGGTGTGCACGCGCGCACCTCTGTCCCCCCGAGCACCCAGTGCCGTGTGTGAAGCGCGCACACACAGCACATCCCGCAAGACCGTTCGTGCGCCGGTTTTAAAACGCTCTTGCTGCATTTCTTTTCTAAATAGAACACGGCTGCGGGGCTGATTGTAGGCCTTATTAAAGTATTTATGTTAAATGCAGCCCATGACCGGTGCTGTGATTAACATAAATACTTTAGGTCTTAGAAAGGTTTACCCTTTCAGCGAAATCCAAAATGTATGTTCTGCAAATAGTCAGGAATCCTAAAATGGATTGTAAACCTTTCAGAGTCTTTGGAGGTTGGAGCAGCGCACAATTTTCTAAAAAATTGGCTGCCAGGCTTTTCCCTTCAATTGGTAGCTCATATTCCAAAAATAGGGCATTGAGGTGGGCAATTTTTGATTTTTTAAAGTTAAATTTGTAGCCCACAGAGGCGAACCCGAAAGTTATGTTGTTCACTCTGTTCAAGTGTTCCAATAACTCATCGTCCATCAGATGCTACGTGCAACAGCCCCGCCTTGCCAAAAGGTTTTCCACTCCAGGACTTTTACTGATGCACAAAACATTCCGTATGCTTAAATTCCAAGAGTGGGGGATAGAGTAATACCAAACATGGATCGTAGATTAGGATTAATTCTAGCTGCACACGAGGGTCTGGGTTCAGCACACGTAGGTATCGCTGCAACTATTTCACTACTGAAGCAGCTTTATTGGTGGCCAGGTCTCTCTAAACAGACCAAGGGTTATGTCCTTAAGTGCGACATCTGTCAGCAGATGAAAGGTTCCAACGTAGCACGTCCACCACAAACACCACCACTGATATCAGACAGACCCCTCGCATGTGTGTATTTGGACCACTGTGGCCCCTTACAATCTGACGGAGCATCAAGTACATCTTGGTGGCAGTGGATTCATGATCTAGATTCCTGTGGGTTTGGCCTCAGCGCTCGGCTGATGCCCGAACTGTTATAAAGGATTTGTGAGTTTTCAGAGGGACATATGCACTTGGCACATTACATTCCAACCGTGGCCCTATGTTTAGCTCACAGGCTTACAAAGAAGCCATGGGAAATTTGGGTGAAGCATTGCGGTACTCCGCCGTGTATCATCCCGAGGGAAATTCGATTGTGGAGAGGAAGTACATGGACTTAAAGCAATCCTTAACAGCTAGGGTATTAGGATAGGGTGGCAGTTGGGTTAATCACCTATATGGGGTTCCAGAGGGCACTTAACAACATGCCAAAAAGTTCTCTGGGGGCCGTACTCCAAATGAAGTCCTGTTCAGGATACAAATGTAGGTACCAGACCTCGACTGAACAGTGGCTGATGAAAAACCATTTGACATCATTGATCGTTTGGCTGTTTTACAGGAACTCAATTAATTCCGTGCATTACAAAGCAACGTCCAAGTAAAACGCACCACCACTGGAGAAGTGAAAGCTGTTCCGGGAAGACCTGCCTGGGTCCCGAAGATTGGGGACCTGGTCAGAGAAAAGATTGTGGCCAAAAATAATTCAGGCCATCTTACAGAATGCCTGTACCTGTCCTGGCTGTCGAAGGAACAAGAACAGTACTTCTTCCACCCTTTGCCGGCTGCAAAGAATAGAGATTCTCCAGTATTGGGGTATCTTTCATAGATTCACATGCTTGAATCATTCCCCGTCGTCGAAGTGGGAGTCCCACGGTACATAAAAATAGCAATATATATGCATAACATAGCTATATCATAGGTAAAATAGAAACAGGAAGTAAAATTACTAGAAGTTAATAGGAAAAAACTTTCCACTTTCATGACTCGTCCAAGTCATTATATATAGTCCAAACTACAGCCAATCAGGCGACAGCACCCTCTAGAATCTTCTCCTCAGAGGCTCAGGCTCTCAGATTTTCTACCGCACGTCGTGTGAAGGGAGTCTCCCTGAGCAGCTGCTCAGTACTTCAGGTTTTTTCTTCAGAATTTCTTCTTTATGATGTCTTCTTCAAAGAAATCTCTCTTTAGACCTTGTGAGTCTTGTGGGAAGCTCCTGCTATTTTCTGAAGACCCCCACAAGAAATGCATTTACTGCTTGTATCCGGACCACCAGGTGAGAGACTGCAAAATCTGCAGAACTTTCCCTCAAAAGACTCTGAGAGACAGAGAGGGACGTCTTCTTCTGTGGCTATAGAAGATTAAAGACCAGGACAACCCCTTATCTGACATTGAGAGTACCTCCTCTGTCAAGACTGCTTCCTCTAGGAAGAGGGCTAACGACACGGACTTGTCTTCTCCTGGGGCTAAGGTGTTGAAAAAACAGCACACCTCAAAGATTGCTGAGTTGCCTGTCACCTCAAAAAAGGCTCCTCCATCTCTTATGGGTAAGGCTCTACCCTCTACACCCCGAGAAAGACTGTAAAATCTCAGGCTTCAAAAACCATTCCTGACAAAGGTTTACCTCAGAAACGGGGTCCCTCGTCGACGAGCTCGTCGACGATGTCCCTCGTCGACGAAGCCTCGCGTCGACGACATCAACGGCCACTGTTTCGTCTCCAAAGCCTCAGATGATACTGTCGTCGGCATCTTCGCCGTCGACGCTGGTGTCCGTCTCCGTGAGACCCACCACGTCAATCACTTCCATCTCGTCGTCGACGAAAAAGTTGAAGACTGCCGTCGACGCCCCTTTGTCGACAAAGACTAAGAAAGCATCGTCGACGTTAGCCTCGTCAACGTCGTCGACGATTGCCTCGTCGACGATTCCCTCGTCGACGGCCGCCTCGTGGACGGCCGTCTCGTCGATGGCCGCCTCGTCGACGGCCGCCTCGTCTACGGCCGCCTTGTCGACGGCTGCCTCGTCGACGGCTCGCTCGTCGACGCTGCCACTATCTTCATGCACTGACCTCCAGGTATGGTCTTCGTCTACGGCCACAGCATCCTCCAAGTCTTCTATGGTACCACCGTCTACAGCACAGCCGTCCTTGCTTCAAAGACGCAAATCTTCTTTGGAGGTCCTCTCACCTGTTCACACCTCCCCAAGTAAGGTTCCTCTTGCTTTGCCTGAGCAGTTATTGGATTATGGAGCCGATGAGGAAGAATCTGATGAGGACGATAGATTTCATACTGCCAGGAGCCCTTCCGAGCTCTTCATTAAATACCAGGATGAGGACCAAGAGGGTGACGATTACCCTGAGACTGCTGCTTCAGCTCCAGTGACAAACCCCACTGCACAAATGCCTCTGTCTCTTCTAAACAACTTACAGCACATGTTGGATGACTACTATCGCCGATTCCCTCCATCTGAATCGGCTTCCTCTGTCCCACAAACGCCTGTTCCTCAGTCTTCATAAGTGTTTAGATCGCCCAGACCAGTTTCTCCGGTGGCTTCGGTGTCCCATCACCTTCAGGAAGCACACACCACGGACGATGACAGAGAAGAAGGAGAGTTGGACGACAGATCAATCCTTACGGAATGGGATGACTATCAGATACAAACTCCGTCTCCTTCCACTCCTGCTGACTCACCTCCAGTTGACATCGGAGGTTTTCATGTTCTGATGGAGAGAGCAACCCAACGGTCCCTTCTTCCTATGGAGACCAAGAAGGATGATTGCTTCCTTTATGATTTTAAAGACCAGCCAAGGAGACAAATACGCACAATCCCTATTATCGACTTTATTTGGCCGGAAGGGCTGAAAGTCATGAAGCCCTCTGCCTCCATTCCTGCGGTCCTGCCTCGTCTCGAAAAGAAATACAAAGCACCTGATAATTCGCCAGCATGTCTAATCGGTCAGCCTAAGGCAGACTCTGTTATTTCCCAGGCAGCGCAGCGTCAAGCACGGAATCCCTCCTCTCCGTTGTCGGCTCCCCCTGATCGGGAATGGAGACGTCTAGATTCCATTGGTAAGAAGGTTTCTACGATAGCGGCTACTACTGTCCGTGCAGCCAACTCGCTGGCCATCTTGGGCCGATACGATAGACAGATGTGGTCGGACATCTCCCCCTTTATCGAGATGTTACCTGAGCCCTCCAAGTCAGAAGCACTCAAAATCCTCCAGGAGGGAGAACGAATCTCGGCTGAGATTATCGATTCTGCTGTGAATGTTGCTTCTACAGGTTTTCGCCAGCTGGCAGGTGCGGCGGTCCTTAGGCGACAGGGCTGGCTGAAGTCCACTTCATTTCGTCAGGAAGTTCAGACGAAGATTATCGACATGCCATTTGACGGCGAGTCTCTTTTTGGTCAACACATTGACGACGCCCTCCAAGCGATTAAAAAAGATACTGAGACGGCAAGATCCCTTGGTACTCTTCAATTTCGGAAGCAGCCTTTTCGAGGCGCTAGGGGTCGTGGATCCTTCTCTGGTCGAGGAGGTTACAACCAGTCCAGACAGTACCAGTCCTATCAAGGTAACCAACGTTACTCTTCTCAACGACAACAATCCTTCCGGCAGCAACCGACTTCATCGTATTCACAAAACAGAAGGAAGTCCTCCTACCGGGGACGTGATACATCTAAGAAGCAGTGACAACTGCCACCTGCCACCTGCCTTACCGCTCAATCCTACAAAAGTTGGAGGAAGGATCTCCCGTTTTTACTCAACCTGGTCTGCTATAACCACAGACAAATGGGTCTTGGACATAGTGGCCAGGGGCCACGTTCTGGAATTCGTCAAACTTCCTCCAAATTCTCCTCCCAAAGGCCCGCCTCCAGCTCATCTCTCAGAGCTTTTCTCCCAAATAAATCTGATGATAAGGAAGGGAGCGATCGAAGTGGTCCCAAGATTACAAAGAGGCGCAGGTTTCTATTCCAGATTTTTTCTAATAAAAAAGAAATTGGGAGAATGGCGCCCCATTCTGGACCTTCGTTCCCTCAACAAATATCTCAAAAAACAATCCTTCCGGATGTTAACTCTTCAAGAAGTCCTTCAACTCCTCACTCCGGAGGATCACATGACCACCCTCGACCTCCAAGACGCTTACTTTCATGTCCCGATATTACCCAGACACAGAAAATTCTTGAGGTTCAGAGTGGCGGGCAGAGACTTCCAGTTCAAAGTCCTTCCCTTCGGACTACGTTCCGCGCCCCGTGTCTTCACCAAAGTTATGGCACCGGTGGCTGCACACCTTCGACAGAAGGGAATACAAATATTTCCTTATCTAGACGACTGCCTTATCAAGGCGAATTCTTTCGCAGTCGCAAACGCCCATACTCAGAGATGTCTGTCCATTTTCCAATCTCTCGGCCTCTCCATCAATCTAGACAAGTCTCAACTCATCCCTTCGCAAACAAGAACGTTCTTGGGAGCCACCATAGACACTCTGCAGACACGAGCCTTTGTCTCAAACGAAAGGCAACAAAAGATTTGCAAGCTTGCTCAACTACTACGCTCAAAAAGGTGCATTTCTGTCCGACAGTTCAAGTCACTTCTGGGGATGCTCTCATCCTGCATTCCCCTTGTCCCCAACTGTCGTCTCCACATGAGACCCTTGCAAGAGGAGCTCAACAAACAATGGCTACAGATTTCGGGGTCCTTCGACGATCTCATCCGCATCACACCTCAGATACGGAAAGCGTTGCTGTGGTGGACTTGCATAAGGAACGTTGCAGCAGGCCTCTCATTCCTAGTGGAGGCTCCAAGTTTCGTCATCACCACAGACGCCTCCCTCGAAGGGTGGGGAGCGCATCTTCATGGACTCACAGTCAACGGCAAATGGGATGCTCAACAACGGACTTGGCATATCAACCTTTTAGAGTTGTTAGCGATTTTCCTGGCTCTGAAATCTTTTCGCACCATCATTCTCGGAGCGTCAGTGTTGATCCGGACGGACAACACAACAAGCATGCACTACCTAAACAAACAAGGGGGCACAAGATCCACTTTGCTGTCCCAGCAGGCTCAGCAAATTTGGGATTGGGCGATCCAGCATCAAATAACTCTGGCAGCGGTCCATGTCCCAGGAGTGTCCAACATCCTCGCGGACTCCCTCAGCAGGTCGACCTCGTCCAACCACGAGTGGGAACTCCATCAACCAACGCTGGATCGCATATTTCAGAAGTGGGGTCGACCCGATTTGGACCTATTTGCGACCAGTCTGAACCGCAAATGCCCATTCTACGCTAGTTGGCTTCCCCAACGGGACTCGTGCGGGAATGCATTTTTGATGAACTGGTCAAAGATCTATGCCTGTGCTTTTCCGCCGATACCGTTGGTTCCCAGGGTACTCCGGAAAATAAAGAAAGAGCCTTGTCGCCTGCTTCTCATAGCGCCCAGGTGGCCTCGCCAGTTCTGGTTTACCGAACTCCTTCTTCTATCCGAGTGCGATCCCATTCAGTTGCAACCAATACCGAATCTCCTATCCATACACAACGGACAGATCTGCCATCCGGATCCTGCATCTCTTCGCTTAGCGGCCTGGCGCCTGAACACCTTGAATTTGCTCACCTAGGCATTCCTTCAGACTGTAGGGAGGTCTTAGCTAACGCCAGAGCGCCCTCCACAATAAAGACTTACATGCTCAAATGGAAACGATTTTGCCTGTGGTGTCAAGCCTCCAACATCCACCCAATCCATGCAAAACCAGAACAACTTTTGCCTTTCTTTTTACAGCTGGCAAGGTCAGGCCTTTCCCACTCTACTCTTAAGATATTCTTAGCGGCTATCTCAAGATTCCGACAGGATGGTTCACACTCTCTTTACTCTTCTAGGATCATTCAGCAATTCTTTAAAGGATTGTTTCGTATGTTTCCTCACATCCGTCGCCCACCTCCACCCTGGCATCTTAACATTGTTCTGTCACAACTCATGCGACACCCTTTTGAACCTATTCATAGGGCTGAGTTGAAATTTGTTTCGTGGAAAACGTCTCTGCTGTTGGCCCTCACATCAGCTAGGCGGGTCAGTGACATTCAAGCCTTCACTATTAAACCGCCTTTCCTCCAATTCACCAGAGATTCAGTAGTGCTCCGCACCAATCCCATTTTTATGCCTAAAGTACCGTCTGATTTCCATCTAAATGAGCCGGTCATTTTGAAGACGTTCTTTTCTAATCCACAATCACCTGCGGAAAGGACTTTACATACTCTTGATGTCAAGAGATGTCTAAAATTTTATTTACAAAGGACATCCTTAATACGTAAATCTGATCAGCTTTTTATAGCTTATGGCAAGATGCGTAAAGGACATCCAATATCCAAACCGTCCATCGCACGTTGGATTTCTGCAGCAATCTCCTTCTGTCATCAACAAGCGGGTAGACCTCTACAGGCAACTCCTAGAGCACATTCTACAAGAGCAATCTCCTCTTCTACTGCTCTCTTTGCTGGTGTGCCTCTTCATCAAATATGCAGAGCTGCAACGTGGTCCAGCAGGCACACCTTTACCAAGCACTACTGTCTGGAAGCTGCCAGCAATGCCGACACGTCTGTGGGACAAGCGGTTCTCCGCAATCTTTTGAAATAAGGTGAGCCTCTGTTTCTTCCCTCCTCCTACATTGATGGTATTCATATATTTATGTTTATGTTTATATATTGATATATATATACATTTTATGTGGTTTGCTTATATCTATATATATAGGTATATATTTATATATTTACACATGTTTTCTCAGACTGCGTACAGTGTTTCTCTTGTGTAGGCAGTTCTGCTTCTTTTATGATTTCACAAGCATTATTATGGAATTACTGATTTCTACTCTGATTCAAGCATGTGAATCTATGAAAGATACCCCAATACTGGAGAAGAACAAAAGTTACTTACCTGTAAACTGTGGTTCTCCAGTATTGGTATCTTTCATAGATTCACATGCGACCCACCCATCTCCCCTCAGAGGCTCCCTTCTTCTCCTTTGCTCTTATATCACACTTGTGCTGGAAAATCTGAGAGCCTGAGCCTCTGAGGAGAAGATTCTAGAGGGTGCTGTCGCCTGATTGGCTGTAGTTTGGACTATATATAATGACTTGGACGAGTCATGAAAGTGGAAAGTTTTTTCCTATTAACTTCTAGTAATTTTACTTCCTGTTTCTATTTTACCTATGATATAGCTATGTTATGCATATATATTGCTATTTTTATGTACCGTGGGACTCCCACTTCGACGACGGGGAATGATTCAAGCATGTGAATCTATGAAAGATACCAATACTGGAGAACCACAGTTTACAGGTAAGTAACTTTTGTTCTTCATCTCTATTGATCAGATGAAACCACACTATGTGGCTGATACTGAATTGTAGGCTGCGTGGGCTCCTGGGTAGCCACTGATCTCCTCTTGCTACCATACAGGAAGTTCAGATGGAAAGATTAATTACGTTTGAAGATTCTACTCCACGAAGTGAAGGAGTTACCTGTTGAGATTGAACAACATCAAACTACAAGTGAAACACAGATCTCAATTCGGCCTAACATCGACATCTATGTGAATATGTCTC
This sequence comes from Calotriton arnoldi, assembly GCA_963921515.1. NCBI lineage: Eukaryota > Metazoa > Chordata > Amphibia > Caudata > Salamandridae > Calotriton > Calotriton arnoldi. The sequence continues at coordinate 570,779 of CAWUFW010002570.1, read as the reverse complement.
AAACAGAGGCATCTGCCAGTTCCACAAAACCTGCTGAGCTACCAAAGATACATCAAACTGCTTCTGGCTACTTTATAGATTTTGATGATTTCTCATTGGATCCAAGTGAACCCGAATTACCGCCACCACCTGTTTCCCACAAACAACAAATTTGTGATTTCTACCTTTGGCTGCAAAAGACTTACCTTGTTTTTCCCTGGCTACAGCTCTGGATCACAGTATGTCTGCTGTTCCTGGTCCTTTGGATTGGTATAGTGACCACTGTTCCCTGTAAGGTGTGCACTCGCGCACCTCTGTCCCCCCGAGCGTGCAGTGCCGTGTGTGAAGCACGCACACACAGCACATCCCGGGAGAGCGTTTGTGCACCGGTTTTAAAACGCTCCTGCGCTTGATGCATTTCTTTTTTAAATAGAGCACGGCTGTGGGGCTGATTGTAGGCCTTATAAAAGTATTTATGTTAAATGCAGCCATGACAGGTACTGTGATTAACATAAATACTTTCTCAAAGGCCCACAATCTGTCCCGCAGCCACGCTCTATTTAGAAAAGAAATGCAGCAAGTCTACAAACATGAGGCGTGCTTTCAGAATCATCTGAAAGCACACGTTCGTGCTTGTAAACTTGATGCATTTCTTTCCTAAATAGAGCGCGGCTGCGGGGCTGATTGTTTGCCTTTTGAAAGTATTTATGTTAAATGCAGCCCATGACGGGCACTGTAATTAACATAAATACTTTCTTAAAGGCCTACAATCAGCCTCGCAGCTGCACTGTAAGAAAAGAAATGCATCAAGTTAAAAAGCATGACGTGTGCTTTCAGATGATCCTGAAAGCACACGTTGTGTTTGTAGACTTGATGCATTTCTTTTCTTAATGCAGCGTGGCTGCGGGCCGATTGTGGGCCTTTTGAGAGAATTGATGTAAATCACAGCACCCGTCATGGGCTGCATTTAACATAAATACTTTCAAAAGACAAACCATTAGCCCCGCATTTAGAAAAGAAATGCAGTAAGTTTTATAAAGTGCGAACTCAACCCAAAAGTATTGGAGCGCCCTACATGATTTACTAATATTATTGTTTTTTGGTATGCATGGGGAGATTAATTTATTTGCCCAGAATCACAGGATGTTAAGCTGACCCGAGACTCAAAACCCATCTCCTAAGTCGGCAGCTCGAGCATTAAGCCACAATCTCTACCACAAGGGAGGAAGCATTTTCAATATTATATACAACTTTATGCAGCAAGTAACCATTGGCAAAAGCCAATAGTCCTGGCTTCTTGTAGGTGTAATGTTACTTGTATTATATATCTGGATGCAATAACAGAAGCAGCAAAATATCAGTCGGGTGGCACACTATGCAACACACAGATTTTTAGCTTAATTGCTTTTAAGCCACGCCCTTAATTACATTGCGCACGTCCCTATGAGAGACCCCTTAGTTTTTTCATCCCACTTAAAGTCCTGGTCCTCACGTGCGGTCGGGTTTTTGGCGCACATAGCCTTGGCTGCAGTGCACATCTAATTTTGACACCATGTTTTGTTACCAACACTACAGTCACCATTTTTTGCACAAAGCAAGTATCCCACGTAATGTTTTCACTTACCATCGATGGGAACATTGCCCAACACCGCCGAAAGGTAGTTCAACAACATTTGCACAGAAGTTTGCTTATTTTCCTGGGTTTAGCACTTCAGATCCGGCATCTTATTATTATAAACTTGCAGCTACACCTGCAAAGAAAAATTTGCTCACTAACACTAAGCTGATATACTCTGCTTCCTTTAGTGCCCAGCTGTCTGTACATGGTTTTGATTTTTGGAAAGATACTATAGACACTAAATCAGTCTGGGGGACTAAAGAATGGCAAGTTCAGGGAACTGAGGCCTTATTTATAGCATGCCTCATACAACATCAAATGATTTTCCTGAACAACACAGTGCAACAGACTTCCTGTCTTGGGCTAGCCAAAATCAAGGACGTGAACACACCTTGGATTTCCTCGCTCACACACTTTGAGGGTTTGCAAAATTACACACTACACAGTGGGGATACATTGGATGCCATACTACACAATGGTTATTACAATTCATCAGACCCCAATTGGAAGGGATGGTTGGTTTGGCCTATCGACACAAATAGGTGTCAGTCTAGATTAAGGGGTACCATCAAAGGATTAGTATCCATAGGCCTGACCAGCGCTATGTACAATCAGAACACATGTGGTGGTGACATCTTACAGTGTTGGGAAGTTATGCCTAGATTGGCTAAAGACCTCGGCACTGTCCTAAGTGAAACAACACTTATCCCTTCTCTTGGATGACATGAATCTTGAGAAGGTTTTTGTTAGGTCCCCAGAAGCCACATCAGAAGCGTTTCTTGTATGTTATTTACAACGAGCTATGGAAAATCTCTCAACAGGATGCTGCTGAGAGACTATGTGAGATTGATAGGGTTAACCTAGAAAAGGCTTTGGCAGTGGTTGACAATGGTATGACCAGCCTATCATCCAGAATTTATTCATTGGGCAACATTGTGTCTTCTGCAATAGATATTATGAAACAAGATTTGTCTATTCTACAGCACTGACCATCGCAATTGCGATCCATTCTGTTATTGAGCTGGACTCTACAATCATTGCGTTCTGGCCACGTGCCCTAGCGTTACATCACAGCACAACCCTGTTCTCTGTATACAATCTAACGGAAAAACAAATGGTTATGGCACGCAGAGATGCAAAATATACCATGTTGCACATTGAAAAATTGGACAAATTACCTTTCACCGTGGCTCAGTCACCTTCCACAGAATGGTTAATCCATGGCTACACTACACTCCAAGTCACGACTTTCCAATTTCAGTTCTGTCTCCAGTGTCACCAGGTATGAAGAGCTACGAGAAGGATACATACACGAGTACTGGGAATTACCGTACATATTTAGATGCAGGAATGGGGACACTGAAGTTTTTCTCAGCGGTTCAAACTGTGAAAGTGACTTAAGCTGGTCCCTAGTTTGCAAAGGCATTTCGCTTCACAGGGCCTGTAATGCTTCAGTTACTAATTTGTCCTGTCACTTGAAGGGTTCCCCAGCTGCTGTGATTCATCCGGTGTTTGAACTGCTCTCGAATGGGAGCTATTTAATGCTGAATGATCAAGGCTGCTGTAGGATGGTACCAGGCATCGTATATCTGGTCACAGTAAGTTCCAGGGTTACTTGCTGTATGCAAGTATTGTTTCCACCGAACCACACAGTTAGGCAGGCAACGCTATGGCCTTCACTGAATGTTTCTTTTATGCGGTTTGATTCTCTGAGCAGACTGAAAGCCATGCTTCTTCAGAAGAATGTGGCCTTAACCTCAGCCCAAGAGACGTTTGATCTCTAGGTTGCAAGGTCTTCATCTGAGATACAGGCACTAGTCCGTACGAACTTCCCGCTCCATTTCGGGGAAATGGTTCGTCGTATCTTTAACATTTCTGATATGAGGGGGATCGTGCACCTATTTAAAAGTATAGGTTCTGGGCTATTGAGCACCTTTGAGTCAATCTTTGGAGTTATTCCAGCATTCATACACTCTGTATTGGGAAGCGTTTTTGGAGGGCTTCCGCTGGTCCTACTACTTGTAGTGGGTATCCTGGTTTTAATTTTCCTGCTTTGCGATGGACGGCCCAGTTTATCGAGAGATGGAAAAAGCACTGCTGGTGCGATGTTGTCATGATCGCATGGTACTCCATCTGGGCACACCTCGGCTTTGGGAGCTAAGCGAGCATTGGTTCCTATCTTTCAGACCAGTTTGGGTTGACTGCATCTTGCCTGTGTTCCTCTACCTATTCTGCGGATACGAATGCGTGTTGGACATGTGTCTGACCCTTCCTTCGGTTGCGTACCTTCACTAGATAGACAGAGGAGACGCTTCCACGCTGACACAAGACACTGAGGTCTCGGCCTGCTGAAGCTTCAACACTTGCGGGGTGTCCAACTTGAGAGCAAGACGGGGTCCTTCATTCTCTCCCATCAGGTAATGGGGTTGGCTCTTTCCTAGGGGATTCTTGGCTTTACACCCACATACATGCTAGGTACATTTAGGTACACTTAGGTAGGGTTGGCATCATAGGAATACGCTTGATTACTGTCATGTTTATATGCCTGCATATATTCACTGTTTTAGCACCATGGTAGAATTCTACCTTCTATTTACTCTGTTGGTGCTTTTAATCTTATACATTTGCTTCTGTCTAATGATTGTCGCAGCAAACATGTTTTATACTAGAATGACGCTGGTTCAATAAATTCTTATGGAAAACGTCCCCACCGTTTATTCTGTGTATCTTTCTGAGACTAAGTGAGCACGATTGACTGAGCGAAAAGTTCTGTACTGTTTCACGATCCCTGAAGGATCAGTCATGTTTGATGGTTGCCAGAAATTATTCGCTCCTTTGTAAGGTTAGGGGGCTTATAGTGGCACTGTGAGCTAGTTGGTCTAAAGGCCAACATATCCTTTGGGGGTGTCCAGAATCAGTCTAGACACCAATCCCTTAGTTTATGTTGTCCAAACGCACAGATCCTATTTACTTTTAGGAAGTACATGACAATGGAGGTGTGGGGGACCGCCATTGGCAGAGGATGTAGATTTTGGATGGTGCTAGCGCTGTGTGGAGAAGTTGGCACTGTAGGGTCCCCTACGTCATGGAGGAGGATCAAGGGGGAGCGAGAGGGATTTACAGGGGCATGGATGCCCCCAGGGTGTTCCTGACTGCTGTCCAAAAGGGTTGGATCGAGGGGCATTCACAGAGCATGTGGGTTAGGTCGAAGCGGGTGGCCGAGCATCTACAACAATTCGCATGATGTAGCAGCATGCCCTATTCAATCTTCTTAGGGTCCAGTGCCATTCCTGGAGCGTCTTGAAGAGGTAGAACTTTAAGTGTGCCTACCGGGCACCTTTATCCAGGCTATCGGCCAGATCGTCCTCCTCGAGTGCTGTCTGTAGGCGGGTCTGCCATTTGGCGCAGAGATTATGGAGGAGAGGCTGTGAGAAAAGGTGGTGCGTGAGCGTGCTGTAGAGCCCCAACATCACTCTCTTATGGCGGCCGCAAATGGTGAGGTAAGACACCAAAGGCAATGTTTGTAGGGACCATGGACGTGGCCCCAGGCAGAGTTTCAAACAGTGTTTCAGCTGCTAATGACACCAGGCCTGTTGAGGCTGGAGACCAAATTCCTCCCTAAGGCGCCCAAATGGTTTAAGGTCACCATCGTCCTGGACCTGGTCCAGGCTGTGTATGCCCGCCTCCTTTCACTGGTCCCAGTGGAGGGTCCTTCCATCGATGCGCAGGCTGTCATTGCACCATAGTGGTGCCTTGTCATGGAGGTAGGGGTCCACACCAAAGAGGCGGTGTGCGCATTGCCAAGCCATTTGTGCGGCCTGAAGCACGGGGTGGTGGGGGCAGAGTTGAAGGGGGCGTCTTCCGTAGAGAGAACCAAGGCCCTGAGTACCAGATAGTAATAGGTATTCTGTTTGTACCCATTGTGGCAGGTCGGGGAGGAGGTACGCAAGTTGCGAGAGATGTAGAGTGATGCAGCGCGTACAATAAAAACTATTCTCCTCCCAGGTCACTTTTAGGTCATCCAGGGGCAAACTATATTTTCTCACATCCACATGACGATGGGGCCCATAAACATCGCCTAACACACACGCACACCTGGATTTCCTTTATACCTTTATGAAATTCTGTACTCCTAGGTGAAGCATGAGAACTAATTGGAGAACACCATTTATGTACCGCTGGAAGGAGCCGGGATATCTTATTACCTTAACTTGTCGCTTTCTTTTAGTTATTTCTTAAGATATTCCTGCTCATTATTTTGTCGATGAATCATTCATGTAAGAAATTAGTTCATAGTGATTAAGACCAGCTGAATCACAATAACCAATTACTGATGTCACAATCATTTAGGAAAATAACCACTGAGTCATTTTGGTTTAAAGAATCTTAAATTTTATATAAATTTTAAAAGCATGAGAAAGAATTTAAACTTTATTCAATTATTCATTTATAAATTCAAATATTTATTAAGCATAATCAATTTATTGCAGAAAGGAAATTTTTTGTCATGAAGCCAAAATCCTAATTACCTGCCTACCTTCCTAATTTAGACTAATGATTTCTAACCTAAATTTAAGAATTAGAAATAACCTGATTCTCATACTCAACTGGAAAATTAAGACAGCAACAGCAACTTCAGCTCGTCAGCATCAGCTACCTGCAACCCGTCTCATCTAACAGTCTTTCAGCATCTCCCGCTCAATAAGGGATCGATCAGGACCACCCAGCACTGGAAGCCACCAACACCAACACGACTCTCCAACTCCGCTCCTGACTGTGACAGCGACTCTCTGCGATTCTCTGCGACTGACTGCGACTCTGGATTGACCCCTTCCCACTAAGAGTAGGCCCTCTTATACCCTAATTCTAACTTTGCTAACTAATTGTTGCAACATTAATAACACGCTTTTCTTTCATTGGTCCATGCATGTCATCTTATTCATTCTTTTAATTAAGTTCTCTTGGATTCAATGGTCCTTGGATCATTTCCTTTCCCATACGCTCAAGACATGTTTCCATCCGCTTCGATCAGTACATTTGTAACTTCTTTCGATACATTCGAGAACTCCGCAGTCATTGTCCTTTCTCTTAAACTGGTTTCCCACGGGTCTTCTGCTGATCACCACGGCACACTATCAGTTCAATTAGGTCACATCAGCCTTGACCATTTCTCGCATCCTAGCCTCTCAGAAACATCACGAGATTTAGTTTTTCTCCGATTTCATCCCGTGTCACATGTCCCCTTGCGCCTGCGCACATCTTCCCACTGGCGGCCATTTTATATCGCCACTCGGTTATACTTTAGAAGCACTAATTTGAGGCAAACAAAACATAATTAAAATAGAGAAAAATAGCCTTTTCGTTTCCCTCCCGTCATTTACGTACCCCAGTTAGTTATTACCTAGCAGAAAGCAACATTTAAGCTGTTCCTTACTTACCATCACTATTGTTTTTGCAACGACACGTTTTATTTCTATGAAGCACAAAAACATGCATTTATTTTTAATTAGTATGCATTTATTTTTACGTTATAATTAGACACACGGACATCCATTAATAGATTATTTAGCACACACATTGGCGTGTTACCTTTCCCACACATACAGTGTTGATTAATACATTTAAACGAACATTTTATTAATCATTTATAAAATTTGTTAGGGGTTACAAATTTTATTTTCCCTGCTCCATCAACTCCCCCCTTTGGTGATTTTTAAATCACCACATAAAACCCAAGTTATACTTCTTTTCAGGCAGCATGTCTTTTGTCTTTTGCTTTCCGTTATTTACACATCTGTTTCTTCTTCATCTTGTCTTTTTGTCTCCCTATACATGTTTTCTTTCATTTTCTCCAACTCTATTTCACCCATTTCTCTCTCTCTTTCTTTCATTATTCTGTTATTTCTTTTCATCTTATTTTGTCTTACTTTTCTTTTTATACACGTTATTACTATTTTCAACACCATTGCTAATAATATTACTACAGTTGCTATTATTATAACTTTCCCTATCATTAGTCTACTCATTCTGGTCAACCAATTTGCTACTGAAGAAAACCCTCTACCAAGTTTTCCCAAAACACTTTCAACCTCCAGTGGAACTAGTTCTTTGTGCAAATTTGTAATATTTGTAATATACTTCTGTATATTTTCACTTTTATCAGGAATGTAAGTACAACAATGTTGCACTTTCAACATTCCACAGACTCCACCCTCTTTTGCCAAAAGTATATCAAGGGCAAGCCGATTTTGCATCACCATAGCTCTCATGGCAACCATTTCGGTATTTACCATTAAGAACCCTCCCGCAGTATCTGTAGACAAACGATCTACTACTGTGGATAACTTCCGAATTTTAAATGCATTCAAAGATATTCCCACTGCTGGTATCAATGCTCCAAAAATATCACCTACAATTTCTGAAAAACTTTCCCTCTTTCTACGTATAAACTATTAATCATCTTGTATGTTCCCTTTTCTTCTCTGTCCATGTGAACATTTTTTGGAAAGACCAGGCCTACATAGCAAGTTCCATACCAATGGTCCGGTAACCTGTAATAAGCTCTATTCCCACAAATATAATAGATACCTGGAAATATTGGATCTTTTCCACCTTTGAATCCCCAACCTCCCAGAATTTGATAATTGTCATGGCAGATACTGGAACCTACAAAGTAATTGTCATAGACTGTCTTATTTCTCCTAATACACAACTTTCCTGTTTGCGGCCAATCTAATGTCATTGCTGCATTTATCTTTTTCCCTTCATGATTTCCTTCCTCAAACGTCCATAGATGTTTTCCTTCCTCTTTTATTGCTTCTTTTTGAAATTTCATTCTTCTTTCTTCAACCATTTCTAAAAATACTTTTTCTTCTTTCTTTAACTCACAGGTAAGGTTGTTACTAACTATTTCTTCTAACGTTAATTTTCTATGTTCTAAAAAAATTCTCCTAAAACTTTTGCTGGTTTTACTTTGTTAAGTTCTGGTACTACTGGAATGTGTGCAAAAATCTTATCTATGTCAGTATAATAAGATTCTAATCTACCTGTTTTATAAAATAAACTTGCAATTACACTACATGTTATTCCATAAGTTAGAGGTAGGTGATGATAAGTCACACCTTCTGACACTGATGCAGGCAACTGCATACAAACATAACAATCTCTCACATCCATTGTCTCTACATATTCGTACAACAATTTTGTAAAAACATTTTTAGAAAAGTCTGTTACTGACTTATCCTTATGTAACTCTGCACTACTTCTTAGGATAACTGGTTCTTTAATATTAGTCTCTTTTTCTGGTTTAGTATCATTCTTTGCTTCTATCACAGCTAAACTAATAGGAATTGTGATTGCTAAAACTATCCATATGGTCATTAATAACCCTGTACAAAAGCAGCACATTTTGCACCATCTTTTTATAAATTCACATTTATCTCTTCTATCCCTATTATTTTCCATTTTGCTTTTTTTTTTTTTTTTGTTAAGTTCCAGAAAATTGTGTCACTACACCTCAGAAATGACTTAGATGCCACTCTGCTTTCAAAAAGTCTTTGCTTGGTACTTTCTTTTAATTCTCTCCAGAATTCTTTCGTTGTCACATCCGGTGATTTGTCACATCCAGTAAAATTGTCATGTCCGGCAGAAGCACTATAAGTCTTCACTTCAAGTTTGTTGCATCTCACCTTTTCCCATTCGACTTCTTAGTCTCTGGTTCTCGTGAGTGTTTTCTTCTTCTTTGTAATCTGTCAGTGCAATATACAGCCACTCAGGTGACTTATACTTTGCATTCACTTTCTTTGTCCTTTTGGACTTTTGTAATCTTTTTCCACTAGGTTTTTCTTGTCCCTTTTGACTTGTTACTTCATTCACTTGTTCAGCACTTTCGTCTCCCGCTCTTATTATTCTATATCTCAATTTTCTTATATAGCTGTTGGGCCAATTATCTCCTTTTCTTGGCCTTTTGGCTTCACCTTCTCTTTCTTCTCTTTCTGATTTCCAATTTCTTTTTCTTGATTCAGTTTTTGCCTTTTCCTCTTCTCCACTTTCTTCAGTTTCTGTTTCAACTGTTTCACTATTGTCTCTTATTTTGAAACTTATGATCTCGTCATCTCCTACTGGTGGATCTGTCTTCTCCTTCTTGTTTTCCCTTATTACTGTCCCTCCTCGGTGTTCTTCCGATTTGGTGTTTTCCTTCCTTTCTGCTTCTAAATTTCCCTGTTCTTCTGTTTCTCTATCTGTCCCTATTGCTCCTCGGGGTTCTTCTCGATTTTCTAACTTTTTGTGTACTTCTTTCCCTACTTCATCTATTAATATTATTTCTGAAGGATTTCCACCATAACTTGTACTTGGTTGTTCATCTAACTCAATTTCTTGCTCAGTTTCTTCTCTAATTGGTTTATAACCCCAAGTTCTCTTTCGAATTCTTCACAGTTTGCAACTGAATCATCAGATTCTGAATTTGTGTCAGATATTTCCAGATGTCGACTTACAGGTCGATCTTCAGGTTCTGGAACTTCTGAATTTCTTTCCTCTTCTTCTTCTTCTTCTTTAGAGGTGTTTTCCGTTGGGGTTTCCAGATGTCGACTTTCAGGTCGATCTTCAAGTTCTGGCACCCTTTCTCTTATCCTTGTTGTCCCAGCTGTTAAACTTTTATCCCACACTTCCAGACGTCGACTCACATGTCGATCAGTAGGTTCTTGAACTCTGATTGTGTGGCTGGCATGGACCCAGTTCTTCACACCTGCACACTTGACTGCAGTCGTTGTTACTAGGATTACCTGTCATGGTTCGTCCCAGCGAGGAACTAGACAGTTTCTTCTCCTGTGGATTTTTATACGGACCCAGTCTCCTGGATTCAAGTCGTGGGCTGGTTTTCTTTCAAGAGTGGTCGCATCCGGTCCAACCTGATGAAACACAGAACGCACCACATCAGCCAGTCCCTTGCAATAATCCAGTACTAGATCATCAGTTATAGTTAATAACTTGTTGACAGGTACGTGTGCCTGTCTCATTGCTCGTCCCATGATCATCTCATGAGGACTGAGTCCAGTTTTCTTTTCAGGGATGCTTCTTATGGTCATCAGAACAAGAGGCAGTGCATCTGGCCATTTGAGTCCTGTAGCTTGACACATTTTTCCTAACCTGTTTTTAATTGTTCCATTAATTTGCTCCACTACCCCAGAAGCCTCTGGTCTGTAAGCACAATGTAGTTTTTGTTTAATACTCAATGCTTCACAAATCAATTGGATCAACTCATTTTGAAAATGTGTTCCTCTATCTGTCTCAACCGTGACTGGAAAACCATACCTTGGAATGAACTCTCGCAGCATAAGTTTTGCCACTGTTGTTCCATCATTCCTTCTTGTGGGGTATGCCTCCACCCAACGAGAGAACAAACAGACGACCACCAGAACATATCTTAGTCTGTTACTAGGGGGCATCTCTATAAAGTCCAACTGCATCCTAGTGAATGGACCTCCTTCTCGTCCTATTGTTCTTAGACTCACTACTGTTTTCCTTCCTGGGTTAAACTGCTGACAAATAAGACATCTTTGACAAAGACTTTCAGCAATGGCTCTGAATTTTGGGTTATACCAGGTTTGTCTAAAAAGTCTGATCATTGCATCTCTCCCAATATGAGCTTGTCCATGGTACATCCGTGCCATGTCTGCAATCATGCTATCAGGCATAACTGGTCTTTCATCTCTGTATACCCACACACCATTATTTTCCTGTCTTCTACATCCTGCTTTTATCCAGTAATCTTTTTCCTCATCTCTTGCAGTTTCTTGTAACTGCCTTACTTCATCCCATGTCTCGACAGTATTAGTAAAAAGCAAAGGACAAGAGACATGCTCCCTTTCTCTATTTTTGTTCATGGACACCATGTTCTCTGCACAATATTTAGCGATCTCATCAGCATAATTATTTCCAACGGCTATGTAATCTTCGTTTTTCTTATGCGCTTTGCACTTCACTACTGCTATTTGTTTAGGCAACTGTATCGCCTCAAGCAGCTTTTTAACAAAATCTCCATTTCTGATAGGTGTTCCTGCAGATGTCAAAAATCCTCTTTGTGACCAAATCTGACCGAAGTCATGTACGATGCCGAAACCATATTGGCTATCGGTCACAATCGTGACTCGTACATTTCTTCCTAATTTACATGCTTGAATCAAAGCAATCAGTTCCGCAACTTGTGCAGACCTTATTCCTTTCAGACAAGACGCTTCCATCACAGTTGCCACTGTGCACACTGCGTAAGCTGCGCTTAAAACTCCTTCTTTTGTTCTCAAGCATGAGCCATCCACAAACATGACATAATCAGATTCCTTTAACGGTTCATCTTTTATGTCAGCTCTTGGTTTCGTGCAATATTCCAGCACGTTCAGACAATCATGATCTACTTCGTCCTGTTCAATTATATTTTCCTCATCTGGCAATGATGTTGAAGGATTTACATTCATGCATCTATCTATGGTCACATTTTCAGCACTCAAGATGACTTTTTCGTACTTAGTCAGCCGACTATGTGTCAAGTACTGTGTTTTTGTTCTTGTCAAAAGAATTTCTACTGAGTGGGGAACATATACTCTCAGTGGATACCCCATCACTATACCTTCACTTTGTTCCAGACTTACACAAGTAGCAGCAACTGCTTTCAGACATCCAGGCAATGCTTTTGCTATAGGATCTAAAACAGCTGAAAAATAAGCAATCGGTCTTTTCGTCGTACCATGTTTTTGTACCAGTACTGAAAACGCACATCCATCTCTTTCACTGCAGTACAATTCAAAATCTTTCTCATAATCAGGCATGCCTAATGCAGGTGCCTCACACAGTTTCTTTTTCAATTCTTTGAAAGATTTCATTTCTTCTTTGTTTAACTCAAAAGGGTCTTTTACGTCTTTCTTGGTCAATTTTTGTAATGGTTTTGCAATCAAAGAGAAACCACTTATCCATTGTCGGCAATATCCAACCATTCCCAAAAACATTCTTACCTCTCTTTGAGTCATTGGTGCTCTCATTCCTTGAATCATTCTTACTCTTTCTGTCGCTATTTTTCGCACTCCTTTCTCAATTTTATGCCCTAAATACTGGACTTCTTTCTGACAAAACTGTAATTTTGAAGGAGACACTTTATGTCCTCTTTTCTCTAGATGGTTCAGTAAAGCAATTGTATCACTTACACATGCTTCTTTGGTTTTCGATGCCACCAACAGGTCATCGATATACTGCACCATCACTGATTTTTCTGGCATTTTCAAATCTTCCAGAGATTTCTTTAGAATCTGATTAAAGATTGAGGGGCTTTCTGTATACCCCTGAGGAATTCGGCACCATGCCAAAATACGCTCTCCAAACCGGAACGCAAATAATGGCTGGCTATCTGGATGCAAAGGAATAGAGAAAAATGCGTGACACAAATCTATCACAGTGTACCACTCAGCTTCATATGGAATTTGATATAGAATTACTGCAGGGTTTGGCACTATTGGACAACAGGGCACAACTATTTTGTTGATCTTTCTCAAATCCTGTACTATTCTATATGTTCCATTTGGCTTTTTCAGTCCCATAATAGGTGAATTACATGGACTGCTCATGATTTCTTTTAGAATTCCCTGTTCAATCATTTTATTTATTACAGGAGTTATTCCTTCAATTATTTCTGGAGTTAACTTGTACTGTGGCGTATTCGGGTAAGTTGTCCCTTCTTTTACTGTCACTTTTACGGGATCAACTTCTTTCATTAATCCAATGTCTTCTCCTGTAAAATCCCACACACTTTCTTTTACTGCACTTTTTAGTTCTTCTGGAAGTTTTTCTGCGTCAAATGCAGGAAACAAACCATTCGTTTCAGGTTCCTGATTCATCAAAGTTAGTTTATACAAAACATCTTCATCTGAAGTCTGAAACCCAATTCCATCTGGCGTACAATAAATTGTGCAATTCATCTTGCACAAGAGGTCACGACCCAAAAGATTTACAGGACTACAATCGCACACTACAAATTTATGCATTTTGCTAAAAGAACCAATTTTTACTTCCACCAATTCAGTAAGTGGGGTTTTAATCTGCTGATTGGCTACTCCTACTACTTGGATGTATTCACCTGAGAGAGGAAGGTTTGGAATTTCCACTGATCTAACAGTAGAACGGGTAGCTCCAGTATCGACAAGGAATGTTACATTTGCACCATTCACTTCTCCATCCACAAAGGGACCAGACTGATCTACCTCTAGAGTTGCGCCAAGCACGCACTCTTTCCCCTCTCCTGGGCACCGTCAGAATCTTTCATCCGGGTCATCCTCACTCTGACGCAACCAATACTGAGAAATATTAGCTGCTCGCGGCAACTGTGTTACCTGCTCTCCTCCGTAGAATCCTGTTTCTGTACCGTATCTTTGTTGGTTAACAGTGTTGGGAAGTGGTGGTTGCGGCACCTGACTTTGTTGAACAACTACCTCATTCTGCACCTGTGGAGTTAATGATTGATGTTCCGGATTAGGTTTAGGTGGGAACTTACACTCGTTTCTCCAATGCCCTAATTTTCCGCAATTATGACATGGCCATTTCTTCTTTGCCTCTTCTAGACTCACTTGACCCTTTCCTTTACCTATGTTCGGTCGCATTTTATTCTGTCCTGTTTCATTTCCATTATTATTGTCAAATTGAGCTTCTTGTTTTTCTGCCACCTTCACCTGTGCCCACATCGCCTTCTCTTTCAACTTACGCTGTTTACTCTCTATTTCATCACTACAATACTTAGCATACCTCAGCACCTCATCTACACTTCCATTCTGCCAGTTTATCATGTGTTGCTTAATCATATCACTTATTTCTTGTTTCAGGCCAAACACAAATCGGTATACAAAATGACTCATGTCTTTTTCACTCAATTCTTCATAACCACTATACTGCTTGAAAACCAATAACAATCGCTCATAATATGCATGTACAGACTCCTTACTTTCCTGTGTAGTTCTATCGATTTTTACCCAATCTGTCTCTTTAGGAGGAATCTTATTCTTCAAAAAGGTAATCACCTTATCGTACTTCTTCATCACATCAGGACCTGGAGCTCCTGTCTTAGGATCTCTTGGATATTCTGTAGTTGGCCAGTCAACTGTAATCTTACATTCTGACCACAAATCTGTTGGTACCACTATGTCAAACAATCCATCTAAATCTATCCACAACACTTTTGAGACTTTTACAAACCTCTCTACTTGTCGGTACCACTCAACTGGCTTCTCTCTTAACTTTGGAAAGTCATTGGTAAATGACAGTATGTCCTGCCTAGTCCAGGGAACATGCACGTAACTACCACCTGGAGTTTCTCTCATGGGGTATTCTTTGGCAACAGATTCTTTTTCAGTTATCATAAAAGCCAATGAACCTTTGTCTGTAGTTTTCTCATTCTTCTTTGTCCATCTAACCTTCCATCTGTCCACATCACCCCATTTTCTCAACAACACAATTAACTCCTTTATCTGTGTCAGCCTTCCTGCCGTGTTCAAATTTTCAATATCCTTTTCACAAAAGTCTACTCTGTATGGTTTCTGCAACGTTTTCACTTTCGCAAAGTCTATTCCAATCTCACTGGCTACTTCTTCTAGTTTGTCATGTAAATTCTTTGCCCTCCATGTAATACTTTTGCACAGAAACATTATTTCATCATCCTGATAATTTTTTATCTTTTCGGTACCAATTGTTCCTAGAATTAATTCTTCCATATCGATTTTTAACCTAATTACATCTAATGGTTTTTCTTCTGGTTCTTTTATTTTAAATGCCTTCATCCACTCATTTAACTCATCAGGAGTCGGACCTATGGGTGTATTATTTAGTTCTATCCAATTACCACTCTTTTCAGGGGTTTCTGTTGCAGATTCTGTTACCATATGCATTTTCCTACCATTGCACTCATTTACCGTCAAATTTGTAGGTGGACTTGGTCTGTAAGTACTAGCCAAATTACTTGTACTTGCACTTCGTTCCATCCTTTCCTTTTCTCTCTGAAATTGTGAACTCATGGGAATTACCAAAGATCGTTCATCCTTTTTCTGATTCTCAAAAACGGGTATTACTGGACCTATTGTTACAGGCACAGTAACTGCTTCCATATTTTTCGTTAATTCTCTAATCTTCTCAGTTAGTTCTTTTGTGGTCCTTGCTAATTCGCTTGCATTGTCGCTTTCTATTCCTTCATTTTGAGAAGTTCTCACTTGTTCTTGTGAACTATTTACTTCAATTCTCTTTTCCGGGCTTTTATTTCGCATAGTCTCTATTAGCGGCGCATTTGGTGTCACCACTGTAGAACTCTGCTGATACGGAGGTGGATTTCTATTTAAAATATCTTCCAGCAACTCGTCATCCGTTTCGCTCTCATGCATATACTTTTCCCTCTCCATATGTTTCTTTTTCTCAGTCCGTTTTTTCTTAGTCCCTTCCTCAACTGTAAAAGCTGGAAACAAACCTCCTGTCATGTTAGCACATCTCCATCGTTTTATTCTGTCCTCATGATTTACTCCCCACAATCTTCCAGGCATAAACTCATGATCTCTCATTCCTCTGAATCTCTCTCGTTCATACATCTCATCTTCCCATTCCGTCAATGCTTCAAACTGTGTCGGTCTAGGTCTAGGTTCTAGATTTGTCATCTTTTCTCGCAAATTTCGCAAAACTGCTACACTAAATGAACCATTCTCAGGGAAAGCTAAAGCACCATCATTCTTCGTATACTTTGCCCAGTTTTCCAACCATATGCACGTATGATATCCATATTTCAGCATCATATGTGAAGCTGCTGATTTCGGCGGAGGAATTACTTGTCCCTCTCTAGTCACAACCTTTTTGTCTTTCTTAAAGAAATTCTTCAATTTCGTCGTCCATGATGTTCTCTCCCTTTCATACTCGTAATACGGCATGTTTTCTATTTGTTTTTCTTTTTACGCTAGCGCTGTTCTGTGTACCGAACTTCAACCAATTACAGCGCGACTCACACTAACGTACCAATCAGAACAATTTCCTTCGTCCGTGAACCAACCAATCCTAGCGCGGCACTTTTCTACGTCACTCCTGCTCTGTGTTCACGTGACTAGCGCACTATCCAATCCTAGCGCGGCACTGTTCTACGTCACTTCTGCTCTTTTACCCCTCCTTTACAAAATTTATCGGCAATTTTCTTTTCACTGTTTTCTCCGTTAGTTACAACAATTAAAACAATTCCATAGTCTGATTCGCTAAACAAAAGTGACAGCTTTGTCCTTTTACACAAGAACCCTGTATTTCCAGTAGGCAGCGCTTACCTCTACCCTACCACAGAATTTTTACTCTCGCCGATAAAGTAGCACTTCCCTCTACCTTACCCTTCTTTCAAGCAAACAATTTACTCGTTTCTCTGGGGATAAGACACATGTGGAGACTAGGCTCCTGAGAATTAAGGCCAAAGTTTCACAAGTAAACGTGATTTGCTATTTCAATTACACACTTTTCGTACAGAAAATCCCTAACATAACACAACCTGCGTTATTACCAAAATGAATTCAGACCATGTACCAAATTCCATGTGACTTCTCTTGCCACACGTGTTCCACTTCCTACATCCCAGAAGCGTGAAAACTCACATATAACATAACACGACTCAACATATAGTGTTAGTCATCAAAAATAATCAATAATCAAATAAACCATAATCACTAAACTAATCTATAGAAAACCATAACTCTGCTACCAAGAAATCTGATGCAGCGCGTACAATAAAAACTATTCTCCTCCCAGGTCACTTTTAGGTCATCCAGGGGCAAACTATATTTTCTCACATCCACATGACGATGGGGCCCATAAACATCGCCTAACACACACGCACACCTGGATTTCCTTTATACCTTTATGAAATTCTGTACTCCTAGGAGAAGCATGAGAACTAAATGGAGAACACCATTTATGTACCGCTGGAAGGAGCCGGGATATCTTATTACCTTAACTTGTCCCTTTCTTTTAGTTATTTCTTAAGATATTCCTGCTCATTATTTTGTCGATGAATCATTCATGTAAGAAATTAGTTCATAGTGATTAAGACCAGCTGAATCACAATAACCAATTACTGATGTCACAATCATTTAGGAAAATAACCACTGAGTCATTTTGGTTTAAAGAATCTTAAATTTTATATACATTTTAAAAGCATGAGAAAGAATTTAAACTTTATTCAATTATTCATTTATAAATTCAAATATTTATTAAGCATAATCAATTTATTGCAGAAAGGAAATTTTTTGTCATGAAGCCAAAATCCTAATTACCTGCCTACCTTCCTAATTTAGACTAATGATTTCTAACCTAAATTTAAGAATTAGAAATAACCTGATTCTCATACTCAACTGGAAAATTAAGACAGCAACAGCAACTTCAGCTCGTCAGCATCAGCTACCTGCAACCCGTCTCATCTAACAGTCTTTCAGCATCTCCCGCTCAATAAGGGATCGATCAGGACCACCCAGCACTGGAAGCCACCAACACCAACACGACTCTCCAACTCCGCTCCTGACTGTGACAGCGACTCTCTGCGATTCTCTGCGACTGACTGCGACTCTGGATTGACCCCCTCCCACTAAGAGTAGGCCCTCTTATACCCTAATTCTAACTTTGCTAACTAATTGTTGCAACATTAATAACACGCTTTTCTTTCATTGGTCCATGCATGTCATCTTATTCATTCTTTTAATCAAGTTCTCTTGGATTCAATGGTCCTTGGATCATTTCCTTTCCCATACGCTCAAGACATGTTTCCATCCGCTTCGATCAGTACATTTGTAACTTCTTTCGATACATTCGAGAACTCCGCAGTCATTGTCCTTTCTCTTAAACTGGTTTCCCACGGGTCTTCTGCTGATCACCACGGCACACTATCAGTTCAATTAGGTCACATCCGCCTTGACCATTTCTCGCATCCTAGCCTCTCAGAAACATCACGAGGTTTAGTTTTTCTCCGATTTCATCCCGTGTCACATGTCCCCTTGCGCCTGCGCACATCTTCCCACTGGCGGCCATTTTATATCGCCACTCGGTTATACTTTAGAAGCACTAATTTGAGGCAAACAAAACATAATTAAAATAGAGAAAAATAGCCTTTTCGTTTCCCTCCCGTCATCTACGTACCCCAGTTAGTTATTACCTAGCAGAAAGCAACATTTAAGCTGTTCCTTACTTACCATCACTATTGTTTTTGCAACAACACGTTTTATTTCTATGAAGCACAAAAACATGCATTTATTTTTAATTAGTATGCATTTATTTTTACGTTATAATTAGACACACGGACATCCATTAATAGATTATTTAGCACACACATTGGCGTGTTACCTTTCCCACACATACAGTGTTGATTAATACATTTAAACGAACATTTTATTAATCATTTATAAAATTTGTTAGGGGTTAAAATTTTTATTTTCCCTGCTCCATCAAGAGCTAATGTGTAGTGTTCCACTGCTGGGAGACTCAGGCCCCTGCAGGAATGCTGTGCCATGAGTTTCGCAGCTGGCAGTTAGGGTCATGAGGAACCCTAGACAAAGGTACGAATCTGTGAATCTATAAGGTGGAGAGTGGCCAGAGACTCCGTCAAAGGTAGCATGCCCAGTGTGCATGTGAAGTGCGGTAATATGACCATCCTCTTCGCCTGCACCCTGCCCCACACGAAGAGCCCCAGATGTGACCATTTCTCAAAATCCAATTTCATCTGAGCCACTAGAGGGTCTATGTTGTCGGCGACCTGGTAAATCCAGTCCAGGATTTACCAGGATCCCCAAGTATTTGAGGAGTGTGGCCTTCCAGCAGAAGGAGTAACATGAATTGCTGCTGTCATGGTACTGGTCGAGATCGGGAGGGCCTACCTCTTGTCCCAGTTTACACGCTAACCGGACAATGCAGCGAAGCCGTTGATGAGCTCCAGCAGGGCCGGTAGGGAGTGACGCAGGTCCATCGGGGTGAGTAAGAAGTCGTCTGCGTATAGGTAGATCTTCGACGTCCTGCCCATAAGGGGTATTCCTATAATGTGGAGCGATTGGTGGATGGTGGCTGCTAGGGGTTCCATTGCCAAGAGAAACAGGTGCGGGAGAGCGGGGAACCCCTGGCGCATTCCCTTCCGGATCTGAAAGGGGTCTGATAGAAGTCCCCCGCAGTTGACCTGGGCTGTCGGGTAGCCATACAGCAGGCGGACCTTGGCTATAAATATTTTCAGGGTGGCAAAGAGGTATCTCCACTCGATGCGATCGAACGCCTTTTCGGCGTTAAGGGATAAGGGCAAGGTGTCGTCCCGTAGGTCCTTGGCCATCAAGAGAGTGTGGGCGAGGGTGTGCAGGTGGTTCCTGGAAGAGCATCCCGGGACGAATTCCACCTGCATGTGGTGTATCAGAGATCGGATGACTCTGCTGAGGCGTGCAGCTAGGATGCTGTCGAGGATTTTAATATCTCTGTTTTGTAGGGATATGGTTCTATAGCTGCCACACAGAAGAGGGTCCCTCCCCGGCTTGGGAAGGACCGTGATCACCGCTCTGTTGGAGAGCGAGCCCAAGAAACTTCTGAAAACATGGCTGCTTGATCTTTAATCATCTTATGGAATTGTGACCTGTATTTGATGGCTTTTGGATGATTTGTGCGCCTAACAAATATCAAATAAAATAATAAAAAGGATCCCACCTGTTACGCCTCCTGGAAGGCAGCATGCAGAGTGTCGATAACCCCTTCACCAGACCATTTATAAAGCTCCGTGGGGAATCCATCCTTGTGATAGGGAAGTTTGGAGATTGCCATTGCTATTTCGGTTTTGCTAATGTTCCCGTCCCGTAGTTCCTTACCCTTGTCCGACAACTGTGGGAGGTTCACACCCTCCAGGGAGGACTCACCTGTTCCACACTGACCGACGTCTCTGCTTGATAGAAATATGCAAACTCATTAACAATGTCCTGCGGGTGGGTAAGGACCTCCCCACTATTGGGGCTTATAGCCAGGATGTCCATAGCGGCCTCTGTTTGGCGCATCTGTGCAGCCAGTAGCTGCCCGCCTTCTCCTCCTGTTCATAATGACGTCCCTTTAGCCGTTGCAGCGCATATTCAGCTTTAGAGGTATACAGGCCTTTGAGGGCCATACGAACCTGTTCTAAACAGCAACGTGTGGGAAGCGTTGGGTGTGCAGAATAGAGTTAGGTAAGGGATGCTATCTGCCCTTCCAGTTCTGCCTGGTGGAGAGCAGTCTGCTTATTTGACAAGGCGGCAGCCCTCATGAGCTGGCCCTGTATTGTTGCTTTTGCAGCCACCCAAAGGACCCTAAGGGAGTCCACTGAGCCTTTGTTGTCCACCATGTATGTTTATGTTTATGTTTGTGAGTCTTGTAGAGCGCATAGCTGCCCAAGGGCTTCCCAGCGCTATGGAGCAGGAGTGAGCAAGATCCGGAGGTTCAGCCTGGGAATAGCCAAGTCTTCAGTTTTTTTCTGAAGGCCATCTCATCTGTAAGGAGTCTTAGATCTGTGGGCATGGAGTTCCAAAGTTTTGGAACTAAATGAGAGAACGATCTTCCTCCCCATCTGGATCGCCTAATCCTGGTAGTTTTGGCCAGGCGATCTGAAGAGGATCTTAGGGCTCTTTCTGATGTATAGGGTGTGATCAGGGCCCCTTAGTAAAATTGGTCCTTTTTCGTTTAGGGCCCTATGTGCGATGCACAGTACTTTAAACTTGATCCTGGCCTGCACTGGCAGCCAGTGGAGTGTTTTCAGATCCTTTACCGCTGTTTCATGTCTTGGTGTGTTTCTGAGTAGTCTGGCTGCTGTATTTTGTACCACCTGTAATCTGTTCAGCACGTATTTGGGTGGATGAAGCATGAGGTGTACAAGGGCAGGGGCACTCAGACAGTGGCAGGAGTCTGCCAGGTGCAGAGGGCAGGAACATTATGCCCGGGGGTGTCCTAGCAGGGGCGTGGGCACCCTCGGGACCAAGGCATTGTGTACAGTCTCACCCTCGATGGGACAATATACAACTCATTGTGTGGCGATAGAGGTGTGAGGGATCGGAGTAGGAAGACAGTAAGTGTTGAGGAAGTGAGTCTCTGGGCAGCCCCGGGGGAGGGCATCGCATGGGCAGGACAAGGAGCGCAAGGATGGAACTTCAGAAGTGGGTCAGGGGCCACCAATACCCAGCACAATCATGTGAAAGGTGGAAACATCAATGTAACACAAACATATTCAAAATGCAACAGGTCATTGTAAAGTGCCAGCGCACCCACCAAGCCAGTGAGGAAGGTAATTGCGAGGGCTGGGTGCCACCGGACCATGCACAACCAGAGGCATAGCAATACAGTGCATAATAAGGCATAACATGACATAATATTGTCCCAACTGGTCAGGCGATTAAGTATAACACGGAACTTGCAATGTCCCCACAACAACAAACATGCAGGGTGATACTCAGCTGTCTGTTGTCGGGTGGGCCATTCGGCCATGCTCTGGCGCCTGTGCTGACGTGTGAACCGGATGCGGCAGCCTACGACTGCCTCAGCCCACAGTGGGGGCAGGTTTCAGAGGAGAGCGTGATTTGTCCTTGCCCTGTTCTTGGGTAATGACTGCTATCTCCTGGAGTGCCTGGGCTCTGTTTCCCGTGGACCGCGTCACTCTGTCGGGGCCCCTCCCCCTGCGTCGAGTCCCGCTGTCATTGCACCAGTACCCGCTGGAGGAGATGGCGGGGGCATCCTTGTCAGGGGATGAGTTTCCATTGTTGAGAGAGAGGTAGTGTCCATTTCTTGAGTATTGAGTCCTTCCAGGAAAAGACGCAGGTCTTCCGGGTCAAAAAAGTCTTTCAATTCACCTTTCTTGGTGATCCTCATCTGGGCTGGTTCGAAGAGGCCATACTTTATGGCCAGCTGGCGGAGCCATGGTATAAGAGATAAGGCCTTGTGGCGGTCATTAGTTTCATGGGAGAAATCCGCCGCAATGCGGACCTCCTGGCCCTCGTACATGTAGGAGCCATGGAAGTGGGCCGCAGTCAGGAGTTGCCGTGCCTGTTCATGCCTCAGGAAGCAGGTGATGAGGTGCCGGGCCACGTCTGGTGATCTCGTCGAGGTGGGCCTATGCGGTGTGCACGCTGCAGGTCCATGGGAGGCTCAAAGTCAAGGCCGGTGAGTATCGGGAGGGTGTCCCTGAGAAAGGCCCTAGCGTCCGACCCCTCCACAGTCTCTGGAAATCCAAAGAAACTGACATTGTCCCTCCAGCTCCTTTCTTCTAGGTCGTTGGCTTTACTGTGCAGGAATATGAGTTCCTGGTCCCGCTCCAGCAAGCTGTTAAGGCGGTCTTCCACCGCTGTCACTCGCTATTCCAGCCCGGTTACTCGAGGCTGAAACCCTGCACTATCCAGGATATAGACTTGGTCTCAGCCGTCAACGTTGTTATGTTCGAGTCCATACCTTCCAGATGATGGCTCCCCACTGTAATTTCTTGGAGGATGCGTTCCATGTTGGAATCCTGCACGTCGCTTGTGTTGGGTGGTAGCTGGCCCTGGTGGTCATGGGGCAGGTTTGGTTGAGAACCTCAGTAAAAAGGAATTGTTATGCAGGTTCGCCAGTCGTTTTGCCAGGAGACATTTCCAAACCTGGGCACAGGATCAGGATGGGGCACCACACTATGTGGCGTCGTACTCAACTTCGCTCGGAGTCCTTCAGGCTCCCTGTGCATAGTACACCTGGCTCCGAGATACAGGTGTGGGAATGGTGCCCAGTCCAGTAAATGGGGGCTCCTCCTCAACAGCCGCACCCAGCTGTCCTGCAGTCACACTCACCGGTGAGGGCTGCACCACTGTGTGTCACATAGCCCCAAGAATTTGGCCTGCAGGGGTCCGCAGGCGGGTAGGTGTGTGGTGAGATGAGGCGAGGTAAGCCCAGCGTAACGCTATCTGAGCCCCTGTTTGTCTGGTCCCTGCAGCCTTGGGCAGTAAGGCATCAGCAGTGGGTTGGTGTCTCAGTAGATCCCCCTTTAGTTTGACCCCCAGGCCCAGTGGAGGTTGTTCCACGTAGGGTGGGCAATGTAGATGGGGGGATGGTAGGCCTTTTCTGCCCCCTTCTTGCGTCCGATGGGGGGGGTCCGCTGCTCCAGTCCCCGGGCTGAGCAGCAGGCCGATGAGGAAGGAGGTCTGCTGGCCTGCGTTTTGAAGGGCCCGGTGGTGCCTAGGGGCCCTGGGCATAGGCCGGACGTGGGCAGAGACAGGCTAGGTTACCCTGCAGGTCGCCCCTCAGGGATAGACTCTGTGGCAGGTAGGACCTCTCAGGCCATCGCATGACCGTAGGTGTGGCCGGTGTACACGGAGGGGCCCATTTAGTTGAGATGGGCCCTCAGCGACGTCGGGGCCCTCCACACCCCGTGGCGTCGCCCCAATGAGCTCCAGAGGAGGTGGGGCGGGAAGCCTGCAGCACTCTGGGGGTATCCGGGGAGCGCCCCAGTCAGTCCACAGCTGGTCATAGGCTGGGCCGGGCGCATCCGCTGGCATCGGCACGCGACTGATGGGGGGAGAATGCCACGAGTCTCACTGTGGGCTGCGGCTCCACCCTGGCCTCCAGGCCCAATGCTCCTCTGGGCAGATTGCGGGCTGAGTAGCAGGCCGATGAGGGCCGAGGTCTGCTGGCTTGTGTAATGGAGGGATGGGTGGTGCCTTAGGGCCCTGTGCTTAGGCCGGACGTTGGCAGGGGTGGGCCGGTTCACCCCACAGACAGCCTCTCAGGGGTAGACTCTGTGGCAGGTGGGGTCTCTCAGGCCATTGCAGGAGCGCAGGTGTGGTCGGAGTATGCGATGTGGCACATTCGCATGAAACGGGCCCTCTGTGCCCCGTGGTGCCACCCAGGGAGCTCCAGAGGAGGGGCATGGCAGCAGGCTGTGGGGGCAACTGGGGAGTGCTGCTTATCAGGCTGATGTCGGCCCGTGACTGGTGAGGAGGAGGCCGGCCATGAGTCACACTGTGGGCCGCGGCTCCCCCCAGGCCTCCAGGCCCGTTGATCTTCTCAGCAAGTCATGAGGCTGTGGCGCCGCATCCAGACAGCGCTGGTGGGCCAGCAGTTGGTGAGCCCCCACTCTGGGTGTAACCGCGGGTTGTGTCACATAGCACCCGCTGTGGTGAGGGTGCCGCTCCTGCCGTCTGGGGCCCATCGGTGCGTGTAGCTCCGGACTCAAGCTGCCATCTTCTTCTATGGCCAGTCCATGCCCAAAAAGAGTCTTTTTTTTTTGTTTTTTTGTTGGTGTTAAGCAATACCATTTACCACAGCAGAGCAAACATGGGGTACAAGAGACATCAAGGGGAGCATTCTCAATTGACTAACTTGGAATAGTAGGAAGAGACAATATTAGCATAAAATGACTAGCGTCATACATCATAAAAGTCACATTCTAATTAAAAGGTGTGTTTGCCTGTACATATGTATGAATCACCTACAGTGCATCTCTATTTTTATGCAGCAGGGACCCTAGCATCTATCAGCATGCAAGGAGACTTTAATGCACCTCCTCAGTCCCTTCTTCAACTTTTCCAGTGAGGTATTGTTTATACAGTCCCCAAAAGTTCTTAGGACGACTCTGAGGGGGTAACAGGTCATTATACAACTCAGTCTGCGTATTACAATACAGTATGTCTTTAGACCACTCTGCAACCGTGGGTACAGGCCCTCGAGCCCATCGCATGGCTAACCTGCGTTTAGCAAGTAACAGCCCCATCGCCATTAATTTATGGACTTCTCCCTGCAACTCCCTAGTGTAGCCCAGCAGTGCCAGCAGTGGATCCGGGGCGAGCGAGAGACCAATGATCTCATTAAGCTTTCGGAATATTTGGCACCAGAACTCGGCGACTCGTGGGCAATGCCAGGCCACATGAAGAAAGTCCGCAGGGTCCACAACACATCTGTCGCATCTGGCTGAGTCTCTTAAGCCGTATCGATGCAATTTTTCTGGTGTGTAGTATACTCTGTTTAAGAATTTAAAATGTATGAGTCTATGTCTACCATTTAATGATACCTTCTGAGTAACCTTGCAGCAGTATCTCCATTTGTCATCATCTATTGTTGCCCCTAAATCGCCCTGCCAGTCCAATCTGGGTTTACTGTACTGGGTTCTCCTAAATTCTTGTGATATACCATATAAATTAGATAATAATTTTTTTGGGGACTTGAAGCGAAGCAAGTATGAAAGGGATACTAATTCTGGCGGTTCCTGTAGATCGTTGCCCAAAAGAGCCCGCAGAGCATGTCGCACCCTGAAGAAATGAAATTGTGAGAGTGGTGTGGTGTCTTGACCTTCTATCATTATCTCATCCCACGTACGAGCTCTACCATCCGTGAACAGATCACCCATATAGGACACATTAACTGGAACTCAAAGCCCGCATCGTCTCCCTCTCCACGCTCATTGGAAGCCAGTGGCACCACTCCATGGGTAGTAGCGGAGAGTATAGCAAAGCTAAAGCTTGCCTCTTAGATAAATCATGCCAGGCGTGGACTGTCGAATTGACCGAGTCAAGTGTGCTATGTCTTCTAATAGAATTCTGGCACAATCTCTGGGGGAGAGGATCCGGATCGACTGCCACCCATTCAATATACAGATGAGGGAGATCCGGAGGACAGTGCAACCAGAAATGCGCATGTGAGCATTGAGCAATTCTATAATATAATTCTAGGTCCGGGGCTCCCAGCGCGCCCATTGAATAGGGGAGTGTAAGAGTATCCCATTTGACTCGCAGCTGCTTACCCGCCCACGCCAATTTCACCATTAGCGAGCGTAAGATCTGGAATGTGTGTTTGGGGAGAACCATGGGAATGTGCGAGAAGAGAAATAGGAATCTTGGCAAGACCACCATCTTCATTAGCGAGATGCGACCTAGCAGAGACAAGGGAAGACGGATCCAGCGATCAATATCCTCTTCTAACTTAGCTGTAGCTCTGCCATAATTATCACTAATTACTAATTCTGAATTGGTATGAATTTGTATCCCCAGATAGCGCACCGGGTCAGCAGACCATCACAACGGGAAATCCTGAATAACTTGCTTTGTAGACGGGGTCAGCGGGAATACAATATATTTAGCCCAGTTAACCTTCAATCCAGAGACACTCCCAAACCTCATTACTTCGTTGATTATAGGTGTTAGGTTAGAACATGGCTCCCTGACATACAGAAGCATGTCGTCTGCATAGGCAGATACTATGAGATTGTAGTTTGGGAAGCGAATCCCTCTGTGCCCGTGGTATTCACGCAGCGCACGCGCTAGAGGTTCTGCAACAATGGCGTACAACAGCGGGGACAGAGGGCAGCCCCGCCGCGTGCTTCTCGAGATCGTGAATGGTTGTGTAATAATATCACCCACCCGAACCCTCGCTACCGGACTGATAGAGGACCGAAACTAGCTTGAGGAAAATCTCACCCACTCCGATTCTGTGCAATACCTGTACCATGAAGGCCCATTCGACAGAGTCGAATGCCTTCTCTGTATCTAAAAAGACCGCAACTACCTCAATCTCGGGTCTTACATGTTGGATAGCACCAAATACTGTTCTCAGATTATATGTTAAGTTGCGGCCCAGGACAAATCTTGCCTGCTCCGGTCCTGTCGCTATTGGGACCAGGGGGGCAAGCCTATTCACCAGGACTTGAGCATATATCTTCGTATCCACATTTGGGAGCGATAAAGGCCTATAGGATGAACATTCGTCAGAGGGCTTTCCTGGCTTCAATAAGGTGACAATTAGGGCCTCCCTCATTGTTGGAGGCATCACCCCAGCTTCCCCCATTTCCTCAAAGAGAGTGCACAAATGTGGGATCAGTATATCCTTAAAGGCTTTGTAGAAGCTGACTGTTAGCCCGTCTTGTCCCGGTGCACTCCCATCTCGCATTGAATTGAGGGCAGTCAGTATCTCAGAAGGGTCCAGTGGTCTCATGAGGTATTCCCTATGCCCATTGGTGAGCCATGGAAGTTTTATATGTTCCAGGTATTCCTGAATTGCAGCGTCATCCGGCACCACTTTAGAGCTGTATAGGTCTAAATAATACCTGCTAAACCTGTTGGCTATCTCCCCGGGATGTTTTAGCACTTCGCCCCCTGCGTCTCGTAATTCTGATATAACGCTAGCTTCCCTCTGACGGCGTGCAATGGCAGCCAGCACTGATCCCGGTCTCTCCCCCTCCCCATAGGTTTTAGCGATCGCGTATTTACCCATGTGTTTTAGTTCATTATCTGCAGCCTCATGATACTCCTCTAGAGTTTTCTTGAGATCCTCCTCAATGAGGGCGCTTCTATTAGCCAGGGCCTCCTCCTCCAACCTACCTAGCTGTGTCTCAAGCTTCGATAGTCTATCTCGAATAGCTCGAAGAACTCCTGAGTGTTTAGAAATGGCCACCCCCCTTACATACACCTTGAATGTTTCCCACACCTTGGAAAAGAGCTCGACCGAGCCTATGTTTATGTCAAAAAAATCCTCTATTGCTGTGTCTAGTTCGGCCTTAAATGCTGCATCTAGAAGAGAGTATGGAGGAAATCGCCATGTAAAGGGAGCCGGACCCACTGGGGGAACCATCACATCCAAAACAATCGGTGAGTGGTCAGAGAATGTGCGCGGCAGAATGGTGCAGTCATGAACCCGGGTGAGTAGTGATCTAGAAATCAGCCAGTAATCTATTCTAGTATGCAGGTCATGTGGGGCAGAATAGTGTGTGAACCCTCCCAAGTTGGGAAATCTGGTGCGCCATACATCCATTAAATCTAATTGTGTGGCTATGCTGCTTATAGTTCTAAAGGATGCAGAGGGGCGCCGAGAAGGACCCTCTGAGCTGTCCAAGCGTGGATCAAGAACGCAGTTAAGATCGCCTCCCCATAGCTGTGGCAAAGCTGTGTTCCCGTGCATTCTTGAGAAAAGAGAGTTATAGAACTGTGGATTGTCAAAATTTGGGCCATAAATGTTAACTAGCATCAAATCCAGCCCTCTACCAAAACATCTAGTGAGTACGTATCTGCCATTGGGGTCAGTCTCTTTTGCTTCTAGGGACATCCCAGATCTAGGATTAACCCATGTTAGTACCCCCCTAGCATGCAAAGTGAACCCTGCTGCATGAAACTTACCAGTTAGTTTCTTATAGGACAATATATTAGTGCTAGGGGAAAGGTGCGTCTCTTGAAGCAATGCGACATCCACATTATGCTTCGTCAGGTATGTGAGAATTTTGCGCAGCCTCCGGAAATCGTTAAGGCCCCTCACATTCCAAGTTATAAAATGAATTCTATTGCGTTGATCACGTACTAACTTTTGTTGCGACATTTAGGGTTTCCTAGCCAGAACCCCATCTCACTGTACCTTAATTTTGAACGAGAGATGTGTAGTTGATGCTCTGTGCACATGTATGTTGTGGAGTTAAAACTAACAACATACCAACCCCACCCACGCTATGCCGTACCCAACTGGGCATAGTCGAAACGTATTGTACCCACCCAAAACAAGCAAGCGCTCCCACGGTTACAATAGCAATCAAACAATAAGATTGGCATTTCACCATTTAGTGAAAAACGCTTGGAGGCGGATGTTACCGGCCCCTCTACTTAATGGGCCGGAGCCTCCGAGCCGACCGTCTACAGCGTAATATCGACCAGAGGGAGGAACTGCCACCTTACCCTTGGTGGCTCTATATAGACTTGCGCATCATACCCTGAGCAATAATCCTACAGCGATATAGTCAGTGGTAGCGCTTTTGATTATGGTCATACATTGCCCACTATCAGCCAACGTTCACTGCAACGCCGCAGCATATCTGAAAGTCAAACCTGTTAGGCCCACATGCAGAGCTTATTGATGGAGTTAGAAATATATTGCACTTCGTTTGACAATTCAAGTTTGCCCGATGTGCTGGGGCAAAGTTCCCAAGTGAGTCACTTTAGTCATTTTTATCCAGGCTTCCCGCAGGGACGCCGGCGCGCTCCTCCAATTCCAGTTGCGGCTCCCGAGATCGCAGTGTTGATAGTTCCTTTAGGGCCTTCTGGAGTGCCTTAGGGTCCGTGAAAATTCTAGCTTTGCCGTCCATCATAACCCTCAGTTTGGCAGGGTATAACATAGCGTATTCAAGCTTTCGTTCACACAGTTTCCGCTTTATGGGAATAAACTGACGACGTGCTTCTTGTACTTTTAAGGTGAAATTTGGAAACAATGAGATTGCTGAACCTTCGTAGTTAAGACCACCCAGATCTCTAGCTTTTTTCAGGGCAGAGTCCCTGTCTCTGTAGTTTAACAGCTTGGCGATCACAGGTCTGGGGGGAGTCCCTGGTGGCGGTCTAGGGCCCAGGGAGCGGTGCGCACGTTCTACAATGAACATTGCGGAGAAGGTGTCCCTACCAAGTAGGGTCACCAGGAGCCTCTCCACAAACATCTCCATGTTCCCTATTGGTGTAGTTTCTGGCAAGCCCACGATGCGAATATTGCTGGGCCTGGACCTAGCTTCCAAATCTTCGGCTTTGTCTTGTAGAGTAGTCAGGAGCCTTCCCATTTGCTTTTGGGCAGTGTCCGTTACTGTTTGGACGACCTCAACTTCCGAAACACGTCGTTCTGTCATGTCCAGGCACTCTGCATGCTTATCCAACCGCTCTGACATGCGGTCCATTCGGTAGGACAGAGAGTCTATCTTACCGTCTATTGTGGTGAGGCTTTTCTGCATGGTTGTTAAAATTTGCCGCAGATCTCCACTCGCTTCTTCGGTTTCCTCAACCTGACTAGTCGCCGCCGCTCCAGACCCCTCTTCACAGTGTCTAGATTTCCGCTGTTCAAAATGAATTTTGGGTTGGGACTTGTCCACTTTGCCCATCGTAGCGCAGCCCTCGAGATCCTAGCTGTGGTGTAATTATATAGGTGTCTCCCTGTCTCAGCCTGGTATTACGTTCGTGAACTGTAAGTACCCAGCTCCTCTGCAGCCCAAGATCAAGCACACCTCTGTTGAGCGCGTTTTGTTATTATTCCACCTGTGTGAGATCACCATTACCAGTAGAGTCTAGAGGGAGTGAGGAGGCACCAAGATGTAGCCCAGTCTCATAAATCAATGTGAGCTGACTGGGCGCCCGCAGCAGTCTCTAAGAGGTTTCCAGCTGCTCTGGTGCTTCTGATTCAATAGAGTGGGGAACCGGGCCCCACACGTTGCTGCGAAAGAGATCTACGCGACATCACTGCGCCGACTGTATTTTGAACCTGCTGCCCTCCGTAAGCTCGCAGCTCTCACTCACTTGCTGTTGGGCCACTCTAGGGACGCAGGTGATCTTGTTGCTCCCCGCGGCGCCGCGTGAAGGTGCCGCCACCGCCGGGTCGCAGTTCTAAGCGAGGACGCGGCTCCAGGCCTGCACTGCCCCTCGCCTCCGCAGCAGCGGCCACACCCTCCTGTCGTGCTCAGGCTCTCAGGCTCACAGGTGCCGTGCTGTGTCCGCAGTGCGCGCCGACCTCACCGCTGGAGCCAGGTCCAGGTTACTCACTCTGTGCGGTGAAAGGAGCCCGGCAGATGCCCTCTTCTGGGCTGGATGAACATCTCAGCCAGCTCCGCTGCTTCACGCCGTCGTGCTAGGCCGGGATCTCCGCCCGTCAATTGCTCGGCATTGGAAGCCGCTGCAGGGTCACAGGAGACTTCTGCGTAGAGCGCTCACTTTACTTATAACGCGATGATGATTGGATTAATTTTCCCCTACTGTATGCAGCATATTCCTAACTGATTGTTACGACGGCTGCCGGAGCTCTCTCAATGAGCGGTCATCTTTGGATCAGGCAAGCTCGGCCTCCGCCCAAAAAGAGTCTTAAATAGGGCTTTAACACTCTTCACCTGGAAATTACCCCTAACCCAGAATGTGAGTGTGAGTCTAAACTGAAGTTAGTAGTCTAGTGGTTCAGCCTTTCTATGTTTCCACTCGCTGTCTTCCAGCGCCACTGGCCCTTGTGTGCTTGATGCCTTGTCTGAATCCTGACATCATAATTTGCATCAGGTGTGTCACTTTATTTAGCTCAATGTAAAAAGACTACAACACTCAAAATGGATAAGTTTGGCACATGAAAGCCTAGGAATTAAAGTAGTGTTCATAGTGACGTGTTATGGTGGCTATCCTTGTGATCAAATGTATACTTCATTCGCAATATGTTCAGACTGAGATTGAACTTGGATGCCTTTCTTTTCTCAAGAATTTTTAAAGTCCGTGCATGGGAGGCAGTTTGAGTGTGGTTCTAAAAATCTGTTTTGAAGTTTGCAATCTTGGTGAATGTAATGCTCCCAGTCAGAAGCCACCTATACCTGACAATGTGATACTAATGCAGGTTGTCAAAATTGGACAAGAAACCCTGCATTACAGTGAGGTGGGATGTGAGAGTGAAGAGATTGTTGCCAGAGGAAGAGAAACACTGGCTAGGAACTTTGAGGGGGGCTTGATGGGAAAAGAAAAACAATGAGTGAGTTGGGTGGGAAGGAATCAGTGGTTGAAGAATAAGGTGGGTTGGGCATAAACAAAAGTGGGGCAGATAGAAAACAGTGACCGTTGGTCACACTGGGTGGGAAACAGGTGGCCAGAGAAGAACCTTTCTTTTCCATAATAAAAATTAGTTGAAACTATCAAGTCACAATTCTGAAGCAGCATTCAGACCAACAGATCTCATGTAGATTTCACTATAAAGTTTCTGTCTTGTTAGCCATCAAATGTGACAAAAACACACAATGTTTGCAATATGAACCAATTCTAGAGTCATATGTACATTATTCCAGCATCTAGTGGTTGGTTCCGGAAGAACATACATGAAATATACATTTTTTTCTAACTTTGTTGTCGACCAAGGACAGTGTGTTAATGGTCATTAGGACATTGACCATAAGCCCACACTGAACCGCTACAGATCCGCTGTTTTAAGATGTTTTATACATCATCTGGTAAGGAATTTGAACACGGTGTACAAGACAATTAAATCTGGTAACTATTTTAGGAACTAATGAGAAGCCTGGCACTTCATCCAACTCTTCATGTAGATTCCAACTTAATATTTCTGTTTTGCCATCCATCAAATGTGACAATAATGTCCCATTTATTATTTTCCTCCAAGGCAGCATAACGTACATTTCTATCCATTAACGACACTCCCATTCTATCAATTCTCTTATCATCCTGTGCCCTGTGAAACAAGGCCTGCTATTTAAGATTCACTAACATGGATCGTTGAGCAGTAAGTGTAAGTGGGAGCATCTAGTTGGAGGGACAACTGGTGGGCAGACCAAAAGGTAAAATGAGACTCTTTGGGGCATATTTACAAAACATTGTCGGAGCGTGGAGCTGTACCAAATTTAGCAGTGAGGCGCTCCGACATTTTTAAAACGCAGGAATGATCCGTATTCACAAGAATACTGCGCACCCTTGTGTTTCCCCTAGTGCTGGTGCAAAGAAAGCTGCCTAACGCCAGCGCAGGCTCCCTGCCGCCATGTTGCAAGGGTGCCTGCACTGCAGGGGCAATTGTTTATGTGCAGGAAGGGACACTTTCCTGCACATAAATAATTATTAATGGTGATTTGCTCTTTCTATATGTGCTGCAGAAAGCAGCACACATGGAAAGAGCAAAAAAACAAGAAGAAATTGATAATTTCTCCTCATATGGCCATTCTGATGCCTGGCAATCCATGGCGTTAGAATAGCTCTGTTTTTGGCTCTGACTCAACCTTGAAAATCTGTGGTTGCTTCAAAAAGCCATGGGTGTTGTGGGGTTACGTTTACAGCAACACCCATTGCTTGCCCCTTTGCCGTAGAGGACTGCGGCGGAAAGGAGCATATTTACAAGGTGGGGTTAAGCCACGTTAGGTGGGGTTAAGCCAAGTTAAGTGGCTTAGCACCACCTTATGAATATGAGAAATGGCGCTACACCACCGGAGTGTCAAAAAAAGTGACGCTCTGGTGGCAAATGGGGCTTGTAAATATGCCCCTTTATTCATATAAACTGTGAAACTCTACATCACCAAACATGAGAAGACTGTGATGAGACTGGTCAAAGTCGTGGTGCAAGTCGAAGGTTAGGTCCTGGTCCCATTGTCGCTCAAGAATTAGATGAAGCCATTCCTGAGGTCGGTCTTCATTGAGAACTAAGTTATCCAGTAAGTTTAAAGAGAAGTGTTAGACCTGGCATCCTTGGCGTGGGTCTCCCTTCCATTTTTTCATAATGCCTCCACGGTTGCCGATATGTTTTTGCTGGACTAGATGCTCATGGGCACTTTGCCGCTGCTAATCAGTGCCAAAGTGCAAGTGCTCCCTATCGTTAATTGATACATGTATTAGTGACTCCATGATTGGATGATTGGTTTACTTGTCAGTCCCTAGTACAGTGCACTCAGTGTGCCCAGGGCTTGTAAATCCAATGCCGCTGGTGGGCTCGCAGCACTGGTTGTGCCACCCACAGAAGCGGCCTGTAAAATATGTCTCAGGCCTGCCATCGCAGAGCCTGTGTGCAGCCTCGGGCTGCCATGTCGACTTGGTGAGTACACCCACTTACCAGTCCCTAAACCTTCCCTTTACTGCATGTTGGTCACCCCTAAAGTAGGCCCTAGGGCAGGGTGCATTGTAAGTATAAGGTAGGACATGCCCTGGTGTGTGTGGCATGTCCTAATAGTGAATTACAGCCATTTTCGTTTTTCACTATTGCAAGGCTACCTGCTCCCCATAGGCCAGAATGGGCAGACTGACTATTACACCTTATAGTCAGAACTGACCCAGGGAACCTGGTAGAAAAACGAATTTAGTATGCCTGAACTCAGGATGATAAAATACATCTTTTAGTGAAGTTGGTTTTAACATTCTGTGTTTGAAAATACCACTTTTAGAAAGTGGGTATTTTCTTGCCTAACTATCCAAGCCTGCCTCTGCTAGGTTGTGTATTCCTTGTCTGGAGATTGAGTGACAGGGGCTGGGGGTGGCTACAGGAGACAGGGTGAGTCAGCGCAGGGCTGAATAGAAAGATCTGCATCCAGAGTGGAGGGAGGAGTTGCACCTGGGTCTGAATAGGGCTGTGCCTGCCTTCCACAATGCTGGCTCCACCTCCTGCCGGGCGGCTGAGCACTCTGCCCCACATTCTGAAAGGAAAGAAGGAGTCAGAAAAACAAAGTGCTCCAGGACTGACCAGAACTGGTTTTGGACTAGGCAGAGGCCTCTCTGCCTCCAGAGAACAAAGAGAATCAGGGTATAAGAGGGGCACCCAGACCCCTAGGAAATTAGATCACTTTTGGGAACAAGAAGAAACCTTTGCTGAGGAGCGGAACCAAGAAGAAACTGAGGAGAGACTATCCCTAAGCCTGAAGTGCTGCTTGGGGGATTGGCCTGCAGTGGTTTGCCTGACTGCCAAAGAAAGGAGAAAGGAACTTTTGCTTTGCTGTGACTTTCATCAACTTGTGAAGGATCTCCAAGGGCTTGGAAGAGAGCTTGCCCCCTGACCGAAGTCCCAGGACCATTGGACTTCACCCCTTTGTGAATTGCTGCTGGAAACTCTGTTTCAGTGGCTACAGAGGTAGGGAGCTGTGACCGCCTCTCACGACCGACTCGGTGTCCTGCAAGCACCGCATCGAAGCACCGTCTCGCCCTGCAACGCACGGCCCTGGTCTCACCGACTCCGTCAACGAGCCGCTGCCTGCACCGCATCGCGGGACAACGCGTCCTGCAACGCTTCGCTACGCCGAATCGAACTGGTCCGACCGACACGGTCACTGCTGCTGAGTTCGAGTCCTGTGACCGCACCGGAGTTGGGCACCGCCGCACGCTTTGCGACGCACCGCCCGACTCGCACCGCTGTCCGGACTGATCGACGCCAGCTCCTGAATCCGGCTCCGTCGCCGCACCGCAACCTGCCAGCACCGCATCGAAGCACCGTCTCGCCTTGCAACGCACGGCCCTGGTCTCACCGACTCCGTCTCGACGACGTCAACGAGCCGCTGCCTGCACCGCATCGAGGGACAACGCGTCCTGCAACGCTTCCACTTTTGCATCGCGACCGCGACGAACCGCCATCCGGCTCGCACGCCCGTGCCTGCCGCTTCAAGTAAAAGGTACTGTGACCGAGTCTGTCTACGCTGTGTTGGCCCGTCTCGACGCGGTCAGCTGGATTTGTTAGACTTTGTTTGTTCTCGACATCGCCGTAGCCGGAGGAGGCTACCGACTCGCACAGAACCTTGAATTAAGCCTTTTTGATCAGAACTAAGCATTCTTAACAGTATTGTGGATTATTTTTGTCGTTTATGGTCTTGTGATAAATCTATATAAAGTATACCTATTTTTATAAATATATAACCTGTGTGGTGTCCATTTGTAGTGTTGTCACCTGATTACTGTATGTGTTCACAAATGCTTTACACACTGCCTCTGAACTAAGCCTGTCTGCTCGTGCCAAGCTACCAAGAGGGTGAGCAGGGGTTATTTCTGGAGTGTACCTACTTTCCCTGACTAGACGCAAGGGTCCCTATTTGGACAAAGGTACCTACCTCTGCCAACTAGAGACCCCCAAATCTAACATTGGTGGTCAGCGGTGAGGATTCTGGACTTGCATTTGTGACTCATGTACAGTGATTGGTGAACACTACTTAGTGAGTGCAGACCAAAACGCAACCACATACTTTAATAGCATTTTTTCTGGGATTTCCTATTTTTGCAAATGCCAAGTTCAGTCACTATGGAGAAACCAGCATCAGTAGCCTCTGTTGAATGTGATTGGGAAGAAGAGAGGCTAGAATGCTACACCCTTAAGCAGCTCAAGCAATTCTGCAAAAGTTTAAAGTGTCCATGACCGGGATCTCCAGGAAGGAGGACCTCCAAAAGGCGCTGAGGGCCTGGGTCGAATCAAGGAGTGCCCCTGTGGAGGGGGCTGAGAATGCAGAAGGGCAGCTGGAGGGGCTATTGGGTCTAGGGGCTAGAAGACCACCTTCCCCAGTAGGTAGCAGTGTTTCTGCCAGAGGACTGTCTCCAGAGGAGTTGGAGGACAGGAAAGAGAGTAGGATGCACGAAATAGAGCTGACCAAACTCAAGCTGAATAAGCAGTTAGAATTCGAAATGCAAACAAGGAAATTAGCCCTAGAGGAAAAGAAAATGCAGTTTGAACATGAGAAAGTTTTGAGGGAGTTGGAATTGAAGGCCAAGAGCTTAGAGATTACTCCCTCTGGTGGCAGTGTACCGCCTGTGCCTGTTGAAGCTAGGGTGTATATTCCCAAAGATGTGGTGAAGGAGTTTTTAAAAATGACGACATAGGGCAGTGGTTCAAAGCCTATGAGGTAGCCATGTCTTCCCACCGGGTCCCTGAGAAGGATTGGGGAGCGGGGTTGTGGGGACGGTTCCTCAGTGAAGGGCGGGATACCTTGTTGGATTTGCCCTCTGAAGTCTATAATTCGTACAGCCACATGAAGGATGCCTTAATGACTAGATATGGTTTGACCCCTGAGCTTTATAGGCAAAGGTTCAGGAACTGTAGTAAGATTGAAAGCAGTACCTGGGTTGAATATGTGACCTTCTTTTGCAGAGCCTTGGATGGTTGGGTAAAGGGTAGCAAAGCGACTGATTTTCAGGCGCTCTTTGATTTGATTGCCTGGGAGCACTTGTCCGGTAATTGTTTTCCTGAGCTACGCCAGCACCTGATCGATAGTAAGCTGACTAACCCTAGGCAGCTTGCGGAGGAGGCGGACCGCTGGGTGAGTACCCGGGTCCACAAGGGTCACGTGGGAGACTCCGCCAAGGGTGGGCAGGGTCCCCAGCAGAAGAGTGGGGGGACAAGGGTAAACAGAAGGAGTTCCATAAAGGGCCCCAAAGTAGACCCCAAGGGAACCAAGGGAAAGGTTCCCAGCCTCCCCTGAGAAGAAGCCAGTGGCCCTGACAGGCTCCCCTGTTCACCAGGGACCACTGGTATGTTACAAGTGTGGCGCCCCTGGCCACAAGGCAAACGATCCTCGTTGCCCTTTGCATGGAAAAACCAGCACCCACCAGTGCAGTCCCCCGGCAGTTGGCTAGTGTAGCCCTGGGGGAGGAGTTGGGTGCCCAAGGTGGGGGGATCCCACAGTGTTTTCCCTTGTCTCATTAGGAGACTCTGAGATGGTCCCTAGGACCCCGCTGCCTGAGAACACTAAGAAATACAGGCAGTGGGTGACCATCAATGGCCATAGGGTGGAGGCTCTGAGAGACACAGGAGCCAGTGTGACAGCTGTCAAGTGTCACCTGGTGTCTAAAGAGCAGGTTATCCCTGATGCATTCTATCCGGTTGTTGCCGCTGACAACACAGAGAGTCACTGCAAGGTGGCTCAGGTTCCCTTTGAGTGGGGGGTCTCGGGTACTCTTCAAGTAGCTGTGAGGCCAGCCATGCCTGTTGACTGTTTGTTAGGGAACGATTTGGAGAGCTCACCTTGGGCTAAGGTGGAGCGGAGTGCGCATTTAGAAATGTTGGGCTTGCCTGATTGGGCATGTGTGACCACCCGGTCAATGGCAGCTAAAGGTGTTCAAGAGGACCTGGAGCCTGAGAGGGAGGCCCAGGTGCCTGCCGGAGAGAGAGGAGGCAGGGGGCGCGGGAAACCGGCCCCCGAGGTTCCCACGGTCCAGGAGGAGGCAGACCCTGAGGGGGATGCCCTGGAGCCTACAGGGGAACAGGTAGCTGAACTGGGGGACCTACCTGAGCTGACCCATTGGCAGCAAGAAGGAGGGCCCTCCAGGGAAGAGTTCTGCAAGGAGCAGAACACATGCCCTTCTCTCGTGGGTCTGAGGCAACAGGCCACAGACCAGGCAGCAGGTGATCAGTCTGGATCACATTGGGTTTACTGGGAGAATGGTCTCCTGTATTCAGAGCCTAAGGTTGCTGAGCCTGGGTCAGCCCGTGTGCTGGTGGTACCCCAGCGCTTCAGAGCCTTCCTACTGGGGTTGGCTCATGATGTACCGTTAGCGGGACATCTGGGGCAGGACAAGACCTTTGACAGGCTTGTTACCCATTTCTATTGGCCCCAGATGCGCAGGAGTGCCGCCACTCACTGCAGGACATGCCAGACTTGCCAGGCAAGTGGAAAAGTGGGAGGAAGCACAAGGCTCCTCTCCAGCCATTCCCTGTGGTCAGCACCCCTTTGAACGGGTGGGTATTGACATTGTGGGGCCACTGGACCCCAAGACAGCCATGGGCAACAGGTTTATCCTGGTCTTGGTGGACCATGCCACCCGGTACCCTGAAGCCATCCCTCTGAGGACAGTGACGGCCCCCGTGGTGGGACGGGCACTGATGGGAATTTTCTCACGTGTGGGATTCCCTCAAGAGGTGGTGTCTGACAGAGGTACCAACTTCGTGTCCAAGTACATGAAGTCCCTGTGGCAGGAGTGCGGTGTAACTTACAAGTTCACCACTCCTTACCACCCTCAAGGAAATGGTCTGGTTGAGAGATTCAACCGGACCCTCAAGGGCATGATTATGGGTCTGGAAGAACCCATGAGGCGTAAATGGGACGTCCTCTTACCATGCCTGTTGTTTGCATACCGGGAGGTGCCACAGAAGTCTCTAGGGTTCAGTCCCTTTGAGCTCCTCTATGGACACCCGGTGCGAGGACCTCTGAGTTTGGTCAAGGAAGGCTGGGAGCAATCTCCCAGGAAACCTCCCCAGGATGTGTACAGTTACATGCTGGCCTTCAGGAACCAGACTAGGCGTTTCAGAGAGCTTGCTGAGGCAAATCTGGAAGCCAGCCAGGAGGAGATGAAGCGGTGGTACGACCAGAATGCCACTCTGGTAGAGCTTCAGCCTGGTCAGAAAGTGTGGGTCATGGCCCCTGTGGAGCCCTGTGCGCTCCAGGACAGGTGGACCGGCCCTTTTACGGTGGTGGAGCGCAAGAGTCCAGTTACCTATTTGGTGGACTTGCAGTCTCCCAGGAACCCCTTGCGGGTCCTGCATGTGAACCGCCTGAAGCCCCACTTGGAGAGGTCCCAAGTGGGCATGCTCTTAGCGACAGATGATGGAATGGAGGAGGAGACCGAGCCTCTTCCTGACCTCCTGTCAGCCCGAGAGCAAGATGGATCAGTGGAGGGAGTAAACCTCTCTACCTCCCTGACACCTGAGCAGCAGGGTGACTGTCGCCAACTGTTGGGACAGTTCCCTGACCTGTTCTCCCTGGTTCCCAGTGTCACCCATTGGTGCGTCCATGATGTGGACACTGGGGACAGTCTTCCTGTGAAGCACAAGGCTTACAGGGTGACTGACAGGGTCAGAGCCTGCATCAAGGAGGAGGTCTCCAAGATGTTTGCGCTAGGGGTGATTGAGTCCTCTAACAGCCCTTGGGCCAGCCCCGTGGTCTTGGTTCCAAAGCTGCCGCGCTTGGTGCCACACCAGAACTCCGGTTCTGTGTGGACTACAGGGGACTCAATTCCGTCACCAGGACTGACGCCCACCCCATCCCCAGAGCTGATGAGCTCATAGATCGGTTAGGGGCTGCGCGGTACCTCAGCACGTTTGACTTAACGTCTGGATACTGGCAGATCGCCTTGACTGATGGGGCAAAAGAGAGGTCAGCATTCTCCACACCAGATGGGCACTACCAGTTCCGGGTGATGCCCTTTGGGATGAAGAATGCCCCTGCCACCTTTCAGAGGTTGGTCAACCAGGTGTTGGTTGGACTGGAGGATTTCAGTGCCGCCTACCTGGATGACATCGCAGTGTTCAGTGCCCGTTGGGAAGAGCATCTGCGCCACCTCTGGGAAGTGTTGATGGCGCTGCGGAGGGCAGGCCTCACAATCAAGGCGAGTAAGTGCCAGATTGGGCAGGGTTCTGTGGTGTACTTGGGACACCAGGTTGGGAGCGGCCAGGTGGCGCCCTCCAACCGAAAAATTGATACCATTCTGGCTTGGGAGCCCCCAAGACCCAGACAGAGGTGAGGGCCTTCCTAGGACTCACCGGGTATTACCGGAGATTCGTCAAGGGGTATGGCAGCATTGTTGCCCCCTTGACCGAGCTGACTTCCAAGAAGCAGCCCAGGAAAGTGATTTGGACTGACGCCTGTCAAAAGCTTTTGACACCTTGAAGACTGCCATGTGCACGGCGCCTGTGCTCCAGGCACCCAACTTCTCCAATGAGTTCATTGTTCAAACCGACGCTTCAGAGCATGGTGTAGGGGCTGTTCTATCACAGATCAATGAGGAGGGCCTAGACCAACCTGTAGCCTTCATCAGTAGGAGGTTACTTCCCCGGGAACAGAGATGGAGTGCTATTGAGCGTGAGGCATTTGCTGTGGTCTGGGCACTGAAGAAGCTGAGACCATACCTGTTTGGGACTCACTTCCGGGTTCAGACAGACCACAGGCCCCTCAGATGGTTGATGCAGATGAGGGGTGAGAATCCAAAGCTGTTGAGGTGGTCCATTTCCCTACAGGGGATGGACTTTACGGTGGAACACCGCCCTGGTACAGAACACGCCAATGCTGATGGACTGTCCAGATTTTTCCGCCTTAGCGATGAGAACTCCCTAGGGGTAGGATAGTTCTCCCCACATTTCAGCTGGAGGGGACACGTGTTAGACCTGGCATCCTTGGCGTGGGTCTCCTTCCATTTTTTCATAATGCCTCCACGGTTGCCGATATGTTTTTGCTGGACTAGATGCTCATGGGCACTTTGCCGCTGCTAATCAG
Source organism: Calotriton arnoldi (assembly GCA_963921515.1). NCBI lineage: Eukaryota > Metazoa > Chordata > Amphibia > Caudata > Salamandridae > Calotriton > Calotriton arnoldi. The sequence goes on along the minus strand of CAWUFW010002570.1, from coordinate 529,506 downwards.
TGCCAAAGTGCAAGTGCTCCCTATCGTTAATTGATACATGTATTAGTGACTCCATGATTGGATGATTGGTTTACTTGTCAGTCCCTAGTACAGTGCACTCAGTGTGCCCAGGGCTTGTAAATCCAATGCCGCTGGTGGGCTCGCAGCACTGGTTGTGCCACCCACAGAAGCGGCCTGTAAAATATGTCTCAGGCCTGCCATCGCAGAGCCTGTGTGCAGCCTCGGGCTGCCATGTCGACTTGGTGAGTACACCCACTTACCAGTCCCTAAACCTTCCCTTTACTGCATGTTGGTCACCCCTAAAGTAGGCCCTAGGGCAGGGTGCATTGTAAGTATAAGGTAGGACATGCCCTGGTGTGTGTGGCATGTCCTAATAGTGAATTACAGCCATTTTCGTTTTTCACTATTGCAAGGCTACCTGCTCCCCATAGGCCAGAATGGGCAGACTGACTATTACACCTTATAGTCAGAACTGACCCAGGAACCTGGTAGAAAACGAATTTAGTATGCCTGAACTCAGGATGATAAAATACATCTTTTAGTGAAGTTGGTTTTAACATTCTGTGTTTGAAAATACCACTTTTAGAAAGTGGGTATTTTCTTGCCTAACTATCCAAGCCTGCCTCTGCTAGGTTGTGTATTCCTTGTCTGGAGATTGAGTGACAGGGGCTGGGGGTGGCTACAGGAGACAGGGTGAGTCAGCGCAGGGCTGAATAGAAAGATCTGCATCCAGAGTGGAGGGAGGAGTTGCACCTGGGTCTGAATAGGGCTGTGCCTGCCTTCCACAATGCTGGCTCCACCTCCTGCCGGGCGGCTGAGCACTCTGCCCCACATTCTGAAAGGAAAGAAGGAGTCAGAAAAACAAAGTGCTCCAGGACTGACCAGAACTGGTTTTGGACTAGGCAGAGGCCTCTCTGCCTCCAGAGAACAAAGAGAATCAGGGTATAAGAGGGGCACCCAGACCCCTAGGAAATTAGATCACTTTTGGGAACAAGAAGAAACCTTTGCTGAGGAGCGGAACCAAGAAGAAACTGAGGAGAGACTATCCCTAAGCCTGAAGTGCTGCTTGGGGATTGGCCTGCAGTGGTTTGCCTGACTGCCAAAGAAAGGAGAAAGGAACTTTTGCTTTGCTGTGACTTTCATCAACTTGTGAAGGATCTCCAAGGGCTTGGAAGAGAGCTTGCCCCCTGACCGAAGTCCCAGGACCATTGGACTTCACCCCCTTTGTGAATTGCTGCTGGAAACTCTGTTTCAGTGGCTACAGAGGTAGGGAGCTGTGACCGCCTCTCACGACCGACTCGGTGTCCTGCAAGCACCGCATCGAAGCACCGTCTCGCCCTGCAACGCACGGCCCTGGTCTCACCGACTCCGTCAACGAGCCGCTGCCTGCACCGCATCGCGGGACAACGCGTCCTGCAACGCTTCGCTACGCCGAATCGAACTGGTCCGACCGACACGGTCACTGCTGCTGAGTTCGAGTCCTGTGACCGCACCGGAGTTGGGCACCGCTCGCACGCTTTGCGACGCACCGCCCGACTCGCACCGCTGTCCGGACTGATCGACGCCAGCTCCTGAATCCGGCTCCGTCGCCGCACCGCAACCTGCCAGCACCGCATCGAAGCACCGTCTCGCCTTGCAACGCACGGCCCTGGTCTCACCGACTCCGTCTCGACGACGTCAACGAGCCGCTGCCTGCACCGCATCGAGGGACAACGCGTCCTGCAACGCTTCCACTTTTGCATCGCGACCGCGACGAACCGCCATCCGGCTCGCACGCCCGTGCCTGCCGCTTCAAGTAAAAGGTACTGTGACCGAGTCTGTCTACGCTGTGTTGGCCCGCCTCGACGCGGTCAGCTGGATTTGTTAGACTTTGTTTGTTCTCGACATCGCCGTAGCCGGAGGAGGCTACCGACTCGCACAGAACCTTGAATTAAGCCTTTTGATCAGAACTAAGCATTCTTAACAGTATTGTGGATTATTTTTGTCGTTTATGGTCTTGTGATAAATCTATATAAAGTATACCTATTTTTATAAATATATAACCTGTGTGGTGTCCATTTGTAGTGTTGTCACCTGATTACTGTATGTGTTCACAAATGCTTTACACACTGCCTCTGAACTAAGCCTGTCTGCTCGTGCCAAGCTACCAAGAGGGTGAGCAGGGGTTATTTCTGGAGTGTACCTACTTTCCCTGACTAGACGCAAGGGTCCCTATTTGGACAAAGGTACCTACCTCTGCCAACTAGAGACCCCCAAATCTAACAAGAAGCATTAGAAATTGAAGCGGAAATTGGCCCCCTCTTGCCACTCGCATTCACCTGAGAAGGCGTGGGGGAGTCACCATGGCTCTCAATCTCGCTACCGGGTTCTGTTGACTTCGGAGCTGATCCTTCAACTGGTTCAGCACCACTTGAGTTCCTGTAGCCGTCTACCACTCCTAAACAAATCGAAGAGGTCCGCGAAGATATGCTCCGGCTTTGCAGATCCTTGCCAAGTTCCTCTGGTATGCCTTTGAGCCCCAAGGAGGCGAGAGGCCTTCCATCTGGAGTACAGTCGGCGGGTTTGCCCTCGGCACCAGTTGGACGCTCCAAGCCTGTCATGAAGCATCAAATCCCAACCCCTCCTCTGGCGCCACGGTCCACGTTAGTTCCTGGAATTTCGACGCAGGTACGGTACCTAATCCATTGAAGCAGGACCTGAGAATAGTATTCTCCCGAGTCGGCGCTGGTCCAACCTCCACCGAGGCCGCACCTGACCACTGTTGAGGCGCTGCTTCCCATACTTCCCACACTACTCTCTCCACAAGGGAAAAACACATATGGCACTCCCTTTTCAGCATGGACTTAGACACAGAATATGACGCGGGTGATGGGTTTGCTCATTCCTATACTGAGGACAATTTGTACGACGAATGACGACTTGCAGGAGGCCAGTGATCCAGGTACCTCCCCTGAGCCAGGTCTTCTCTCACCACCCCCAGTCCAGCCACTGAAGAATCCACCTCCTATGCCATAGTGATACGTAGGGCGACTGAAGTCTTTGACCTCCAGCTCCCCACCTTGGAGGTGGAAAGTAATGTGTTAATGGAGGTCTTCCAGCAAGGACAAGCATTTTTTTAGCTTCTTTTCCAATTTGAGGAAGCATTAATAGATACCTTGTTGGGCACCTGGGCCAAACCTTGCTCTGGCCCCCCAGTCAATGTGCAAAAAGTGAGATGCCATGGTCCTGCCCCAGACGATCATACTTTCTTGTCTCAACACTCATCCTCCGAAGGTTTGGTTGTGCAAGCGTCCACAAGCAGGTCTAACCCTAAAACTTTCCTGACTAATCCTTCTGATAGGGAATCCAAGCAAGTAGAGATGTTTGCGAAGCAAGTTATTTCTTCCACTAGCCTGGCTCTCCATCTCAGTGAATGCTCGCTGTCTCCAGGGACACTACTCCCACCCTCTTTGGGCCTCGGTGGCTCAAGTGCACCCTGGTGTCCCTGAAGATCTCCAACCTGTCCGTGCCCAGGCCATCCAGTATGGTCAGAATGCGGACGAGTTCATAATTCGTTGTGGCTTGGACACCACCAATACCTTAGGGTGGGCCATTAGCACCAGTGTTGCCATTTGCTGCAACGCTTGGGTATGGTTCACCCGTTTTTCTGGTGATGTCCTGCCATCCATCATGGTCACACAGTTTAATGGGACTCACCTGTTTGGGGATAAGGCAGACTCCGCTATCGAGACGTTCATGGAGAGCAGGGCTATGGCTCACTCTCTAGGCCTATCTGCCCAACCTCACCAACAACACCAGACCGACCGCTCATTCGGTGGCTTCAGCAGAGGTGGCTTATACCATCAGCCAATCCAACCCCACCATAGCACCCAGAGGTTTTGCCACTGAGGCGTGGTGGATACTGCCCCTGTGGCCAAGGTCAATGGGCCGCTTAGTCCCCAGTCCCCCCTGCAGCCCTACCTGCCCAACCCCTTTAGCATGCCCTTTGTGAAGCAAGCCACCTGGTGGGAGCCTATACAGGCCCTACACGTTCTTTCTGGAGCAGAACTGCATCAGTGCGGAGCCGTGCAGCGCCACCAGCCAGCTTGCAGAGGTACTACTGAAAAGTTTCTGAATCCAGTTTGATGCCTGAGGAATATTCAAAAGGTGAGGAATCTCTGGCTAGAAAGCGCCTCTACCAGAAAGAGCGTTACTGAAGGTAAGTAACTTTTTCAATTAAATGAAAAACACCAGAAAGAACATTACCAAAGGTAAGTAATTTGTTCAATTAAACAAAAAACAAAGTAACCAATAGAACTCTTAAACAAATTATAAAAACAGTATAAAAAGGAGCAGAAAATTCACCTAAACCTTGCAGCAAAAATGCTACACCTACAGGAAAACAACACTATGCTGGATTCTACATTGAAATTCCAGTAGCTACTGTGCACATAACTGACCATCTACATCAGAAATTAAGTAAAAAATGACAATTAACTAAAAAGTAAAGTAAACTATTTGCCTAACATTTAACCTAATGTAAACCACTAAAAAAGCTTTCTCTTTAAATCTCCAAACTTTATCTGCCATTAAAAGAACACCATCCTGCTGACCAAAAACACCAACGTCCACACTGAAAAACTCTATAATCAGACTACAAATGTAAGTAACTATAATTAAATGCGAACAATCTCTAAACACCTTAAGTTTAAAAAGCAAACTAAAACCCCAGCTCCCCAAAAATAAATGTAACTATTTCTCTAAACACAAAACTAAAACAATCTTATATCCAACAGGCTAAAAAGGACTACCTGAACCATATCCCGACTCAATGCAATAGAGAAGAACGCACTTGAAAGCAACAGCAGACATGTAAATATAACATGTAAACGGTAAAAATACATAAATTTTTTTAAATGTAACTTACAAACATTTTAAACATAAAGTAATAAATAAATACTTCTAACATTCCAGCTACAATGTCAGAAATAGCCATGTGCATCATCTCCCAGAAAAGAAATAAATTATCATCACACATGGGACATACATACAGCCAGGAGAGCACTAGTACTGAGGATATACATTGGAAATGTACTAAATACTATGATAATGCTATGGAAGGGCTACCACTAGAAATGTTAGGGTGCACAACCATCCGTACATATAACAGAGATTGAAGGAGAAAATGTATTATACAACTTGAGGGAGGCAAGCACTAGCTCCCCAGACCACACAGCAAGAATCTTAAAAATAATTTTGCCCAATTCTTAAGCACACCACAGGGCACACACCAGGAATCCCCAATTTAAAAAAATAATAATCCCCTTCTTGGTGAAGCTGTTTAACAATATTAAGAAGGGGGGCTGTGTCCCCTCAAGTTTTAAAGAATCCATAATTATAAGCTTTGTGAAGAAGGGCAAAAACCACAAAGATGTTAATTCTTATAGACCTATTAGTCTTTTAAACGCAGACTATAAAATCCTAATGAAAGTTTGGGCCCAACGTTTTACTCCCCTAGCCCAGGAACTGATTCATAGAGATCAGTCTGGATTTGTTGCTAGAAGTTCAATGTCCTCAAATACCGGGTTCTTAATTCAGGCTCTCGATTCTTTAAAAATAATGAAATCCCAACGCTTATCGTGATGGTGGACGCTGAAAAGGCATTTGACCTGGTGAACTGGGACGCACTTTTCTTTGGACTGGGTAAATTTGGTATCCCAGCCCAGGTCATAGAAATGTTGAGGAACATCTATCAGGGTGCCCAGGCCCGGGTGGTGATAAATGCAAATCAAATAGGGACAGTAAATATCAATCATGGGACCAGACAAGGGTGCCCGATGTCCCCTTTACTGTTTACCTTCTTTATCGAGCCCCTGGCCGCAAGAATTCATGACAATCTGGAAATTAGAGCTCCAATACCTGGTATGGCGAAATTAAAGCTGTTCGCAGATGATATTGTTTTATATTTAAGTCCTGAGAGCCTGAATTTGGACCGGGTTTTAGTAGAATTTAGCCAATTTGAATCGATTGGGGGCTACAAAATAAATCAAAATAAAACCGAGATTTTAACTTTAAACACCGACTGTGAGTTTCTCCCCTCAAACCTTAAATCCCAGGCTTTGAAAGCCGAACCGATACGCTATCTGGGAATATTTGTCTCTAATCAATATGAGCAGCTATTTAGTTTAAACTATCAAGCAATGCGGAATAAAATAAAAGTATTGCTTGACAATTGGTCATTTTTACCGTTAACTTTAATAGGCCGTGTAGCCCTAATAAAAATGTCCATACTTCCCGTACTAGTTTTTCTTTTTATTAATGTACCTTTGAAAATTAATACTAAATTTTTCAAAGAGCTAGAGTCAATGTTTAGGGAATTTGCTGGAGTAAAAAGGCTTCCAGGGTTAAGCTAGCAACACTGCAGCTAGAAATTAATCAGGGTGGGTTACCATTGCCAAAAATTCGAACTTATTACGAGGCAGCGATTTTAGATCTTGCAGCGCGTTTGCTGGAACCAAATGGATTATTGGACAACTTCTTCTTAGTTAAAATGGTACAGGAATCTGGTTCGCAATTGCTGGTGTTTTTAAAGATAGCCAAATTGTCGAAGAGAACTAGATGTAAGACGCTACAGGATTATGGTTTTAGATTGAAATCCTTTTTTAAACAAGCCGGCTCTTCAGGATTCCACTATTTAAAGTTTGGGTCTTCAAATCCATTCTAGTCGTCTTAAAAACTGGAAGGATTGTGGCCTAGAAGAGCTGGGACACTTGCTCACGAATAATAAAATAATTACTTGGCAAGAGGTACAAAATAGATACGGCGAATGTAATAAGCTTGGTTTTTTCGAGTATCTACAGATTGTAAATTTTATAAATAGATATAATCTTACATTAAGTGGCGCCCCAACAAAGCAGGTGAGCGTTTTATATCGAGCCAAACTAAGTGGGGTGGGCAATTGGTATTCTCAGCTGAGGAAACTTAATGAATCCCCCTTGGTCGAGAAATTCTTAGAAAGAGTTGCGCGTGAAACTAACTGCATATTGTCTAGCCTGGAGTGGCAGTCAATATCCCAGCAAGGCAGTAAGGCTCTAAGAGCTGCCAATTTTAAAAGGATGGCCTTTCTGTCTCGGTGGTTGGCATACTATACTCCTAAAACTCTCAGTAAAAGATATCCGGAAGTGGAGAATAGATGTTTCTGATGCCAGGCAGAGGGGGAAGGGGATTGGCTTCACACATTCTTCACGTGTCCAAAACTAGAGTCATTCTGGGTTAAGATCTTCTCGGCTATAAGCCAGGCAATCCAGAAGAGGCTTGATCCAGAGACCGAGGTAGCACTCTTCGGCATTTCTAGACTAAGGGCTGACCTGACAAAAGCAGAGGAGACCTTTATTATGATTAGCTCTCTAGTTGCTCGCTCTTTAATCCTCCAGAATTGGAGGTCTGAAGATGCACCCTCTTATCTAAAGTGGATAAACAAAATGAAACGAACTATGATGTTTGAAGAAGCATATGCCAGGAGGGTAGGCGCTACAAGAAAATGTACTGCTGTTTGGAAGTATTTTGCGAATTTTGAAACTATAGAGGGAACAGAAATTTTATAGATTTTGCACTTCAGCGCTTTGATGGTTTAGCATGTTGCACTTTCGGTGTGCTGATTTCGCACACTAAAAAGGCACTTTAGCACCTTAGCATTTTTGCACTTATGTCGGTAGAATTTGTGTGATTATCCCTGGGTACTGTAGCACTGTAGCACTTTAGCATTTTAAAGAGGAAAATTTGCTTACTTGTAAACAGTTTAAGCGGCGGCCAGATCACTGTTGCAATATGCCTTCTTTCTATGTACCAGTATTTGATCCATGTTGGTTCCATAGATATAATGAATATGGTTTTTTGATTGAAAAGTAATTGTTAAATATCCTGTAGACAACTGTTTCTGCTATGTTTATTTTGCTCTGCTCAATAAAAAATATTTTAAAAAAATATATATATTACATGAACCAAAATATCCAGAAAGGGAAACTCCTACAGCCCCAGTAGATACCATGACATAGACATTCCTGAAAATCTATCTATTACACATATTGAAAAACTCCTCCTTCTGTACAGCAAAAAAAAAGAATGTGAGGAGAAAAGTAATATTTGCAACCAAAAATAACCTCTCCAAACTAAGCCAAACCCAAATGTGGATGATTGATCACACTTTTAAATTGTGATCTCTACCAATCATACAGATTTACATAATACTTGATGAATATCATTAAAAGTAACTTACCCTAATTTAAGCTCTCCTTCTCAACAAAGTGCTACCTACTATGAATTACTAACCTAAATTAAAATATTGACTAACGATTGCTATGCCAAAAAGATCATATCAGCCTTTGAGGAAGCAATGATACAAACTATTTTAAAAATCTACCCCCACACAGCTGTACAAAGCTGCTATTACCACTTCAATCAAGTCACCTGGAGACACCTCATAAAACCTACACAAAGTGTAGTGTATGCAACAAACAGGCTATTTGCTTGCAAAATAAAATAATTAATAGCCCTAGCATAAGTACCAGTCACAGAAAGATCTAACCTCTACAACCTCCTTACAGGATCCTCCACTGTCAAACCCAAGAGCAAAGCCTGTCTCCTATTGGACTATTTGAAGACACTTGGTTTGGTAGACTGCATCGTTCTGGCTAAAGATGCCAAACCAAGTTCCAAATACCACAGTGAAATCGTCTATGACAGCACCATGGCCCAACAAACCAAAACCAAAGTTGCAGACCCTATGCACTCCTGAATGTTCATTAATTTTCAAACTAGTTCCTCAAATTCTAGCCATGCTTACTGGGTGTGTCCTCCAACCAAAGACAGTTTCTATAAATCTACTAATCGCTGTCCTTACCATGAGAAGAGTCTCTAGGTGAACAGGCCAATGATGCTATTCAGCAGTAATGATGTAACTGTTTAGTTTTCTGCAATATACTAAAAATGGTTTAGATACATTCACGCAACAATCAATTCGGTTGAAGTATCAGGGATTTGATCAATACATGACACAGTGATTTAAGGAATAGTCTTAGAGTGGAATAGTATATCTGGTGGAAATGCGCTTTTCTAATTGATGTATTTGAAGAATTGAACATTCGTTGAATTTGGTTTTGTTTCTGATGTAGATGATTGTCAATTTCCCCCAGATGAGGACCAGGGAAGCCCGAATTGCATTGGGGTATTCAAACATCAATGGAACAATTAAAATTGACAGTCATAACAATCTCATTGAGAATAGAATTGCATCATGATCATGATCATGAAATGTGTGGAAAATTGAACTTCTGTATTTTGAGTTAATTGTTAATATTTTTGGTTAGAATGTTTGCTGGTAGCATCATTGGCCAATGCAACTGGGGACTGTTCTCATGGTGAGGACATCAATTAGTAGACAAACAAGCCAAAACAAACAATGCCGTGGAGGATGGCATAACGCCTTCCAAGCCACATTAGGCTGAAGTCATCCTACTCTATACCAATTTCTAAACCCCTAAAAAAGAAAAAAAGATACCAAGAACGAAGGATAAAACAATCTTTAACCAAAATTAAGCCTAAAGTATTCAAACAGACAAAAGAAATGTACGAAATGCTACAATGTAAAGTAAAACTGTTTATAAATAATAAATGCTTCCACTGCCTAAAAAGCCAAGCAAGAACTCTACTATGAACCACATAACAAATCAAACTAAAATCACATCCAACCTAAACCTATGGTCTAGAAAACACAATTTTACACAAAACTACACTACCACAATAAACCAACAAAGGGCTCTACACTAACTAGCCCTACCCAGATCCCCCATGTCCCAAAACCCCAAATAATAACTTCAATGTAGACTTACTTTATCCGCAGACCAGCAAACAGGGACCCGCAGCTGTCAGGAACTGAAATCATCTCAAAATGAAGTTAATAGAGTACAAAATATATAGGTATTGGTAAAAACAAAATGGCCACTTAATGGAAATAAAAAAAGAATAAATATTAAGAATGAATGGAAACTTTAAAACATTTAAAAAAAATAGAGTGAGCATTAAAATAAAATTGTACAAATATTTAAAAACATGAAAAATCCTAATTAAGATGTTAAAGATGATTTGTAAAATATATTAAACGGTGCTATAAATTCATATAAAAAACAAATAGTACTAATTAATATATATGATAAACATGTTACTACAGATAATGCACGTTTTTAACTAGAAAATGTGTATGCAAAAAAATAGAAATTGTATGGCACAAGATGTAACAATGTGACCTATATAATTATCTTTAGCAAGATAAATTACATTTGAGCGTTTATTAATATTAAAAAATAAATATGTAAAATATATTGTACAACAAAAGTGTGTGCAACAATGCTTTTTCCGATGTATACAAATAAAGTTATATGTCCGTTGTCGAAGGGGAAAGAACGCGACAGGGCCTCCCATTGGAATACACTCGCCAATCGCGGCCACTCCAGATCGTAATAGGAACCGGACGGTGGAAGCGGTGATCTCGAAAGGCCAGCGGATGAGACCTGTCACAGACACGGATAAAACAGGGGACTATAGAGGGCCTCGGAGGGCAAGAGGAACCAGACAACGGGAAGACACCCTTCACAGCGTGATCCAGGCCATGATTGAACCAAAACCAAGAACTGGCTACCCTTACGAAGCACGAGGGGCAGCCGTGGCTGCGGGCTCCAAGCTAGGCGCCCGCCAATATGAACCTACCATACAAGGACACTATAGCTGGAGGTCCTCGGGCCAGCCAGCGCAGGTTACTTTTGTCTATGTTGTTTATGTTGTTGGGGTGGGGGGGATCCTAGGGGGATTAGTGGTGGATATTTGGGGACACTGGCTATGGCATTTCACTGGACCACACAGAGTCTATGAGGGACATAAGATGATATGTGACATGGGCGACGAACACAGCGGGAGAGAGCAGGAAACTAACACTAAAGGTCTCGGGCGGAGGGGAGCGCGGAAACTGAATTATGGTGATCTCCATTGCTTCCTGGAACGTGAAGGGGCTGAACTCGCCCCTTAAGAGACATAAGATATGGAAGTACCTGGTAGACCACCACTTCGGGGTGGTGGCTCTCCAATAAACCCACTTAAAACACTCTGAGGAGCTCAGGCTACGCCATAAACACTATCCCTTAATATACAGATCCTCAGCGGGCACCAAAAAGAGGGGGGTGGCACTACTTTTCCATAACTCTACTAAATTCTAACCGGAAGCTATTAAATCGGATAAAGACGGCCGGTTTTTCATGGTAAAGAAGAAGCTGAGGGGGCGTTTGTGCACATTTATCTCAGCATACGCACCCAACGTGGGTCAACCGTTGTTTCTATCCTCCCTGCTAGATCTGATAGGAGTATTCGCTGAAGGCCCTACAATCCTTATGGGGGACTTTAACCTCACATGGCAGGCTGACATGGACAGCACCCATCCACATAGAAATTCCACAGGTAACTTTCCCAGGGGGATAAAGCAGACGCTTAATACCTTGGGACTTAAGGATGCATGGAGGCTTCTTAACCCCACGACTAAAGACTACACATTCTTCTCACATGTGCACCATACATACTCAAGGCTCTACTATATTTTTATTAAATAAAACATGCTGGGCTCGCTGCAGGCGGCGAAAATTCTCCCGATCACTATCTCAGATCACATCCTCGTCATGGTCTGCCTGACTTGGAGAAACGTAGTCTGACAAAAATCGAGTATTTCGAAGAAAACCTGCCCTTAGGGAATTAGATAGGATACAACGAGAATTCGTTGCAATCACTTTTCTAGAAAAAAGACTTTTTTTCTAGAGACCCCTCACCCACCAGGGTTGTCCCTAGGTGGCATGCTTCATCATTGGAGTTCCTCTCAATCCTCTACGGATTGAGGCGTGCTGCGACTTGCGAGGTACTTTGGAGCACTTTTTGTAGACTATTTGTAGTGCCGTGATGTAAAGTGGGTGGAAAGGAAAATTTTAAAATACCTAACTAGTAGGCCACTCTTTTATTCCCTCCCCTAGTTGGCATGGTTAAAAATCAGGGGTTGTTACTGAGAGAAAACCTGACCTTAATGAGTCTGGTTGTCTCAGTAATGTGTTTGTGTCAACATGTTTCGAGCTGTTCCCCTAGTAGCTCTTCTTCAGGACTCCACGGGGTCCAGCCCTGTGTGTACCACTCCTAGTGAATCCTATATTGAGGATGCAAAGTGTGCACACTTAATGAGCATGCACTGTATACATACGGTTCTAGTAATTGATCAGTATGGTTCTAGTAATTAATCCGTATTTTTGATAATGCTAAATTATTGCATCATGGTCAAAGCCAGGGGTAGAGGGGATTGTAGTCACACATTCGTCAAAGCCGCCTCTGTTCAGAATTACCTACTTCTCTCCCTGGAGACCGGAAGCGGTCTGCAGTTCCGACCACAGGATTACGATAAGACCGCCCATAGGGTGGTCACAAACATGCATTTTACAATGGAAGCTTGTGCAGCGGGCGGAAAAGGCCCACAGCACAAGCTTCAATTGTAAATGCATGTTTTTTAAAACCCTGCACGTGTGTCAGGCACCTGCCACACGGTGCAGGGATGAATGATGGATTAATTCCATCATTCATCCCTTTGTGACTGGGGGTGAATGTTTGCATTGCTCAGCATTCCGTCCATCAATTGTTTCTTTTGCATTTGTCGCCCTAAGTGGGAAGGGTATGCCCAGACGTGGGTCCCGTGCTCACTGCTCCACTGGTTTCAAGCTAACCTGGCTGATGAGGGGTGATGCCCTGAAACCGGTCCCAGGATGCTTGTTTCCAGTCCAGGTAGGACCTGGCTTGGCAGTTCGGGCTGGACTGTTCCCATGAGGCACAGGGTCAAGACTGATTTGCAAATGGTTGGGTCCAAACTGGGGTGGCGTGGTGAGCAAAAGAATGATGGATTAAACCCAGATCTTTGTGACTGGGGGTGAATGTTTGCATTGTTCAGCATTCCGTCCATCAATTGTTTCTTTTACATGGGATGTTTATGCGGGCACCCTTAGCGGCTGGCCAGGGGGGAAGAGGGCTCTACTAGGGGCCCCCAAAGTCACTTTCTGCCTGCCTTTTCATGGCGGGCGGACCACCATGAAAGGACAGGAGGAAAGTGCCATCATAATACCGACGGCGGAGCCGAGCCCTGGCTCCGCCATCATTAGAGGATCATGGTGCCTTCTGGCCCCACAGACGATTCCTCTGCCCCATGCCTCCGCCCGCCCTATCGTAATGCGGCGGGCGGACCACAGGGGCAGATCATAATCAGCCCCTAAGTATTACAACTCCAATCTAAACCATTTTGGGAAATATGCTGGACACTGGTGGGGTCAGATTTACTATTTTCATTCTAATGTAAAATATTTTTGAGAAGGTGTTGGACACTGAAGGTGTCAGAGTTTCTATTCCCAATCCAAACTAAACCATTTTGGAGAAGGTGTTGAACAATGAAGGGGTCAGATTTACTATTCCCACTCCAATCTAAACTAATTTAGGGAAGGTGTTAGACACAGAATAGGTCCTATTTACTATTCCCACTTCAACATGAACCATTGTGGAGAAGGCGTTGGACACTGAAGAGGTCAGATTTAATATTCCGGCTCTAATTTAAATCAATTTAGGAAAGCTGTTGGACATTGAAGGGGTCAGATTTACTATTCCCACTCCAACATAAACCATTTGGGGAAGGTGTTGGACACTGAAGGGGTCAGAATTACTATTCCCACTCCAATCTAAACCAATTTATTAACCGCTTCGCCGTGATCGGAATTCCGCCCAGGTGCTGGACATTCCGATCGCGGGTGTGGTCGTGACGAGCTGAGCTCGTCATGCGCACAGCGCGACCGCGCAGCATGACGAGCTGAGCTCGTCATGAGCATCGAAGGGGTTAAAGGTGTTATACACCGAAGGTGGCTGATTTACTATTCCCAGTCCAATCTAAACCATTGATGGAAAGTGTTGGGCACTATGTTGGGGAAGGTGTTCAAAATTCAAATAATAAAATTCCATACTGTCAACCATTTTATAGAAATGTAAATATGTAAAAGTCACTATAATTACTCAATCACCCCAAAATGAAGTAAATCTACTTAATTCAACAAATGAAAAACTACATATAATATTAACACTAAAAATTACACAACATTTTACAAAATATGATACTTTAAAACATTATTGACTAAAAATAGTTTAAAAAACAAAATTTAAACTATATAGACTACAAATAGTGAAGAAGAAACAAAATATAAATGTATAAAAATAAATTAGTAAAGAATTTTTTAGACAGTCCAAAATAAATGTAAATATATTAAAATTAAGTAAATTTAAATGAATATAATAAAAGAAAACAATTTTTTCCATTTTCCTAGTAAAAATATTTAACATTATGAATATATTAAAATATTAAATTAATATATTAAAAATACTATTCATAAATTAAAAAATACACTAAAAATGCTTAAAATGTAACAAATGACTATAGTATAGAACCGTTACTGAATGGAAAATCACGACATGCAACCCTGCTCACTAAGAGATTATTGTTGTATTATCCACGATGACATGGCGGACTTAACAAATTGAACAAAATGTATGCCATGAAAGTCCGTCATCACTTGCCGGTACTCTTGGTGACCAATAGAAGAGTACAAATGGATGTATTAAAGCGGAGGCGATGCGTTTAAAAACAGCATGCAAGGCATTGAAAAAAGCGGAATGCCGAAACCGGTCTGCCTGCAAAATAAAGAGTTTTGAATTAATGGTGGAGTCCGTGGAGTGCGTTGTAAAACCCGATGGAGGGAGTTGGTGGACAAATATATATATATATATATATATATATATATATATATATATATATATATATATATATATATATATATATATATCACCAAAGTCCCATAAGAGACAGGAGCACTTGCGGGTTTCTGGAATCCATTTATTGCTCCAACAGACGCGTTTCAGCAGTCTATGCCTTTCTCAATGTTGGTTTAACAATCATAGTTCTCATGCTGCTGGTGTTTAAAAGCATCTTGGTGCACTCCCATTGGATGAAGCATTAGTTGATATCAACAAGGGACTACTTGACCTTCGCCTCTTGTTGAGCCTGCATGTCGCCATGATTGAATGGGTTTACAGCAAGGTATGTTCCCGTTATTTTCATAACACTTAAGTAGATCTTCAATCCTGTGCTGAGTTTTGCAGCGTATTTTCCATGCATGCAGGCCAATTATAGTATGTTACAAATACGGAAGTGAAACCATCCATTCCTCCCCTCGTCGGCCGCTGCTGCCGCTACAGATCTCACACCTTCAAGGGCTTGTTTTGTAACTTGTGGCTTGCATTCTTGTAATGCTGACTTAGTGTCAAAAGGTGCTCCTTCTGCTCGGTTGCACAACGGTTCTGGCAGTGACAAAAAAAACCTTTTCCACCAAATTGCCACCTTTCAACTGCCGAAGATCTGTAGTGGCAGCAGCGGCCGATGAGGGGAGGAATGGGTGGTTTCACTTCGGTATTTGTAACATACTATAATTGGCCTGCATGGCTGGAAAATACGCTGCAAAAGTGGAAAATAGCACATGTCATGCCCATCCTGAAAAAGCCAATGCGGACCCGTTGAATCCATCGAACTGGAGGCCCACCTCACTTCTACCTTACTATGACAAGATTATTGCAAGCCTAGTCAGCCAACAACTTACCAAGTATTTGGTATCTAATACCCTAATAGGCTCTTCGCAATATTGGTTTAGAGCCTTTCATAGCATTAAAACAGCGCTGATGGGGGCTCTACATACTATAAGACTCTCCCTTATGAGTGCTGTCCAGCCATGCTGTGTTGCTTGATCTCTCAGCTGCATTCGACACCATCACACATTCTATCATGATTCAAAGACTCTGAGATTAATGTCGGTGGCAAAGCTCTTGGCTGGTTTCAGAGCTTCCTCAGCAACCACACCCATGTTATCAATCTAGGCCCCTTTAAATCTCGGGTGATGTAATTGGGCAGAGGAGTCCTTTAACATCTATGTGGCACCGCTGACTCAAGTAATCAGGTCCTATGGATTTGATGTCATCTCATATGCTGATGATACTCAATTGATCATCTCCATGGGCCCAAATCCGAAATCTATTAAACTGAAGTTCAGAGAGTGAATGAGGAAAATTGCTTCTTAGATGTCCCACAATTGCCTACAGCTCAATGGCGACAAATCAGAAATAGTGGACAAACGATTTGTGGCCACCTGAATTAGGCACCCCACTCAACCTAAAAAGGTGGTAAAAACAATTGCCATTCTAATTGACGATAGCCTCTCACTGAGAGAGCAAGTGAAATCTACATGTGGCACTTGTTTTGGGATAATGCGCAGGTTAAGAAGAGTATAAGAGTATAAGAAGAGTATTTCAATGGCTGCCTCTCCATACAAGAAAGATTCTCATGCAGGCACTTGTGATCAGCCATTTAGATTATGGAAATGCCCTCATGGCAGCGGTCAATGACTCTCTCCTGTTCCTGCAGAACACTGCGGCCCGGCTTGTCCTCAAACTTCCACCTCGTACACCCTCTGTACCCACGCTTAAATCTCTGCACTGACTTCCCATTAGAAAGCAAGTGATTTTCAAGCTTCTGTGTCTGGTATATAGAGCTCTATCAAGTAAAGGACCAAAGTATCTCCAAAACAAACTGTCAATCTATCGACCCACCAACAATTTGAGATCTAAGGATCAATTCTTGCTCTGCCCATGACGTATCCTTCTCTTACCTAGGTCCTTTTCATTAGAACAGGCTTCTGACTCACATTCGTATTTGCACTGATTTTGACTGCTTCAAGAAGCTACTTAAAACCTGGCTTTTTTGACGATATATTTTTTGTTTTCCTTTCTCATCCTGGGACTGTGCTTTAGCATTGAGATTCCCCTGCGGGGGTGATTTGCTGCGCTATATTAAATCTAGATAACAAGACATGTATATATATATTATATTAGGTCAGCAATTGGTGTTTTTGTGTAACCGGTTTCCGCTGATACCGGCTGGGGACACGCCCTCTCGGTCTGGAGCACCGCGAAATCAGCAATTTTTGGGTGAAGGTACGAGGAGTACATCGCGGCGCCCCCCCAAGCGGAGTTATTTCCATTTTGGAGACTATTTGTGCGAGGGGAGAGAGGAGGCGGCATTGTGCTGCCTGATAAGGGTACAAACAGAGGTGTTAGCCGGACCATCATTTCCAGGACTCCTGCGGTGGAGTGCAGTCCAACGCCATGAATTTGGGGGCAGTATCGTTGCTCAGAGCTCCACATCATTGTATGTGGAACCACGTGGACTGCAATTACCATCATGCAGTGGGCTTGGTGTCTTCAGCACAATCCACACACCTGCCTGTGGGAGGAGGAGTCGAGAGACTACTTCAAAAGGAGTGGTCTCTGAAGCCCACGAGAATTTAACAACCTGTGGGACCGGCACTGATGACGGCCATTCCGGCCAGAAACGCGTCTGCCTTAGCGTTTCACGGACTGCAGGGAAGTGCTTCATTGAGCTAAATAAATCCTATGCTTTGTACCCGGAGCATGTGTCCCGCTGACTTTTTATTTAGGTCAGCAATTGGTGTTTTTGTGTAACCGGTTTCGCTGATACCGGCTGAGGACACGCCCTCTCGGTCTGGAGCACCGCGAAATCAGCAATTTTGGGTGAAGGTACGAGGAGTACATCGCGGCGCCCCCAAGCGGAGTTATTTCCATTTTGGAGACTATTTGTGCGAGGGAGAGAGGAGGCGGCATTGTGCTGCCTGATAAGGGTACAAACAGAGGTGTTAGCCGGACCGTCATTTCCAGGACTCCTGCGGTGGAGTGCAGCCCAGCGCCATGAATTTGGGGGCAGTATCGTTGCTCAGAGCTCCACATCATTGTATGTGGAACCACGTGGACTGCAATTACCATCATGCAGTGGGCTTGGTGTCTTCAGCACAATCCACACACCTGCCTGTGGGAGGAGGAGTCGAGAGACTACTTCAAAAGGAGTGGTCTCTGAAGCCCACGAGAATTTAACAGCCTGTGGGACCGGCACTGATGACGGCCATTCCGGCCAGAAACGCGTCTGCCTTAGCGTTTCACGGACTGCAGGGAAGTGCTTCATTGAGCTAAATAAATCCTATGCTTTGTACCCGGAGCATGTGTCCCGCTGACTTTTTATTTAGGTCAGCAATTGGTGTTTATATATATATATATATATATATATATATGTGTGTGTGTGTGTGTGTGTATAAATATATATATATATCCCATCATATTTCTCCTGTAAACCTTACCTCCCGCTATAAATTTTTTTAAATTAAAATGAGAAAATCCATTGCAAAACTTATTTGATAGCACTATTCCATTGAAAGAAAACTGAACTAAAAAAATAAAAACACAATGCCAAAACTATTGCACTGAAAAAAACACTAAAATTACAATATTATCGAACAAAAACAAGATTACTTACAGGAATATTTTCAACAATTATATTTTTAACAACGATATTAAAAACAACACTAAAAAATGATATTCTTAATTGGGAAACTCTATTGGACGATATTTTCAACATCACAATGTTCTTGAGATTATAATTTTGTTTCACAATGTTCAAAACTTAATATTTTGCCAAACAGAACGGTGCCCTCACATGAACATTTTCAATGGTTCTAGGAATTATATTGATCAGATTCTTATGCTTTTGAATTTTGTAAGCCTTATCTCCAGCCTCATGACCGAATGTGTTACTCTGTTTTAGGTCTACCCATAGTCGTCAGGATGCAAACTGGTTGATAATTTGCTAGAGGAAGAATTTTAGGAAGTTCATGTAACTCTTTTTATGGAGTTCACCTCCTTTGCAGGAGGCAAATGTATAAGCGCTGAGACCTTAAACTTTTAGCTCTCTTCTGGGGGAAGGTTCCTTTCGTATGTTCATATGTTCCAGTAAGTTGGTGACTGTTTTTGCCATTTGCTGTGGCCTGTGCCCCCCTTACTGACCATCCCATCTTACACAAAGCCTTGCATTTGTGGAGCCTCGTCCGCTCAAGAGGCAGCAAAATTATAGATCTCCTTCCCAGGAAAGTCATGAAACATTCAAGATTATTTAGAATTAAGGAACACTGTAAAGACCTTGCTTTTCTTCAATAAATGATACAGGGTTACGCCAAATATGGAACCAAAATCAGTCTCTCACAAAAGGAGGGTATGGGTAACAGTTGCCTCTCGGGACCATGCCCAGCCATGATCTGCAGCCAAATCCAATATACAAAATTAGTAGGTGTGATTACATGCTGGAAGTGAGGGTGGGGGGTTTAGTGCTATAGGTGTTATTATCATGCAGGCAAGGACAAAATGTCTATTAGCACACCCTACTTCTCCAATATATGGAGCACTAAAAATGCAGCCTCTCACCTGAATTCTTGGACAGACAATAAACAGCTCCAGTATCCTGCACTTCTCCTTCAGCCTCTTCTCAAGCACTGCCATATCATAAAATACACCAAAGAAAAGTAAAAATAAATGTATTTACATTTTTCTTTGGCAGATTGGGCTTCTTTCAGAAAATGCAAGGGGAGGAGCCTGAACACCCATCTGCAAACCAACAGTGCTGAGAAGAGTGTTATAGTGTGAAACTTGAACTTTTGATGCTCACGGTGCCTACAGCATGTGCTTGTTGTGAATGCCTATGTGCCGACAGCTGTGATAGTCACCTTGTTCCACGAGTGTCAGTTGGAGTTTAAAGACCGGAGCAGCTAGCATTGTTTTTCCTGGAGCTTGGAGTTTTCCTGATATAAATAACTAATTTCACCCACGCCTCTGGTGATTTCCTGGGCTTAACACTGGTGACTAGCGACTCGCACTCACAGTGAAAAGACTTTGGGGGATATTCTCAAGAACGTGTGTTAACTATCGCCAAATTCGCTTAACGCAACTTCTCACATCGCAGTCTATTGCGGGAAAATAACACCGTGTTAACGCAGTATTCTCAACCCGGCGGCACCATGCCATAGTCTCACGAGAATGCGACAAATGCCCGCGTTAAAATTAACGCGACGCCGAAAAAATGCGAAACACGAACGCTAAAAAAGTTGCGATGTCCCAAATCGCGAAACAAAAATCAGCGATAACCAGCGACAGGCCTGCGATTCCCACGCAACATGCGGGAAAATGCACTATAAAAGCAGAGGAAAAAAAAGATTTAAAAATGTAACTGCTTAGCACCATGGACGGAGTGTAGAGGACAACGTGAACCCCACAAGCCCCACAGACTACCAGCCAGCAACCCCGGGGCCGGGGAAGGGCAAGGAGAAGAGGAAGACGGGGTTCAGTCCGCAGGAAAACCGGATCATCGTCACGGAGGTGACAGAACACTACCAACAACTGTTCGTCACCTCCACTGTGTCATCGGCAACACAAACGGAAATATGGCAGTACATCGTGAACAACGTGAATGCAGTCGGAGTGTCGAGGAGGACAATGGAAGAGGTCAAGAGGCGCTGGAATGATGTGAAGGGCAAAACCAAGAAGAAACTCGATGCCAACATGAAAGCAGCAACGCAGATTGGAGGTGGGGGACCAGCGGCACACCAGGAGCTGGATGACATTGAGAAAATGGTGGCCACAGTCATCAGTCGGGATACGGTGCCAGGAGTTGCAGATCGGGACACTGCTCAACATGACCTGACACAACATCAACACGGTGAGTGCCGACCAGGGACTGGGGGGATGGGGGGAGATGGGCACAATGGCACACATGCACAATTAAGTAGAGCACACTGCACACCCACAATGACTCTGGATAATGTCCCTGATCCCTGTGCCACACTGCAGCACACATACAGAAACTCAAGGAATGTGTGTTGTAATGAATTTATTTGCACATGCTGTGCCTGTGGTCATTTTGTACTGTCTCATGATTGCTAAGGACTGTCACAATGTGATGTCCTCATGTGAAGAAATTGTCAATGATGTTGTTCCTACGGGCTATTCCTGCTGCTGCTGCAGTGGGGTGTGGTCCACCTGCCTCATCTTCCTCATCATCGTCCGGTGCATCTGGCACTTGTAACCATGGGGCATTGGTGCGTACACATATGTTGTGCAACACACAACATGCAACGATCATCTTGAACACGATGTCTGGGCTGTACAGGAGCCTTCCACCTGTGATGTCCAGGCACCTGAAACGTGACTTCAACACGCCAAATGTGCGTTCCACGATGCCCCTGGTGTGTTTGTGGGCCCAATTGTACTGCCACTGGGCCTGTGTGTTCGGGGCTCGGAGGGGTGTCATCATCCAAGGGCAGAGTGCATATCCTTGATCACCTGTGACAGTGCAGGGAGACATGAGTCAATAGTTGATTCTGCATGACGTGTTGGCAGGCTCACTAGTTGATTGGCGTGTGATATGTGTGTCATAGTGATTCCTGTTTGACATGTACTGCTTGTAGCAAATGAGCACCATCAATGTGTATTACGTAGCCTCACTGCTGCTCCTCCCTCCCCCGAGCCTATTTACTTGTGTGCGCTGCGCGGTTGCATCACTTGCACTCCTACGGCACACCATTGTCATGCCTGCCTGCGCATGTCCACAAGCCTGACAACGACACTGTGATGTTGTGCGTTGAAGGTGGGCGGCCACGTGTGAGTAGGCCTATGGTAAGGATAGGGCGGACACAGATGTAGAGTTCATGGCTGGCTGAACTCGCGATGCGGTCGAGGCAAGACCTTTGGCTTATGCTGCGGTAATAGCGATACACACACAACAGTTGGCATGTATGATCCCGGACCCCGAGTGGGCTTGCGCTCATTCATTTATCCCTTCGGCCGAGCCCGCACTCCAGGGGCATGTTACATTGCAACTTTGTCCATTGCGGGACGGGTGGCGCCGACACTACAACAGAGACACACGCATTAGGTACTTCATTGGCAAGCCCAACACTTAACCACGCCCAGAGCCCCGGGGTGATTATCCACACCCCTACGCTGGACTGTCGTACGCCAGCCCACTCCGGCAACGCCTACAGGGGGGTGCGACACAGTTACATGTCCCAGGTCTTCCCCACTGCCTGAGGTGACATGGTTGCGTCCGCTGTACACAGCACAATGCAATGTGGTAGGGCCCGGGCCCTCATGCATACACAATGACCACACGGACACACTTAGATAGTTTGTGGAACTGGCTACGGGCACGTGCGCCCGGCCCCTTTTATTGCCAGGGTCACATGTCCAGTGACGCCTGTGCTGGATGGGTGTGTGGTGAGTGTGAGCCAACCCTCAAGGAGTAGTTGGTGCTGGCAACAGCTACAACAGTGATCAGACAATCAGAAGTTCACAGTTCAAACAGCAAGGGTCCATGACTTGAGCTGCACAGAGTTAGTGGCCCCGGATGCACAGCGGCCAGCACATGGAACACCGCCACGGGACGGTGACTACCAGTGCACTGAGGTAGGGCCACGAGAGCTGAGCGGGTCCTCGTCGATGTCCAAGGTGAATGTCGCGGAGGGTTTTGGGGGACAGTGGAAGGTGTTCTTCCAGGGCATGATACAGAGGGCAGTACCAAGCAGACACAGGCAATATGGAGGAGATGAATGCTACAGACTCATTTTTGACACCAAGTCAGTATCAGCTACATGATGACGAAGACAACCCCCAGGCCATAGACTCAGATGCCACCAAAGTTCAACCAGAGAGTGTCCATGAATTTCGGGGCACGGAGTCAGTGGCACCAGAGTTGAAAGGGGATGCAGTCTGCGATGAGGCCTATACAATGGTATAAACTCTGCCATAATTAAATCAAGACTCAGTTCCAAATGTGTGACCTACTTGACCGTAGTGTAGGCCGGAGGCAGCGGTCAGCAGGGGCCCCCAGCCACGTGTCCTTGGCTTGCGATGCACAGAGTTAGTGGCACCAGAGCAGTTGTTGGTAGTGTTCGGTCACCTCCGTAACGAGGAACCTTTTTTCATCCGGACTGAACCGCATCTTCCTCTTACTCCTCTCCTTGCGTACAATGATATGGACTCTGCCATTGAAAAACCAAGACTCAGTTCCAAATGTGTGACCTACTTGACCGCAGTGTAGGCCGGAGGCAGCGGTGGAGTACGTCAATGAGAAAGGAGTACTGGGGGCCTGTGTCGCGGAGGCCGTGATGGTCTGAGGAGGCTGCCAAGGTCGCGGGCCTCGGGCTTGGAGCTTGCACCGGCACGTGGTGGGCCCTCTTTGACACAAGCCGGTGTCGGCAGGTGAGCAGTGAGGCCTGGGTACGCTGGGGCGGGCAAGACGGGTCTTGGGACCAGCGGCCTGGGGTGCAGCAGGCGCAACGGATCGCAGGCACCGCCGCTCACGGCGTCGGCCTTGTGGTGGGGTGAGAGGCGCCGCCCTGGCAGACACGTTGGCCAATCCGGAAGAGAACCACGCCCCGGGTAGCGGGCTTTTTATTCACACCCCTACGCTGGCCTGGCGTACGCCGGGCCAGCCCACTCCGCTCACGCTTACAGGGGGGGACGTAACAAGCTACATTTCCGCGAGCTTCCCCACTGGCTGCGGTAACATGGTTGCGTCCACTGTCCAGTACACTCCAGACACCAGCAGTGTATGTCGACATGGAAATGTCTGTGGTCTGCATACTCAAGTCTGTCCAGCACATCCACGCCACACTTGGCATTGTGTACATTCACATTCATGGGTCACTTGCCTCCTTCGCACATGCCTGGTTCCCACCTCTCCCCACATTCTGCTATTGTGTGGCTGAGGTGCCATGCCGTTGGTGGCTTGTGTACATGGCTAGCCCAGGTTGCCACAGTAAGTTGTGTTGTCGTGTCTGGAATGTGGGGATGTTGGTTATCATGTTGTATGTGATTTTGTGACGTGAGTTGTATGTTGGTGGAGTTGAGGTGTGTGGTGTGTTCAGTTGTTAGTTACCGACGAGCAGTGCATTTCCATAGGTGCCATCCTGAAAGCGCTGGTTGATGATGGACTGTCGGAAGATGAAGGAATCATGCACACTGTCTGGGTAGTTGGCGACGACATTGGTGAAGAGTCCCCTGTGGTCCACTATTGCCTGCACATTGATGGAATGCGTGTGCTTCCTGTTGCGGTAATTGTGTGCAGTGGTGGCAGGGGGCACGAGGAGTACATGTATGCAGTCGATTGCCCCCAACACGTGCAGGAAGCCAGCTATGGCGTAGAAGCCTTGCTTGATCTCCAGCTGTTCCTGCGCCGTGTGTGGGAAGTAAAGTTGCTGGGGTACCAAGCTGATGATGGCATCCAAGACAGGTGTGAGGAACTTTGACAGGGCTGGCTGTGAGACTCTGGCAGTTGTTGGTTGGAAGGTCCCAGAGGCCAACAGGTGCAGCACGGCCAGCAGCTTTGTCTGCGGAGGGATGTTTGTTCTCCGCTGTGTTGGTACCGTCAGCCTGTGGGCAATGAGGGTCAGGATGCGGAGGATGGTTGTCCTTTTGAGCCTGTAGTGGGCAATGACTTCCTCTGGCGTTAAGTCGCCGAGGCTGGTGCGTTTTCGGAAGGTCCGGTGTCTTTGTCTGCGCTGCCTCTGTGGTAGTCCGGTGGGAGGGGTCCTGGAGGGGGGGGGGTCCTGGCGGTGGTGGCGGTGGGTGTTGTGGCCCTCTTGGGGCTCCGAGCTGCATGATCAGTAGCTCCATGGCATCTGCTGTTCTTCTGGTGTGGCTGTGGGCTGGGCTCCCTTTTATGGTGCAGGTTGTCGCCCGACTTAACACCAGGTAGGAGCAGGTGTTAAATCCATGCTGCTAACGCGCCTTATCGCATGTTTTTGAATCTTATCGCTGATCTGGCTGGTCGTTGAGAATGTTGCGGAGTGGTGTTTTCGCGGGTTTTTGCACGGGAACGCCTACTCTGCATATCATTAGTGTTAGTTGCCGGTGTCATCCGTGGTGATGTTTTATGCGGCTGCGATCGCGGGAAAACTGGTGGTATTGGCTGTTAGCACCTGCTTGTGAATGGTGCGATGAATTTATCGCCACTTTGGCTGCGATAAAGTGCCGCTAACTCGGCGATGAGTCCTTGAGAATATGCCCCTTTGGGTACTGCTTCTATTCGATCCGAAAGTGAGGAGGACTAGGATGAATTAGGCACTTCTCTGACTACGTTGACAGATGAGACCTGTGTAATTACGGTCGTCTTCATCTTTTGAAAATAAAGACCCCGTGGTGAGCGTTTGCCCCACTGTAGCCAATTTCAAATTAATTTTGATTCTTGACGTGCCTCAAAAATAGTTCTTCGGCTGCTGTCCATTATGATTCTGGACCTTTTGTTTAGGTTCCCAATTTATCAGGGTCATCAGTACACAAAAGAACTTACGTCCTAAAGATGGTCTTATGGATGTTTTCACTAAAAAGACCAAAACGTCGACAAATTAACCCATTTTCTTTGTGATTAGTGTTTCAGGAAAGGTTCATTGTATAGTCCATGATGTTGTTCCTATTCAATATGTGAAATGGGTTGGGGCAAAAGTATTCATGATAGAAATTTCTATATGATAGAATGTTCATTCCAGTTACTTTTGCCTTTTTGTGAATTGTAGTACGTACCCTTTTATATAATACAACTTTTTGTATAAATTCTGCCTTTTTGAAGTATACACCCATGTAGTATTGTTTTCTGGACTGAATGTATTTCAGTTTTGCGAATGATTAGTTGTTTAATCAAAGAATTTATTTCTAACATTTGTTTGAATCAAGCCACCCATCGGGGCTTATAGATAATTCATTTTGTTAATTTTGTTATGATATTGATTTAAAAAGAATCCCTTGAAGGCACTATTACCTGATCGTTTAGATTACCCAAGCCTCCAAGGGTCTATTGGGTTGCCCATTTTTGTTTGATATGAATATATGGCAGTATTCTGATGAAAAGAGAATTTACAACAAACCCAACACAATGACGCAGCAAATTGAAAATTTTATATCATTTGTGAACAAGAATTTTCACTTCTCACAAAGACATGGAGGCGAAGAGTTTGCATTCTCCTCTTTGCTTTATTCAAACAGCAGCCATGTAACCATATAGTTATCGTAGAAAAAACAACAAAACCCAGAGTTTCAACATGAGCTACAAATTCAATTACTAAAGGTCCAATATCTAATAAGAGCCCTTGATACCCTATAAACAGGCTGATTCAGACAAACACTTCCTCTTCTTGGTGATAGGGATTTATCCGAAGTACCAACACCCTGTCTTCATTCTTGCTTCTGATCTGAAAGTAAACAACAAAGCCACTCAACTCTAAACTTGGGTGGGCTCGATCAGAAAAAACAGCTTAGCAATGATAACATAATTGAGCAATAGCACACTCAAGACAGACATCATTACAATAGATGGGTCATCTTTGTACAGGAGACAGGTGGGATAATCTTTGCTTCCATGTGCTTAATAAAAGTGAAAATTCTTGTTCACAAATGCTAACAAAATTTTTATTCCATGGCTGGACTGTGCAAATTCAAAGCTTTTCGACAATCATGGAAAAAGGATTACTTACTAGTTAAGTAATAGAACTCCTTGAACATCGAATCAGAAGACCAATCTGCCATACAGATTATTTCATCTAGGCGAGCTCCCACTGCAAAGGATTTCGAAGCCATGGCACCTCTGACTGAATGTGCCCCAAAGATGTAAATATTCACCCCGCTTCAGTAAGAAGCCATTTCACCTATTGGGCTAATGTCCAATAGGACACAGGAGCATTATGATGTAATAAAATCAACAACTGACCCCTAGGTGAACTCTTCAAAAGGGACTTGACTCTTTCGTACTCTAGCAGACAACGAACTACACATAGCTTATGATCTCCTGGTAAAGCTGCGTAAGCCACCAGTCTGGTTGCTTATTTAGTTCCTTTAGTAATGACAAAGGAAACTCCTTCTGGGGTATATGATCTACCTCCTAGGTCCAAAGCTCCGACATCCGATACCCGTTTGCAAGATACCAGACAGAGTAGAAGAGTCAGTTTTGCAGAGAGTTTTTTTCTTGACAACAGAGGATTGTCTGGCCAAGAAATAATGAAATTAAGGACATGGGGCACATCCCAAAGAGTGGAATATTTCGGTTGAGAAGAGGGCAGAAAACCTAATACCTCCCAATAGTTTGTAAATCAATGGATGTTTCCAGCTGATCTGTTAGCCACCGGAAGATGACCAGCCGAAATCCCCAATCTGTAACAATTGATCGTCCTGTATGAAAGGACATTGGTCACTAAAGAAGCTAAGAACTTTATGGAGTAAACTACATCAGTTGCCACAGGAGCCAAATCCCATTCCAAACATGTCCAACTTTCTCCAGGCTGCTTGATGCCTCTTGTGAGTGGAGTCTGCTCAAGATTCATCAATGAGGTTGAGAGCCTGTTCGGAAAAGCCTGACACTTGTCAGCATCCCCGGAAAGTCTCCAGCCTATTAGTCTCAACTGCTGAGCCACAACCAAGGGATGTTGATGACCTAGAGCAGAGGTCTTCAATCTGTGGGGCGCGACCCCCAGGGGGAGCCGTGGAGTCCTGAGAAGGGGGTCGCGCATTTTCAGGCCTAACTTCTGTCTGGAATACAATGTGCTCTTCCTTTTGGAAAAAGATAACCACGATCGTTAGAATGCTTCAGCTGAAGTAAATGGAGTCTCATGTGCTGTAAAACTAAGAGGCCCAGCAGACAGGTAAAACAATCCTTCAAAGAGGGCTTCATGCCAGGGTGCCTGCTTGCCTGAATGAAATGCAAATGTGCACTAAGAGTTAATATGCAAATGTAAAGGATGCTTGGGAGGGGTTCTGGCTTTATTTCTCGAACCACTCCAAGCATTGTGATGGCAAAGATGTGGTGTTGTTTTTTTTGTTTGGTGTTTAACAACTGGGATGTGAAGTGTGTGCTTTTAATCATAACTGTATTTACACAGCGCTTAGTACCCCTGAGGAGGAGTTTAGGGACAGTTATGCAAACAAATGCATTACTTATGGACTGATATTACTCAAATCTACATTTTGGAAGCACCATTTTATCCTTAAACTATTTGCACAGTTTGTAGCAGTGTATCTCATAATGTGTGTAATGCAAGTTTAAAATAATGACTTACACATTCACAGTGCTTTCTGTCACAGGCTGTGACCGCATAGCACTAAAAATACACAAGTCACTATTCTCCACTGCACCAACCAAATTTAATTTTGTGGCTCTCTGGTTACACACAGACCTCTGCAGTGCATTAAATAAAAGAGGTTTCATAATGTACTACATAGTGAATTTCCCACTGAGGAACAACTTTTTACATTTATTTTTCATTTAAGCTAGCAATTTTTTTATATGAAGCTACCTGATTGTGAAAAACCTAAAAAACGAACAAAATATTTTGGGTCTGATTTATGAGAGGCTTGTGCTGCCAAAGCATCACATTTTTATAAGCTTCAGCGGCACAAGCGTCTCAATCATATCTATGAGGCGAGACAAAATCACCCTGCGTGGATTTGCATGGCCTCATAGATATGGAGTTAGACAAAGCAGCGCAAGACGCTGCGTTGCCTTACGCTATGTCAAGTTGGCATTCCATGGGCATTGCGGTGGGTGTTCCCACGCAACACCCATGGATTTTAAAGGCTGCCCCAGATTTGAAAACCATGTAAACCTGGGGCAGCGCCAAACCTTATACCGCCCCACAGCAGGCGTAACGCGGAGAAATGTTTTCATTTCTCCTCGTTTTTTCCTCTTTCTTTGTGTGCTGCATTCTGCAGCACACATAGAAAGAGGAAATCCCCTCTCAGGATTGTTTTTGTGCAGGATGGTACTCCCTTCCTGCACAAAAACAATCCTGCCTATGTTGTCGCTAGGTAGCAATTTGTGCACCTACACAGAGGAAAAGGACAGGAATTCACTAAATTTCATAAATAAGGTGCATTCCTGCCCTTTCACATTGGCGTAGGGCAGCGCTGCAAGAAGACTTGCGGCGCTGCCCTACGCGAATGCCTCATAAATGAGGCATGTTGTTTTTAGCCACACCTTTGACCACGCCCCCACGCTCACTGACCTTTGGTTTGCTAAACATTGTTTAATTTATTTCCCCAATGTAAAAATGATTTGCTGTGGGAATTGGGGGCATTTATGGTTGTCGATAGTTGCAACGGCTGCCGGCTCATGTAAGCGCGGTGGGGCAGGGGGGGGGGGGGGCGGAGGTCGACAGATGATGGAATAGGTATAATTAAATTAATAAATAATACCTGTTCCGTTGTCTGTTGGCTTCCCCCCCGCCGCGCCCTGCCCCGCCCACAGCGCTTACCTGAGCTGGCCGCCGCTGGGTAGTTGGCAATGATGAGAAGGACCAAGTTCTAGAAATCTTTGTCAGGAGGGGTCCTTACGCCTAAATTGTTTCGACAGGGGGGGTCCTGGCATCAAAAAGTTGGAAGACCTCTGACCCAGAGGGTCCTGGAGGAGATTCAAGAACCATGGAAGAAGGAGAGGGAGGGCAATCACAAGACAGTTCCAATAGAGTCTGGTTTCTCCACAGGGGGAGATTATGATTGATTCTGCAGTTAGCTGTCTGACTTGCATGGCTACTTTCAAGATCTTTGAGAACGGGGGAAAAGCATAGTTTAGCCTGATCCACTTCTTCAAGAAGGCATCTGTCGCTTGAGTCAATGAATCCGGCCTCCAACTGAAGAAGCATGGTAATTGGAAGGTTAGTCGAGATGTAAAAAGATCCATTTGGAATGGCCACCACTTCTGCATAATTTTGGAGAAAAAAGCTGGATCTAGTTTCCACTCACTGGAATCCTTGAGATAACGAGAGTTCCTGTCAGCAACAGTGCTTTGTTGGTCTGGAGGATGAACCTCTATCACTGAAATATGTTATTGTAGGCAGTAGTTCCAAAAAGTCTTTGGCTATCTCAGTAAGGAGACAAGATCATGTTCCTCCAAGGTGGTTCACGTATTGCACTGCCAAAACGCTGTCCATCTTGAGTAATATGTAACAATGTGCTTGTTGGGGAGAAGAGTGAATGGCAAAGCAACCTGCCAAGAGTTCCAGGAATATACTGTGCAAAGAAAGTTCGGACTTGGAACATTTTCCGTCTGTAGTCATAGTTCCACAACAAGCACTCCAACCTAAACGGCTGGCATCCAATTTGATCACCATATTTGAAACAAGACCAAAAATGGCCTTCCCATTCCAAGCGACCATGTGATCAACCTACCATTGTAGCTCGTGACACACTTCTATAGTCAATTGGATGCGATCTGAGTAGGATAGGCCCTTCCACAAGTGAGACATCTTTAGGCGTTGCAGGGTATAATAATGCAACAGGCCTAGAAAGATGGCCTAAATGGAGAATGCCGGAAGTCCCACTAATCTTGCCAGCCAGTGCAAGGTCAGAAATTGTCACGAAAGTTTTCTGGGAGTTTTTTTCTGAATTGCGCTGATTTTTTGTAGTGGAAGAGGTTGAGTTTCTGAGGGCGAGTCTATGGCAAATCCCTGAAAAATCATCTGTTGGGATGGAATTAAGTCAGGCTTGTTGAAATTGATGATAAGACCTAGGTCTTCTAGGAGAGACGTTGCTAAGTCTAAGTGTTGTCTGAGTGTGTCGGGATTCTGTGCCATTAAGAGGAAATCGTCTAAATGGATGATCAGGTGAATACCTCTGGCCCTCAGATACTCCACCACCGGCTTGAGAAGCTTGGTAAAGCACCAAGGAGCTGAAGATAGGCCAAAGGGAATATGTGATGTTACATCGCATGCGCTACAACGCATGCGATTACAACGCGGTCATTACAACGACCGCGTTGATACAATGCAAGCCTTTACATCGCAAGTCGTTTCTACGACTTGCTGTAGGGGGCGCGCTGGACTTAGGAATAGTATAATTTACTATTCCAACTCAAGCGTGTGCAACAGTGGGGAAGGTGTTGGAATAGTAAATTATACTATTCCTTAGTTTAGCGCATCCCCTACAGCAAGTACGTAGAAACGACTTGCGATGTCAATGGCTTACGTTGCTATCTACGCGGTCGTTGTAACGACCGCGTTGTAATCGCATGCGTTGTAGCACATGCGATGTAAACGCTGTTTCCCGGCCAAAGGGCATTGTGGGGAATTTGTAACATTTGTCCTTCCATTGAAAATGTAAGAATCGTTGATGAGGGGGGAAGATTGGGACAGTCAAGTATGCGTTTTTCAAGTTTAGTCAGACCTTGAAATTGCCTTCTCTTAGGAGATCTCTCAACAAATGAATCCCCTCCATCTTGAAATAACCATAGAGGATCCAAAAGTTGAAGTCCTTGGGATTGATGATTGTCCACTCCAAAAATGTTGCTTAGGAATCCACAGGGATGCTGGATGCATGGAGCAATAGCTTTTTTGCGAAGCAGTGCAGCAGTTTCTTGGTCTATGAAATGCTGTTTGAGAGAAGGAAAATGAAGCTGGTTTGGGATAGCAGTTTGACAGGGAGTCACATAGAACTCCAGTTGGAAACCCTGCACTGTCTGCAGAACCCATGCATCTTGTGTTATCTAGTGCCAATTGTGGAGAAAGAAGCTAATTCTGTCCCCAAATTCTAGATCAAAAGAAGGGACATTCCTTACCTTGAAAGTTGCCATTAGAGGTTGCTCTGCACATCGTGACCCTGTGAAATCGTCCTCTGAAGCCTCTCACTTGAGAGGGGAAGAAAGGGGTTCCTCTTTGCGAGTCATTCCAAGTTGTGAAACAGCGCTTGGTTTGTCCTCAGTAGAAGCCTGGAAAGGTGAAACGGCTGGTGCAGCAACCCCTGCCTCAAACACCCCTATCGAAAAGGTCAGATTGAAAAACCTTCCTATGGGTTGACTGTGCCTTGTTTAATGATGTGAAAGTGTTAACAAATCTTGTCACTTCCTCTACAAACGGATCACCAAAGAGCAAGTCTTCAGCTGATGGCCCTGCTTCATTGCTTGTCAACTCGCACAACTTAGGATCAGGCCTCAGAAGGATAGAGCGGCGGCATTCCGAAGAAAGGGCACAATTGGCCTTTCCAGCAAACAAATGGTTCTCTGGGCCCAGCCTGCCAGAATATCTTGATCAATAGGGAAATTCTGCTGTTTTGCTGTGAAGGCTAGATCTAAACTTTTTGCCAGTGAATCAGAGATATCAAGCAATTTGCCCTGGCATGCCTTCCAAGATAGATCTGTGCCTTTTTTCAGGTCACTCACCAATTTTCATAAAGAGGTGGAAAGTTTAGAGTCTATGTCAGGTGTGAGTGTCACCTTATCCAGGGGGGAGGTCATGGACATTCTGCTGTAAGCCTATACCTGATCTCCTTAGGGAATGGTTTTTGCAGTCTAGTCTGATGTACGCTGCCCTCTTGGAAGACGGTGTCCTTTCAGAAGAGCGAGGATGAACTATGTCCTTAGAATCAAAGGTGTCATGCAACAGGGATGATGACAGATTTAAAGGACCTTCTCCTTCAGCAAGAACATCCTGACAGCTCTTTTTTGAGGCATGCAGCCAGGATCAACCGTCTTCATTATCAGAGGGGACCTCGTGATGTTCTAATGGTCCTCTGAGCATAATTCTGAATAGCCTGGTCAAGGACGGACTCATGTGGACCCAATACCAATTCCAGAACACCCTCAGGTGTCACATCACAGGGATGTGGAATTTCTATAGCCCGACGCCCAGGACATATTGTTTGGGGTCAAGGGCAACAAGTTTTCATGTGTATTTTGTCCTTGGGACAAGTAGGCCCAACCCCCTGATGCACAAACCCTTGGGCTGTCAGGTTGCAGTACCACATTATGGATCAGGGACGGGCACTGTCTGCAGTTAAGGTAATATTTTTGTCTATATGTTAATGCTTTTCAAACTTGTATTTATGGTTCATTAATTGAAAGCCTTTATTATTAGGGTGAGCGCTCTAAGTAAATGTTGTAAGCTCTGACTGCACAGCTGACAGTGGTTACTGTATAAAAATGTGTACACACGTTTGCAAAGTTTAGCAATATGAGGCTATGTCTAATGCCCCCAGAATGCTCTCTGATTTGATACAAATATTTGCAGAAGCTTGAAAGCAAGATTGATGATTTTTGCTTTCAAAATAAAATGTTCATTAAAAAATGAAAGTAGGAAAAAGACATTTAGCTAAACTACTGTAAAATTTCAGGTACCATTTCTTTGCAGCATTATTTAGTAACGTGTTGATGCATGCTAGTATTTCCCAAAAATATTCATAATGGAAAATCAGTGTAACCAGTTTCAATAAAATTATGGGAAACAAAAATAAACAAGCATTGGCAAAGCCAGTAGGTCTGAAATTAGTGGTCAGCTTTTAAGTTATGTCAATGTGTGACTTGTTTTGGTATTGGTTTTGTAAAACCTTATTGGTGTGGGAGCTGCTGGACCTTAACCATTATAACAAACATTGGCAAAAGCAAAAATTGTTTTTGGTCTCAAAAGCACACACTGCCACAGTAGTTACTGACACTGAACAAAACTACTTTGTGTGCTCCTAGTGAAAGAGCAGAATGCTGTCACTCACAGGGAAGGAAGGAGAGAGAGAGAGAGCGAGATAGAGAATGAATTTTAATAAACGCAAAAGGTCATAGTCAACACCAGACCAAATTAGGGGCCCAATTAATTATTAAAGAAAGTCTCAAAAGTGCACCCATGATATATGTCCTTGCATTAAGTGCAGCTATACAGCTTTTGTTAATTCCCAAGAATTTACAGAAGTAGGACAAGAAATAGTACTCCTAGAAAATATTTGTGAACTGCATTTTAGCATGAGCAAATCTGCATGTGTTTATTTGCTCATGCGAAAATCTGAGTGTTTGCAAGTTCACTTTCCCTCCAACCACTTTTTGCCCAACTCTGGAACAAGGTTTACGTCTGCCATTGTCAGGAGTAAATTTCCAACATTTCTCAGTATGGGAAAAGATTAGAGAAGAGTTGTTGAAAACCCTTAAAACAAGCAAGTTAGTAGGTTTGCACAGACTCAAAAGGGCATCCTAACCCTGGAACTATTGCTTACCACTACCTTCAGCCCCAGTATGTAGATCTGCGGAAACGTGGCAATATAAGGGGATTGCAAGTATTCAAACACTACTATGGTATGAGCCTTTGGCATAATCAGAGAGGCTATATCAGAGCTCTTAGATAATAAGATTGTTGCCATAATTTGTCGCCGCACTACACGGTACCAAAGGGACAAGTGGATTTTGTTACAGGACAAGTAGATTTATGAAGCAACCTGCCCCATGGACAAGTAGATATTTTATTAAATTCCACATCCCTGCATCAGTAGGCATGTATGCCGAATTACTCTGGAACATTCTTACAGAATTAGGCAGGGTCAAGTTTAGTCCCCAACTAATCACCCTAATATTATAACGCGTAGGGCCCACTTCTGCCAAATAGAATCTCTGAAAATAAGGAGGGCTGACCCTAGCGAGGCACAGAAATCAATCTATATCCTGTAACTATATTATAATAATTAAACACAGTGTCAGGAGCCACTTCCCCGGATCAGGCAATAATAAACACGATCGCAGCCCTCAGGAAGCAAACCTGTACTCTATTATTTTTACACCTGAAGCAGAATGGATGTCCAAAGGTTAATTATTTCATCCCTGAGTACAGGTTGTCTCCAAACAATTGAAGGAAAACCCTTGTGGGAAGGAATGTGGTCAGAAGCTGGGCTGAGGAGAGGTGGGGCCACAAACAAGAATCAGCATTTTCGTGATCAGGCACTTAACCAATAAACCACCGGGAGCATGGAGTGTCAGAAACAGTGGCGTTTAGGCAATTTCAGCGCTCTCATAAGAGAGAAGGAGATGAGGAGAGGCTCCTGTGACCGCCACAAAAATGCACAGCTACAACATGGCAGCGGCATGGGAAGTGTTCTGAAATGCCTGACCAGCGGACAACAACAAATATGCCAAATGTAGCCGAATTTGAGACGTGCGGACCCTAAAAGAAAGAAATTAGTAAACTAAGGTTACCTGTACTCAATACAATGCAAAAGAAATTAATGAATACATAAACAAGACAATCTTGGAAAAATATATGAGGTACCTAACATTAGGGGTGGGCAATAAATTCCGCTCCACTGGAGGAGTTCTAGCCAAATTCCATCAACCACCGCGTGGCTGAGTTTTTTCTCGCGTGCGGCTCACCAAAGGTAAGTTTGTGAGTGCAAGTGAAATTTGGTGTCCCCTAGCACGATTTTTGGTCTCTAGGTGGGCACCTGGCGAACTTTCCCCAACGCGGGCTGTCGCTGGCCGTCACAACCGTTTGTGGTCAGAAAACTGCTGCTCAAGTAGAAAATCTACTTTAGCAGCAGAAAAAATCAACTCGAGAAGCAGCGCCCTCTGGCACGCCGCATGATGCCGTTCGTGCTGATTTTTCAGAGCAGAACGAGCTTCCATCACTAAAAATCAGCGCAGGCAGCGCGACATACCTAATTCTGCCCGTTTGCAGAAAGTTTTCATGTAACTCCGCAGAATTCCACAGAGTGAAACTCTGCAAGTTCCGTCGACCCCTACTAAACATGGCCGCCAAGCAAAAAAGAAGAGGAATTACTTAGGTGAACCAGCCTGTTTATAGGACTAAGGGCTCTGATTGAATATTGGACTTTTACTATTGGGATTTGTAGTTCATGTTGGAACTCTGGGTTTTGTAGTTTTTTCTACGACAACTCTATGGTTATACTGTGTTTGTTTACATGGCTGCTGTTTGAATAAAGCAAAGAGGAGAATACATAATCTGAATCCTCAGGTCCTGACATAGAATCGACGGGACAGTCACAAAAAGTATTGTCAACTTAAATATCATAGCCAAAAAGTAGGCTTTTTGAATTTTCACTGTATTTGTATTTATTTATTAACTGTTCAATTAATTAAAATCATTACAGTAAAAACGATAAAAAAGTAGGAAAATGGACAGACTGAAAATTTTTTAAAACTTCAAATTGAGTTTGGTGGATTTACCACCCCCCTGCCTCCAACCCCAACGCCCCCTAGGTCAGCTGGCACCTATAATCGTTATCACGTGACCTTATTCAAGTTTCTGGAGCCCCCAATGATCCAAAAAACAGTCTACTTAAAAGTCTGTAAGCCAATCACATTAATACCCCAGTTAAAATCCATAAAATAGCACAGCTTGATGGGACAGGTGAAGGGGAGCAAAAGCCTCAGTGTTTGTTGGGGGCCTGGCTGCCTTCTTCCCCTAGATTTGCCATACTTGTCACCATGATTTGATTGTGTTCATTGGCAGCCTTTAGTGCAATCCTGATCTGATGCGTAAATTTCCCCAGTCTTGCTAGGGTCGTCGTGATTGTTGTAGAAAAGCACAGGGCTGACGCTTCGCTACACGACTTTATACCGTTGGTAATACAGATCGGGCGTAGGAGTCGCCGGCGTTCGTTTGTGAGGTTGGGGCAGCAGCATAGGAGGTGCAACCAAGATTTCCTCATGTAGGAGCACAATCTGCAATTTGTAGATTCCGCCCTGCGGGCCCATGTAGAGTTGAAATCGGCGATTCCTAGTATGCTTAGTCTCATAAAGAGAATTTTGCTCCGGGCTTGTGGGGTGAGGGCCTCGCTTAGGTAGGGTTGTGCCTTGCCTACGATGTAGGAGCTGTTCAGCGGGAGAAAATGGGAGCTTGAGCAGAGGGATTTGAGGTCAAGATCGAATGATGTTTCACGCACTTGTCTGTTTATGGCCTTTTTCCAGGCATACAGTGGGATTTCCAGCAGCGGTATACTCTCTTCCTCGATCTTCAGTATGTTGATCGCTTTGCCAAGAGTGATGTGCCAGGCCGAGCGTGGCCCCTCGAAGATGGTTCTCAATTGTTGTCTTAGAGAGTTGGGTGGGGCCCTTTAGAATCCTTATGTATAGTTTTATGATCTCCCCTTGGCACATCAAGTCTGGTCTCACCAGACCTAGCTCCAGTCTTAGCCTTGACTTCCTCGCTGATCTTGAAATGAGGAGAACTGATTTGTATGCTTTGGCTTGGGCTGAGATGAGGAGGGCATCCTGTGACCCAGGGAAGGCCAGGTGGCCATAGCTAATGGCTGGCAGCAATTTCGCTTTTAAGGCGGTCAATATTGGTCCGGCCGAAGGGCTTATCAGGTGTTGGCTCAGTTGCTTTAGCAGGTATATAACCTTATTGGCCTTGAGGACTGCTGTTTCAGATGGATGTTCGCCGTGGCCCGTTCCGTGAGCCAGACACCTAGATAGTTATATGAAGCCACTGTATTGATTTGCAGGTTTCCCATTACCCACTGTGCTTTCTTTTTCCGGTGGTAGCTCCCAAAGAGGATGATTTTGGTCTTCCCCTGATTGACTGTCAAGTCTTTGTCGTTGTTAAAGCGATTCAATGCATTTAGTGCTCTTTGTAAGCCCACCTTTGTGTGGTCCATTATAGCTGTGTCGTCGGCGTATTGTAGCACCGGCAGCCTCATGCTTCCTAATCTTGGTGCTACCAGGCTCGCTCCTTTCAGGGCATCCCCCAAATCCGCAGTGTAGAGGTTGAAAAGGATGGGGGCCAACACACATCCTTGTTTCAGCCCGTTGTTCGTTGTTGCCGGCGCTTGTTTTGACCCGCACCCAGGTGTCTTCATATAGCGATCTAATTGCCTTCAGAAGGTTTGGTGGTGTTGTAGGGATTCTGCACATACACAGAGCTATGCACAGGATAATAGGACCTCGGATTATAGTGGTGAGCCAACCATAAACCTTAGCACCTAAAACCCTAACCCGACTAGCTGTAGCGTCTCATTAGCAACAAAGCTACCAATGATTAGACAACCCAGAACACGGTATCTCTCTCTCTCAGGACTCGCAGTAGCAAGAACACCCTTTCATAACTCACTCATACCTGTCCACAACGTGCATAAAAGAGACACTGTATAGTTTAAAATGTTTATTTCAACTAACGTGCTCTAAGATACAGTACACGTGCCAGTACTATCAGCATAATGCATAATGATAAAATAAGCAGCATAGTTACAACTCCATAGAATACAAACGGGGAAAGCATTTCATAAAGCAGTGGATATAAGGCTAAATGACCTTACCACCCTCCCCGTGCTAGTAGATAGTTTATTATAAAAATAGAAGACCTCTGGGCTTTGACTAGCGAACCCCATACCTCAATATCTAGATGCAAAGTTTACATCATCAGATACAAACAGCTCTTCTCTCTGGAAAGGTTGTTCTCCAAGTGTGTCTTACAGTGAAAAAACAACATATTAAAAGCACACGAATTTCTCCAAGGCAGCTGTAAATAGAGTGTTATGTCTAAGTGTGAGGGACTGGCCAAATCAGCAGGAACAAGGGACGTTGTGTATCGACCTTGTACATGGTGTACAGACAGCAGCCCAAAAGGGAACAGGAGACAAGGTGAAAGATAGAAATGCAGACAGTGCTAAGATAGCCGGGCAGAAGCAGAGGCTCGAAAAACAACGGCACAAAGGAACGTGCGCAAAAAGGCCTCATGCCAGCCAAGCCCAAGCCAACGCAGCAAGGCAGATCAGGAGGCCACAAACCACATGACAGTGGGATGCCCCAGTTTTCTAATTTCCACCATAATCTTCTACGTACAACTTTGTCGAATGCTGTGCTATAGTCGATAAAGCAACAGAAGAGAGGTGGATTTTTCTTCATTGTTGCTTGTGTTGATAGGTGCGCTAGCGCCAGAACATTGTCCATGGTCGATGACTGTGACCTGAAGCCAGTCTGGTAGAACGGAATAATATTTTTTTCCTCAGCCCAAGTCTCCAGATCCTTCAATAGAAGGCGGGCGTATGCCTTGGCTTCAAGATCGAGCAGGGCGATGAGTCTATAGTTTAATGGTTTTAACCGGTCCCCTTTTTTAAAAATAGGGACCAATATAGAGCCTCTCCAGGAATCGGGTGTTTTAGCTATCAAAAAAGTATAGTTGTAGAGAGGAGTTAGAATTGTTGCCCAGAAATTGGGGGCCTTTTTGAAGACCGGTGCGGGTATCCCATTGGGCCCGGGGGCCCCGTCGTTCCTCATGTTCTTGACGATCTTGATAACCATTTGAGGGGTTATCTGGACTGGCGGTGTGCAGTGCATCTCGGCCTGGTCTCTCTGACCCGCCGGAGAGTTGCCAGGACTGGGTGTCGTTTCTCCTGGCTTTGAACTGGATTGCTGGAGTTGACCCACCCCGTGACTAGACTCTTCTGAGCTGCCATTATTTGAAGGGGCAATTGAGTATAAGTGTTTCACGTGGGTCAGCCAGTCTTGCTCTGCTACTCCATTTTCTCTTACAACTCCTCTACTGCTTAGCTGGTTTATGTGTCTCCATAGTCCTGGTGGGTTCTTCTGTCTCAGCAGGGAGAAGACTTTGAGCCATTCCCTCTCTATGTGGGCTTTTTTGTGTTCCCACCATTTCTTCCTTAAGGTTGCCCTCAGTGATGCGACCGAAGGACCCTCTGTTTGTCTACCCCCTCTTTTCTTTATTGTAAGGGCCTTACGCAGGAGCCGTTTGCTTTCGCGTATATCTTTGGTTGGGCAGATGCTTCCAACAGTTGGTTGCGGTTTAGGCCTAGGGCATTGTGACTGAGCATGACCCATCTTCACTTGTAGGTCCTCTACAATAATCTCCCAGTCCTTGATGGGTGAGAGCGACGTTGATTGGCTCCCTTCCTGTTTCTGTTCCAGCCAGTTTTGGAGCTTCGTGCTTGTCTTGTCTGACCATTTGATCCTCCTCAGGACACTGTGTTTTTCGTCCCCTCTTGATTCTCCGATAGCTTGGAGAATGGTGGCTGACGGTACTTCCAGCTGAAACACCGCTCTTAGTGGCCTGTGATTGCTTTCCGTCCTGTCCTCATCTACAAAGTCTTCCAGACTAGCCGCCATTACTTCACTGACCATGATGTAATCGATTCTTGAGATGTCCCGAAATGTCAGTTGGGGGTGCCCGGAATTCGAGCGTGCTTCTTTCAATACATAGGTTGAGGTTAGCTTGTAGTTGTTGAGGAGGTCATGGAGAGGTGCGTCACTGCCCAACCCCCGGGGTGGAGGTTCGTCTTTATAGAGATCCTTCAGGTTGAAATCCCCAGCTAGAATGACCTGGTGAGATTTGTATTTGGTTAAAAGGTCGTCTAATTTTGATGATAGTGCCTCCATCTGATCTTTCATGGTGGTCTGTGCCGGGTTGATATAGCAGTTGATTATCAGGAGGCGCATTTGCTGTGAGTTGAGCTTCAGGCCACCTATCAGAGGGCTTGCAACCCAGGTGAGTTCAGCTTGATATCTGTCGCGGAGAGGGTGCTTGATGTTTTACGAAAACTGATAGGCCGCCAGACGGGCGGCCAAAGACATTCCTTTTTGTTTCTGGAACGTAGTGCTCGTGGTACCCTGCCAATGGAGTGCTAGACAATGCCCAAGTCTCTTGAAAGCAGAGTATGTCTCCAGTTTCCAGGAACTGCTTCAAGTTTTCATTTACGCTGATTTTGCTGATCCCTGCGATGTTCCGTGAGATTATGGGTAATTGCTGCTTGGAGGAAATTCCTCCCCTGACCTCTCCGCTACCAAGCCTAGTAACGCGGCCGTTAGGGATGCTGCTGCGGACTTCTTGAGATTCTGGTTTGATCCGGTGCATGAGGAGTTGCTCAGATGGCCCGATGGTTGTTTTGGCAGGAGATCCTAATGCCCATGGGGTCCTTGGAGCCCGTCCATCTTCTGCCGAGGAATCCTAACCTGTTTGTCCCATGGAGGACCGACCAGGGACCCTTACTCCCGTTGTCTGGTGCTAAGATGTGTGGATATTTTGGGTGTGGCAGTGTCTGAACGTCAATGCCCCACTCGGCGAATTGTGTGGAGTGATTCAAGACGGCTTGTAGTATTTCCTTTTGCTTCAGGCCCACCACTGTTGAATCGCCATGTGTGTCCCCCTTGATGCTCATGAATCTCACCCATTCTAGATCCCCAGTTTGTGTCTGTTCTAGGGTGGCCAGGTGTTTGAAAAGGCGGAGGATATTGCACCAATTCAAAATGTCATGCTGTCCCGTGCTGTGGTATCTCGGGGTGAGGACAACCTCGTGGACAGGAGTTAGTGTGCCCGAGGTTGGGGCCGCTTTTTCCCCTCCTAGAGCGTGCACCGTCGTGATTGATCCAAAGCTTATGCTTCCTTGTTTACTTGAGGCTAGACCTGCTTGGGGCCTCATGCTCTGGCCTTGAATGCTCCTGGTGCAGGCTGGTGCACGGGGCTCGGCTGGATTCATTTTAAACCATCCGGCTGTAGCAGTGTTGTAATCCTCACTTGCTGGTGAGGTTTTTTCAGACGGTGCGGAGGTTGTTCCCGCTGTCAGTTCGTTGCCTGAGGGCCAGCCTGAACTTATAAGTGGCTTTTGGCCCGTCGCAGTAGGATTGCATGGCAAAGTTGGCTGCGTTTGCTGGAAGCGGGGCAAAGTCAGTGGCCTTCTTACCCCAATTTTTGGCTGTAAAGATTGGGTAAAGCTGTCTGGCATTTGCGTCCCCTTGTGAGGGTGGGTCTTTGGTCTTTCTTGGCTGCGATTGTCTCCCTCTTAGCTTTGTTCTTTTCAGTTGTTTCTTCAGCTTCTTTTTTGCTCTCCTTGATAGCGTAGGTTCGGGAATGACTGATTTGTTGGGGGTAGGTTCTTGCGGGTCACTTGCCAAGGCATCGCTACCCCTGCTTCCCTCGCTGTTGGGGCTTTGTGTACCTTGGATTGCTTTGGGTCTATGGGCGGAATTCTCTAACCTGTAGGCCCCTTTTTGGCCCGATCCGGCTGTTATCTTCGGGCCAAATGGGGTTCCTTCTGTTTGTCTCCGCGCCTGGGGAAGTCTGTTTGCAATCACCCTGTCATCATCTGTGTTGCTTGAAGTCAGCATTTCCCTGCTTCCTTTGGCTATTTCTACTATGTCCACCAGGACCTCGGGGAGAGACGCCCATTTTTCCATGAGGATTGAGCAGGAGCAGGAGCATTCCCCTATGTTGGAGAGTAAGTACTGGACAATCCTATTTTCCAATTCTTCCACCCTGGAGCTTATGTTAACTAATCGGCCAGCGATCGATTGCAGGAGATCTATTTGGACTTCCATCTTGGATGACTGCCACAATAGGGCTCTGTTGGTTGCACTATTTGTTTCGGTCGTAAGTGATTTCCGCCGGTCTACTTCTGCGCTATCATTAAGGGAGTAGTGATCTACTTTTGTGTCGGAAGCCCGTAGAGGCCCTAATAGCCCCAACCCCAACAGGTTAGGGGTTAGTTCTAAGGTTCTCTCGATTTTTTGGCCTAGATTTTGAAGGAACGAGGCGGTAAGCTCCCCTGCCGCTGGGGACTCTAGGCGCAGGTCAGCTGATTGCGACCGTAGACTTGTAGGCGATGGTGCAGGCACTGTGCTCTCCACATTCTGGGGGTCTAGGCCCTGACCTTTTGGCTGATGGATTTGCGCCCTTGTCACTACTGCGTGATCCAGTTTAGTCAGAGCTGTTACGTAGTTCTTGCCAGTTGTGGAGTTGTGCCCCTTATCTGTAGATGAAGAAGGGTTTTGAGCACTGGGTAATCCGTTTGTCTGCACGCCGCCGAGTTGTGTGCAGGCTGAGTCAACTGTTTCCTGCTCATTGCTGGACTCCAAGCAGGGTGGGGAGCCGCCCATACATGTGGAAGTGTGAGCAGCGGGCCGTTCACATAGCCTTTTGGGACTAATCTCATGAGCGATGCACAGATCGGAGCCGTGCAGAGTGGTGCCCTGGTCGGAGCTGGAGGTGTCATTTTTCTTGAAGAAATGCCTGATCGACCCCCTTGTTTCTGCGTCTTGAGGCATTCCATTTGGGCTTTCAGTTAATGATTTGCTCCTGGTAACCCTTTTGGTGGAGGGATGACTATTGGCAAGTTCCTCTGGGGACGTGTGCAGTCGGCCCTTTCTTTTGGGACCCATTCTGCTGAGTGAAGAGGCTGGTAAGGCTTGACTGTTTGGCTGAAGGGCTGGCCATCTAGATATACTGTGGGGTGAATTAGTCGCTGCGGATTTTTTCTTTCGCTGGATTTAAGGGAGTTGTAGCAGAATAATGGTGCTTGCGGCAATCGTTGCTTCACTTTGTTATTGCTGGATGCTGGATTATGGCGTAGTGTGGCGAAGTGTGGTCTTTGGGAGAGGGAGTGTTTGTGCCCTGTTTGGCCGCTCCCAGGGTGTAACGCTGCCCCCGGCCAGATGGTGAAAGAGCAGGGAGCAGGTGGAGGGAGGAGGGCAAGCGGGGCTCACAGGGCGGGTCACAGGCTGCACCCAATCTAATCGGGCCGCCTCCGTGAAACCGCCGAGGGCACGCACTCGCTGCGGCCGCCAGCTAGCAGCGGCCGCGCTTGCCGT
The DNA here is from genome assembly GCA_963921515.1 of Calotriton arnoldi. NCBI lineage: Eukaryota > Metazoa > Chordata > Amphibia > Caudata > Salamandridae > Calotriton > Calotriton arnoldi. Next base: position 486,146 of record CAWUFW010002570.1, on the reverse strand, counting down.
TCGCGTGTGCTCGGCGAGGCTCACCTGTGCTCCGCATTGCTCTCCCTCGTGTCAGGTGAGCCTCGCTCTTGGCTCTTAGCTCTTGGCTCTGTGCGCTCTGCCCGCCACCGTCCACGCGGGTGCCACACAGGGACCCCCGCTGCACGAGGGTCAGGCGGGGCAGCTAAGTCGGCTGGGTTTGGGGCTCGGAGCCGGGAGCCAGTATCGGCGTCTTCCTCCGCGTCGTCGGAGAGGCAGCGGTCGACGTGAAGCCACGGACCAGAGTCGTGAGCAGCAAGGAATGTGCCAATGTTTCCTCTCCTCTCCTCTCCTCTCCTCTCCTCGTAGCTCATTAAACAGTGAGGGTGTGAATTTTCACTGTTGACAGTAATGTTAACTTAACGTGACCCATAGTCAGGCACTCCAAGCTAATATCGGGTGGCAATGTAGTGACTGATAGGTTCATCACGCACACATGAATGGTGCCACTGTGCATCAACTTCCAAAGTGCTGCCATCTTGGATATCAAAGCAGCATTTGTTTACAATTTTGCTGAAGAACACTTCGCAGTAACGCTGCAATGCATCAACGCATGACGAGCGGCCATCTTGATAATTCAAATTTGGACAGCTTTGATTAACTTTGTGTATTTGCACTACACGCCACCTGACGTATCTGAAGGAAAAATTGTGCATTCAAAGCCTAGTGACCGTGGAGAAATATGAAGATTTACTAGGGGACGAATTTCAAGCTTGTCTAAGGTAAGAGTTAATACTGGTAACACCTTTGACTATTTATTTTTAGACATTCTGGTGATTTTATCACGTGATTTGTGACATGAGGATCAGCGCATTTTATTGGCAGACTTAAACAATAAAAACAACACAAGTTCAGGGAAGACTTTTCATATGACATTGAAATTATATTTTTATCATACATCATACTAACATGCTAGGCACAAATCTACCAGCTAAGAAAGAACTTGAAGATGGACCCAAAGAAGGGTGTTGCTGTCAAGAAAGTGGCCAGTGAGAAGGAGGAGAAGAAGGATGCAGCCACCACTGGTATGTCGGCCTTCACCTTTGTCAGCAAGCGTTGTGTACCACTGCATCCTCCTCCACTGCAGAAAAGTCTGGAAGCAGCCCTCCTGCATCATCAACAGCACCACCCCAACCTAAGGGTAAGCCCAAGCCCATGTCTTTCAGCGACGCAACCACTGCAGTCATGGCAACAAGCAGTGAGTCTGAACTGGATTTGTCTCAGCCACAAATTAGTACCTATTCACTGAAGGAAAGTTGACAACAGGAGCCGCAGGCCGCAACAGTTCTTCCTGAAGTAGGAGCTTCCTGCTGAGCAGGATGTTGCCATTCAATCATTGGCTTTACGATCTCCAGCAAGAAAAAGAAAGGGTACTCCATCATCATCTCCAAGCCCCCTTCTCATAACCAGGACATGGATTGGACCTCTGCCCAGCCCGAGACCCATCCTGAGAGACAAGGGAAAAGGAAAGCTCCTGAAAGCCTTAGAATTATGGAAAGTGACAGTGATGAGGATGAGCCAGTGATTGTCAGTGTAGAGGAAGGCTCAGAGGACACCGAGACGACCCCTCCTATTCAACCTGCTGTGAGGGAAGTGCTTTTACCACCGCCGGCTTCTATATTTGTAATACCCCCTTTGAGACCTGAAGCTACAGCCACCACAGTCGAAGTATGCCCTACAGTGAGGCAAACAACATAGTTCTTTAGGCATTGGCAGTGGCACACTAAAAAATTTCTCCTCCACAGTTTGGGACTTCTTTGCGATTAGCTAGCAGGAGGATAACACTGCAATATACTCCATTTGCTGGTGTGTTGCTGGTGGTGGTGATGAGAGAGGGGAAGCAGCTGAGTGCACAGTGATAGAAGAAGAAGGTGGTCATGAGGACGAAGAGGATGACACAAAGCAGCCCTTTCCCCTATAGTGTGCCAGCATCACCTGCATCAGCAACCTTCAAATGTCACAAGACTCAGATGCAGACACCCCAGCCACATACAGTGATTCCACCAAGACGCACATTGAGTCTACCAGCTACTGGTTCTCTCCGGAAGCCATCTGTGTCAGTGGCACCACAAAGAAAAAAATCCAAGCTACTATTATGAGCATGTTTAAGCAGGAGGGGTCCTACAAACGCAACTACCCAACAACACGTTTGTAGTGCAGGAAGCTGGCTAAAATTTTAGTGCTGGATCTCCTCCTCTTTTCTTTTGTGGAAGGAGTAGGATTTTTAGCATTTGTGGCAGGCATCTGCCTGCCATGGAAGGTTCCCAGCCAGAGCTATTTTGCCAGAGTTGCTGTTCCAGTGCTCCATCATGTTGTGCTACAATTGGTCGGCCAAGTTATGCAGCAGAGTTTTGCTCATACTATCCACCTGACGCCTTGCATAAGCCATAAAGAAGCCCTTCCTTCAGTGCCTTAGTTCAGGGCCCGGAAAATACAGGTTCTCATGGACAACATGTTGGTGATTCACCGTCGGTGCAAGAGGCAAGGGTTTTGTTTCAGACCACTCTGTGTGACAAAACCACTCTATGGCTTTGGGCGATACAAAAAGAAAAATTATTTTAGCTGCATATGGTGCAATAGCAGAGAACATACAGGCGAACTCCTGGAGCATGCTATTGTCGCCAGATCATGAGGGGAGGGTCTTCAGGATAATTTTGTGATGCAGAGGTATCTGCAGGTGGTTGACATTTTCAGCAACAATTTGGTCTATTGCCTCCGTTACACATTTCCCAGGTTCCTCTGATCCAAAGGTCATCCGAAGAGTAAAAGGAACATGCAGAAGCAGTCGTCTCCATACCCTGTATTGGTTAAGATGGGCATGGTTTCAAAACCATGTTGATCTGTGCCACACATGGAGGTTTCCATTCAGGGGTGGCCTTCAGACCCAATGGGGTGAGGACTCACGTTCTAGATCTAAATCTAAAAATGCTGGGACTCACAGCTTGAACGCTGAACAGCAGATTCTAAGGCAGTTCATTTTAAAGAAGGGAATACTGGTGGTAAGGTTAGTGGCTAGGAAGCCACCCCATAAACTGGTTTAAATTTATAAGAGCAGATGGTGGGGTGAAAGGAATGAATGGAAAAAAGCGCCCACTTTAGACTGATAGATCCAGAATAATGCAGTTTGTACTTTATCAAGTTAGCCTTAAAACAGGTACAGTCAGGGGGCACCTGCTGTCTTGAGTATCTTTTTTTAATTGCTTGAGCAGGTTTGTTTCCATATTTAAGTTTTTGCCTGATATCTGAAGGGTCTTCAGAATTCCTCCAGTGCGATTTATTTATTCTGTCTGGGACTCTGGTTTAGTATTTCACTGATTTCACTGGAAGGGGTCCCAGAGCTGCATTTATCCTCGCTTTCTAAAATATTGTATGCCATGGGCTGTCCCTCTGATACTTGTTAGTGGACCCTATAGATACTTTCTCATGGCTGCCTGTAACCAGAGCCCACCTTGAACTGCTCCTCTGAGGCTCCAGGGAAGGCCCTAGCAAGGAAAGCACTAATTTGCATAACATTGCTAATTGTTGATGACAAAGAAGTGAATGCTGTTTGAATAAGCTATATCTTAGACCATAGTCTCATTGATTTGCACCTTTCCATTCTCATCTCCTATCATTTACAGTCTTTCTTCGTGGGCCTGCACACCTGATTATGGCCTTTGGGTCCTGGCTGCCTTTAGCGAATTCATGACTTTGGATTGTCCTCTGTCAGTTTTTGATAGGTTCTAAAGAGCATTCTCTATTGCTGCATTTTTTGTGTGCAAACCTGTGCATCACCCCTACCAGCTCATATACACTCTTGTTAAATCAATTACAATGGCTGCCTGTAGTCAGTGTATACCCTAGGTCATTCTCTCCTAACCCCTGGTGGACATTGTAGAGCTTTATTCAGGCTACCTGATATCACTGCACACCTGGGGGTCACTCCACTGTCACTCCTGGCTAATCGCTAAAGAGTCTTGACTAAGGCAGCATTACTCATGCACAGAACTGTGGCATACTCTTCATCACTCTTAGATGGACTCGGGTCATTTGCGATGGCTGGTTGTATACAGTACACCCACATGGGTCACTCACCAGCAGTGCCACGGGAATTACATAGAAGATCTGGCATAATGGCCTGTATCCAGTTCATACTCTGGGCCACTTCTCTTTTGCCCCTGGATGGATTCTAGGCCTGGGTGGAGTTCGCAAAATGACCAAAAAACTCTGCCACGCAACGCGGAGTTCCGCAAGCGGCGGAGTGCCTTAGGTCACACTGTTTGTGTTGATTTTTAGTGCCAGGTGTTTGTCCCGCACTGGAAAATCAAAGTAAACGGCACCATGCGGAGTGCATGAGGGCACTGCTTCTTTCTGCAGCTCGAGTAGATGTTCTACTCGAGCCGGAGCTTCCTCAACGCGAGCGGAAGGTTTCTCAACGCAAGTGGTAGCGGCCATCCGCGACCGCCCGCACTGAGAAATCTTCCCAGGAGCTCTTTATAACACACACAGGCACAATAAATCGTACACTTGTGTAATCAATGTAAAGGAAATAATACATAAGACAGTGGTGGTTATAAGCGGTAGGAATAACATTTCGTCCATACTTGTGAGCATTATATGTTAAGAGTGAATGGCAGGAGACACACAAAGTCAGTATATAAAATGTACAACAGTGATTGTGGTTGTCTGTACTAACAAGACTTTATGACTTCCCAAAGGAACCCTTCTTTGCTGTCTTAGAATAACAACAGATGAGAAAAAAACAATAGGGATCTAAACCCATGACTTACAGATTGCAACATAGGAACTGGAAGTAACAAAATGCTCTCAGTGTCAAAAGCAGTAGCCCACTTACTTATCTACATAAAATGCAAATTTTTGATATGCATGTTACATAATGTGCTTGGCAGCAGATACATTAACCCTCTTTACTACTTTATGAGTCAGAATTGTGACTGGTTAAAACACAGAACTCTCCCAGAACTGTGTTAATCACTAAAGTTATTTTACTGCTAGTATAATCCCTTCAGAGTTGATAGGCACACAAAGATCTCTGCAGCAGATGTCCTAGCTGTGTAAGATATTCTAAAATGCAGCCTCTAAGCTTGTCGTCATTTACTTAAGCTATAACAGATTTACTGTCATATATGTCCTTGCTGTCAATATATTTGCGATACCAAAGGGGATGATGGACGGAGCGCTTGAGCAAATCAAACACTCACCCCCAGTCAACTGATCTGGGTTAAATCCATCATCATTCTTTAGCTCACTCCACCACCCCAGTTCAGACATGGCCATATGCAAATCAGTCTGACCCTGTGCCTCATGGGAACAGTCCAGCCCGAACTGCCAAGCCATGTCTTCCCTGGACCGGAAACAAGCATCCTGGGACCGGTTTCTGGCCATTCAGCCGTCATCAGCCAGGCTAGCTTGAATCCAGTCGCAAAGTGAGCAAGGGACCCACGTCTGGGCATACCCTGCCAACTTAGGGCGAACAAAGCGATACCAAAGGGGATGATGGACGGAGCGCTTGAGCAAATCAAACACTCACCCCCAGTCAACTGATCTGGGTTAAATCCATCATCATTCTTTAGCTCACTCCACCACCCCAGTTCAGACATGGCCATATGCAAATCAGTCTGACCCTGTGCCTCATGGGAACAGTCCAGCCCGAACTGCCAAGCCATGTCTTCCCTGGACCGGAAACAAGCATCCTGGGACCGGTTTCTGGCCATTCAGCCGTCATCAGCCAGGCTAGCTTGAATCCAGTGGCAAAGTGAGCAAGGGACCCACGTCTGGGCATACCCTGCCAACTTAGGGCGAACAAAGCGATACCAAAGGGGATGATGGACGGAGCGCTTGAGCAAATCAAACACTCACCCCCAGTCAACTGATCTGGGTTAAATCCATCATCATTCTTTAGCTCACTCCACCACCCCAGTTCAGACATGGCCATATGCAAATCAGTCTGACCCTGTGCCTCATGGGAACAGTCCAGCCCGAACTGCCAAGCCATGTCTTCCCTGGACCGGAAACAAGCATCCTGGGACCGGTTTCTGGCCATTCAGCCGTCATCAGCCAGGCTAGCTTGAATCTAGTGGCAAAGTGAGCAAGGGACCCACGTCTGGGCATACCCTGCCAACTTAGGGGCGAACAAAGCGATACCAAAGGGGATGATGGACGGAGCGCTTGAGCAAATCAAACACTCACCCCCAGTCAACTGATCTGGGTTAAATCCATCATCATTCTTTAGCTCAGTCCACCACCCCAGTTCAGACATAGCCATATGCAAATCAGTCTGACCCTGTGCCTCATGGGAACAGTCCAGCCCGAACTGCCAAGCCATGTCTTCCCTGGACCGGAAAAAAGCATCCTGGGACCGGTTTCTGGCCATTCAGCCGTCATCAGCCAGGCTAGCTTGAATCCAGTGGCAAAGTGAGCAAGGGACCCACGTCTGGGCATACGCTGCCAACTTAGGGCGAAGAAAGCGATACCAAAGGGGATGATGGACGGAGCGCTTGAGCAAATCAAACACTCGCCCCCAGTCAACTGATCTGGGTTAAATCCATCATCATTCTTTAGCTCACTCCACCACCCCAGTTCAGACATGACCATATGCAAATCAGTCTGACCCTGTGCTTCATGGGAACAGTCCAGCCCGAACTGCCAAGCCATGTCTTCCCTGGACCGGAAACAAGCATCGTGGGACTGGTTTCTGGCCATTCAGCCGTCATCAGCCAGGCTAGCTTGAATCCAGTGGCAAAGTGAGCAAGGGACCCACGTCTGGGCATACCCTGCCAACTTAGGGCGAACAAAGCGATACCAAAGGGGATGATGGACGGAGCGCTTGAGCAAATCAAACACTCACCCCCAGTCAACTGATCTGGGTTAAATCCATCATCATTCTTTAGCTCACTCCACCACCCCAGTTCAGACATGGCCATATGCAAATCAGTCTGACCCTGTGCCTCATGGGAACAGTCCAGCCCGAACTGCCAAGCCATGTCTTCCCTGGACCGGAAACAAGCATCCTGGGACCGGTTTCTGGCCATTCAGCCGTCATCAGCCAGGCTAGCTTGAATCCAGTGGCAAAGTGAGCAAGGGACCCACGTCTGGGCATACCCTGCCAACTTAGGGCGAACAAAGCGATACCAAAGGGGATGATGGATATTTGCAGCAGTTTTTTTTTTTAAATAAATGTATAAGCTGACTGTCAGACTCCGCTTTTCAAGCTCCACCCCTTGTGACTCCACCCCCTTTCCTCTGCCAAACTGTGACCCCCAGTTTCTGGATTCCCGGAAATGTATGGGTCATACACATACAGTTTATTGCTGTTGTATAATAACAATTTTCTTATGTGTGGACACAGTTAATGCCCACCCCACAAACAGCTTCAGTTTATGAGTGTATACAATTCACGAGACCAAGCATATGTGCACATTTCATGGGCCCATATGCACATAGAGCTTGACAGACCCATTTACATAAGCATCTCACAGCACTTCTTGACTCTTAAGCCAACATGGTGTCCAACTCCTCAAGACGTGTGGACACAGGATTTCACAAAAGAGCACACAATTCATTAGCCTAAGTCTGCACACAATTAGTTCGAACAAGGTGCCCATGCATCTCTTTGGCCTGTTTCCAAACACAGCTCATCATTCCACTGTGGGCACAATGCTTAGTCCCAATTGTGCATAGAGCTTGAATCCACCTGCACTCCTCACTGTCCTTCATAGTGTATAGAGCGTTAAGATCACGTGCACATGTACACCGCTTTTTGTCCAATATGCGTATTCAGCTCATGGGAGGTGCATTCAAAGATCATTGAGCAAATGCAACGACTTACCGTTGCGCGGCATTAGGACCCGGGGCCCACGAGGGCTGGCTCCATCCCCCTTCCCGAGGGCTGTTCTCGACTCTATGGCCTGAAGGGAGGGAAGGATGGACTTCTCCAGAAGGGCCTCGAAGTTGCAGGTTGGTGGCGACTGAGCAAGAGTGTGGCATCACTTCCGCTCCCCACCTGCTGTGAGGTTGGGGCCTATTTAGGGCACTGTGGCCCGGGCCCTAGCCTTTTTCACTTGCGCAGCGGTGGGAGCAGAAAGGAGTTTGACCCACCCACCAATCCCAATAAAGGGGGTTTAGCGGTATGGTGAACACCAAGAGCGCTGTACTACAGCAAGGGGGTCCTCCAACGCATTCCCCAGGGCAGCACTGAGGGGGCAGACAGTGGGCTGAACCCCAGAGAGATTGGTTACTCCGGCTTGGGGCATGGGCGCACAGTTAGACAATCTAGGGCATGGGGCTGCTGCCTCTGGTTACACCCTATGACCACCCCCCCCGGACGGCCTGGTGTTAGAGGGGTGGGCCACTTAGGGTTGCAGACAAGGATCGGATGGCTGGGGACCACCCCTCAAGGATGTAGATGGGTTACACCTGTGTGGTTCTCCTTTGGGGCACAGACTGACTGGTCCTTAGTGCTGGAGTGGAACATCCCAACTTGATTTCGAGATGTCTTAACTGCCTAACCGTCGTCTTGTAAATAAGAGCACATTTTTGGTTATGATGTTGGTGATAAAAAATGATCGGAAAGAATTATGTATTATGATTGTAATGGTGTTTATCTCAACTTTTTTAAAGGTATTAAAGAACTCAATGTCATGTTTTGTTAGTTTTGTTTAATAAACATGGCCTGTTTTCCTCCCAGTGCACGAGTGCATTTGTGTTTGTCATTGGCTCGTGGGGTTCGGGGGGGAGGGGGGGTGGTGTCAGGCCCGACCTGGGGGCCTCCGGGTTCTATGACCTGCCAACGACGAGCACCTAAGTTAATGCAAAGTTCATAGACCAATGGGCACATTTATATCTTTGAACGGTGTACACACAATTCTTTGGTTAATGTTCAAACTAATCTCATTGCTCAATGTGCGCACACATCTCACTACTCAATGGGCCCTCTCATCTCATTGGCCTACACTTGCTTTCTTCTCATTGGCCAAAGTCCATACACAGAGGTGGGAACAGCTCAGATCAGAATGTATTTGTAGCTCTGTGCTAGACATGTATGTCACTCTCCTTGCTGCAATCCACCCAAAAATCATTTTTTAAATATATTAAATAAAAAACTTGCTTGAGGCAACTTGTCGCCCCTGGGGCCGTATGTTGAAGAGCTGCCTTTGTTCAGCGCACAGCAGAGAACCTCTGTTTTTTGCGGTTGAGACATCTAAAGTTAATTCATGTAAGTCGAAATTTCTCGTAGTCAGTACAGGAGCTTTAGACAGTACAAATCACAAACAGAAAGAGGCAATCTCTACTCATTGCTTCCGACTAGTGGTGTCTACTTATCAAGCATTAACTTGGAGAATTTCCGAGGTATATGGATGAACATTACATACCACATCAGCAAAAAAACAAGAGGCGCGCTGCTCATCATGATAGGCCCAGGTCGCTATATATAACACAGCCATCTGAACATGGCATGTGGTATGACATCCAAAATCTCTACATTTTACTACCTGATGCCATATGTTCAATAAATTCTATTAAATGTATAAACACCGCTGTCCTATTCAGCTCTGGTTTCATCCAATCACTTTAGATGTTTTGTTCTGTTGTTCTTTATAATCGCCTATGGGGGTGTGATGCGCTTCATTCCGCTTTCCTGGTTCTGACATCCCTGTGACCCCATGACCGCGGCCTGAGCTTCTCCAAAAACTTGAATTAGAAACTTCAATCAGAGATGGTTGCAGCTCAAGTTTACTGCATATGTAAAGACCCCTGTGAGCCCTGGAGGGAGTTTACATTATAAAGGCCGCTAAGGGTTTGAACAGGAGGCCCAGATCAAAGCCAGATAGCCAGTGCAGCCCGCCTCTTCCCACAGCGGGGGGACAGCCGACACATGGCAATACCATTCTGGGCTTCCTGCCCTGCTTTGTGCGCAGTGTTTACCAAGGGACCCTTTAAAAACTTCAAAACCTAAGCTGCTCTCCTCTCGTGGTGACGCCACATCTGAGCTTCCCCCCCCACCCTCAGCTTCCACTTTCCAATCTGTTAATGAGCAGAGCCCCTGACTCACATGCCCTGGCGAAATCTGCAGGAACGGCCTTTGTTTTCCTGACCTCGTTCTTGCCAACTGGCTAGTGTGGGCAGAGCCCATTGCTGGCTTGACTTTCACGACTAAGCGTGCATTTGTTATATTTATTTTTCTTCTTCTTGCAGTTTTGATTACTCATTATAAAAAACATAAAAGCGAAAACTGGTTATGTGCGTGTTATTTTGTGATTCCTTTCCGTGGATTGAGGCCTGATTTTGTTTTTTTGTGCAGTGCCTCCTGAGCATCAAGCATGGTCTCTGAGTTTCTTGTGCGGTTTGTTCTTCAGGACATATAACCCATATTCTTTGGGGTTTCTTGTGCGACCTTCCTTGTGCATGAGGCCCAGTCCTGGGAGTATCTAGCTGCGAGGCCAGTCATACCTATCAGACCTCGGCTCTGAGGCTTATTTAATTATTTATTTATTGAGTTTTATATAGCGCTGGCTAGACCCGGAGGTATCAGAGCGTTTTACATAAGGAACTGTGAGAAGTTGGCCTGGTATATGCTGTCCACTAGTTATAGTGGGCACCTTGCACCAGTCCAAACGACCCTTATTGATGATAGGTTTAAAGACAACCTTTATTGAAAGCTATCCTAGTGGTAGCTATGGAGAGCAGCCTTCAGGCTAAGTCTTGAAGGAGTGTAAAGCAGCTTGGTTTACCAGATTATAACCTCTTGAATGACTAAATGAAAGGAGAACCACACAAGATATATATAAAATATATGTATTTATTTCTAAACACTCACTTCTAATCTCTTTATGAGATTAGAGTCCAAGATACACAATATCACAGTATTAAAACGACAGTAAATAGCACAATATACAATGGGCCCCAGGGGGGGACCAAACCATATATTAAGAAAGTGGTATAAGAACCACGACTTGACTAGACACAGTGCCTAGAGCACGTAGAATCGCTGGGACCCCAAGGAACCACCCAAGGTAGTGACACAGGAGACCCACGGGGGACGTGTGCAGTGTGAGAACACAGCTGCGAGCGCCGTAGGATTCTATGAGGAAAGTCGCGGTTGGAATTTTAAAGATAAAGGACACTTAGGAGAGGACTTTGAGCAAACCCCTTTAGACTTAAGGGGTTCCAGGGCCAACACCCACGAGAGTACCGGAGTACTCGAGTTACCTCACCCAGGGAAGCCGGGTGCATAGGTGTCAAACGGTGTCGGGAATCGTCGTTGATTTCAATGGCGATCTGCTGCAAAGTGCTGCTGCCGTGAAGAAAAAAAGGGTCCGGGATGATCCAAGCCTGGATCGAAGATGTGAAGAACCTGAAAGCAGAGGGGACAGAGTCTGGGTCACCAGCCAGTGACAAGGGGCACGATAGACGAATGCCCACCAATGTCGGGGGCTTTAGGTGCGAAGAGGTGAAGCTTGACTCTGCAGCCACGGGGGCCAGGAGACGTCGAGGACAACCAGGAGCCGGATTCGAGCTGTCCCACGAAGGACGTTGAGTGCTGGGGTGTTGGTGCTCGGATTGAACACAACAAGCCTTGGCAACAGCAACCCACGCAGGAAGAGTAAAGATGCTTTGGTGCGGACCAGCAAGGTCCAGGGGACTCCCCAAGCGATGGAGAGTCAGGGCACGTCTGGAGCAACCAGGGAAGCCCAATTAATCTTAGTGTTGCCTTCACAGGGACCCACCAGTCGACGGACCAGGGATCGCAAAGGGACCTCGAGAGGAATCACACAATACCAGCCCACGGGATACTCGGAGAGTGTAGGCCAGTAATCTTCGGTGGAAACACTGCTCGGGGCGTGGACTACAAGTAGCCCAAAGCACAGCCTCAGGGATCGCCAAGAAGCCTATGGTGCTGCAAATAGTCGCGGTGCCCAGGGGTTGGGTTGCACGGTCTTCACGAGGGATACAGGCCTCAGACTTGCTGAGCACACAGATCGACCTCAGAGACCACAGGAACCCACCTCCTGTGTTGCAAAATTCTTCGGAGTCCTCAGGAGCTTCGGAGATGCAAACCGGACAGATGCGTCTTTGGTGCCTGCCAAGCAGAGGAGTAACTCCTTTACTCCAAGGGAGATTCTTCGGTCATCCAACGTCGTGTAGATAGTTGAAGTTCTGGGATTCTGTAGCAGAGTTTCGTCTAGGTAAATCTAAAGTCCTGTAGTCAGGGGTTCCTACTTTATACCCAAGGAAGGGGTGGGACAAACTCTGGGGACCCACCTATGGGAGGGTCAGGAAAGAGGGGTGGCTACACCCATTTCCTTTGTCCAGTTTCGCGCCAGAGCAGGGGCTGGTAGCCCCTGTAATCGGTTCGAGCTGGACTATGCACAGGGACACCAAATGTGCCCCCAGTGCAGACTTCAAAGCACTCTTGGAGTGCACCCACCCAGCCCCAATGCACTAAAGCCTGTCTGGGAGGTGGTCGCACCTCCCTGTGACAGGAAACCTATTATCCAGGCCTCCCCTGCCGGAGTTTCGTCCAGCAGCAGGAGGGCAGACTTTTGTCTGTGGCTGCAGCATCCATTTTGTGATGCGAGGGTTCTGTTAAGCTGGTACCGGGTGTACCAGTGGTGCCATGTTTCTCCCTCTAGTAGGGTGGAATCATACCTCCCACTCCAGTTACTGGGGTGGAGGTATGATTCCAAGGTGTTTGACACCAAACACGACATGTTTTCATGCAGCCGTTTTAAAGTTAGCATTTACCGCGAGGTTATAATGCACTTAAGAGTATATGGTTTGGCTGCATCACAAACAACCCCGGAATGAAGATTCCGAAAGCTGTAGAGGGCTCTGCTCATGCATGGGCACCCTCTCACACGAAACCCAGCACCCTGCCTTCAGGATTGATAAGGCCTGCCATAGGGGTGACTGATAGGCTTATGTGTGCAGTGATCAGGATAGATATAGTGAACCTATATCTATGTAAGAGTGCATGCACCACCTTACACAGGCTGCAGTAGCAGACCTGTGGTGTCAGTTTGAATGGCCTCTCAGGGGTGGCACAATACATGCTGCAGCCCCTGGGAGGCCTCTGGAGTACCTATGCCCTGGGTACATAGTATACCATATACTAGGGACTTATAAGGGTACCCCAGAATCCAATCTGGAGTGTACCTAGAGTACATGCAATCAATTTAAGGGGAAAGCAGATAGGCTGGGGTCCTGAATAGCAGGATCCCAGCCAAACTAAGTCGAAAACCAGCAAAACACCAGGAAAAAAGTGGGGGCAACCATGCAGTCAGATTCCACCTTCCTACATAACCCCCCCCCCCCCAAATAAAAGGAGATAAGGCTAACCTTGCCCAGTTGAGCCTTTATTGACTAAGTGGCCATATAAGGAAGAACATGCACTAGCATGGTTACCCCCTGTCTTATGGTCCACTAAGCAATCCCTAACCCCAAGGGTATTGGATGATCTCCACCATTTGGAATTACTACCTGTGGTGTGTTTTGGCAAAGTAAAAGGCTGGTGGGGTGTCTGAGTAGAGAAGTGAGACCCTAATAAAGTTGGTCTCAACTTCCTCAGATCACTGGTCACCATGGAGGCCTTTCTATCCATGACTGAGTTGTATCTGGCCCTAAGGGTCAACCTCTGGCTGCCTACAGCTGGGGGTTGGGTCCCTGTGGTTGGAACACTGGAGGGACATGGTAGGTTTGGAACCACTTGGTCCCAGGTTTGCCTTTGCCCAACAGAATCCATCTGGGGGAGGTCACTATCCAATGGTAAGAGGGTTCCCTCAGTGGGTTGAGGAAGTTTCACCTGGCTAGGGCTACTAGACTGGGTGCCCCTAATCTGTGGATGAGGGGGTTCCTCTGGACAATGGGCCCTAAGGGGTCCACTGACCTCTGCAGCCCTAGGCTGATTGAGGTAGGGTAGAGAGGGGCAGGATACCTGCTTCAGACTGGGTACCACCTTGGAAGGGTGCCCTGCCATCAGGGGTGTTGCCAGGCCAGGCCTGACCACCTCTGGGGCAGTTCCTTCACTAGGGGTAGGATCAGTTCCCTGAAGAAGCTGACCCTTACCTATAGTCTGGGGGGAAGAAGACTTTTCTTCAACCTTTCTGCTCTCTTGTGGAGTAGAGTGGGCCATTCTTTCAGGCTCCACTTCTCCAAAATTTCCCTGGGATGGGGCTGAGGCTCTAACAGCCTCACCAACCTTCTCAGAGAGGCCCAACATTTTTAAATGGGCCTGGTATACAACTTCCGCCCAGGCTGAAACCTCCAGATCATTGCCCAACAGGCAATCTACAGGCAAGTTTGGGGACACTGCCACTCTCTTTGGCCCAGTGACCCCTCCCCAGCTGAGATTGACTATGGCCATGGGATGATCTGTGCTGATACCATCAATGTTGGTCACCTGGTACTTGAACTCAGGTAAAAGCTGTTGAGGGGGGACTGGTTTCCCTGTCACCATGGTGACACTAGCCCCTGTGTCCCTTAGGGCCACAGCTTTCTGACCATTTATGAAGGGCTCCTGTCTGTACTTGCCCAAAGTATTGGGACTCATAGTAAAAGTGGCAAATCCCATGCCACCATCACAGACTAAGGAGGTCTGTGAGGAGGACCTTGATAAGCTGGGGTCCACCTCAGTTCCCCATACCAATGCACCTAACTTTTTGGGTGCATTACTACCACCTGGGGGATTACTACTTGTAGTACCAGGAGGAGTGGTAGTATTGCTGGGAGGAACATTTTCCTTATTGCCAGCCTTGGGGCAACTGGGGTCATTTTTCCAGTGGCCAGGCTTCTTACAGTTATGGCAATAAGGTTTCTTTTCAGGGGAGGAAGGAGTTTGGGACCCACCCCCAGGAGAGGACTTTTGGGGCCCTGTAGTGGACTTATCTTTAGATTTATCCCCACCTTTCTCTTGGGTCTTGGAAGAATCTTTCTTCTGGTCACCACCCTGATTCTTTGGCTTTACTCTGGTTCTGACCCATTTGTCTGCCTTCTTTCCCAATTCTTAGGGAGAGGTCAGATCAGAGTCCACCAGGTACTGGTGTAAAAGCTGGTTTTGACAATTATTAAGGATCTGCTCCCTCATAATCAAATTGTACAATCCTAAAAAGTCATGCACCTTGCTGCCATGTATCCAACCACAGAGCCTTAGTAGCACAATCTACAAAGTCAACCCAGTCCTGAGTCTGTGCCTTTTGGGTATCTCTGAACTTTAACCTGTATTGTTCAGTGGTTAGGCCAAACCCATCAATCAGAGCACTCTTCAGGACTTTGTAATTATCAGCATCCTCTTCTCTTACAGTGAGGAGCTTGTCTCTACCTTTGTCTGCAAAGGAGAGCCACAAGATTGCTGCCCACTGCTCCTGAGGGACCCTCTGTACCTTACAGGCCCTCTCAAGTGCAGTTATCCATTTGTGGATGTCATCCCCACTCTGGTAGGGAGGGACAATCTTGTTCAGGTTCCTATGGTGATGAGTATCTTCTCTACTCCTAGGGACACTGTTGCTGCCACCATGGGGCTCTAGCCCCAACTTCTGAGAAGCTCTCTGAAGCTCTAGGGATTCCCTGTCTAAGGCCAATTGCTCTCTCTTGATGCTTAGCTCTCTCAAACTCAAGCAGTTGGCACTTCTTCTCATAAGAGGACTCCCTTTTATGAGAAGAAGTCCTATGAGAAACAGAGCTCCCTACAGATGTACCAGAACGATTAGATTCCAGAGAAGGAGATCTAGATCTTCTTGGTAAACTGTTAACCCTTCCAGGTGGGGTAAAGAGAGCCCCACTGGGGTCCCTTCCTCACCCTCAGGAAGAATTGGATTTTCCAGGTTAGAATCATTTTGATCCTCCTGGCCAGCATCAGAGTCTGGGTCATAGTAGTGTTCACTACCTGGCCTTTCCTCTTCTGCTGTCCCACCCACTCTGCCAACCTCATCAGACCCTGGGGTCTTTCTGAGGTCATCTGCATGCAACAACTTGATGAGATGTTGTGTGGTTGGGCTTTTCCCTGTCTTCAATTTCCTAGAGGCACACATAGTCCTCAATTCTTGGTATGAGACATGGTCATACTTAGTTGGGAGAGGCCCACTGGCTTCTGCCCTTGAAGACATGACTAGTGGTGTGGTGTATGCACCTACCTACTCTAGTGGGAACTACTAAACTCTCGAGTTGGAGAAAGGGTGTGCTAGGCCCTTGACACCCAACTCTAAGTTCAGTAGAACTTACTGTATTCTAGACTTGATTTATATGTACCTAGGTACCTATAGTGGTTTTCAGTTAGTCACTCAAAGAGATTATCTGGTAAAGCAATAGCAAGCTTGAATCCCACCGCTGCACACCAATGTGAGAAGTTGGCCTGGTATATGCTGTCCACTAGTTATAGTGGGCACGTTGCACCAGTCCAAACGACCCTTATTGATAATAGGTTTAAAGACAACCTTTATTGAAAGCTATCCTAGTGGTAGCTATATACACAATATCACAGTATTAAAACGACAGTAAATAGCACAATATACAATGGGCCCCAGGGGGGGACCAAACCATATATTAAGAAAGTGGTATAAGAACCACGACTTGACTAGACACAGTGCCTAGAGCACGTAGAATCGCTGGGACCCCAAGGAACCACCCAAGGTAGTGACACAGGAGACCCACGGGGGACGTGTGCAGTGTGAGAACACAGCCGCGAGCGCCGTAGGATTCTATGAGGAAAGTCGCTGTTGGAATTTTAAAGATAAAGGACACTTAGGAGAGGACTTTGAGCAAACCCCTTTAGACTTAAAGGGTTCCAGGGCCAACACCCACGATAGTACCGGAGTACTCGAGTTACCTCACCCAGGGAAGCCGGGTGCATAGGTGTCAAACGGTGTCGGGAATCGTCGTTGATTTCAATGGCGATCTGCTGCAAAGTGCTGCTGCCGTGAAGAAGATAAGTGTCCAGGATGATCCAAGCCTGGATCGAAGATGTGAAGAACTTGAAAGCAGAGGGGACAGAGACTGGGTCACCAGCCAGTGACCAGGGGCACGATAGACGAATGCCCACCGATGTCGGGTGCTTTAGGTGCTTTAGGTGAAGCTTGACTCTGCAGCCACGGGGGCCAGGAGACGTCGAGGACAACCAGGAGCCGGATTCGAGCTGTCCCACGAAGGATGTCGAGTGCTGGGGTGTCGGTGCTCGGATTGACCACAACAAGCCTTGGCAACAGCAACCCACGCAGGAAGAGTAAAGATGCTTTGGTGCGGACCAGCAAGGTCCGGGGGACTCCCCAAGCGATGGAGAGTCAGGGCACGCCTGGAGCAATCAGGGAAGCCCAATTAATCTTAGTGTTGCCTTCACAGGGACCCACCAGTCGACGGACCAGGGATCGCGAAGGGACCTCGAGAGGAATCACACAATACCAGACCACGGGACACTCGGAGAGTGTAGGCCAGTAATCTTCGGTGGAAACACTGCTCGGGGCGTGGACTACAAGTAGCCCAAAGCACAGCCTCAGGGATCGCCAAGAAGCCTATGCTGCTGCAAATAGTCGCGGTGCCCAGGGGTTCGGGTTGCACGGTCTCCACGAGGGATACAGGCCTCAGACTTGCTGAGCACACAGATCGACCTCAGAGACCACAGGAACCCACCTTCTGTGTTGCAAAATTCTTCGGAGTCCTCAGGAGCTTCAGAGATGCAAACCGGACAGATGCGTCTTTGGTGCCTGCCAAGCAGGGGAGTAACTCCTTTACTCCAAGGGAGATTCTTCGGTCATCCAACGCCGTGTAGATAGTTGAAGTTCTGGGATTCTGTAGCAGAGTTTCGTCCAGGTAAATCTAAAGTCCTGTAGTCAGGGGTTCCTACTTTATACCCAAGGAAGGGGTGGGACAAACTCTGGGGACCCACCTATGGGAGGGTCAGGAAAGAGGGGTGGCTACACCCATTTCCTTTGTCCAGTTTCGCGCCAGAGCAGGGGCTGGTAGCCCATGTAACCGGTTCAAGCTGGACTATGCACAGGGAAACCAAATGTGCCCCCAGTGCAGACTTCAAAGCACTCTTGGAGTGCACCCACCCAGCCCCAATACACTAAAGCCTGTCTGGGAGGTGGTCACACCTCCCTGTGACAGGAAACCTGTTGTCCAGGCCTCCCCTGCCGGAGTTTCGTGCAGAGCAGGAGGGCAGACTCGTGCCTGTGGCTGCAGCATCCATTTTGTGATGCCAGGGTTCTGTTAAGCTGGTACCAGGTGTACCGGTGGTGCCATGTTTCTCCCTCTAGTAGGGTGGAATCATACCTCCCACTCCAGTTACTGGGGTGGAGGTATGATTCCAAGGTGTTTGACACCAAACACGACATGTTTCCATGCAGCCGTTTTAAAGTTAGCATTTACCGCAAGGTTATAATGCACTTAAGAGTATATGGTTTGGCTGCATCACAAACAACCCCGGAATGAAGATTCCGAAAGCTGTAGAGGGGCTCTGCTCATGCATGGGCACCCTCTCACACGAAACCCAGCACCCTGCCTTCAGGATTGATAAGGCCTGCCATAGGGGTGACTGATAGGCTTATGTGTGCAGTGATCAGGATAGATATAGTGAACCTATATCTATGTAAGGGGTGCATGCACCACCTTACACAGGCTGCAGTAGCAGACCTGTGGTGTCAGTTTGAATGGCCTCTCAGGGGTGGCACAATACATGCTGCAGCCCCTGGGAGGCCTCTGGGGTACCTATGCCCTGGGTACATAGTATACCATATACTAGGGACTTATAAGGGTACCCCAGAATCCAATCTGGAGTGTACCTAGAGTACATGCAATCAATTTAAGGAGAAAGCAGATAGGCTGGGGTCCTGAATAGCAGGATCCCAGCCAAACTAAGTCAAAAACCAGCAAAACACCAGGAAAAAAGTGGGGGCAACCATGCAGTCAGATTCCACCTTCCTACAGGAACAACAGAATAATTTTAACATTTTTCAAAGAAATTTCAAAGTAAATGAACAAATCATAAGAGGCAGAGAAGCTTACTCCTGCACTCTTCTTTTTGAAAACACTCCATGGGGGTGAGACCCTATCCTGTGTGTTGTTGTGGCGCAAGGCTTGGTCCGAGCCAGAGGCTTAGGGCCACATGCATCAAGCAAAATACCGGTCGTACCGGTATTTTGCCATTTGGGATGCATCAACTCAAAAGCAATTTGCAAAATAGATAATCGCAAATTTTGCGATTACCTATTTTGCGAATGCAGTTAGGGAATCGCAAATTGCGATTCCCTAAATGCGATGCATTATGCATTCGCAAATTGCGTTTTTGCAAGTTGGAATCGCAAATTACCAACAACTTCAAGTACCTTTGATGCATGTGCCCCATAGGGCCAGATGTACGACCATTGTGATTTGCAACTCGCAAATTGCGACAAATTGCGAGTCGCTATTTGCGAGTTGCAAATCACAATGTATAACAGTGTCTCAGACACTGTTTGCGATTCCCAATGGGGTCGCAAATTGCATGCCTCATGAATATTAATGAGGCACTCGCAATTTGCGACCCCATTGGGAATGGCTGGCCCTCCCAGGTATGGTGGCCTGCTGGGCTCTGCAGACCTCCATGTCTGGGACTGCTTTTAAATAAAGCATTTTTTTTTTTTTTAAATGCAGCCCGTTTTCCTTAAAGGAAAATGGGATGCATTTAAAAAAAAAAAATGAAACGTTTTCGTTTCATTTTTTAAGGGCAGGTAGTGGTCCCTGGGACCACTGCCTGCCCCATAAAAATATTTTCCCCTGCATTCACAAAGGGGAAGGGGTCCCCTGGGGACCCCTTCCTGTTTGCGAGTGCTTTACCACCCTTCTGAGAAGGGTGGTAAACTGCGACTGTTTTGCGACCTTTACGGTAGCAAAACAGTCTTACATAGGGTTCAGACTCGCTGTTAGGAAGGGACGCCCTTGGAACGCCCCTTCCTAATAGCGAGTCGCTAATCCTATTTAGCGAGTCGCAAAAAAATTGCGACTCACTAAATAGGGTTAGTACATGGCCCATTTGTATTTTGCATGCGCAACGGGTTGCAAACCCGTTTGCGCCTGCAAAATAGGGTCGTACATCTGGCCCCTAGTCTTATGTTTCCAGCTGTAAAGATTCTCCTACTCCTGAAGCCCATCCCTCCGTCTTCAACATGGCACTCTGGTGTGCTTCTCGGCTCTTCCTCATAGACATGTTTGCTGGCGCTGCGAAAAACGACCTAAAAGACTGTTCAGATTCCACCTGGTTGCACTCGCCGTCGCAGAGTCAAAAATTAAATGTAGGATGATATATTTATAACGAGGCACATTTAAATGATCACAAATGAGGAAGCAATTCGTTCGGTAGCTTGTTCAATGTTCATGTTACTTACTTCTGATTAAATAAGTCCATGCTCGATTTATTTCATGCGACATGCTTAATCAGGAGTGCACGTTCATATAAAACCTGCAAGGCAAAACAGAATCAATGCTAAATATACATTCTAAAAAGGTTAATTAGCACTTACCTTAGTTTTCGTTGTAGGTTTTTTAAGCCTCCTTATTTGTGATCATTCCTAGTTACCGTATTAGGAAGATATCTCTCTACCTTCATTTTTTGACTGAGGCCAGCTACCACCGGGAGTGCAAGTGGATATCTGGACAGCCTTCCAGGTTTTTTTGGGCATTGCACTACAGGTATCGTGTGTCAGGACCGGTGTCACAAAAGCTTTATTTTGTTTTACATTTACATTTATATTATATATATGTGTACTCTTTGGTCCCTTTAGGAGTGCCACCAGAAGCTGAGATTGTTTACGAAAATATGATACCTGGTTTTGCATTGGCTCGTGATAATAACTTGATTTTTAACAACACACTTCACGCTACAGTTGTTGATTTTAAGTGCTGTAAATAACAGATGTTACTATTTAACAGGTGTTACTTTTACCCAGTAGAATGGTACACAATTTATAAATCTCAATAGATGAAAGAGATCGCGGGAGTTTTCACTTACCTTCGGCTGCTCCATCTTTCTTGTTGCACGCTCTGCACGCCCTGGTGGGATAGGAGTCCCAGGGCCAACATTTCCTGTGCCAGGCATTCCCGCGAGGGGTCCAACATCGCGGAAGGGGACTACAGGTCCCAGAACTCTTTGCTGCTGCCACAGGTGCTGCTGTGAGGGGGAGGCGCTTGTCATCGTGCTTATAGCGCTGCCTCTCCCACCGTGGCGCGGGACGCGCGCGGGACGTAGCCCGGTCGAAGCCCGGGCCAAAGGCGGGCTCGTCTGTGCCCGTCAGGGACCGGATAAGGCCGGGCTGGGCCACCCCTCTGACATTTAGTTTGTGTGGCTGTGTGGGTTGGAGTAGTGACTAGGGTAAGCCTAGTTGTGGTGCTTGGACATTATGAACAAACGCAAACCCACAGCGGGTGCGGGGGTTGTGGGGACTATCGATGCGTTCCTTACCAGGGCAGAATCAGTGTTAAATCACCAAATACAGCTCACTGAACGTAGGCTATCGCTCGATCCAGTAGTTTCCGTCTGCATCCCTGGCCCTCCCCCACTTCTCCCGCGCTGTGAGTTAGTTACCATTGAAGCTACTGACCAGCAGAGCGGTTTGTCTCCCCTTCCTCACAGTAGTCAAACGATCTCTCTCTCCTCTAACCCAGGAAATGTGGAAAGTCCTCCTAATACCCCTTTGGTTATCACCAGTGGTCAGAAGCCTAGTCATGTCATTATTGTTGAACCACCGTCTAAAAAGAGGAAAGCCCGAGGACCATTAAAAAATAACCATATGCCCCTTAGATCTGGCAAACGTAAAGGGGAGCCTATCGCGAGCATTAGTAACATGATGGCTAGTAGTGGTTCAACTAGCCAGCCTCGCTCAGTGGATGTATGTGTTTCCTCCAACTTGAGTAACGAGGGAGATCTTTGTACTAGGATTGAACATAAACTATCGGCACTGATCGATCCCATATTAAAGAAGTTGTCCCTGATTGAAGAAAGACTTGATAAAATAGAGATGGGTATTGTTAATCTCCCCCTAAACAACTCCAATGGGACAACGGTGGGGGCGGGTCACAACTCAATTGAATGAGAGGCCAGTGGGAGTATCTAGGGGTATGGCCAGTAGTGCAAGTTGCTCTCCATCTTTGCCAGGTATTGCCACCAAGGTAACACAATCTGACAATCGACCTCAAATCACAAAGCCCTTACTTTCTACTAAGAAGCAGGTAGAGAGACTCACTAGCCCGCAGATACATCAGCCCCCCATTTCCAGCCCTCTGAGTATCCAGACCTTTTTACACCTACCCCCGGAAGCCACGCCACATACAGTTGTTCTGTCCAACGTCCCAGTGCTCCCTTCTGGAGTGCAGGAGCACTGGTCCACGCTTAGAAATAAGGCACTACATTTGTTGAGTGTTATGACTGGTATCAAGGAACCTCTTTTCGTGAGTTTAAGATGGTTCGTAGAGTTCCTTGGGTGGGTAAATTCTATAAGTCTCTCCCAGGTGATTGTGTGGTTCTTAGCTTCAGATCCCCCAGATTGGTTCAGCACATATTGGAGAGGGCGGGCAATTGTTATATCAAGGAGGATGATATCAATTGCGTCCCGCTGGGCTTTTTCTATAAAACAGAAGGGAGTATTGGTCGCAGAGAGAAGAGGGGTGAACCAAATTTGTGCGGCCAACATACTTTTCAGATTTCCACTAGCAACCGATTTGATGCTTTAACTTCCATGGAAGAAATAGATTGACTTAAAGCTCCTGGCGGCCCGACTAAAACAGGAGCCCTAGCTCATACACGGTTGTTCCGTACTTGGGATGACTCAGTTTCTGGTTGTGTCTATCGTAGCCGTGCCGATCCTGGGCATGTTTGTGGAACTGGGATGGTTAAAGCACTGGAGGAGAGGACGAGGGAATCTATTATTACCTCCTCGGCTACCCCCACCCCCTGTGGCGTTTCCCAACAGTACAACAGTTTTCCCAGCAAGCCAGTGGTTGTGGGCAATAGTAGTACGGGTGCATCTGACCATCTTTATACTACCGTAAAACGGCTTGTACAGCCTTTGATGTCTTTTTCTTCCTGGAATGTAGCTGGGTTGTCTACCAAGACTGTCTCTACTGATTGGGCAGTCTTTGTAGACAATTATGACATTTGGTTTTTCCAAGAAACTTGGTCTTTGACTCCCATTTTCTTCCCTGGTTATCTTAATTTTTCCAAACCAGCGCTGAGGGGCCAGAAAGGTAGGCCGTCTGGCGGACTCACATGTTGGGTTAGGCAGTTAGATGGATGTGTGGTGCAGGAAGTTTACATTGACAGTCCTGACATAATGGTATTGCGGATACGGATGGCTGATGCGTTAGACGTTCTGGCAATCAATGTCTATGCCAGAGGGTCGCCTGGGGGTAAAGCATCATCTGTAGTTGCCCACCTTGACAAGTTTTTAGGTAGTCTGGGGGGTGGCTGCAACCTGATAATAGCGGGCGATTTTAATTGCACTTTTGAGCCCCTCGACCATAAAGATGGTAATCTAAGTCTGGAAGAGGATGCACAATGGAATATCCCGCAATTAAATTTAAGCCCAATTAAAAAGTGGACCGAGGCTGCTCTACAGCTCAAAGGGTTGTGTTTGGAAAGGAGACTCAGAGCAGTCAATGGGAGGACGCATTTAGATAGTGAGGGTACTCACACTTTTGACAATGGATCCAGAAGTAGTCGCATTGACTACATATTTCTTAATGTGGAAATCTGGTCTCTTATGTTGGATATGGTGGTCCTGGAGCGGAATGAAAGTGATCACAACCCGCTGATTTTAACCTTAAAGATTCCTGGCCTCTCTAGTAACGACTCTAGGGCCGCTGAGGACAAGTTAACCGAGGCCTTACTTACCAATGATATGAGGAGAGTTAGATGGGCCAGGTTGGTGGAAAACAAGGGTGATATGGCTGAGATGAAATCCATGGTTGTCCGCTCACTCTCTATTTTACATGATTGCGCCTCCCAAGAGGCGGTAAACCGCATTATCCCCGAGGTCCATAATGAGCTCTTTGGGAAGTTAAATTTTTTTTTTATTAAACCCAATAAACAAACGAGGGCTTCATTCATTAAGGCAGCCTCCTGGTATAATAAAGCTTGCAGAGAGGCTTATAGGTCACTGGCGAGGGCTATTAGAACACATGCTGCGGGGGATATAAAAAAAGCCAGAACTAGGTACAAGGCATCCCAATTGCAAGCAAAGATGGACTGGGATGAGTCCCGATGGCTGGACCTGCTTGTAGCAAGCAAAGAGCAAAACTTGACGCATTTCTGGCATCTCGTTAAATGGGGCAGTGGAGTTATATCCCAAGTTCCCACGAACCATGTTGCTCCAGAGGTGAGGGTGTCCCATTTTGAGGCACAGTTTTTAGCCACTAGTTGTAGTGATCCTATCAACCTCCTACCTGTTTTTGATACCAGTACCTCCTTCTCCTGCCTCGAGGTGGAAAATGTGCTAAAATCACTCCCACGAGGTCGGGCTCCAGGTCCAGACTGTATTCCGGCTGACCTGTTTGTATCGGACAAAGAGAATTGGGTCCCCTATATAAAATACTTTGCAAATGCAGTAGCTAGTGGCGCAGCTATTCCGGATACTTGGTTCGGTGCTGAAATTTTACCTATATACAAGAAGGGTGATCGTTCCCAGCCAGGCAACTATAGGCCAATAAGCCTTATTGATTCTATCCAAAAAATAGTCGCAAGGCTCGTCTTAGTCAGAATTCAGGCCTGGATAGGCGAGATGGACATTTTGACCCCCCTACAGGCAGGGTTTCGTCCCCACATAAGTACCATCGATCAAGTGTTTAGGCTTGTTCTTGTTTATTGGAAGGTAGTTGCTATTGGTGGTGGTACGATTTACGCGGCCTTTGTAGATCTTAAGACCGCGTTCGATCTAGTTCCTCATGCCAAAATGTGGAGTGTACTTCAGGCTCTGGGGATGCCCTACGAACTACTAAGTATTCTGGTTAAATTGCATGAATCAAATTATGCACAGGTTCGTTGGGGGAAGCAGGGGAATGTTACCGAAAGGTTTGCGGTAACTAAGGGGGTCCGACAACGGTGTGTACTGGCCCCAACCCTGTTTTCACTCTTCATTAATAGGGTGGTCCAATACTTTATATCCTATCCCACTGATGCTCCAATGCTGGCAGGAATGAAGATACCGCTGCTCATGTTCGCGGACGATACCCTGCTACTTTCCAGAACTCAGAATGGGTTGCAAGTAGCTCTGGAGCGTTTCGGGTTTTTTTGTCGCGAGCATGAGCTAGTGGTAAACGTAGACAAAACGAAGTTCATGGTGTTCCATAGGTCAAAGGCCGTAAGGGGGAGGGTGTATATGGATAATGCCCCCTTGGAGCAGACTGACACCTTCAACTATCTAGGGTTAACTTTGGGTAAGAAACTCAGCTGGAAATCCCAGATTGACCTGCTGACACTTAAGCATTCCCAACTCGCAGGTGCATTGCTAAAAGAGCATAGGCTTTCCAAGACCAAGCCCTTAGCCCAGTGGTTCCCAAACTTTTTTGACTCGCGGCTCCTTTGACCAATTGGCCGTAGGCCGCGGCTCCCCATTACATTACTATTTTTTGGTGGGAGAGAATGTAAGGCCGACCTCGGTAGGACTTCCATTTTAATCCCTGAAAATAATAGGAATGAAGGTATGGAGAGCTTCTCATATCATTTTCCTATAATCGTTCTCTTTTGAGGTCCTGCTCAACTGACTAAATCAAACTTGGTTTACTTCTTAGATTGTTTCTATAAAGAATTTTACGGTCGAATGTGCTAGCACGCAGAGCCCGTGTGGCACAATACATTCCTCTTTAATTACGCGCCTGACTGTTTCACAGCTGATCATTTTAGGCACACCACGCACCTGCTTGCTTGCAGATAATTCAGTTAATTATAGGCGAACATTGCCGTTGTGGCCATGCTGCACTGCTGTGTTTTGCTGCTGGTTTTTTTTTTTTAAATGTGACGATTTGGAGCAAGTAGAGGGAAAAGGCAGCCGGCGCTGCCGTGACCCTCA
The DNA here is from genome assembly GCA_963921515.1 of Calotriton arnoldi. NCBI lineage: Eukaryota > Metazoa > Chordata > Amphibia > Caudata > Salamandridae > Calotriton > Calotriton arnoldi. Next base: position 460,107 of record CAWUFW010002570.1, on the reverse strand, counting down.
CTGGCAGGGCCCGGTACCACAAGGCAGAGAAGCGAGGAAGCCCCACTGTACTCCGAAGCGGAAACTCCGCACCTGCAGCCTGGCTCCAAAAAGGAAGGGAGGGCAGTTTAGGCCAAGCAGGGGATCGTGACAGCTCGCCAGCCCAACTGGGACACATTCGCCTGCATTGCTCAGTTTCCAGAGGGCAGGCTGTTGGCCTCTCAGGGCAACTTTGGGGCAGCCTGGACTGTAAACAAACCCAGGAGGAAGAAGTCATCACTCACCATCTTGTTGACTGGGTGCCAGCTTCTGCCTAATGGGCCACTCTTCTCTCCTCACCCCGCCTGAGAGGAGTCTGGGGCAAAGGTCTGCAGGCCTCATTCAAGTGCCGACAGCTGGAAAAGCATTGCATTTTAAGCAAAACTTGGATTTTCAAAGCGCCCCGGACACATTTCTTTGTCAGAGAGGAACGTAAAACTACAGCTTTTTACAGTAGCTGTCAACTTACATGACCCAAGCATGTTTGCACAACTGTATTTTTTCACGAGGATTAGCTGTTTGTAACTGCTTTTTACTAGGTTAGTGCCCTTCCATTTTTGTTGCTTTACAACAGTTTTAAGATATTAGAGTTTCTAGTTCCTCAAAAGAATGTAATTTCTTATATTTAAATGTTTCCCTCATCTTCATTGCTTGATTTTGTTTGCGAGAAAATGTCACACATAATTGTTGAAATGTCACTCATAATTACACTGAAATTATGAAAACGTCACACATGGCAATCTGAAACCTTGGCAGCTGTGAGAGAGAACGAAAAAAAACAAATCATGGGGCTAAAAGGCACAAGTTCACCACCTAGTGGGCGCCAGGAGCAGTGCAGCCGGCCTACATGTAAACGGCCAATGTAATTCCTAAAAGATTCTTCTCTGCAATTGCGACCGTGGCGTCCCTGGCTGGTTTTAGTGGCGCACCGGGGTGCCGCGGCGCACAGTTTGGGAACCACTGCCTTAGCCCCTGCGCTAAAGATATACAACCATAAAATAGGTTCATCATTGTTGTATGGGGCGGAATTATGGGGTTTTAATGATTTAACATCTTTGGCTGCCGCCCAAAACAAATTTGTGAGAGCTTTGATTGGCCTTCCGCAGTCTATTCCACTGCGGCCTTTATATTTGGATCTGGGCTGTAACAAAATAGCGAACCAGGCACGGTTTAGACCGGTAGCATTCTGGAGAAGGCTCTGGACTACCCCGGAGCTTACTCCGTACGCTCAAGCTTTCTCTGAAGTTAGGACGCTGGGTTGTACAAATAAAATCCCTTGGATAAGGAATTTAAAAATTACACTGTTTAGCATGGGGCTGAGTAAACTGTGGGAGGATCCAGCTGCTGCTATCTTCCCTGCGAAAAAGGATTTGAAAGCCGCTTATTGGAGCATGGTTAGATTGCAGCAACTGACACATCACCAATTTAGCTCCTTGACTCGGGTTTTTAATGAACATAAATTTGAGCCAAAATTAGAAACTTACTGGGACATTATTACTAGACCTTTTGATAGGAAGCTGTATCATCAGTTTAGGGTGGGTTCTCTTCCCATCAAAGTGTTCACCAGTAGTTGGCACCCCCCTTCGGATGACAAATGTCCCTTTTGTCCAGCCGAGATTGAGTCACTAGCTCACATTTTCTTTGTATGCCCTGCCTATAGGTCACCCAGGCACAAATGGTTGAAACCCATTTGTAAGAATATGGGCATTAGAGTAGCTATGGAGGCTTTAAGGATTCTGAAAACCAACACAGAGGATCCTATTATTATAGCAGTGGCCAAATTCTTGAGCTGGCTGTGGGTCATTCAAGCCAACAAGATGAGGGACTGTTAATATGGCCATTTATATTAAATTATTAATAATCTGTCACAGTTTTAGTATTTTTTATGTATCATGTTCATATTTGTCATTGTTTTTTATGTCGCCTGTTCCCTTGTGATTTTTAGCTATTTATATGATATAAGATCAGTTTTTTAGACAATTTGATATAATGTTATACCATATGTACTTTTATTCCTTTCTTTATTTTCTTTTTCGGCTATTTTAATTGTTCTATGGGAACACCTGATAATGTGGTATTGTGTCAGTTTGTATGTTTTGCTGTTGCACGTTGTCTTTTATGATTTTTTGACAATCGAAATAAAGACATAATTAAACTGAAACTGAAACTGAAAGAGATTGTCTCACACAGAAATCAGCATGAATGCTTAACTTGCTGACCCATCATGCACTCTGTGGCAGGGTACTGCCTGCTTCTAGTGGGGCATCCCATAGACAACTGGCTTACTGATGCTTGTTTCTAGTGGATGGGCCTCTCATTGATGGAAAGCCCGCGTTTCTCTAGTTGTGAGCCCTCTTGTCAACATGCAGCCTGGTCCTGTTTGTTTCTTCTTTTGAGGCTTCTACACATGAGAGTTAGGCCTTCATTTAGAGATGGGCGGGCGGCACACCATCCGCCAGGGGCCAGAATTAATTTCCTCTGTTGCCCTGGCAGACTAGCGGGTACCATATCTAGAGATCACCACCTAGTGGAGAGCACTATGCCTTCAGAACAGCTGCCGCAATAGCAGCTCTCTGAAGGCACTGAAGATTTGCTAAGCGGCTCCATGTTTCATGCAGTCACACAGCAAACAATTTTGTTTTACAAAAACAAAATCCCAAAAAAGGAGTTTTGAGTTTGTACTTGTGAAACAAAAAAATGATACTCATGACAAGATTCTTTCAGCTGGTGTGTGGGTTATTTTTTTAGGTCTCGCCTAGCGATGCAGCGCATGCGCGCTGCTCGCCTTGGCGAGACCTATTGTTGTCGGTTTAGTCTGCGAAGGGGGACAGGACATGTGCACTTGCCTGGACAGGCGATGTGCACGCGCACGGCGTCTCCTCTCTAGCGATGTAAGCTTTCACACGCTCCCATCTTGATTTAGGTTTCAGTTTCACTGCGCGATGCAACTATACAAGGCAGACACATAAATTTCAGCGCTTCACTGCGCGATGCAACTATACAAGGCAGACACATAAATTTCAGTGCTTCAGCATATCAAGAACTTTGTGCCGCATGGTATTTACTTTGCTTTTTTTCGCTTTTGTTGCCTCAACACACAACAGTATTGTTCTTGCCTCGCCGTGCTTTTTATCTGCCCCACACTCTATCCTGCCACTTATCCTCAGGTTTTTAACTCGCCGTGCCTGTTCCTCTGCCCCACACTGTCCTGCCACTTATCCTCATGTTTTTAACTTTAGGTGCCTGTTCCTCTGCCCCGCACTCTGTCCTAACACTAATCCTCATGTTCTTCAGTTGCGCTCTGTCTTCCCACCTATACTCATATTCTTGCTTCGCCCTGCCTTTCACTCTGCCCCGCACTCTGTCCTGCCAGAGCAGAGCTGCTTTAGAGCCATAGAACCAGGTCAGCAGAGCTGCTCTAGAGCCTAAGAACCAGGTCAGCAGAGCTGCTCTAGAGCCAGAGAACCAGGTCAGCAGAGCTGCTGTAGAGCCAGAGAAACCAGGTCAGCAGAGCTGCTTTAGAGGGAGAGAACCAGGTCAGCAGCGCTGCTTTAGAGCCAGAGAACCAGGTCAGCAGAGCTGCTTTAGAGCCAGAGAACCAGGTCAGCAGAGCTGCTCTAGAGCCTAAGAACCAGGGGGCATATCATTATCGCTGGCCGCTCTTAGCGAGAACTTTTGTATCTCCGTCTATCGATGGCAATTATCGCCATGCTATCGCTGTATCAACAACGCATAGCGCAATGGCGATAATTTTCCAGCGATAGCGGTGTTTTCCATGGAACATCGCTGGTTTTCCAGCGATGTTCCATGGAAAACGGCGATAACCTTGCTGATACGACCCTGTGGTCGTATCAGCATAATCCACCCCCATTGTCAGGTATAGGTAAGTCTGCATTTTTGCAGACGTTAGTTTCGGTTTTCGCCAAAAACTAACGTCTGCAAAAATGCGTGGGCCTCCTTGTAAATATCGCGATGTACATTTCGCGATATTTTACAAGGTAGTCCGTCAGGGGGACGCCCAGTGACGCCCACTTTGCATCTCATTAGAGATGCGAAGTTAGGCGTGCTGGAAACGGGCGCTAAGTCAAGGATACACGCACTAGCGTGTACTTGATGATATTGCGATAACATTGTCGCCGCTTTTCGTCCGAAAACGGACGCTAAAGCGGCGATAATGTTATCGCCAGCCCTTGTTAATATGCCCCCAGGTCAGCAGAGCTGCTCTAGAGCCAGAGAACCAGGTCAGCAGAGCTGCTTCAAAGCCAGAGAACCAGGTCAGCAGAGCTGCTCTAGAGCCTAAGAACCAGGTCAGCAGAGCTGCTCTAGAGCCAGAGAACCAGGTCAGCAGAGCTGCTGTAGAGCCAGAGAAACCAGGTCAGCAGAGCTGCTTTAGAGGGAGAGAACCAGGTCAGCAGAGCTGCTTTAGAGCCAGAGAACCAGGTCAGCAGAGCTGCTTTAGAGCCAGAGAACCAGGTCAGCAGAGCTGCTCTAGAGCCAGAGAACCAGGTCAGCAGAGCTGCTTTAGAGCCATAGAACCAGGTCAGCAGAGCTGCTTTAGAGCCAGAGAACCAGGTCAGCAGAGCTGCTCTAGAGCCAGAGAACCAGGTCAGCAGAGCTGCTCTAGAGGCAGAGAAACCAGGTCAGCAGAGCTGCTTTAGAGGGAGAGAACCAGGTCAGCAGAACTGCTTTAGAGCCAGAGAACCAGGTCAGCAGAGCTGCTTTAGAGCCAGAGAACCAGGTCAGCAGAGCTGCTCTAGAGCCAGAGAACCAGGTCAGCAGAGCTGTTTTAGAGCCAGAGAACCAGGTCAGCAGAGCTGCTTTAGAGCCAGAGAACCAGGTCAGCAGAGGTGTTGTAGAGCCAGAGAACCAGGTCAGCAGAGCTGCTCTAGAGCCTAAAAACCAGGTCAGCAGAGCTGCTCTAGAGGCAGAGAACCAGGTCAGCAGAGCTGCTCTAGAGGCAGAGAAACCAGGTCAGCAGAGCTGCTCTAGAGCCAGAGAACCAGGTCAGCAGAGCTGCTTTAGAGCCAGAGAACCAGGTCAGCAGAGGCTTTGTAGAGCCAGAGAACCAGGTCAGCAGAGCTGCTCTAGAGCCTAAGAACCAGGTCAACAGAGCTGCTTTAGAGCCAGAGAACCAGGTCAGCAGAGCTGCTCTAGAGCCTAAGAACCAGGCCAGCAGAGCTGCTCTAGAGGCAGAGAACCAGGTCAGCAGAGCTGCTGTAGAGCCAGAGAAACCAGGTCAGCAGAGCTGCTGTAGAGCCAGAGAAACCAGGTCAGCAGAGCTGCTTTAGAGCTAGAGAACCAGGTCAGCAGAGCTGCTTTAGAGCCAGAGAACCAGGTCAGCAGAGCTGCTCTAGAGCCTAAGAACCAGGCCAGCAGAGCTGCTCTAGAGGCAGAGAACCAGGTCAGCAGAGCTGCTGTAGAGCCAGAGAAACCAGGTCAGCAGAGCTGCTGTAGAGCCAGAGAAACCAGGTCAGCAGAGCTGCTTTAGAGCCAGAGAACCAGGTCAGCAGAGCTGCTTTAGAGCCAGAGAACCAGGTCAGCAGAGCTGCTCTAGAGCCAGAGAACCAGGTAAGCAGAGCTGCTTTAGAGCCATAGAACCAGGTCAGTAGAGCTGCTTTAGAGCCAGAGAACCAGGTCAGCAGAGCCGTTGTAGAGCCAGAGAACCAGGTCAGCAGAGCTGCTCTAGAGCCAGAGAACCAGGTCAGCAGAGCTGCTGTAGAGCCAGAGAAACCAGGTCAGCAGAGCTGCTTTAGAGGGAGAGAACCAGGTCAGCAGAGCTGCTTTAGAGCCAGAGAACCAGGTCAGCAGAGCTGCTTTAGAGCCAGAGGACCAGGTCAGCAGAGCTGCTCTAGAGCCAGAGAACCAGGTCAGCAGAGCTGCTTTAGAGCCACAGAACCAGGTCAGCAGAGCTGCTGTAGAGCCATAGAACCAGGTCAGCAGAGCTGCTGTAGAGCCAGAGAACCAGGTCAGCAGAGCCGTTGTAGAGCCAGAGAACCAGGTCAGCAGAGCTGCTCTAGAGCCAGAGAACTAGGTCAGCAGAGCTGCTGTTGAGCCAGAGAACCAGGTTAGCAGAGCCGCTCTAGAGCCACAGAACCAGGTCAGCAGAGCTGCTTTAGAGCCACAGAACCAGGTCAACAGAGCCGCTGTAGAGCCAGAGAACCAGTCAGCAGAGCTGCTTTAGATCCAGAGAACCAGGTCAGCAGAGCCGTTGTAGAGCCAGAGAACCAGGTCAGCAGAGCTGCTCTAGAGCCAGAGAACTAGGTCAGCAGAGCTGCTGTAGAGCCAGAGAACCAGGTTAGCAGAGCCGCTCTAGAGCCACAGAACCAGGTCAGCAGAGCTGCTTTAGAGCCAGAGAACCAGGTCAACAGAGCCGCTGTAGAGCCAGAGAACCAGTCAGCAGAGCTGCTTTAGAGCCAGAGAACCAGGTCAGCAGAGCCGTTGTAGAGCCAGAGAACCAGGTCAGCAAAGCTGCTTTAGAGCCAGAGAAACAGGACATTGGGGCTTATTTACAAGCCCCTTGCGCCGCCGCTGCGTCACTTTTTCCCACACAAAAGTGAAGCACCGGCAGTGCAAGGGACTTGTAAATAAGCCCCATTGTGCCCATTCGAACGCAATAAAACAGTTACGTAACCTTCACACCACGGAAAAGGTGAAATAAAGCACCAGTTTCTAAAGTTATTGCTCTTTCCACAGTTACTGGTAACTCAAGTCTCCTGCCTGAGGTCTACTACATTTATTGTAATTTAAAACTTCAGGTATCAAAATGCAAAGTTGTGTGAGCTATTAGCCTTACACTGGCTGAACAACTGCCTCCTACCATAGGACTGTTACGAGTGTCTACAAATCTAAGATTGTATTTTGGGAAGTAGATGATGCACCTCATGCCTGCAACATAAAACAAGCATTTGCAATGCAATAGGGCTGGCATTACTAAAAGTTTGAGCTATTGGCGTTGCAAATGATAATGTTTGTTAGTTTTTGTTAAAAATATTCCAGTAGTAGCATAAGTAATGAAATAAAATCCACGTAGACCACCAGTACCACCACCACTAACACCACCAGTAACACCACCACCAGTACCAATACCACCACCACTACCACCACCGCTACAACCACCACAAGTACCATAACCACCACTACAATTATTACTATTACTACTCTGTGGTGATAGTAATAATAATAGTGGTAGTTATGGTACTGGTGGAAAATTACTATTATAAATTACAATACCTGTTAATTTTTCAAAAGGCATTGCCATTTACAATACCAATAGCTCTAAAACTCGCAGTTGCGAGACCTATTGCATTGTAAATGCTTGTTATTAATCTGTTCAGGACTGCCAGGTGGTACCATACAGAAAAAAAAGCACCCCAGAAGGTCCTCCCTAAAGAGGGCTATCAGACCGAGATATATATATATAAACTGATGGCCATAAATCCACCTGTCGTCAGTGTACGGTTTCACCAGCAGAGCCAGCAAGGGCACCAGAGACTGAAACAGGACTCATTTTCTGGATTCACATGCTATGCATTATTTCATCATGTAGTGGTTGGGTCTGGAATTGTCTCCTTTTGAGTTGTACTGTTTTGTTCTTTTTGGGTATTGTCCACCATTTGGTGTCAGACATATGCCCGGATAGCTCATCTTCAGACTTTTTTCCTCCTCCTTGTAACTCTTATTTGGGTTTCGGTTCTTCTTATACATATCCCCTCCATAGCTTATTTTCTTCTGGAGAAATTGCTGGGCCACCTGTGAATCCGGAAAGTTATTCAAGCTGCAAAACAAGTCCTTCAGGTTTTTTCGTTTTGCAATGTGAATCTTTTCTAAATTCACATGCTGTCCATATATTTTGCAACACTTTGAATCGTCTGCATTATCTATCGTCCAATTGCCCCCTTAGTGACTGGTGAGCCTTTGGTTGCTCTTGCAAAGGGAACAAAACATTGATTTCCCTTCCTGATTTGTCTTGTATTTTGCAAGTAATAAGACTGCTCTCCTGACATCCAATGCATGCAGGGCCCTTTCTGCTTGCATCTTTGTCTGTTGGAAGAAGGCTAGTGATTGGACAGCCTGATTGACATGGAAGTGTGAGATGACTTTTGGGAGAAACTGAGAGTTTCTCATGGCGACTTTATATGTATGTATCTGTAGGTAAGGCTCTTGTATTGTGAGTGGCTGCAACTCACACTAACCCTATGTAATGAGGTGGTGGCAATGAGGAAGGCTGTTTTGGGTCCTGTTTTACGCATAGTTTCAAAAGGTGGCCTAATAATCTGAGCTAAATTCCTCTTTTGTGTGGTTGCCAATCTTGGCAGCACCATTATTTTTGCTTCCTCTATGAATCTTTTGATGACTTGTGTTTAATGAATCCTGTATGCTACTGTGGCAGGTGGCAAACAGGTGTACTTTTATTGATGTGCAGGAAAGGTTCTCATCTAAAAGGTATGTTAGGTATTTGTGAACAGTAGTCTCTTTTGTCCTACTGCCTATCAGACCTCGTCTGCTACACGAGTCGGCAAACCTGTTCAAATTGGCGGTAAAACACTTTCATGTTGTTGGTTTTCTAGGTTCTCAAAGACTTCGGTCCATCTTTGGGGAAGCCCTAAGTGTTTGCATTCTAGATCTTCAGGATCAGTTCTGCTAAGCTGTGACTGGCTGGCTCCAGATGGCATACCTTCCCTTTTAGCATGTCCCGAGAGGGTGGGAGCTTTGTTACCTGGACTTATCACAACCTTCACTAGCACAAAAAAACACGTTTGCCTATGCCAATGTGAAGCTATCAATATTAAAGACATAGTTGCCTCTCTCCAGCTGAGCATTGATAGTATCGCTGGAATCGGAGAAAAGGCATATGCAAATATCCCTGACCAACCTATCAATAGGATATTCCCTATGTAGGGATAGGTGATGTGGATTTCTGGACGACAAGTCTTGGTATTTTACATTTTCACATGTAACAAACAGGTCTATTTGTGGTGTGCTCCATGCTTGGAAAACTTTCCTCACTATTTGTTTTAGCTTTCACCAGTGCAAGGCACTTGCTTGCCTGTTTCACCTGCCTGCTTCTGTAATGCCCTCTAGGTTTATGGCTACTAGGCTTGTATTTCTCTGTTTATATCATTTCCATATGTCCTGGGCTGGTTTGGACAGTGCAGATGATATGTCCTGTTTATTGAGGTAAAATGATGTTGTATTGTTCATCCAGATTTGTACTGTTTTTCCTTGACCGGCACCTGAGAGATCTTCAGAGCCAAGAAGACTGGTTATAATTCCAGCACATTTACATCTTTCATTGCTTCTGCTGGGTTCCATAGACCCCCTAATGCTCAGTCTTTCCATGTGTGCTCCCAATCCTGTGTGGGATGCATCTGGAGTGATAGTCACAAACAGAGTTGGCTGTTTGAGGCTCTGCCTCTTGCAATGCCCTCCATGTTCCATCTTCTTATCTCTTTCTGAACTTTCTCTGTGACATTCACTATGTCTTCCCAACTACCAGTTGCCTATGACCATTGGTTTTGAAGCCACTCCTAGATTCAAAGCAAGTTTATTGTTTCAGCCAAACAAGCCATTACAATTAAAATTCAATATACAACTCAATTTATCTTCAGCAATTCATCACATCAAATACTACGGTACAATTAATAATCTTTTAGACAACTGTGCAGTTCATTTAAGATCATACTAGTTCATATACTAAAAATTTAGCTCCTATTTCTCACAGGAATGAGAATATATACAACTCTTTCCTTTGATACAATATAAAATAAGTTAAAAAAAAAAACAAGCAACCTATTTGCTAACCAAATCATTTTGTCAATACACATATTTTCAACAACAATACCCGTGGCATAACTCGCTGAAACTTGCAACCAAACTAATAAATACTTATGTGTAAATAGTATGTATAGATGCTTGCATGCTAGCTTAGTCTATACAACTCCATTAAAATATTGTCCAACTTGCTTATCAACATTCAAATTTAAATGTGCGACTACTAGATTCGTCTCATGTGAACCGTGGAATGGGGTTTTAGAGATATGCACAATGTCATCATGCCCACTTGTTCCAGAACAGTGCTCTGTGTTAGAGCTTGTCCCCTCTAGTATAGGTGAGTTTGCTCTGTCAATTTCAGAATCCTTTTTGTGTCTTACTCCCAAGAATGATTTAGGTTTGAAGAGAAACCTGGTTTTTGAAGTGTTTGCATGACCATCTGTATGCTTCCCTAGCATTGTTTCAGCACATTCGATTTTACTAGCCAATCGACCAGGTAGGAGTACACTTGAATCCCCCTGTCTTTTCTAGCGTACTGTAAATCAAAACGGGGGGGCACTGTTCCGGAGGAGGGGGTGCAACGTGTCACCCACTCACAAAGATAGAGGAAAAAAGAGAAACCAGTAAAAAAGGCCTAGAACCCACTGGTTAAAGGGAAGAGCACGTCTTGCCTCTTGTTGCCTTCACACACCCCGAAAGGTGTCATGCTTCATCATCGGGCGTTTGCTCCTCGTCGGGCCGGCGCTGCAATGCCCTAAGGGTCCCCCAAAGGGTCACTTTAGCGGAGATCTTTTAGAGAAACTGCCGTCATATGCGTGCGGGTGTGTGGGGTGAGTCCTATGTGGAGGGTGACAAGGCGCGTGTAAGTTAAAACTGGCTATGGGTTACCAAAAGGGTGTCTTTAATGTGATGGTACCCTTGTCAGAGTAAAAAACCCGAAGGTTGTGCGTTACTACAATAGGCGCAATGTGCCCAGGTAACTAGAAGGTCGACATGTTTCGCGCTTGGTTGGTCACAAGGATCCGTGGCGCTTCATCAGGACCAAAAATACAAGTCGTAGGTGAACAAGTGCTAGTGAGTGAAAGGGATAAGCACCCTCTGTGAAAACAGGGCGAGCCTAAACTGTGAACCCTACAGTAAGGCTACAACTAAATAGTTGAAACGCTCCTGATGTGACCTAGATACAAGAAGGAGAATTGCTCCATGGGCCAATGGCGCCGGATGCCCGCACCTTACCGGGAGTTTAGCTCGGGTGCCGGCTCACAAGCACCTACCCCGTCCATGCGCCTGCCCGTTCTAGCGTACTGCCATCGTTGCAAGAGATTTTGTAAAAACCCTTGGTGCCAATTTTATCCCAAAAGAAGGTACCTTGAACTGGTAATCTACCTAGCCCACTACGAACCTGAAGAGTTTCTTGTGTCCGCTCTTCATCGGCACATGCAGGTAAGTGTCTGTAAGGTTTATGGTTGCAATGTAGTCAGTCCCCTTTTCTTAGAAGTGAGATGATTTCTTGTAGCGTCTGCATTTTGAACTTCTGGATCTTGATGCATTTGTTTAAAATTTGGAGCTCCAGAATAGGCCTCAGTGCCTGGTCTGGTTTTGGAACCAGAAAGAAATGGAAGAAACTTATTGGCTGTTTTTTTGCCTTGGTACTGCTTCTTTTGCCTGCTTTCTTAAAAGGCCTTTAATTTCTTGTCTTAGGTGAGTTGTTTCTTCCCGATAGCAGGCTCGCACTTTTGGTTTTACACTTGGTGTTCTCTGTGAAAGGTTTATGGAGTAGCCATAGTGTATAACTTTGAGTATCCATTTGTTGGAGGTGATTGTGCTCCACTCCTGGAAGAACCCTCGTGTTCTGCCCATTACTATTGTCATGTGTAAAGTGAGCTCTTTAGGGAAGTTTCTTGGCTGCGGGCCCAACCAGCTTTGGTCTCTTCCTCTCGCCCTCTCCTGAAGGGGCAGTCACAGTCACGAGGTGCTGCTGATGGAGCAGGGTAAATGTAAAAATTTTAACCTCCTAATATTTTCGTAAAATATTAATAAACATGTTCGTTCAAGTAAATAACCAACAATGTATGTTACATGTTAAGGGATAAAGGTAACACGCTATTCTGTGTGCAAATTAATTGACTTATAATTGTTTACGTGTCTAACATAACATAATATTTGCGTACTAATTAAATAATAAATGCATGATTTGTGCTTTTAAATAAAACGTGTGGTTGCAAAATAAAGCGATGGTAAGTAAGGGACAGCTTTATATGTTGCTTCTGCTAGGTAATACCTAATTGGGGTACGTAGAAAGACGGGAGGGAAACGAAAGGGTTTATATTTCTTTGTTTTAACAATATTTTGTTTATCTTTGAAAATAGTGCGCTTAGGACTGTCGAGCAGCAATATAAAATGGCCACGAGTTACTAGAGTACGCATGAGCGGGAGACCATGTGATAGAGGAGAGAGGCTGTGGAAAAGGGATGATCACGTGCTGATGCCGAGAGGCTAAGATGAAAGTATGGTCAAGGCTGTTGTGACCCTTCTGAGCAGATGTGTGCCAAGATGATCAGCAAGAAGCATGAGAAGTCCGACTGAATCAATAGACAGAACTGTTTTACACAAAATGTAACAGAAAAAGATACAATTTGGACTGATCGAAACGGATGAGCAATTGCATGAACTGTGGGAAACGATGCTTGCATGGACATTCCACACGGAACTGGTTAAGACCAGAAAGTTTGATTAAAATGTATATGGACCTGAAGTTTTGACCAATAAGAATGAATCACGCCATGAAGAAGAAACATTTTATGCTGTAAGCTAGAATTAGGGTATAAGAAGACCTACTCTTGGTGGGAGGGGTTAGAATGCTGCGGGAATGCTGCGGGAGATGCTGGAGAAGTTAGATGCTGTAGATGAGTGAAGTTGCGGTTGCTGACGAGCTGATGCTGCTGCTGTTATTTCTCTTTTCCAGTTGAGTATTAAGATGCTGCTTTAGGAGAGCTTTTCCGGATAGATTTTATTTTAGAACTATTAGATTTTTCCCAGATAGATAGATAGGTTGATCTTTAGAGTTCGCATCATGGTAACCCTATTTTTCCGTCTAATAAATATGCATTGCAATTTCAAATTATTCTTATATTGATAATAAATGTAATGATCTGAACAATAAGCTAATCTCATTTCCTGCATTCAAAACTTTATATAAACTTTGTTATTCTTTAAACAAGTGACTCAGTGATTCTTTAGCTCAATGATTAAAATGAAATGTTAAAGAGTTTATTGTGATTGAGCTGGTCTTAATCACCATCAACTGATTCCTACTAGTTGGTCCATCGACCAATGAGCGGAATACCTTAAAAGCAAATGAGAAATATTATGTCATGATAAAAGAGGTATCCTGTCTCCTTCCAGCTAATCGTTTTTCTCCTAGGTTCATGACGGAGGAAATCCAGGGAACAAATGAGTAAGTGAATGTATATGCGGTGTTATGGGCCCCACCGTCATATGGATATAGTGTGTGTGTTAGAGAAATAATTGCACCTGGATGACCAAAGCATAATAGGAGAATTATTTTTATTGTTAGCGCTGGATCAGATTTCTTGGTAGCAGAGTTATGGTTACTATAGATTAGTTTGGTGATTATTGATTATTGATAAGTTCATGTCTAACACTTTTTGTTGAGTCGCGTTATGTTATATGTAAGTTTTCACGCTTCCGGGAAGTAGGAAGTGGAACACGTGTGGCAAGAGAAGTCACATGGAATTGTACACTGTCTGAGTTCATTTTTGGTAATAACACAGGTTGTGTTATAATAGGGACATTTTGCGTATAAAAGGTGTGTAAGTGAAATAGTGATCGGTTTTCTTGTGAAACTCTGGCCTTAATTCTCAGGAGCAGTATAGTCTCCACATGTGCTTTATCCCTAGAGAAACGGGTTTACTGATTGCTTGAAAGAAGGGTAAGGTAGAGGGAAGTGCTACTTTATCGGCGAAACTGAAAATTCTGTGGTAGGGTAGAGGTAAGCGCTGCCTACTGGAAAATACAGAATTCTTGTGTAAATGGTCAAAGCTATCGTTTCGGTTTAGCGAATCAGACAATGGAAATGTGGTTAAAATGTTGTAACTAACAAAAATTGTTGAAAAAGAAATTGCCGATAAATTTTGTAAAGGAGGGGTCAAGAGCAGAAGTGACGTAGACAAGAGTCGCGCTGGGATTGGACAGTGCGATACTGACGTAGACAAAAGCCGCGCTGGGATTGGACAGTGCGCCGTGGACAGAAATCGCTGTGATTGGAGTGTTGGTGTGAGTCGCGCTAGTATTGGTTGAAATAACGCATAGGGAACAGTGTTGAATTGCGGATCGTTTAAGGAGAAAAAGGTCGTGAATCATGTCGTACTATGAGTATGGTAAAGAGAAAACGTCATGGATGTCGAAAGTTAAGAACTTCTTTAAGAAAGACAAAAAGGTAGTGACTAGAGAGGGACAAATAATTCCTCCGCCGAAATCACCAGCTTCACACATGATGCTGAAATATGGATATCATACATGCATATGGTTAGAAAATTGGACAAAATACACCAAGAATGATGGAGCATTGGCTTTCCCTGAGAAAGGTTCATTTAATGTAGCTGTACTACGGAACTTGAGAGAAAAGATGGTAATGTTAGAACCTAGACCTGACCGACACAGTTTGAAGCTTTAACGGAATGGGAAGATGAGATGTATGAGCGAGAGAGATTCAGAGGATTAAAGAATCATGAGTTTTTGCCTGGAAGGTTGTGGGGAGTAAATCATGAGGACAGAGTAAAGCGTTGGAGATATGCTAACATGACAGGAGGTTTGTTTCCAGCTTTTGCAGTTGAGGAAGAAGCAAAGAGAAAGTGTACAGAGAAAAAGAAACATGTAGTGGTAGAAAAGTATGTGTATGGTGGTAGTGAAACAGATGACGAATTGCTGGAAGATATTTTAAACAGAAACCCACCTCCATACCAACAGACTTCTGCGGTGGTGACACCTAATGCACCGCCAATGGAAACTGGGAGGAATAAAAAACCTGAACGAAGAAATGAAACAAATAGGTCACAAGAAACATTTAAAACTTCACAAAATGAAGAGATAGAAAGTGACAATGCAACTGAATTAGCAAAAACGACAAAAGAATTGACTGAGAAAATAAGAGAATTGACAAAGAATTTGGAAGCTGTAACTGTACCAGTAACGATAGGTCCAGTAATGCCAATTTTTGAGAATCAGAAAATTAATGAACATTCCTTAGTGATTCCCATGAATTCACATTTGCAAAGAAAAAGAGAAGGGATGGAACTGAATAATGAAGGTGCACACAATTTGGCTAGTACCTGTAGACCAAGCCCACCTACAAATTTGACGATAAATGAAAATGAGATTAGGAGAATGCCTATGGTGACAGAGTCCGCATCAGGAACACCAGAAAGAAGCAGCAATTGGATAGAATTAAATAGTACGCCTGTAGGTCCGACTCCAGAAGAGTTAAACGAATGGATGAAAGCGCTAAAAGCAAAAGAACCAGAAGAAAAACCATTAGATGTAATTAGGTTGAAAATAGACATGGAAGAATTGATTTTGGGAACAATTGGAACAGAAAAACTAAAAAATTATCAGGATGATGAGATTATGTTTTTGTGCAAGAGTCTTACTTGGAGAGCTAGAAATTTACATGACAAATTGGAAGAGACAGCAAATGAACAAGGAGTGGAATTTGTGAAAGTGAGAACGTTGCAGAAACCATACAGAGTAGATTTTTGTGAGAAGGACATAGAGAATTTGAACACATCAGGAAGACTGACCCAAATAAAAGAGCTGATTGTTTTATTGAGAAAATGGGGTGATGTGGATAGATGGAGAAATAGATGGTCAAAGAGGAATGAGAAAACAACAGATAAAGCATCTTTGGCTTTTGCAGTGACAGATAGGGAACCAGTTGTTAGGGAGTACCCGATGAGAGAAACTCCAGGAGGTAGTTATGTGCATGTTCCATGGACCAGACAGGATATACTGTCATTTACAAATGACTTCCCAAAATTGAGAGAGAAACCAGTAGAATGGTACAGACAAGTGGAATGATTTGTTAAGGTGTCAAAAGTGCTGTGGATAGATCTGGATGGATTGTTTGATATAGTAGTGCCAGCTGATTTGTGGACAGAATGTAAGATTACCATTGATTGGCCAACTGTAGAATATCCAAGGGATGCTAAAACAGGACCGCCAGGTCCAGAAGTGATGAGGAAGTACGACCAAGTCGTTACCTTTTTGAAGAATAAAATTCCACCAAAAGAAACAGATTGGGTAAAAATAGACAGAACAACGCAGGAAAGCAAAGAGTCAGTGCACGCATACTATGAGAGATTGTTGTTGGTCTTCAAACAGTATAGTGGTTATGAGACACTGAATGAGAAGGATATGAGTCATTTTGTATATAGGT
Organism: Calotriton arnoldi; assembly: GCA_963921515.1. Taxonomy (NCBI): domain Eukaryota; kingdom Metazoa; phylum Chordata; class Amphibia; order Caudata; family Salamandridae; genus Calotriton; species Calotriton arnoldi. Next base: position 443,864 of record CAWUFW010002570.1, on the reverse strand, counting down.
TTGTGTATGGATTAAAACCAGAGATAAGTGAAATGATTAAGCAGCACTTAATTGGTTGGCAGAATAGCACAGTGGACGAGGTTTTGAGATATGCTAAGTATTGCAGTGATGAAATTGAGAGTAGACAGCGTAAATTGAAAGAAAAGGCCATGTGGGCACAGGTAAAAGTTGCAGAGAAGCAGGAAGCTCAATTGAGTAATACTGGTAATGAAACAGGACAGGTTAAATCCCGACCTAATATAGGTAAAGGAAAAGGACAAATGAGCATAGATGAGGCAAAGAAAAAGTGGCCATGCCACAACTGCGGAAAGCTAGGACATTGGAGAAACGAGTGTAAATTTCCTCCAAAACCTAATGTGGAAAATCAATCATTAAATTCACAGGTGCAGAGTGAGGTAGTTACTCAACAAGGTCAGGTGCCACAACCACCACTTCCCAAGAGTGTTAACCAACAGAAATACAGTGCAGAAACAGGATTCTACGAAGGAGAACAGGTAACACAGTTGCCGCGTGCAGCTGCAATTTCTCAATATTGGTTACGACAGGATGAGGATGACACGGATGAAAGTTCCTGACGGTGCCTAGGAGAGGGGAAGAGTGCGTGCTTGGCGCAACTCTAGAGGTAGATCAGTCTGGTCCATTTGTGGATGGAGAAGTGAATGGTGCAAATGTAACATTCCTTGTTGACACTGGAGCTACCCGTTCTACTGTTAGGTCAGTGGAAATTCCAAACCTTCCTCTCTCAGGTGAACATATCCAAGTAATTGGAGTTTCCAATCAGCAAATTAAAACGCCTCTTACTAAATTAGTAAAGGTAAGAATTGGTCCATTTAGTGAAATGCACCGATTTGTGGTATGTGATTGTAGTCCCGTGAACCTTTTAGGACGCGATTTATTGTGCAAGATGAACTGCACTATTTATTGTACCCCAGACGGAATTGCATTTCAGACTCCAGATGAGGATGTGCTGTATAAAATGACAATGGTGAATTTAGAACCAGAAGTAAATGGTTTGTTTCCTGTATTTGATGCAGAGAAAATCCCAATTGAATTGAAAAGGACAGTGAAAGAAGAAGTGTGGGACTTTACAGGAGAAGATGTAGGATTAATGAAAGGAGTAGATCCCGTTAAAATAACAGTGAAAGAGGGAACGAGTTACCCAAATACGCCCCAGTATAAATTGACTCCAGAAATAATTGAAGGAATAACGCCAGTAATAAATAAAATGATTGAACAAGGGATTCTAAAAGAAATCATGAGCAGTCCATGTAATTCGCCAATAATGGGACTGAAAAAGCCAAACGGAACATATAGAATTGTACAGGATTTGAGGAAGGTAAACAAAATTGTTGTGCCTTGTTGCCCAATAGTACCGAACCCTGCTGTGATTCTATACCAGATTCCACGTGAAGCAGAATGGTACACAGTAATTGATTGATGTCATGCATTTTTCTCTATTCCATTGCATCCTCTTGCCAGCCATTATTTGCGTTTAGGTTTGGAGAGCGTATTTTGGCATGGTGCCGAATTCCTCAAGGGTATACAGAAAGTCCCTCAATCTTTAATCAGATCCTAAAGAAATCATTGGAAGATCTAAGAATGCCAGAAAAGTCAGTAATGGTTCAGTATATTGATGACCTACTGGTGGCATCAAAAACGAAAGAAGCATGTGTCAATGATACAATTGCTTTGCTGAATAATTTAGCAAAAAGAGGACATAAAGTGTCCCCTTCAAAATTGCAGTTTTGTCAACAAGAAGTCCAGTATTTAGGGCATAAAATTGAGAAAGGAGTGCGAAAGGTAACGACTGAAAGAATAAAAATGATTCAAGGAATGAGAGCTCCAATGACACAAAGAGAGGTAAGAATGTTTTTGGGAATGGTTGGATATTGTCGACAATGGATAAGCGGTTTTTCACTGATTGCTAAACCATTTCAGAAACTGACAAAGAAGGATGTTAAAGATCCTTTTGAAATGAATGATGAAGAAATGAAAGCATTCAGAGAGCTGAAAAAGAAATTATGTGAGGCTCCAGCATTGGGAATGCCTGACTATGAGAAAGATTTTGAGCTGTACTGCAGTGAAAGAGATGGATGTGCATTTTCAGTTTTGGTACAGAGAAATGGAACTATGAAAAGACCAATTGCATATTTTTCAGCTGTTTTAGACCCTGTAGCGAAAGCATTGCCTGGATGTTTGAAAGCAGTTGCTGCTACTTGTGTGAGTCTGGAACAGAGTGAAGGCATAGTGATGGGGTATCCATTGAGAGTGTATGTTCCCCATTCTGTGGAAATTCTTTTGACAAGAACGAAAACCCAATACATGACACATAGTCGGCTGACTAGGTATGAAAAGGTAATTTTGAGTGCAGATAATGTGACCATTGACAGATGTATGAATGTGAATCCTTCAACATCATTGCCAGATGAAGAGAGTGTGATTGAAATGGATGAAGTAGATCACGATTGTCTGAATGTGCTCGAATACTGTACAAAACCAAGATCTGACATACGAGATGAGCCTTTGAAAGAATCAGATTATATTCTGTTTGTGGATGGCTCATGTTTGAGAACGAGTGATGGAGTTCTAAGTGCAGCATATGCAGTTTGCACAGTAGCAACTGTAATGGAAGCATCTTGTCTGAAAGGTGTACGGTCTGCACAAGTCGCAGAATTAGTAGCTCTGATTCAAGCATGTAAGTTGGGAAGAAATGTACGGGTTACGATTGTGACAGATAGCCAGTACGGCTTTGGGGTTGTGCATGATTTTGGTCAGATTTGGTCACAAAGGGGTTTCTTGACGTCTGCAGGAACGCCCATTAGAAATGGAGATTTTGTGAAAAAGCTGCTTGAGGCGATACAGCTGCCTAAACAGATCGCTGTAGTAAAGTGCAATGCACATAAAAATGGGGAAGACTACATAACTGTTGGTAATAAATATGCTGACGAAATGGCACAGTACTGTGCAAAGAATGTGGTTTCTTTGAACAAATGTCGTGAAAGAGAGCATATTTCTTGTCCTTTGCTTTTTACTAACTCTATTGAAACATGGGATGAGGTGAGACAGTTACAAGAAGCTGCAGAGGATGAGGAAAAAGATACCTGGATAAAAGCAGGATGTAGAAAACATGAAGAAACGGATGTTTGGGTTTACAGGGATGAGAGATCAGTTATGCCTGATAGCATTATTTCTGACATGGCACGGATGTACCATGGACAAGCCCATATTGGGAGAGATTCAATGATCAGACTTTTTAGACAAACATGGTATAATCCAAAATTCAGAGCCATAGCTGAGAGTCTTTGTCAGAGATGTCTTATTTGTCAACAGTTAAATCCAGGAAGGAAGACAGTAGGGAGTCTAGGAAGAATAGGACGAGAAGGGGGTCCTTTCACTAGAATGCAAATGGATTTTATTGAAATGCCACCTTGCAACAGACTAAGGTTTGTCCTAGTGGTCGTCTGTTTGTTTTCAAGATGGGTGGAGGCATACCCAACAAGAAGGAATGATAGTATTACAATAGCAAAACTTATGCTGCGAGAATTCATTCCGAGGTATGGTTTTCCAGTCACGATTGAAACAGATAGAGGAACACACTTCCAAAATGAATTAGTTAAACTGATTTGTGAAGCACTTAGTATTAAACAGAAACTACATTGTGCATACAGACCAGAGGCTTCTGGAATAGTAGAGCAAGTGAATGGAACAATCAAGAACAGGTTAGGAAAAATGTGTCAAGCTACAGGACTCAAATGGCCAGATGCTTTGCCATTAGTTCTGATGACAATCAGAAGTATTCCGGAAAGGAAAACTGGACTCAGTTCCCATGAAATAATCATGGGACGAGCAATGAGACAAGCACAAGTACCTGTCAACAAGCTACTGACTATAACTGATGATCTAGTGCTGGATTATTGCAAAGGATTGGCTGATGTGGTGCGTTCTGTGTTTCATCAGGTTGGACCGGATGCGACCACTCTTGAAAGAAAACCAGCTCACGACTTGAATCCAGGAGATTGGGTTCGCATAAAAGTCCACCGGAGAAGAAACTGTTTGGTTCCTCGCTGGGACGAACCACGACAAGTGATCCTGGTGACGACCACTGCAGTCAAGTGTGCAGGAGTGAAACACTGGGTACATGCCAGTCACACCATCAGAGTTCCAGAACCTAAAGATCGACATGTGAGTCGACATCTGGAAATATCAGATAACAGTTCAGCATCAGAAAGAGAAGAAGAAACAAACAGGGTGCCAGAACCTGAAGATCGACCTGTAAGTCGACATCTGGAAGACCCAACTACAAGTGCAACGACAGAAGAAGAAGAGGAAATAGAAGAAATAGCTGAAGTTCCAGAACCTGAAGATCGACCTGTAAGTCGACATCTGGAAATATCAGACACCAGTTCAGAATCAGATACAGAGCATTCGGATTGTGAAGAAATTCTAAAAAGAAATTGGAATTTAGAAAGCATAAGAGAAGAAACTGAGCCAGAAGATAGTGACAGTGAGCAACCAAGTACAAGTTGTGGTAAAATTCCTTCGGAGATAATATTAATAGATGAAGAAGGGAGAGTTTCAAACAAAAAGCTAGAAAAATCGGAAAAACCCCGAGGAGCAGTAGGGACAGATAGTCAAACACAAGAACAGGGAAATTTAGAAGGAGATAGAGAGACTGACACAAATTCGGAAGAACCTCGAGGAGGGACAGAAATAGGTGAACGAAGGAAGATAAGAAAAGAACCACAAGTAGAAGAAAATGAAATTATAAGTTTCAAAATAAGAGGAAATAACGAAAGAATTGAAACAGAGTCTGAAGAAAGTGGAGAAGAAAGAAATCAAAAACTAGAGACAAGAAAAAGAAATTGGAAAACAGAAAGAGAGGAAAAAGGAAGTGAAGCAAAAAGGCCAAGAAAAGGAGACAATTGGCCCAACGAAGTAAGAAAATTAAGATACAGAATCATAAGGTTGGATGGGAAAAGTGCTGAACAAGTGAATGAAATAACAAGTCAAAGAGAGCAAGAAAAACAAGGTGGAAAACACTTGCAGAAAACGAAAAGAATAAAGAAGGTAAATCAGAAGTATAGATCGCCTGAATGGTTGTATCGTGCTTTGACTAGTCACAAAGAAGAAAAGAACACTCACGAAAACCCAGAACAAAGAAACCTGATGGGAGAAAGTGAAGTGCAACAAACCTGAAGAAGTTTAGATAGTTTTACCGGATTTGACAAAACACTGAACTGACGAATTTACCGGATGTGACAAAGAAAGAATTCTGAGAAAGAATTAAAAGAAAGTACCAAGCAAAGACAAAACATTGGAAGTACAGAGTGGCAAGCAAGTCATTTCTGAGGTGTAGTGACACAATTTTCTGGAAAACAAAAAAATAAGGTTATAAAACAAAATGGAGAATACTAGAGATAGAAAATGTAAATGTGAGTTTTTAAGTAGATGGTGCAAGATGTGCTGTTTTTGTACAGGATTATTAATAACAGTATGGGTGGTTTTAGCAATCACTATTCCAATTAGTTTAGCTGTAGTAGAAATGTCTAATAACACTGAGAAAGAAAAAGGAGCTAACACTCAAGAGCCAGTTATTTTAAAGAGTAGTGCAGAATTACACAAGGACAAATCAATGACAGATTTTTCAAAAAATGTTTTTACTAAATTATTATATGAGTATGTAGAAACAATGGATGTAAGAGATTGCTATGTTTGTATGCAGTTGCCTGCATCTGTAGCAGAGGGTGTGACTTATCTTCACCTCCCTTTGACATATGGAATAACATGTAGTGTTTTAGCAAGTTTATTTTATAAAACAGGTAGATTAGAATATTATTACACTGACATAAATAAGATTTTTGCAAAAGTTTCTGTAGTTCCCGAGCTTAACAAAATAAAAGAGGGAAAAACATTTGGTGAATATTTTTTAGAAGATAAGATTTTAACATTAGATAGTATAATTAGGTACAACCTTACCTGTGAGTTAAAGAAGGAAGAAAAGGTATTTTTAGAGATGGTTGAAGAGAGAAGAGTGAAATTTCAAAGAAAAGCGATAGAAGAGACAAAAACACCTCTTTGGGCGTTTGAGGAAGACAATCATGACAAGAAAAAGACAAATGCAGCTATGACTTTGTATTGGCCCCAACAGGTAAGGTTGTGCATTAGAAGAAATAAGACAAGATATGACAGTTATTTTGTGGGTTCCAGTAATTGCCATGACAATTATCAAATTTTAGGTGGATGGGGATTCAAAGGGGGAAAAGATCCAATATTTCCAGGGATTTATTATGTTTGCGGAAATAGGGCTTATTATAGGTTGCCGGACCATTGGTATGGGTCATGTTACTTAGGCCTGGTCTTTCCAAAGATTTGTCATGTGGATAGAAAAGAAAAAGGAACACACAAAATGGTAAATACCTTTACACGTAGAAAAAGGGAAAGTTTTTCAGAAATAGTAGGTGACATTTTTGGAGCATTGATACCAGCAGTGGGAGTATCTTTGAATGCATTTAGAATTCGGAAATTATCCACAGTGGTAGATCGTTTATCTACAGATCCTGCTGGAGGGTTCTTGATGGTAAATACTGAGATGGTTGCCATGAGAGCTATGGTGATGCAAAATCGACTTGCCCTTGACATTCTTTTGGCAAAAGAGGGCGGAGTCTGTGGAATGCTGAAAGTCCAACATTGTTGCACTTACATTCCAGATAAGAGCGAAAATATACAAAAGTATATAACAAATATTACAAATTTGCACAAAGAACTTGTTCCACTGGAGGTTGAAAGTGCTTGGGGAAAACTTGGTAAAGGGTTTTCTTCTGTATTAAATTGGTTAACAAGAATGAGTGGATTAATAATAGGGAAAGTTATAATAATAGCAACCGTGATAATAATAATAATATTAGTACTGAAGCTTGCAATAACATGTATAAAGAGAAGAAGAAGGCAGAATAAGATAGAAAAAGAAAACATGATAAACAAGGAAAGAGAGAGAAATGGGTGAAATAGAGTTAGAAGAAATAAAAGAGAACATGTACAAGAAAACGAAGAAACAAGTTGAAAGGGATACAGTTGTGTAAACTAACAAAAGCAAACGGATAAAAGATATATGCTGTCTGAGAAAATTGTATAACTTGGGTTTTTGTAGTGATATTAAAAATCACCAAAGGGGGAGTTGATGGAGCAGGGTAAATGTAAAAATTTTAACCTCCTAATATTTTCGTAAAATATTAATAAACATGTTCGTTCAAGTAAATAACCAACAATGTATGTTACATGTTAAGGGATAAAGGTAACACGCTATTCTGTGTGCAAATTAATTGACTTATAATTGTTTACGTGTCTAACATAAGATAATATTTGCGTACTAATTAAATAATAAATGCATGATTTGTGCTTTTAAATAAAACGTGTGGTTGCAAAATAAAGCGATGGTAAGTAAGGGACAGCTTTATATGTTGCTTCTGCTAGGTAATACCTAATTGGGGTACGTAGAAAGACGGGAGGGAAACGAAAGGGTTTATATTTCTTTGTTTTAACAATATTTTGTTTATCTTTGAAAATAGTGCGCTTAGGCCTGTCGAGCAGCAATATAAAATGGCAGCGAGTTACTAGAGTACGCATGAGCGGGAGACCATGTGATAGAGGAGAGAGGCTGTGGAAAAGGGATGATCACGTGCTGATGCCGAGAGGCTAAGATGAAAGTATGGTCAAGGCTGTTGTGACCCTTCTGAGCAGATGTGTGCCAAGATGATTAGCAAGAAGCGTGAGAAGTCCAACTGAATCAATAGACGGAACTGTTTTACACAAAATGTAACAGAAAAAGATACAATTTGGACTGATCGAAACGGATGAGCAATTGCATGAACTGTGGGAAACGATGCTTGCATGGACATTCCACATGGAACTGGTTAAGACCAGGAAGTTTGATTAAAATGTATATGGACCTGAAGTTTTGACCAATAAGAATGAATCATGCCATGAAGAAGAAACATTTTATGCTGTAAGCTAGAATTAGGGTATAAGAAGACCTACTCTTGGTGGGAGGGGTTAGAATGCTGCGGGAATGCTGCGGGAGATGCTGGAGAAGTTAGATGCTGTAGATGAGTGAAGTTGCGGTTGCTGATGCTGACGAGCTGATGCTGCTGCTGTTATTTCTCTTTTCCAGTTGAGTATTAAGATGCTGCTTTAGGAGAGCTTTTCCTGATAGATTTTATTTTAGAACTATTAGATTTTTCCCAGATAGATAGATAGGTTGATCTTTAGAGTTCGTATCATGGTAACCCTATTTTTCCGTCTAATAAATATGCATTGCAATTTCAAATTATTCTTATATTGATAATAAATGTAATGATCTGAACAATAAGCTAATCTCATTTCCTGCATTCAAAACTTTATATAAACTTTGTTATTCTTTAAACAAGTGACTCAGTGATTCTTTAGCTCAATGATTAAAATGAAATGTTAAAGAGTTTATTGTGATTGAGCTGGTCTTAATCACCATCAACTGATTCCTAGTAGTTGGTCCATCGACCAATGAGCGGAATACCTTAAAAGCAAATGAGAAATATTATGTCATGATAAAAGAGGTATCCCGTCTCCTTCCAGCGAATCGTTTTTCTCCTAGGTTCATGACGGAGGAAATCCAGGGAACAAATGAGTAAGTGAATGTATATGCGGTGTTATGGGCCCCACCGTCATATGGATATAGTGTGTGTTAGAGAAATAATTGCACCTGGATGACCAAAGCATAATAGGAGAATTATTTTTATTGTTAGCGCTGGATCACGGCCATTGTTGTGTTGCACTCGGTGCACTGTCTGCAGGGTAAAAGTAACATGAGGAGAACTAGCCCGAGGCCCTCCTCTTACAGGGGTGCTCTTGATAGGGGTAGCTACTCCCCTAAATGATCCAATGAACTGGAAGGTCCCCATCACCTTGGTAGTTTCATTGTCCTTTTTCATCTGCTGGAGTGAGTCATCATCGTGAAAATATTCAATTGTGAATACAATCATAAAAGACCATAAATACATTCATATATCAAGGAAGTGAGTCGTTCATTGCCATTCCAAAAAGGTTTTCTCCGTAAAAGGCTGTTGATGATTGATCTGTGTAACATTTGTCTGAAGCCGTACACTCGCAGTTAAGCATGTCTCTTTAGGAAGTTTCCCCGAGCACATCGGTCTGCTAGCTGTTTCCTCTGGATCCAGTGCTGACTTCATGCAGATGTTAGACATGGTCTTTCCCTCCTGTATTACTACTGTCGCTCTCTTCTTACAGTGGTCTGGGTAGTGCTGTATCATCTCTCCCATTGCTGATGGCCATGACTGTTTAGCATTTGAATTGGCTATATGCCACTGTCTCGCGGCCGCTTTCTCACATGTTGCTTGTATGTCTTCCCGACCGCAGGTGTTGAGGCCTTAGCAAAGGCCGCTGTCTGAAGGCTTCTTTCCACTGATCCAGGTCACTAACTAGAATTGGCAGGTACTGTTTCTTTCTCTGCGATGTTAGCAGAGTTTCTAGGAGGAACAATTTTTTTAATAGCTCTTTATTTGCATTTGAATGAGGTAAACATGAACATGTTTACAGCTATTTAGTTATAGGATAAGAAGTGTGATCTTATAGTCATCTGGATATAATACATCCGAGTGAAGGTACAGCTCGAGCTATAAGTTATAGTAACAATTGTGTATCACACCGATAAACTCAAAAACATAACATCTCAGTACTCGCCATTACAGTTGCACACCCGGTTTCAGAGAGACCCCAGCTCCTAATCCAATTAATACCTTCCTATTCCAGTATGTGTCCATGTACCATACCTCTATCGCCTCCCTTGTGGTGTTAATTACGCTAGTAGCCCTTAAGGGCATGGAAGGTTTCCCTGCCTACCGTTATGCGCGGAGTTATTTAATAGTGATCTGTGTTCTTCCTGAAGCAGGTGTGATCTGCTGCCAGTGACCAGAGTTTTCTCCATCCCTATGCCGTATTGTATCTCTCTCGTTTTATGGCAATCTTTCATCTGATTTTGCCTGAAGTGCCAACAGGAACATGTCCCATTCCGTTGTTGGCATCCTCTTTCCTAATTGTTTATGGATGTGGGTCATGACATTTATTTATGTAGTGCACTGTTTTATCAACTCTTGAAGCCATTTCAAGACTGATGGGGCCGTGGTGGCCTTCCAGATCATCGCTGTTACCGCTTACCCAAAAGTAGGGCCATGTAGAGGAATCTAGATATATGTTTGGCTGTTTTAGGTCTCGTGAATCTGCCCAGTAAGCACCTCGCCATCGTCATAGGGAAATGTCTGCCTGTCAGGTCCATTAAAAAGTTTACTAATGACTTCAGTACGTTTATATGTGGGGTCAGAGTTTCTGTTGGCTCCTCTTTTAGGTGGACCCCATATGTGTCCGTTGCTTCCTTTACGAGGGTGTTGTAGACAGCAATATCGTTGGGAATGAAAGTCTTGAGGGGTATGTCTCAACACCCTCTTTTGATGTGTTAGCACCCAAGTCTTGCTAGTCTCCTTCTGTTCTTTCGAGCACCAGGACCGAGCTCGAATTGGCCTTCATCTTAGTATTTTTATTCATAGGGGAGTTCTTCCTCTTGTGGAACAAGCATTGTTAGAGGTTCCAACTCAGTGTGTTCCTCCTCCCATTACTAGTCCCTCCTTCCCATTGGCGGGATTCAAAACCCCTTGAAGGATTGGTCTAAATATTTTTTCTTTGGATCAGTGCTGCCATTTCGGCCTCGACTCTGTTTCTTCCTTTTGATGTCAAGCCTCCATTGTTGGGAAACATCCATTACAATGACCTACCTATACAACGCAACTGCCTTTACATCGCATGCTATTACAACGCATGCCATTACAACGCATGTCTCTACAACGCATACCATTACAACGCATGCCATTTCAACACATTATAAGGTAAGTAATAGAGATTTTTTTACTTTTAGGGTGGGTATGGGTTTTGGGGTACATGGGAATAGTCATGTTTACCCCTACACTATCCAACACTTTCCCTACTGTTGCACTCACTGGAGTGGGAATAGTAATTTGTACCCCTACACTATCCAACACTTACCCTACTGTTGCACTCACTGGAGTGGGAATAGTAATTTTTACCCCTACACTAACCAACACTTACCCTACTGTTGCACTCACTGGAGTGGGAATGGCAATTTTTACCCCTACACTATCCAACACTTACCCTACTGTTGCCCTAAAAGTATTATGCGTTGTAATGGTAGTTTTTAAAAATACGTTGTAATGACATGTGTTGTAAAATCATGCGATGTAATGGTAGTTGCGATGTAAAGACTGCGTTGTAAAAGCATGCGTTGTAATTGCTTGCGTTGTAACGTCATATATTCCCATTGTTTGGCATCCAGGAGGCCTTTCTCTTCGGAGTTTCCTTCTCCTTTAACTCTTTCTCCCTCTCCTGTTCTTGACCGCCGTTGGTGGTCTACTGGTTTACCACAACTGGTGTCTTTTGGCTTTCACCTGTGAGTAGCTATATGTTTCAACTTCTCTTCAATCACCAAGGATTTTGGCATCAATAGTGTCTTAGAGAATTTCGAGTCTGAAGATTTTTGGCCCTGTCCCGCTAAGGCCTTCTGGTGTTGCACGGTGCTTCTTGTGTTTGCCTTCTCGTAGTGTATTTTCCACCAAATTCTGCTTTTCAGGTTCGACGACTGATGTCTTGGCATCAGATTCTAACCCACATGCCACCTTGGTTTCTATGGAATTTTCTTTATCACTCAAGTGCTCCAGATCTTTGAGGAAGTGTTGCTTCGGTTGTGACTGTATCAGTGTGTTGTACCCCCTCTTTGCTTTTCTCTGACTTTCACGCTGTTGGCAGGAAGTTCACGCACGCCTCACACCCCTTGGAGCTGTGGTCCTGCGACAAACACAATTGCAACCCCAGTGGCTGTCCTTTTGCACAAACTTGTGGTCTCACTTTGGGCAAAACCTAAAAGGTTTATGCTTCATCTCAGTGCCTCCAACTGCCTGGTTGTGCATTGTCCATCCCACGCTGTTGAAGTTACAATGTGATGAGTCCCAGAAACAGTCTTTCTCTGTGTTGTCGTCGTTTCAATGTCAGTTGTTGGGAATTTGGTTTTCCCTGGATTTTCAGTTATTTCCTCAAAGGACTCTAGATGAATCCTGTTAGCTCTACAGCAATGATCCCAAAACTTGCATCCTGACACAGCAGCAGAAAAAAAAAAAAAAAAAGAATATGAAGATGGTGACCTCACAGGTTCCAAGGCATACATCTGACATCAAATGTAGATGGACATGGTACCACCATGGTCGACGACGCTCAAAAAGGGAAAAAAAGGACTAAAAGAGATACAATGCCAGACCCACCCACTAGATGACAGAATAATGTACAGCATGTGAATCCAGAAAAGATTCACACTGCAAAACCCTGTGTGCTAAACTCTAAATGGGGGACTTAACCCTACTTGTTTATAGCTGTAACACCTATCTTAGACAAGAGACCTAACCCTGTTTCAAGTGGCATGGCTCTCATAAGTATGTGGCATAGTTCTACTTGGTTCTGGATCCGAGACCATTCCTAGACATAAGCCTAGTCCTGCTTATTTCTTATTGTCAAGCCTTTTGTAGAGATCAGGACTAGTCCTGTATGTTTCCAAGCTCTTACCAGTGGCGCTAATCGGTTACGTAGTCTAGACCGGTTTGGTTATACTTGGTTTAGTAAGTGTGTTAAGCTGCTTACAGCAAAACATCAGGACTATGAATGCTTCTGCACATCTTACGCCTCAATAGAAAAATAACTGAAGGGGGTTGGTGGCAGTGACGTATTCTACGATGGAGGATATACAGCAGTCTCAGGCATATTCATTCTTAGACCATATTTACCAAATCCCCACCCAAGTTGGTGCCACTACAGAGACTTACAGTAATAGGGAGAGGATGTAGCGTAACAGCCAAAGTTGCTGACTTTGGAGCTGGGGAACCAGGTTCGAGTCTCAGCATTGGCTCACCATCCTGTGATTCTGGGCAAATCACTTAACTCCCAGTGTCTACCACACATGAATGTGTCCTTCTGTAATGTAACTGGTGCTCATGTAAAGTGCTCCAATACCTTCAGATCGAGTTTGCGCTATATAAAAACTGCAACAACAACAAAATAGACTGTATCCTTCAAGGTAAAAGCAGACAGTCAATACAAGAGCAAGCTGGTCTCATGATTGACTGTTTGCCTGTCAACATTGCGGGTTGCATGGAATTTCTGCACTCATTAGTTCACACCCAGCCTGTGCATACTCATAGTTCTTTTTCGCTATATTATGCTGTCAATTGACTTCCTATTGAGTTCGTCTTACTTTGACTCTACCAGCTGCTCTGCGTTATTCCTTGGTTACTTCATTACTGATTACTATTAGCAAACCTTTTGCAGTGGTTTGGTCAGACCTGACATTATTGAATTCTTGTTCACCCATCCCTCCGCTGTTCTCTTTCTTGCGTCTCTCTTCCATATAGTTACCTATCGGTCTATGCTCAGACCTGGACTTTTAATTTTTATCCCTCTTCTTACCATTTGCGCATATAAATATTGTTCTTCATGATCTATACCATGTATGTATATTGTCACCGCTTATATCATATTTTCCTTTGTTTTTTCCTGTAAAGCACTGTCACCCGAAAGGGTCTTGTTCGCGCTATATAAAATTCTAAATATAAAATAAATCAAATATGTATGCATACCCTGATGTCTTGTACTAATGTCACTACCCTCCTCTAGTAATCCCCTTGTGGCAACCTTTTCCTCCAAGGTGCTCTTGCAGTCCCATGTGTATCAGTCTCCTGTTCCCCTACCTGTTGCTGTGCAAAATTATGTTTTTACTGAAAATTTAATCTGCAGGAGATTTAATTCCACACTTGTATTATTATTTTTATGCTTTGGAAAAAATCATTTAATTTTTTTAAACATATAAAGAAACTCTTAGAATGTCAAATTATAATTGCATAATATGTTTCAAATTGCTAAATAACTTTTACGGCTGGTTGGGTGTTTGCACTTCAACGGAATGATTTTTAGCACCCCTCAATAACTAAGGTTCCAGGCAGTCACTACTTGCAGTTGCCGCCTCTGGTGGAAATACCAGTTGTCAGGTTAGAAATGGATTTTCCTGGATCCAATTCCTGGAGTGATGTTTTGCGAATTCTAATAAACTTATATGTGGTAAAAAAATTTGATGGTGTCCCTTGGTCTTAGTTGGAATTTAGAAGTGTCATTGTTTTTCTCCATTGGGAGTATACAGGTTAATGATGTCCAGAGACCCATATTCACAGCTAGATCAGAAGGAACCATTGGTAACCGGTGAAATAGAAACTTAAACCAGGGTGATTGTTAATTCATTATTTGCAGATTTTTGTATAGTTAAATGATGCACTTGCAGTAATCCCAAGAGTATGCACCATTCTTTTAGCTTATTTCAAGGTAGGTTCTGTACGAGGACGTGTAAATGTCAGTATTTGCTAAAAAAATAACTATTGAAAAAAGTCAATTTGTATTTTTATTTATAGAGCAAAAATCTGGCCTGAGGACGAGCAAAGAACTGTGCACAGCAAGGTTGGTCTGACCAGCATCAATGGTGCAGAGAGAAAGTGCGGATTTGTACACCATGTGCAAGAGCCAGATACATCGCAGGAGGGGGAAAGAAGTTTGAGGATACTCAGTCCAGTCCATAAGCGAAGCTCTGTATGGAAGAGGCAAGTCACAGGTGCAAGTGATGTTAATTTCAGTCTTGCAGCGTAGTTTCTTGATAAAGAGGTCGTACTTTATGTGACCATTGAAACAAGCCAAAAAGAGGCTGTACTGCAATGTTGAAACAGAATTAAAATTCTTATCACAATTTCTTCATCTATCAGCTGCTGGCCCTCACATAATCTGAAAATATGAACAAATGTAAGGCATTTTGTACAAGGCAAAGATTATCCCAGGCCGAAGGATGAAGAAACATTTCGAATTCAAGCTTTTGAACCATTCCTGGTCAGATTGGAATGTTCTGCCTTTATTGCCAACAAACGTGGTCTAAGTGGGTTGGTGTTTCGTCACACCAGCAACTTTTTCAAGGCATAAAATCTATTAGTGACAATTGTGGAAATAACGGAAAAAAAACGCCAGGATATCAATTTACGTTGACGTACACAACAATCAGGCGTTGTATCAATCAAAATTTAATGAAAAGTGGACGTCCCGGTGATAAGTAGCAAGAAGGAATATCCAAATGAATGTGCTCGGCGTGATGAAAAAAGCGTCCAAATGTTACAGTGTAAAAATAAGGGCCTTGATAAGCTCCCAAATTCTGTGTGTCCATTCGTACATCCAGTCTATCCAGGCGCATTTACTTGGATATTCCCTCTTGCCAATTATCACCCGGGCGTCCAATTTTCATTATACTTTGATTGATAGGATGCCTAATTTTTTAGTACCTCAACGGAAATTGATGTCCCAGAGGGTTTATTTTGTTATTTCTATGATTGTCGCCAATACATTTTATGCCTTGAAAAAGTTGTGTTATGTCAATACATATGTTGGCTGCCTTTGATGTAACAGAGATTACATTCAATTGACGTGTGAAATCCGGATTGAATCATGGACAATATTTGGAATAAATACTACTGACTTTGTTTTCGACGCGATTTAGTCTTATGGACTTTCTGTGTTTTGGACTCTAATATGAGTAAATGGGTTGCCACTCTGCCTGGATGAGGAAACACTGGGCATTACTTTAGGTTGAAAATCCAGCCTGTAAAATGACATGAGACTCCAGCTTAAAAGTGCAACCCGACAGAACCCCTGCTTGGGCAGGGGTAGGGTCTAGTATGGTACGCTCACTCTTGTCAACCCATATGCTCTTTTTCCATCTGATGCCCTTCTGACCATGCACAGGATCCCCGCTCGCATTTACTACCTGCTAAAAATCGGTGACAAATCCCCACAGAATTGGGAAGTCCGAACAGAGTCTGACCCAGTAAATCTTGAAACGCTTGGTTATTCCCCATTCCACTCCAGATTTAGATGCGGAGATACTGTCCAGAAACGTTATTCCTGATCCCATGAATTACCAGCATCTAAAGTAGCCTCTCTCATAATCTGGGCCATGCTGGATGTGTTACTACCACTAAAATATTGAACTTGTAGTCTTAGTGCCTCACCGTTATCCCTTTTTACCTCTAGAGACAGCTTTAGCTGTTCATCAGCCTCCTACTTTCCCCCAAAAATATATAAGGAATAAAGTACACTCTGCCATACATTATAAGGATATTGCAAGTCACCGGAGTTCTATAACCATATAGAGGAATGAGGAAGAAGGCAGAGTTCCTTTATATGGTTATGGAACTTCAAGTGACTTGCAATATCCTTATCATATACACTAGGGGGGTACTTTATCGCATATAATACATGTTCACACCATCCCCTTTCTCCCAAACCACTTAAAACAAAGTTTGTGCGTAGCTCTTTAGTATGAAAGAACGAGCATGTTAGCGAACATAAATAAAAATAAAACCTCTAGTGCAAAATTAAACACATCAAAAACCTGTTAGATATTTGTTGCAAACAGATATTAGAAACAGTTCTATACAAGTCAGTTTTAGCTCGGAATGAGTAGAAACATGCAGAACGATTCCAGCTTTTCTCTATATAAGGATTGCAAAAAATAAACATTCTCTCTGCTTGTCATTGTAAGCTATAAAAATAGAGCAGAAGAAAGAAATGCAATGTTCCCTTTGTTGCTTTAAACAGCTGCTGCCATCATTCTCCGTGACCTAACCTACCTTTCACCTTGGCTGCTGGCTCTAGCAGCAGGCATTGTGAAGTCAGAACTCTAATTTAATAACTTAATATAGTCAAGTTATGACGTCTTTTCTTTATAATCAGAGACTGGGTGTGTCACGAGTTTATTGATTATAAAGAAATTAGAGGCTGCCATTAATGCAGGGATTATAGAATCCTGTGTATTATAATAAAACTACATACAGATAAACATATGGAGGGCCTTTCATCAACCCTCTTCCTCCATTGGTCTATTTGTGTCTTTCATGGTTTTCTTCCACCTGCCACAGCATATTGCCTGGGGCATCGGGGCAGTCCATTTCCTCCATTGGCATCTTTTTTGATCATGTGTGCAGCAACCTGAAAAAGGATAAACTTCAGTTCCAGAGCTTCGGGACCACCTCTTTATATTTGGTAGTTTTGCCATAATTTGCAAATAAATCAAAATTGCATGCATGCCAAGGCAAGACCTATTGACTTTGTCAATGCTTGATAAAATTGGTGAGCATTGTCACTGAAGACCTAATATATCTTGCAGTCACTGCAACACCGTAGTTCTACTTTTGAGACAGTGTCATGTGTCAGTTCTCAGTTTATAAAATCCGGTCACCCTGTTCCAGGTGTCTCCAACAAGTAGCTTGTGAGCTGCCTGTGAGCGGCTCAGCCTACGACTATCAAGGCTTTTGCTTGCTTGAATTATTATATGTATTCCAAAATTAAAAAGCATGTACAAGATAAAAATGTGTGTAATTCCACAACTCCTAATCTGATGTATGTAGAAAAATAGTTGAATTTTCAAAATGTGCTTAAAGCTATTATTTGAGTTGGGGAGATTTATTACTCCAATTTATACCTTGGTGCCTAGGGGGATTGCAGCTATGCTTTGTATGTGCTACCCACGAATTATTTCAGTTCAATCTGTCAAAACCTATTTTACATTACTGCTGGAAACCTGCCTAATTCACTGATGTGATCACTGCTGACACTCTTGGATGAGGTGTTCACTTTTACATCACTAGTATTAGCAGTGCGGGATCATTTTCATTGAACAAAAGTAGCTCCTGTTACAGAAAAGTTTGGAGACCCATGGTCTACTCAGAGGAGGCTTGAGCGGTAGGGATTTGATGGTTTCGCCAGATATTAGTAAAATAGATACTTGCCTGTCAGTTTTATCCAATACAAATATGTAGTTGGACTAATTTTCAACAAAAAAGCACTATTTGTTGAATATTATTACTAAAGTTAAGAATGTTCAAGTAATTTTAAATTGACCTTTTCCCTGAAAAATGAAAAATAAAAATCTTTTATTTGTGGGATATTATGCAACAAAAAAATCAATTAAAGAGAAAAACGTTACCATTGATCTACTTGAAAACAACGTGTTGGAATTCTGTGACTCTGTAAAATACATAATCATGAACTGTGTAAAAGTGCACAAGAAAATTTGGTACATCTGTACATGAAAAGGTTAAATGAAGTTTATAGATGTGCAGCTCTATTAAATAACCAAGTCGCTGCTTTCTAGTTTCTTCTAACTTTGGTCAAAAAGGGAATTGTGATACAAGGAAATACAGAGCTCTCTTTCACTTGCGCAACTTAAAGCGTAGATTAGAACTCGAGTTGACTAGTTCCAGAAAACGTTCCAGTAGACCCCGTCTCTCCCAATAAATTATTGACATTTCAGTGCCTCATCCTGGTATTACCGACTTCGAGGCAGCCGATGTGTTTAGCGCCGTTAATACCATGGACTTTCCTGCACTGGCTGCGCCGTCGCGTTACACAAGGAAAGAGCTGGAGACATAAGCAGTGCCAATGGTGCTGCGAGAGGATGGGGAAATGTTATGGGTCTGGAACGCCTTACCCCCGAATTGCGATAAATACCTCCTCTTTATTTCAAACTTTACAGCAAACATTACTTTTTTTATCAGTTTTGAAGCTATACAAAAAAGATATGATCCCAAGCAGTCCTTTTTGCTGCAGCCTTAGCCTCCTTCATTTTTATTTAACAGCCAGGATGCTGAACAAGGAACTTTTTTGTGGCTGGCACTCATTATATACCAAGGAGTAATGTGGCCGGATGAGTACAGTTGGCACAGCCCCAGTTCTCATCTTGGATTATTGACCCATATAGGAGGTCTTGTTCCCCAGAAACCAAATGTTTTCTGTTTCAAGCCTCTAAATCCCAGTACATTCTCACGTGGTGTACTGTACTCTTCAGGTATATTTCTTACAGGAAACGGCAATCTGTCATATTTCTAAGATTACATTCCAGTCACAATCATAGTCCCACTTCATTATATAGATAGATTTCAACTCAGATTTAGAAGATTTTTTTTATTGTTTATGGTAAAGCACGGTTGGATTTTTCCCCTCGAAACCTCGATTCCCACTTTAAATATTACAGAACAAAAGCAGGTGCATTAAACACTGTGCAAAGTCAGAGTCAAGAAAAAAACACAATCAGATTCTTCCACAATTGTTTAAAAAAAAACAACAACCATTAAATCATACTTTAAATACGTGACATGTTTTCATCACATAAAAACACGAAAGATGCAGTTCAATCTGAAAGCGGTGGAGTGTTTAAATAGGGAAAGATGGCCACCCAAAACAGTGATCAATTAAAGTGAATTGCGGTGAGTAGATTGACCAAGAATGAGGCTCATGCGAAATCAGGGAGCTAGTATTCCGAGATGTGAGACTCCCTCCCAGTGAGTGAGAATGTGCACCATGGTGTGAAATTCCCACCAAATAAGTGAAACTCTACTCCAAGGCATGATGCTTCTACCCTTGGAGTGAGATCTACAGCCAGTGAATGAGACTGGTCTGGGAAGCACGAGTTCCCTAGGGAACGAGTAAGACAATGCTCTCATGTGTGAGGCTAGCGCCCGGTCAGTGGCTTTCTGTAACAAGTTGTGAAACTGATGCACAATGAGTGAGAACAAGTTACGATAATGTGTTGCAAGGTGTGAGGAGGTCTCCCAATGAGTGAAAATATACTCAAAGCTGAGTAGTTTCAAATCAATGACAGAATATTTTCTCAAGGGTACGAGAAGCACACAGAATGAGCAAGGTGCGAGACTGGCAGCTGAAGTGGGCTAATCAACCTTGTACTGTTGAGCCAAGATCTTCAAACGTAGCCATTATATGTGCATATAAATGCTAAGCAGTCACCGATTCTCATTACTCAATTTCCCAAAAAGGAACAAAAGCAATGTCATTGACTCAAAGCATCCCCCCTTCTTTTCTAAACTTGTGTCTGGATCAACCGTGAATGTACATGGTTAAGTGGGATTTATAGGATGGAGTGAGTATATTCGTTTTAGGTAGATTTGTGGAGGAGCCACTCTGTTTATCCATCTCGAGGGGGTGTGGTGCTGAAGAGAGGGATGGATAACTGCTTTGGTTAATGTATATTTGGTGTAGAATGAGGCTAGTGATTTTCTTTGCTTTAGGGAGCTTTCAGGTGAGTGCTTCCATCCATTCCAAACGGATGTTATCACGGGCTGTATGTCTTCGTCCAGTGCATCATCTTTATAGGATGGCGGAGTTGGGTGATTCATTTCATAACCCTTGAGTTTGAGGGGACTGCTGTGAGGGCGAGATAGGCATTTGCATCCCTTCTAAGGAGGTTTAAGGGTGAAATGTGTGATTCTACCACTGCAAGTGATGTGAGGGGAGGGCGAGTCATTACTTAATTTTAAAAAGAGTGGAGGGTGAGGGGTGAATTTATCCATTGTAAATTAAGCCGAGAGTGAGAAGTGCCTGAGATTTGAGCATATTGTGGACAATTCGTCCATTTTAAGATTTGAGTTGTAGGCGTCTTATTTATTGATTATAACGAAACGTAAGGGTGAGGTTAGTGATGGTATTCATAACAGAGGATGTGATGAGTGGCTCCCTCTGATTGAAGGAGACTTAATAATAAGGTATGATGCATTTCAAGAGATTGGTGCGTAAGGTAAGTGATTTCACCACAATGGATTTTTTAAAACTGCAGTCTGATGGTCCATTGTAGGAGACTTGTGCGGAGTCTGGGCGTTTTCATTTGTCGTGGAAATATGAAGAACAGGTTTGGTTTCTTCACCCAGTATACTGCGATTTGAAGGTATTGTGAGGTATGATTTTGTCAAGCTTACGCAGATTTAATGGACAAGTTGGTATGAGAGATTCTAACCATTTTAGGAAAGCTAGAGAGGTTGTGTAAGTGACTTGGCCAATTTAAGGTCAATTTGGGCAATGGGAGTAGACTTTATTTATCTAGGTTATGGAGTTTTAGGAGAAGAATCAATTACTTCCATTCCATAACGTGGGGTAAATGTAACTGCTAAAGTGGGTACTTTACAATCGGATGCAGGTTGGTCTTTCTAACTTCAGCTGTTTGTCCTTTAAGCAAAGGGTACAAAACTCGCACTTAAATCTCCATGTATTTTTGTACAGCTGTTTCCCACTTTTTATCAATTTATGGCATTGTTTAAACATTAGAAAAACACAAACTCCACACTGTGTGGAGAAGGGAACAAGAGGCGCAGGGCGGGGTTTTAGGAGCTAGCAGCCTCCAACAATAAATGTTAACCACAAAAAGCTGCTCCTAACTCAGTGACCACTGTGAGGTTTGGGTTATACTGTGAGTGAAGACATCTCACAAAATGTAACGGACTGGTCTCACACACCACCTGGTGTCATGCTTCATCATTGACCAGTCCTTGCCCTCTAAAACCTTGGTTTGATAGAGGGCGGGCATACACCTGACGACAGGGATGCACTTCTAAACTAAGTGGGGGCCCATAAATAAGTGAGTGTGGTTAAAAATCATTATAGTTATCCTTGTCGTGTTTTTTAATGTGAAAGGTAACTATACGATATTAAAATCAGATGATGGTATATGGGGGAATTAATGTCCCCTAACCGTTATGTGAAAGGTCAACATGTTTCTGCCGTGTTGGCCCAGTTGGGTCCAGGGCATTCATCAGGACCTAATTAGAACACGAAGGGCTCCGTTCTTACCAACTAGTGGCAAGAGTATACCACTGAGTGGGCGTGATCAATGTCACTCTCCACAGTTTGATGGCTTCAAAATTCAAGCCTGTAAAAGAAAATATTGAAAACACATATAAACCAACAAACCTTCATTGTGGTGGAATACTGAACACAATACATGCACTGTTTCAGTAAAGCGTGAGTGACTACTTGTGTGACATGTGACACTATTTGTGTACACTAATCCAGAGAAACAAATAGTGAGAACACAAGTCTCACTGTTCTTACCTGGTAAAATTATCATACATTCACTCAGCCTTTATTCAAACCCCTGTTGTCAAACCTTGTTGAAAGAAAACACAAATCACAATTAGCGTGAAAATTGTGGTCTGTGGCGGGAGAAAATCCACATCGCATTCAACCACATTTATACATGGAGTGGTAGAATTACCATACATTCACTCAAACCCTTACTGCTTCAAGGGAAATTTCCCATGTGGTTCCTAAGCGTCTGCTCCCATTCCTCCCCGATGTAGAAATGAGGAGGAAATCATCGCGCTATATGTAGTGCCTCCTCTCATGTTAATATGTGATTTGTGTTTTCTTTCAACAAGGTTTGACAACAGGGGTTTGAATAAAGGCTGAGTGAATGTATGATAATTTTACCACTCCATGTATAAATGTGGTTGAATGCGATGTGGATTTTTTTCCCGTCACAGACCACAATATTTACGCCAATTGTGATTTGTGTTTCTTTTAACAGGGTTTGACAATAGGGGTTTCCCCTCCCCTCCTTCCATGGGGCAAGTAGCTCTGGTATTTAGGGTAAGAACAGGGAGACTCGTGTTCTCACTATTTGTTTCTCTGGATTCGTGTACACAAATAGAGTGTCACATGTCACACAAGTAGTCACTCACGCTTTACTGAAACAGTGCATGTATTGTGTTCAGTATTCCACCACAACGAAGGTTTGTTGGTTTATATGTGTTTTCAATATTTTCTTTTACAGGCTTGAATTTTGAAGCCATCAAACTGTGGAGAGTGACATTGATCACGCCCACTCAGTGGTATACTCTTGCCACTAGTTGGTAAGAACGGAGCCCTTCGTGTTCTAATTAGGTCCTGATGAATGCCCTGGACCCAACTGGGCCAGCACGGCAGAAACATGTTGACCTTTCACATAACGGTTAGGGGACATTAATTCCCCATATACCGTCATCTGATTTTAATATCATATAGTTACCTTTCACATTAAAAACACGTCAAGGATAACTATAATGATTTTTAACCACACTCACTTATTTTTGGGCCCCCACTTAGTTTAGAAGTGCATCCCTGTCGTCAGGTGTATGCCCGCCCTCTATCAAACCAAGGTTTTAGAGGGCGAGGACTGGTCAATGATGAAGCATGACACCAGGTGGTGTGTGAGACCAGTCCGTTACATTTTGTGAGATGTCTTCACTCACAGTATAACCCAAACCTCACAGTGGTCACTGAGTTAGGAGCAGCTTTTTGTGGTTAACATTGTTTGAACATTTTCACCATCTGAGGGATCAATAAAGAGGGGACGACTTTTCTCCCAGATCTTTACCAAACTCTCCTCCAGTTCTCCCACCAGAAGCTTTCAAGCTCCTATTTTGCCCTTAAACAAAGATTAACTTGCCTGTGTCTGTTTGGTTATCTCACATAAAAAGCTTCACAAAATCAATATACATGTGTACCTAGTCCTGTCCCTTCAAATCAGCTTGAATTCTCGAAAAGCATTTATCGGTCTGAATCCATAAAAGCCTGCTCCAGTGCTTTTATAATAAACCAAATGCCTGGTCTGTTAACACATTCTGAAAAGAAGGCAATGCAAATATTCTTCCTCAATGCTAAACAAGCTGGAAGAAAAGAGGCACTGTTATTTTAATAGTGGTGGCGACCCTCCTTTATTCTGGTACCGTTGTCTTAAAGGCTGCCCATATTTACTTTGTGTACCCCTGTAAAAAGCACTGCATTTGTGTTGCCAGGAGACCTATACAGAATCTAACAATTAGGATGTTATCAGAATGCCACGTAAGGTGCACTGTCATTTCTACATTTACCTTTTGTGATACCCATTTCGAGTAGATTAGCATTTGATCACCTGGCGCAATCAATGACAATCACTCAAATGGGCACCACTCCAAATTTCTAAAAGCAGATCCTCGAGAACTATAATGGAAGCAGGAACTTTAACACAACGCGCAGCTTCTGCAAGTTTACTTATTTTACTCCTTGTGCCCATTATTTAAATCAAAACACTGGTTCACCTCCACTTAGGGTTGGTGTTCTGGGTCCCACTCATTCACCGACATTTTTACCAGATAATGAGATGTTGGTTAGGCTCAGGGGCAGGTGCTCTGCACGAGCAGATTCCACTCCCTGACCTTTGGAACTCATTGCCTGGACCCATCATGCTTTGCGGCGCTACTCTAAGCACCCAGTGCCAGCACAGGCTGTGCACCTCGTGAGCAGGGCCTGGAATCAGAGTATGTGTCTACCTGAGTTTCCGCCTCTGCCCAGTGGGCTATGGGGCAGGCAGGCCTACAGCAAGTTCCCAGGGAAATCAATACCAGAACAAATTAGAAAGGTAATATGAGGTCGGGGAGTTAAGTCGCTCTCACAAACCATCCTTTTATAAAGACAAATAAACATAAAATATAACCAAAACAGTTACCGTAAAAATATATACTGGAAAAGATCGCTCACCTAACCTCAAATGTCATTTTATTAAGAGGCTGCCACTGGACCACCTATTCGGCCAGTGCAGGTGCAGATCGGTGGGGGAAAAAAACTCTTTAGGAGCAGTGAACATTTTTACCACAAACTAACATTTTCTAGAAGCAAGTTGTCACACGTCTGGGAAGCCTAGCCACTGCTGCAACATAAATAATAAACAGAACATAAAATTGGCCGTGGACGAGGAAAGAAAATAGTCTGTGTGTGTTGATTTTTATAAATAGATATCTAGGTTAATCACTTGTGAATAGTCCAAGCCACAATGGCTGCCAGAGGTATGTCCCTCCATCAAATGGCACAACTGTTATGGCTTCCAGTGCACCTTCGATTGGTCCTCTCCAGAATGCTCACCAAAACGGTCATGGCTTCTTTTGAGCCACCAGAAGGCCACATCCCACCCCAAGTCATTCCTTCTTAATGTTCTCTGGGCTGATGCCAAACAAACCCTTGGGCTTCTTGGTCTGGTGGGTTTTTATGTGCTTGGACAAGTGGTCGCTGCGCATGAACCGCTTGCCACACTCCTGACACCCGAAACGCTTCTCACCTGTGTGAGTCCGCAGATGACGCTGGAGCTCGTCTGAGCGAGTGAAGGTCTTGCCGCAGAAGATCCAGTTGCAGACAAAGGGGCGCTCGCCAACGTGCCACCGCAGGTGTGCCTTCAGGTGCGATGTCTTGCCGTAGACCTTGCTGCAGCCTGGCATGTGGCAAACATGGAGCTTCTTCTTGCCAGGCTCCTCAATGCCAGTTGAAGTCTGGCAATTGGGGCACTTGCACCTCCGACATCGCCGGGCTGCACTTAATAGGTTCTTAGAGGAGTTCTGCAGCAGGGCTGTGATTTGGGGTTGTGGTCCCAGGACCAAGGGTCTTCCCAAGTGGAAAGAGTGGAGATTGTTAGGATTGGTCTGCTGCAGGTTCCACCAGTGGGAGTCCTCCATGTGCCCAGCAGTGAAGTGCCGCTGTGTAAGGCCTGCTGAACTCTGCATGAAGGTGGAGTAGTCTTGTAGCATACCAGGGGGCTCCTGGAGATGGTAAGAGGCCCCAGCTTGGACTTGGGAGGCCAGAACTTTCACTGGTGATAGTTCAAAGGAGTAGGCTGTAGGGTCAGCTGGCGGTGTCAACGGTAGGTCATGAGGGCCCACCTGCTGAATGTACCCCCCAGAGTACTGGGCCTTTGGCGCCCCAAATGCTACAGCATGGGCACTCATGCTTCCCTGGCCCTCATTGCTCCAGAACTGGAACATCCCAGCTGTGGTCCCCGTGTTCTCATAGGTGATGGACGCGTACTCAGCCATGGAGGGGGCAGCAGGTCGAACTTGTCCGCAGGTCGCAGCTAGAAACGCAATAGAGGGTTGAAGCACACCTTCCGGAGAGCAGTTAGGGGTTCTGTCCTGGTGCAAAGAAACAGAAAAGAAACGTGAGTTAAAGTAATTTTGCATTTCTATTGTCTTTACAATCTTGGCTTAAGAAGAGATTGATAGTTAGAATGCAGCAGCTAGGCTGATCCTCAAAATCCCAAAAAGAGAGCACATATCTTAGCATCGGAGATCACTTCATTGGCTCTCAATTGAGAAAAGATGCATTTTCAAGTCTCTTTCCTACTGCCGCACATGGAGAAGCATGCTGAGCATTACATCTCGGCTCTTTCAAAGATGCACCCCAATCAGAGCACTACGCTTCACCTCTGCTTTTCTAGTTAAAGTGCCTAAACTCAGGCAAGCCAGGATAGGAGGTAGTGCGCTCGCAGTGGTGACAGCAAAAGCAAGGAATGCTCAGCCCATCTCACTCAGAGCAGAAAGCCACCGGATGCCTTTTAGAAAAGCTCTCAAAATGTTTATTTGAACCATTCCGGCTCAGATTTATTCATTATCGGTATCAGCGCCAGGAAACCTTTGGGTATTAGCGCACTTAATAAAACCTAAAAACAAACCTAAAATCTAGACAGCCTCAATTGCCCAGAACTCTTAAGCTGATAACTGGAAACAATACTCCTGACTTGACCTCCACAACTTAATACATTTCTCAAGGTGAGGCTTCCAGAGTTGGGCACATTACTCAAATTAATGGTTTATACAGTGGTTTTTTAACAACAATTTTTGTGGTGGTTACACCCCCAAAGCTCGGTTTCATGGCAGAATAGTTCACCCAGTCCAGGTGTTCTTTTCTGTGTCTTTTTATTTGTAGTCCTGTTTATCTGACTTTTAATTGAGGGTTATTTGTACCAGAATCCAGAGGAAAAAGCAGACTGTTTACTTTCAGAGAATTGGAAACCCAGGAGCTATCCTGTTCTCCCTAGGCACCACAAGATGTTCCTGTATCTCTGTATTAACTTGCCACACCTCTTGGAGCTTTTAGGGTGCCAAACTCCAGTCATGGAGGTTCACCAAACACATTTGCTTCCATAAAGCTATACTAGAGCTACATGTTGTGTATTATGCTGCTATCTAGTAACTGTATTTAGAAAAGCTTTCTCAAACTGAGAGCTTAATTTACAAAGCTATTTGCTCACATACACCTAGCATATGCAAAGAACAGTATTTTCATTAGCAAGATCATCACCCCATCTTGATGCAACTCCAATTGCTCCCCTTGCCGGCAGCGGCATCTTTAAAGGCAGTTGCATCATTTACAAAGCCATCTCCCGACCAGCACCTCTGTTTATCTTGCAGACAAGATCACCATCTATGGTGGTTCTCTGCACACCTGCAACCAGGACACCAGCAGTCTGAAGACTAAGCAGTGTAAAAAAGAAAGAAACACGACAGCAGGCCTTTTCCACCTATGCAGGCAGGATCTGAAACAACATCCCTGGATCCATCAGGACCGCCCATCGGTGCTCCTGTTTAGGAAAGAGTTGCCTTTTTAAAGAACACTACACCATAATGCATTAACCAACCACAACCCAGCATCCTCTCCTATTACTTGTTGACTTTATGCTCATCTTTGACCAGGTCCAATCCTACTCTTCCTCTCGGCTAGGTTTGCACCTTAGAAATACAACACACATACATTAACACATTTCTGATTCACAAAATCAGAATGCCGAGTTTTGCTTTTGTGAATGGATTTACCCACTTGTAAAATTCTACTAGTATGGAGTAATTTCAAGGGCGAGCAAATCAGTGTATGGATACCTTCAAAAAGTAGTGAACACCCAGCCCTTTTGCAAGTAGATTGCCGCCCTGAAAACAATCGGATTTATCTCTGACAACTCCGAGAGTATATCACCTTAAATTATAGGGACCCTGACATCCAAATTTGGTGTCGGTGCCTTCCCAGTGAGGAAACTATTTTCCCCTTGGAGGAAGAAAAAACTATTAACCATTGCAACTATGTTACATTTATAACTGCACAAGTGTTGGCTTCCTCCTTCTGTTTGGATAAATGGCTCCACATTGGAAAACTCCTGAAAACATGCAACTGTTATAGGTTTAGAAGTCTACTTCAGAAATTCTTGGTGACTTCCAAGAAAGTTGGGAATATGGTTGTATGAGTAACCCTACCTCCGTGCATAGCCCTAACTTTCCCCTTTGCACCTTGTGATTATGTCGAAAGAAATCTAAAAGGAAGTAATTACATAGTTGATACCCTGAGCTTCTCACGGTCACAGCATGGAGGAATGCAGTTTAAATACTCCCTAATCTTTCATTAAATCCTAAACTTTTGGGGATCAGAATAAAGTCCTGAAGAGTCTGCAGCTCCCTGCATCCATTACAGAAACAGTTGTTTTAAAATTAGGTGTATTATTAAACATGCGGATAGCAAACCTATTCATAAGTAGCAGAAATTACATTGATTTAACAGTAGGATCGGATGGACTCGATCCATATTAAATATTCAAGATGGCACAAGGCACATTTACGTAAAAGAAATCCAGAAAGAAATCTGTTATAAGGTCTGTGAGTGATCCTGAAAATTGGATAGGAATCCAGCCTATCCAAACCAGGTCCATGTCAGACTTTGACTATATCACCATAAAATACATTTATAAATCCTCCAAATATTTACTTCCATGTCATTTCAGACGGAAAGGACAGGAGTGTCAGATAACTGTTTTAGGTTATAATTAACGAGTCCCCCCTTCTCAGCTTCCAAGAAGCGTTTACTAACCTTAACAATTACATAACCCTAACTTTTTTGCAAAAGCCTTGACAACTTTTACAACTTTGAAAATAAGCGTAGTGCATGCAAAAAATGGTACTTAAAATGGTACATTTTGATAAAGTTGAGCCGATGTGTCTTTAATTCTCAGCTAAAACAATCAATCACTGTTACAATAATATTTCGTGTGGATTTTTTCAGCAACTCTCCAGTTGGAAAGAGGAACAGATTTTAAAAATCTGCAACTTTTCTATTTCACCGCCATAAAAGTCTATCAAGCCAATGCCACCAATCACTAATAAATGACTTTGAGGCTCAGATCACCACTTTAAATCTGGTCCCTGCATTTCCAAAGTAGTCAATTGTTCGATCCTAATAGACAGTTTTGTGCGTTTTTTGCAAACTCGCCGTGTTTAGACTGTGTAATCTTTACTTTGTATTACTTACACTTGTTATTATGTTCATTGCATGTTTGCCCCAAAAGTTTTTCTTCTAAAAATTGCATGCTGTTAACGCCACAACTAATGAATGGCTTTACCAATCCCTATTTTCAGGGACTGCGGCGTCCAGAATGCTAAAAATTGCATCTCTCATTAAATCTTGTGGTAATCTTTGCCTCAGCGGTCTCCGATGAGGTACAGTGGGTCCCAGAATTTACAAAGTGTTCGCCCAGCCATCTCTGGACTTGAGTAACCCTGGGTACACTAAATTGCCACATAAATCTGCGAAATAGTCATGGACCTCCGCCCGCCCCCCCTCCCTTCCACCCCACCCTTCCACCCCACCCAGCACACACAATGAATGGTCCATAAAATAAAATAAATTAATAAGCTTTACAAAGAGGAACAGATGCACTCACCATATCACAGTGTAACCCGGACCACAAACCCTGCATCTCCTGGAAACGTACTCCGGTGTTTCCAGTCATGTCCAGGATTGAAAGCAGACACTTTCAATTCAACCTATAATAAACGTAGTTTGTAAGTGCCCACCTCCAAAAAGGATCTCGAATAAAGGTGTGCGGCCAAAGGTTGCTGTAGTGAATGCGTGTCCACTGCCCAGGTGTGCTGCCGATAAACACAATCCGCCATGTCCCGGGGTCTGGGAATGGGATGATCACGGACCCCCCATTTCCCCGAGTGCCCCCTCTCCCCCCAAAAGGGAAGAAAATAGGGTCATCCACACTGCAGTCCCTACTGTGCGAGCCCTCCTGGCTGGGACCAGAGCTCCTCACCTGCTCCTTGTTCCAGGGAGGAGGGGCTGATCTGGCAGGAAGCCGAGGGATTAACCACCGATTGGAGGCAGGGAGGGGGGAACCAATGAATATTTTCACACCAAACAAATTCCGCGCTCCATGTGTCCCCTCCCGACCTCCGAGGATGTCAGGTGACAGCAAACTGTGAAGCGAAAGTAACGCCCTTCCCCAGATGCCTGGTGTGCCTAGAAACTGATGAGACACTGGCATTTTTATTTGAAAAAAAATATGCGTCCCGGCTGCTTGAAAGGGAAGGTGTGTGCTCAAAATCTAGCACAGAGAGGAGCCGATGAGTGACGGGCCAGAACAAGAGTAAACCTGGCTGTTATGGAGCGCATGGCGTGGCCTGGGCTTCCTGGGTGGACACAGAGGAGCAACAGTTCTGATGCAGGGGGGCTTATTTACAAGCCTCTTGTGCCGCCGATGCGTCACTTTTAATATGGGAAAAAGTGACGCACCGGCGGCGCAAGAGGCTTGTAAATAAGCCTCAGGGTTCGTGCTGAACGCTAGTTTGTAGGGATGGAGGAAAAGGTGAGAAGAAAAGGTACAGCGACCGTGAGTCAACACGGTATGACGTTGTACGCAAAACTTCAAGTCCCATAATACAACATGCTGAGCGACAACCCAGGACTGCTTTACGGCATCACACATGAGGCGGGGTCTCTTGGCATCTAAGCTCATGTGAACCAGGTGGAAATCGTTTTACATTGACAAATGTATCCAAAACGTAGCGCAGGTCCCTATTTTTCAAGACTGCGCCAGGGTGCATCTTTGTGTGGCCAAGATATGATCATGCAAACAGGTGTGCGCCTAACAGGCGTTACTTCCGGGTGTGAAATCCGCACCTGGGGCACCCTTCGGCCTCATTCTTCTTAAAATTTTACATTGTTCCCAACAGGCCTCGGGTCATGGACCGCTAGTCCGTCCTGTTTTTTTTCGGTCGATAGTGCACTGGATTCTGGGACTTGTATGCTCGTTTCTCCTAAGCGGGGTGGGGGGCCTCTATGTTCCAGCGTGTAGGCTGCTGTTTGCTGAAAGAAACTTAGCAGAACTATCTGCAGAACAATACTGGTTCAAGTGGCCGCACATTCCGCTAGGGCGTGAGGGCTCAATGAAATCCTTCTGGCCATGACCCAGCTTTTAAAAAGGCGCCAATACACGTATTTTTTCCCTCCTTGAGAAACCACAATTTGAGCGCCACCCCAATCGATCAATTGCGTTTGTAATCATTAATCAGCTAAAATAAAGAAAATACTTTGGAAAGCTAAATATAAATTCCACATAATTACACTACCAGCTAGCTAAAAAGGGAGTATAGAAATTAACTCTTGAAAGAAGTGATATTTTGATGAGGCTGAAGAGAATCTCCTGAGAAACATTTCCCACTGAATCCTCTTGTATTCTGAGAGTGGCGCACAATATCACTGTTCTAAATGTAGCACTAACACCATTAGGAAGTTTTCAAGGACAGGGTGGTGAATGCAGGGAACTCCGTTCGAGCTGGACCAGTAACAGAATCCATGAGGCCTAAGGCAGGGCAGTCATCATAGTGTTGGAGACAGGCAAGGCTGGCGGATGAGTGTGCGAGGTGGCAACAGATAATAATATGGGAAGACTCATATATAGTCATATACGCATGTAATGCAGTCAAAATCTTGAGCAAAGTCAACCGCTGGAGGCTCGGTGCATCCTGTAACTGTGACATAGGAGCAGAAAAGGAAGTAGACAACACACGTTCTAAGTCCACTATATACATTTGAGTAGCAGTCCCACTGAATAAATACAACCCACCGCCAAAGCACTGAGGAATAAATAATGCCTAAAAGCACCAAGTAAAATGAAATACTTAAACTAGCCGGAGTCTCAGTGAATATGTAATGAACCACATTCCAAGTGAAAGGGATACAATTGACCCATATTTCTCTGAAATGTTCCCAACATACCAGCAAACTGAGTTAAACTGAAACAGTGTAACCCAGCTCTTGTGACGGAAGGAAAGAGAGAAAACAAGTTGCATCCGTCTGACGAGCCACTGTTCTGAGGGTGGTAAGTCCTCCAAGTCCCTCTGCCTCCTTCGGTTGGCCATATTTTGACTGGGACCTATTGCCATATCAATACATTTACAACGTGTCTCAGTCTGTGTCAGCAAATACAATGCACCCCAACCGAGAATAAAATGCATACAATGCACCACCAATTACAGCGCAATACATACAATACCCACCAATCTCCATGGACACCATGCAAAAGATAAGGAAAAACAAGAACTATTGATAACTGGATTACCAAACAACATTTGTCATTAACTTAGACCACATAATCAGATCTTAAGGCTTTCTCTCATTGGCTAGGATCAGTTTGTGTTGTATTAGAAGAGTAACACTTGGAAGCCTTTGTAAAGAACCTATTTGAAGAACCTGTTAGGTCAGTAACCCGGTCACTGAAACATCCAAACAAATACACCACGAGCAGACGAGGCATTGTTTCCAAATGAGCGAGTACAGATTGAATGAAAGGTGTCCAAACTATCTGCCATGATTACTAATAGGACCAGAAATGTAGAACAGAACATATATTTAGGCTAAGAAATGCATAAAAATGGAATCCAAAGTAGGAGCAAACTATGCAGTAACTTTCAAGAAATATAAAATATCAAGCGTGGGTCTTTGAAACCCGAGGTTTTGATGTTTCCCCACCAGGAAGTGTAGAAGTACGGTGGGAAGAGCTGCCGGTGCTGTCTCTTTCACAGTGCAGCAGTCCTCCTGACAAGAGAGGGGCATCCCAACTAAACGCACTGGAGTACTGCATGGCCCCCGTATATTTACAGTGCACGTCAACTCTAAATGTACAGATTTTGTTCCTCACCACAGCTGTTGCACCTTGAGTGGTGCACCGTCCACACTTCTCACGTCACCCTTGTACTCAAGTAGTAGTGACTCATTGAGACATACTGCACTGAAATGTTGAGACGCTGAGTCATTTTCAATTGAGAGAATGCCAATTCTGCAGAACATATACTGCCAACCCAATAAACATATAACAGCCCTGCTCAGGAGTACTCCTGCTGCTCCCTTTACACGTGTAGCACCATATATGAGAAATGTCGGCACGAACAAATAAAAAAAAGTCAAGCAGCACAGCAGAAACTTGCTGCTTCTGTCTAATGTAAGTGTCTCAGACTGCTTCAGAAGGGCTAGCAGGCAGCGTCCATGAAAAGTACACCAGCCAAGGAAAAGTCTTATTACTCTGGCCTATTTCATTTAGAGCCGCCCTGCTGATAAATGCTGTGTTCTCCAAGACGGTACAGAGCCATGCTGACGAGCGTTGCAGAGGTGATGGTACTGGACTATCAGAAATATAGCTGCCAGACAAGAGGGGCTTCTGCCCTGCCATAAACCAGCAGCCAGCGCCTGCTTGTTTGCGCTTGAGGTGTCTAAAGATCGAACAAACATACATATCTGGGTTTCTTCCGGGTTATGCACGGACTTTAGACTGAACAAGCCTGAAACAGTGAGCAGAGACTCCCTCTCTGTTTCCGTATGTTGCCTAACATTCGTGCATTAACCAGCAGAAATTCCGAGTTATATGTTTGAACTTCAGACAACTCAAACGTAAAAAAAGGTGTTCTGCTCTGCGCAGCGCCATCAGTATGCGCACCCTGGTGCTGTAAAGAATCTCAGCTAAGAAGTGCACGTACCGAAGTGCCGTACTACCTATCCAAAGTGCAGCAGCCTGAGAAGCCCTTCGGCCTAACAACTCCACAGCACCCTGGCGCTGCCCAACAACTCCACAGCACCCTGGCGCTGCCCAACAACTCCACGGCACCCTGGCGCTGCCCAACAACTCCACAGCACCCTGGCGCTGCCCCGTTACCGAGCAGCCTGTCGGGTTTCCGATCGCTCTTCGGAAGCCAGCACCAGGTGTCCCCAGTTTAGGCATCAGCCTCGGGACGGGCTTCATCCTGTTTACGCAGCTCCTTGTGTGCCTCTAAGCGCCAGGGGTTACAATGCTGGAGAGGCGCGTAGCAAGGGTCACATTAAAACATCAGAAACCCGAAAGGTGGGATATTTAAAATCCGATATGAGAGCATATTCAGACTTAAACTCCACAGAATACAAGTGATTTGTTTTGAGAGAGAAATGAAAAAAGATGCGCTCAGATAAAGAATGGCTGCAGCCTGGCTCCTTACGGTCACATAACTATGGCCGAGCACCCAGTCCCGTGCGCTCTTCATGTATCCCCGTAGCACGAGAGTGCTTTCACACAGCCCAAGTGCACAGCAAATGTCAAAAACTGAAACACACAACAAAATACACGGGTCTGAAAAGGTACACTTCTAAAGTTACTAAAGCGTTGACACATTTTATAGATGTTTTTTTCTGGGCCTTGATGTAGAATACACTGTAAGAGGGCGAGAAAATGAGGGGACAATAGGGAATCTGTCAATTGTAGATGCTACTACCTACTTTAGAGGAGCAGTATAGGTACGGAAGTGGACCGCCCCCCCCCATTCCCCTCCCCACCACCAGTTGTATCAAAATGCGTCTAGAATTCAGCTACACAAGGCTTCCAAGTACACCAACAACCACTGTACCGAGCGCCCTTCCCCGAAATGCAGTACAGCTCGGACACAGAGCCACCTGCACTGATACGAAGCGCACCGCACATCGAATTAAGAAAAGTCCCTGCTCTGTTGAATATGACCACCACCCAATGACCTTAGTCAAGAAACTGAGCGGCTCCGTTTGTGTATTTTAGTGTGTCTTCAAGCTGCTGACAGTGAATATGTACTACTGGTTCAAGCTTGTGTAACGTAACTGGTGCTCATGTAAAGCGCTCCAATACCTTCGGGTCGAGTTCGCGCTATATAAATCTGCTAAAAAAAAACTAAAAAAACCTGGTTGCGCTACAGCCCGCTGCTCGTGAACATGCAAATATAAAAATAAAATGCATTAATAAGGGAAAACCTACTTGATCAAGCAGACGCTATAAAAATACACCCCAGTCAGATGGGCTATGCAATGAAATTCTATAGAAGACAAGTATTTCCGGGACTGTGTGTTTTGGATCATTTCCCGATCGCCCTGGGCATTTGAATACTTTTGTGTGCACACTGACCTGTAAAAAGCTCTGTAGAAGGTGATCCGCTCTCTGCTGGGCTATGGCCGCCATGAGTGTCCAAACAACAATTAAGGCTTCATTTGCACAGACTCCGCTGCTGAAGTTCCCTCGCTGCGATGTTCCCAGCAGCGAGTCAGCAGCCGGCACCCAGCGTGTCTCCTCTCTGCCTCCAACCAACACTGTTCAGATGCACTCCCTGCCCAAGAACTTTTCCCTTTTTTTCTCTCCCTTATTTGCACAATTTAAAGGGGGGTCCCGTCTCAGCCAATCAGGAGTGAGGACCCGGGCTCCCTTTGAAGTCAGAATGGCGCAACCAATCATTAAAATAGATTGAATTATTTCAAAGGGGATCTGGCGTTTTTTCCTTCTTTCTGGAGACGGTGCGACCCCCTGCCGGGGGGGGGCTGCTTGATATGCGAAAGAGCTGGCTTGGGGGCTGCGAGATCGGGCGGCAGAGGGAGTCGTTTGCGCTCCCTACCTCGCAACTCGCTCCTTGAAAATAAACCCACAGATATATATGAGCGCCCACTTCTTTTGATTTAGTTGATGCCAACTCGGAAGCCTCTCATCACACCGCTTTCCAAACAAAATAGTAAAACATCACGTGTGTAATGAGCAGTCTAGTGGTTGCCGGCCGCCGCCGGATGTAACGCACACGCGCTCCCGTCGGTGGGCGGGGCGCGCTAATAAAAGGGAGGGGCGTGCCCGCTCGGGGGCAGTCCTCCAGTTACACAGCAACGCGGAGTGCGCTCCTTATTGCGCTGCATGCGGCGCACCCCGCGGCCCGCGCTATAACGCCGCCCATCACATTGGCGACGAGGATCGGACGACGCCCACGCCCCCACACGTGAGCGCCGACTGCCTGAGGGCGCTACCCGGCCCGACAGCGCAGCGGCCCCAACGAGGCCCCACAACCCTACGCCTGCAACAGAGAGCACACCCACGGCCTGAAGCCATCGGTAAGGCGCGCACCCAGGGGCCCCAAGCAGTGAACACGCACAGATAGCGCCCCTGCCATCGTCTGGCCCACGCTGGCCCAGCAACCTCGCTGTGCAGGCCCCAAGCGCCATTGCCGCCTCCAGTCGCCCTACAGGGACCCCACGCTCTGCCGTAGCGCCACATGGGAGCAAGAGAGAGCGGCGGAAGGGCTCGACAACACGGCACACCCTAACAGGGAACAACCAAGGGGAGGAGTGAAACGCGACGGAAAGGAGGAGAAGCAAGGCAGGCTGCCACTCCGAGCATAAGGAGAGTAGACGCAAGAGCCAACGGCGCGACACCCCCTAAGACAAGGATGGGTGATAACCCAGACAACCAACAGGCACAGGCACAGATACGTGTCGTCACCCAGCATGCACCCACAGGAGTTCTGCCCCCATTCAGCGAGGCAGCGGACCCTACAACTGCATCCCCACGATGGAGAACGTGGCTGGGCCGCCTCGAAAATTACTTCATAGCCACAAGGGAAACGGAAGGAGCCGTCAAGCGCTCGCTCCTACTTCACTACGCCGGCGAAGAGGTATACACTCTATTCAAACACCTTCCGAGGACGGGAGGCCCGGCGGATTACGATGCAGCGGTGGCCGCGCTCAATGCGCACTTCGATCCCCAACTAAACAGAGACTATGAACGGTTCAAACTGCGGCAGGCGAGACAACGCGAAGGGGAATCGATTGATGCATTCCACGCAAGGCTGAGAGAGCTAGCAAGTACCCATCTCGCCGATGAACGAGCGGCAGAGGAGATTCGGGCCCAGCTAATCCAAGGGGTACGCAGCAAGATTTTGAGAGGACTCATTCTGCGGCAGCCTGACATCCCCCTGAACGATATCCTGATCATGGCCCGATCACCACGACTTATCAGCCGCCCGAGCGGAAGAAATGGACCTAGCGTTGACACGCACAACTGAGAAGAGCGCAACCGTCAAGACGGAGAGAACCGACGCCATCACCACGCGGGACAGGAGGAGCAGGCCTCGGGACCACCCGCCCCAGACCCCGAGAGGTCAGTGCGGATACTGTGGGCATGAAGAACACCCACCCCACAAGTGCCCCGCCCAAGGAAGACGTGCACCAACTGTGGGATACCAAACCACTTTGCATCGGTGTGCCGGAGAAGAGACCAGAGGAGGGAGAGAAGAGGAGCCAAGCCAGGACGCAAGCTGGTGAGACAGCTGTCACACCTGTCACTGTCATCGTCCCAAGGGCGGCAAAAGGGCGACCGAACACCATACCAAGCCGAAGGCTCATCCAGCGAGGATGACGATGGTGAAACCTATCTAGTATCATTCACGCAAGCACTGAAGAAGCGAAGAAGGCCCCAGCCCACGTGCACGGTGAAGATTGCGGGGTCAGAAGTGCGCGCAGTAATTGACACTGGCGCGTCAGTAAACGTAATGGGCATCCAACAATATAATCAGCTGAAGCCCAAGCCCGAGCTAAAACCATCCAAAACCAGAATATTCGCGTATGGAAGCAACACACCCCTACCAGTCCGAGGCAAGATGACAGTACCCATACGGTCAGAGGAGAACGAGATCACGGCCGACATCCACGTGATCAACCAAGAGGCCGATACCCTGTTAAGCAGCCACGCTGCAGAAGACCTCCAACTAGTAATGTTCGCAAGGAGTGTACAAGCAAACCAGACCAAAGAGCTGTTAGACCAGTTCGCAGATCTGTTCCAAGGACTGGGCCGGATCAAGAGAGCACCAGTCCAGCTCCACATTGACCCATCTGTTCCACCAATGGCACTACGACACAGGAGAATACCCTTCCACCTCAGACCCCTTGTGGAACAAGAGCTACAAAAGTTGGAGGACCAAGGGGTCATCGAGAAAGTCTCAGGACCTACACCATGGGTGTCCCCCATGGTGATTGCCGAGAAACCCAGACAGCCAGGGAAAATCAGGCTGTGTATAGACATGCGCCTCCCCAACAAGGCCATAAAGCGAGAACGTCACATCACGCCAACGATGGACGACATTGTGGCCGACGTCAACGGATCTCGCTGGTTTTCAAAACTAGACTTGAACGCAGGATATCACCAGCTAGTCCTCGCCAAAGAGAGTCGATACATAACTACGTTCAGTACCCACCTGGGGCTGCGGAGATACAAGCGCCTCAATTTTGGAATATCGTCCGGAGCGGAGGTGTTTCAGGACGCAGTAAGAGAGATCCTAACAGGCCTACCCGGGGTGTTGAACGTGAGTGACGACATCCTTATCCACTCGGAAACTGCGGACGACCACTACCGGCACCTCAGGGCAACGCTGAAGCGGTTACGAGATCACGGCGTCACGCTACACAAAGAGAAGTGCCTCCTGTTTCAGAAACAAATAGAATTCTTCGGGTACCTATTTAACCAGGAAGGGATTCAAGTAGACCCGCGGAAATCCCAGGCGATCAAGGACGCCCCAGCCCCTGCAACAGTATCCGAGGTGCGAAGTTTCCTAGGAATGGCCACATACTGTGGCCGATTCATCCCCGACCTGGCCACCATAGCCGAACCACTCCGCAACCTCACCAGAGCCGACGCCATGTGGAAGTGGGGAATCCTGGAGGAAACAGCATTCCAGAGCATCAAAATGGCCCTTTTGGATCACACCACTCTAGTATACTTTGACCCGGCCAAACAAACAGAGATACTCGTTGACGCCAGCCCGGTGGGACTAGGAGCAGTACTCACACAAGAACAAGAACCTGGCAGGTGGGCAGCCCTGGCATACGCCAGCAAGGCGCTCTCACCCATGGAGAGGCGGTACGCACAAATTGAAAGGGAAGCCCTGGCCATCCGGTGGGCCTGCCGGCATTTCCACCTGTACATCTGTGGCCAACCCTTCAGAATGGTGACAGATCACCAACCACTGGTGCCACTGTTTCGAGGGTCGGCACCACACCCTCCCCCGAGGATTGAACGGTGGGCCATTGGGCTACAACAATACGAGATGGAAGTGATCTACCGCCCCGGCGCCAAGAATCCCGCTGACTTCCTCTCGAGGCACCCAGCCCCACTCCAGGACCAAGACGAAGAAGCGGGAACCGACGACTTGGAGTGCCACCTCAACATGCTATCCACAGTAACATGCCCGAAAGCCCTGATGTTAGAAGACATCGCCACAGCCGTGGAGAGCGACCCGGTACTGGCTAGGGTACGGACAGCCGTCCAAGGAGGTCACTGGACTCAATTCCTGCAGTCAGCCAATGACTGGGCCGGCCCCGAGAAGGAGAGCCTCCTAAAGATGTGGAGGGTTAGGAACGAACTGAGCATTACACAAGGAGGGGTCGTGCTCAGAGGATCCAGGATAGTGATACCGTCCCCCCTGCAACACCAGGCGACACAACTAGGACACCAAGGGGTCGAAAGAATGAAGGCCCGAATGCGAGAGAAGGTCTGGTTTCCAGGGCTGGAGACCCAAGTTGAGGAAATCGTGAAGAGATGCCCGGCATGCCAACTGACCAGTGCAGCCGAGAGACCGGCACCAATACAAACCGAGGAACATGGAAAGACTCCATGGGAGAGAGTGAGCATTGACTTCGGGAGTTTCCCCGACGGGCGAGTGACGCTGGTGATGATCGACAGTCACTCGAAATACCCTCTAGTAGAGGTAGTCCGCTCTACCGCGTTCTCTCAAGTGGGCCCTGTACTGGAGAAGATGTTCGCCATGTTTGGGTGCCCGGAAGAAATCAAGAGTGACAATGGGCCCCCTTTCCAAGGCAGCGAGTTCCGCGACCTCATGCAGAGACATGGCATAAGACATCGCCGCATCACTCCCCAGTGGCCCCAAGCCAATGGGGAGGCTGAGAGGTTCATGAGAACGCTCAACAAAGCGTTGCGCATCGCCACCCTGGAAGCTGGAGACCCGGAACTACACCCACAGTCCTTCCTTCGGGAGTACAGAGGCACCCCGCACAGCACTACAAAGTGCACGCCATGGTCCCTGATATTTAACGGTATTCGCCGGGACGGGCTCCCAGTCTGCCCAGGATGGACCCCGCCCCCGTACCATGCGGAAGAAGTAGCCGAGAGGAGAAGGAGGCAGAATCTGGCCGTGAGCAAGAGCCGGGGAGCAGCACTCCGAGAGATCCGCAGGGGAGACTCGGTACTCCTGAAAGACCGGAGGCCAGGCAGCAAGTTTCGGACTAGGTACGAGCCGGGCCACTGGACGGTGGTCGATGTAAAAGGTACCATGGTTACGGTGGCAAGAGGAGACGAGCGAGTAACAAGGAACGTATCTTGGCTCAAGAAGATACCGGAGCCTAGGGTCACCCTAGAGGCCGAGGGAGACCAACACCCAGAGTGTCGGGATGACACCGAACAAACGGAGTCCTCGAGAGAGACCGAGCCGACATCAATGCCCACAACACCAGGAGCAGAGTGCTCGGGACCGGAGCCGCTGATCACCATCCGCAGCAACCCGGCGCCGAGTGGCTCGGAGCCAGCCGAGGCCAGCAGTGCCACCCAGGGTGGATGCCCTAGATACAAGCTACGAGAAAACCCCAGACCCAGCTCCCGACTGAGAGAATACGCATGTCAGGCGGTGGAGCAACCAGCCACTCGCGGAAGGAAAAGGACTGAGTTGGGATGGGATGTAATGAGCAGTCTAGTGGTTGCCGGCCGCCGCCGGATGTAACGCACACGCGCTCCCGTCGGCGGGCGGGGCGCGCTAATAAAAGGGAGGGGCGTGCTTGCTCGGGGGCAGTCCTCCAGTTACACAGCAACGCGGATTGCGCTCCTTATTGCGCTGCATGCGGCGCACCCCGCGGCCCGCGCTTTAACGCCGCCCATCACAACGTGTAACAAAGATTTTTTGGGGTGAAGTGGGGCTTGGGCTCCTGACTTATCAGTTGTCATTACTATTATGTTTTTTCCAGCGAGCGCCTCGACTACTGAAATATCACTTCTCTGTGCGCCAGCGGTGGCGGCTAGGGGGCCGGGGTGGGCGGAAAACAATGGAGAGATGGTGGTGGGGAAACGGTTATGATAAGTTATTTCAATATATGTGTAAAATGCCACCGTGTCTTTCCACCTGAAGGATGGCAACCCAATTGATTACATGGATGCAGGAATTAATATGGATGATTGAATTGATTCTTGCATGAATAGATACATTAATGGATAAATAAAAGCGTGAATGGATGAATACATTAATGACTGAATTGGGAGAATGAATGATCAAAGGTATATATGAAGATAGGTATATATTTAATAAAGAATTCATTTGTGAGTAAGGAAATAGATGAATGGATGAACGCATGACCGATTGATTACATTTGTATTGCACTCGAATGAGCATTGTCTGTACCTAATCTTGAAGAAACATTTAAAAAAAACAAATAGGCCTTAAGTGCCGATCTAAACAGTGAGTGTTCCTCTTCCAATAATATTGAGTTCATCAACGAATTCCAAAGTCGAGAGACAAGGTGTCAATTTCTAAATTTAGAAGCTTGAACTAGGGATTTTTTTTAGTGACGTGCATAGGGTCAGCCATTTTATCTGGTGCCCGAAAGTCCCAGAATTGTACAGAAGCGTCTGGACGAGATAAGACACGATATTCTACCCTTCCAGGGGAAAAACCTGCACGAAGGTCAGAAAAAAGCTCCTAGGCCATGGGTACTCACAAACATTTTCCCAGGGGCCACAAAATATGGTCTGTGGTGTGCCTGAGGGCCGCACGGATGCCAGCAGGATTGGAGTGGGGCTTTGCGAGCTGGGGTGTTGGGTAATGTGGGTGTTGGGGAAGCAAAGCATATACATGGTGTGGCCATTCCAAATGGCCCTCTAAATTATTCCCATAATCTCTAGAACTTTCATAGATTTGACAGTACTGTTTTAGGCAGTATCTGAATCTCTATCTCTCTACCAGCCTTCTCTACTTGCTATCACTACCACAGGAGAGTCAAGTGTAAAAAACAGAAGTAACCTCATAATTGAATTGGAATGAAATAAGAATAACACAATGTAAAATTTAAAAAAAAACTACGATCAGTCCTGGTTTCCCCACTTGACCAAATTGTGTTATCCTTGGCAATTGCTTTATTTCCCTTTGCCTCCTGTTTCTTCATTTCACATGTAAGAGCACCTTGAAATATATACATGCTCAGGATATTCATTGTACAAAACCTTCTATTGTGTTTGATTTTCCAAATTTAAATGATGTCCATGTATAATAAGAACCTAGGCCACCCAGAGGGTTCGACCGGACAACTGACTTGCCTCTTAGTTCACTACTTGCATTGTTGTCAGGGTGGGAGGAAGCACAAATGTTTCTACGTTCATTTTTAAAAAGTATCACTTTTCAAAAATACTTCTCAGTGCAACCATAGAATGATACATACTAAGGTAAAACGCGTCTGCCTGTTAATGAATAAATATTTTGAACGTTGAAGAGACTTTATCATTTTTGTACACATTTGTTGCAAGATGTCTTAAAAAATGACTGTCTTCCGAATGTTAAGTTGAGCAGGATACTTTTTTTTCTTTTACTTTAGTTAACTTGTCCGTTTATGTAACATCTTTCTGAAAGTTAGTGCTTTCTTAAGGAAACAGCAGCCCAGTGCGGTCGTTCAGCAGGGAGCTGCATGTGAAGGCCAGGAAGACCGCAAGTGGCCCGTGGGCCATACATTGAGTATCACTGCTCTAGGCAGATGTTTTGTCTTCCAGACAAAATGGAGAACCGACTTTACTCTATGCAACTCTAAATGAAGAGGGCACCTTCACATTTGGCATCCTGAGTGAGAGACGGGTGAAGACAATGAAATGCATGTGTGACACAATAAACACACAGATTTTTTCTTTTGCACAGTCAAGACCTGGAAGGAAAAATGGTCAGCTAATAGGAAGTAGAATACCTAAAATAGGAAGAACCAAAGATAAGTACGATCCCCAAGAAAAATCGGGTTGGAAATTAGGAGTCGAAAAAACAGAATGGGATCCTCCAAGTTTCAATCTCAAAATGGCAGAATACAGCAAATATAAAAGAAAGGTGACTCATATTATCTTCCATACTAGTTCCGAGGTAGAAACTGCAGTACTGAGTTGGCACACAAATGCTACTTTCTTGGAGTGTAGTCAGGGCCATTGGAATTATGTCACAGGAGAGGTCCAAATTATGCAGCAGGGTTGAGTAATTTATGCGGCAAGAAAAGGCAAATTATGCAGCATATTTTGTAATAGTATTACTTCATTATTTCGTCATTTCTAAACTCGGTAACACTCTGGGCATTGCATTATG
This sequence comes from Calotriton arnoldi, assembly GCA_963921515.1. Lineage (NCBI taxonomy): Eukaryota > Metazoa > Chordata > Amphibia > Caudata > Salamandridae > Calotriton > Calotriton arnoldi. Next base: position 400,602 of record CAWUFW010002570.1, on the reverse strand, counting down.
ATAGGAGTAATATAACACCCAAATATAGAAATAAGCAACAGAAAGGTGACCAGTCCAGCTTTGCAAAGGGCTTGCCACTGTGCAGCAATACATGTCGTTGTATTGTTAGTAACTTTTGAACCATTTGAGCAAGAAACATATTCTTTTGATAAAATGTGCACATTTTGCGACAAAAAATGTCAAATCAATAATTATGCAAAAATCGCTGCAGCCACACAATCGCATAATTTCAGTGGCCTTGAGTTTAGCACATGCTAGAGGTGCTTTGACAGTAGGGTGAAAACATTCCTTTAGGTCATTGCGGATATCATTTTCAGTCAGAGACTGCCAAAGCATGATGCAATTTCCTGTGCTGTAGTCTGGTTTTGCTTCCTTTGAACTAATTAAACTGACACACCTGGAATCAAACAGTGGTAGGTGAAAAGTTCTGGACTGGAGACAGTGTCCGTAGAGTTGGAGTAGGTAATTTCCAAATGTGATAGCTGGTGGGATTGTATCTGAAAAGCATCCTTCTGCAAGTTGTTATTCATAGCTTCAGCGGCAATGTGTGTTATCACGTTGTCTTAATGGCGTCTGAGAGTAGGGGGTGGCTAGAGTTACAGGAGAGTGACACATGGCCACTGTGTTCCAGCGAAGGCAGAATTGAGGCTTAGGAGGCCAGAGCTTCTGCCTAGCAGGAGAAGCCCCCAACCACTAGTAGCTGGGTTGCAGCAGGGCTATGCAAAGACTTGGCCACAGATCTCAAGACAATGGCGGCACCACATGGTAACTGCGCAGTGTCAACTTCTAGCTGTATGAAGCTGACATGTAAATACACTTACAGCTAGAGCACAAACATGACAATTTAACCACTATCACACAATTCCTAACCCAGGCGGTCCTCTTGTTGACGGAGGGATAATTAATTTAACAAAATCTAAGATTCTAATTTTTTGAGCAGGCAACCTTCAGCTGGCCCAATGTATTGATACCAGCTCCCCAAACTATCTGAAAAAAGGGCTGTGGAGATACTTTTTCCACAATGAATTTTCAATTTATTCTCAAGCCTACACAGTAGTTAAGGGTATCAATCTCTAGCTATATTTGCTTTGAAAAAAATTACCACTCCTCTAAAATGATAATTGAGTAGAGCTAACAAGAGCTATGGTCAGAGCATACCTGCACTGATATAATACAATGCACATCCCCTCCCAAACGATTCATTGCCTGGCTACAATGGGCACAGAGCCAGAGTCAACGTGTCAAAATATCTACAAGTGCAACCACATCATCCCTGGCCTGAAGGATCTTTGCCAGCTCCCAGTTTGACACCAGGATCAGATTTAAGGTTCTCTGCACTGTCCACAAAGCATGCCGGTTCCAGAACACCTGTGGAAATCGGCATTAAACTAGACACAAACCTCTACAGGGGTCAACTAAGCTTGTCAACTAACGATCATTCAAGAGGATGAGCAAAAGAGGGGTTCTCTGTTCAAAGAATCTAGGCAGTGTACCACGGGCACTCTTCCACTTCTAAAAGAATGTGGGTATCAGCTGCAAATGACTGGAAACACAGAGTCCACTTAATAGTCTTAAAGAGTAGGTCTATCTATCTATCTGTCTGTCTGTCTGTCTGTCAACTACACACTGGCTGTTGGCACATTGTATTCATGGCTCAGCCATACTTTCCATTAAAAAGGGATTTTTGATTTGCATATAATTTTTGACTTCAACAGATTTGCACAACATTATGGAGATCTTTAGCTTAACTTAGCTAAAATCTGGGATGCCAGCTTTCGTGCTGATACGTGAAGGGAGAAAAAAGTTAAGGGCATTCAAAAAAGAAAAGATTTTCCATTTTGGCCCCCAGTGGAAATTTTGCTCACACCTACAGCCCGAATCTCTGAATGGATTTACACCAAACATGGCATAAAAATATAACATTACTCTGAAAACGTGTTATTGTTGGTTATATCAATCAGTACAGTCATTTGTTTTAGATATTAGAACTTAAAAAAGTTCTGAGCAAACCATAATGGGTTAACACCTTTATATACTTCTGCCTTAATAACGTCAGACCCACGAGTCACCATTTGCACAGCCATGGGGGCCACTCTCAGTGATGCTTGACCATAGAGGAGTACTAAGGATTACCCAGAGGCATGGAAAACTCAAATTCCACAGCAGGAAAAAACATCTTGTATCGGCACATGAATCTCGAGTCACAAAAGATTCCAGAGTTACATGAGCGGCCATTTTAGGTTCCATAATCTACTGCTATGTGTGGATTTTCCAATCGCTTCTGACTCAAGAATTTCATGACTCTTGAATCAGTTTTGACTCGAACGTTTGATGACTCTCGAATCACTTCTGAATTGAGAGTTTTATGTTGATAAAAAAACAAAGGTAAAGGCAAGCACTTGTGAACTGTGAGGCAGGCTACAGGCGGTATGAGAACATAGGGCCTGGCTGCTGGCAAGGCTTTGTACCCAAAAAGCAGAGCACATGAGTGAAGTCCATGTGCACCAGGGGATAAGTGATGTTAGGGGGTAAGGCACGGGGCATGGCCACAGGCCATGTCGTGTGCCAAACCTCCACTGTGGACGACCTTTGGCCATGAGCTGAGGGTGCCTGGCTTCATGCGAGTCCTTCCACTCATCCCCTGCCTGTATAGCCAAAGGTCTTGCTGATATGTTCTCTGAATTTGAATTTGGCAAATTTTTGTTCTCTAAATACTTTTCTCATCAATATTTTCTTTCCAATACACATAGCTTTGCATAGCAAGATTTTCAACAAAGCTATGGGAATATATAAGTTTGTGATTAGTTATCGGGTTCTTTTGAGGTCGTTCCACTTTTTGTATGTAATTGAATGCTGATGGGTCTGACCTGTCAGCACAGTTGAAATTAGGGAAGTTCTTTTGAACATTTGGATGGCTATTTGCGTACTGAATCCTGCAATGCTCATACTATGTGTAATTATATATCTCTCATGGAGGACTGGTTCTGTTTGTGTAGAAATGACCAAAGTGGTGAAATAAGTATATTTCTTTTATAATTGCCATCATTTAAATAAGGGTCTCTATTTTCTAATGTAGAATATGCTTTTGAGTCTTTTAACATTCTTTAACAGTTTTAATGTCCCATTGATCTGAAAAGAAACCTGGTATTATTATGGCATCTAGCAGAATTGTTAAAACATAAGGGAGATGCAACAGCTCAGTAGACCCCATAATCTGATACAGAACCTTTTCCCAAACCTCACTGTCCAACACAGGATATGTGGTAATGTTCACAGCATGATGATCCAGACGTGCTCTGTAAGAAGAAGTATCCAGTTGCACGTTGTGTCCCCTAGGGAATGGCAGTTTTTTTTATCGGGAATGTAATGTAGGTTTATAAACAGCAACATTGTAATTAGTATGATTATCCACATTTAGAGGAAAAACACTAGTATCAATCCAAAAGTTGGAGCACTGTTGTCTAAGATACTTGTTGTGAAACCAGTGGCAAACAGCAAGCCATAGGTAGTATTGACATTCAGCACTTTGGAACTATTTAACTGGGTCTATGCTGATGCTTGTATTATTCGATTATATCAATTTATTAAAACTAGTGCCCTATGAAGGAATTATGTTTTAATATTGTGGACTGCAGCCTGCAGTGCAGGTCGATGCTCGCTTGCAACAGAGGGGCATCTCCAACGTTTCTGTTTGGTTTGAGTTAACTCTACTTGTTCTGCTATTACCAAAGAGGCTGTTGATTGTACTCCGAATCCAATCTCGATCAAGATGTAATATGACATTGGGAACTTGTACTTGAACTCGAAACAATGGGCAAAGGAAAAGAGGTTAAAAGTCCTCAGGGAGTGACCAAAAAAAAACAAAAAAAAACACAGTGAGACATGCAACCAGCAGCTGTACGATAGAACTATTAGACGACCTAATAGAAAGGGTCGAATCAATTTTAAATTCTGAAAAATTGGTAAACGGTCTCAAAACGGGTCCCTTGGTTGCTAACATTTTCACCAAGGCAAAGGAAACTGACACCAAGCTAAAACCCGAGTCCCACGGGGGTAATAGTAAGCAGATTGTACCTGTTAAATCCCAGCATGGCAACAGTTCATCATCATCAAAGTCCAATAGGAGAGGGATCGACCATCTTGAGCATCCCCTGCAAGATAGGATTTCAGGCTCCCTTTTAAGGTTGCCACCAATGCCTGAAAGTGAAAGTGTTCTTAACATAAGTTGTCACAGTATGTTTGAGCCGCTTAGGATAATTGAGACACCAAGTGTTACATCACAGGGTGAAGAGGGACAATTAGATTATATAGCTAAGGACCTTCCCACTCTTGAAAAGGGGCTGTTAACTTCAGTTACCAGCAACTGAAATATTTTAAATACACGTAGGAGCAAAATTAGCCAACTAAGAGACTTTGTCCTAGAATTACCCAACAAAGTAGATAAACTTAAATGGATGGGCACCAAAAATATAAGGGAGGGGGCGTGGCCAGCCAACACCCAAGATGGCTGCAATGGAGTGAAGCTCTGAGTTTCTAAAGCATAATCTACCCCCAAACCAGTGCTTTAAATGTGCCGGTACTCACCGGTACTGAGTACCGGCACTTCTTAAATTTACCGAGCCGAGTACCGGCACTTCTCCACTGTCAAGGAGAGTACTGGTACTCGGGGTCGGATTAATAAGGTGGGCATTGGACTGGTGCCCGAGGGCCAGCTGCGTGCTGTTTGTTTGGCAGCATGTTGGGCGTTGCCGTATGTATTATTCGGCTGTGGCAAGCAGCCCGATGGGGCCTGAACGGCCTATTGGAGGCCTGCGCAGGGGCAAGAGGGCCTCTGCTCCCTTCCTACCCAGATGGAGGCTCTCCTTGTCCTCATCACCCGGAAGCCAGGCATCGATGCTGGGTCCGTGGAGGAACGCAGGCACAAAGGGCCATTTTCACCCCTTGGCCTCCCACTGGAGTCGGACTGTCTTTCTCATGACTCACTTGTCCCTGCGATTCCACCCCGCCCGCTGGGACATTGAGTCCATGATGGGCGGGGATGAGGTGGTGAAGATGGCTTAAGGAGCCTCCCTGGTGCACTGGTGAGGTGGGGGAGGTCACTAACCTTCCCATTGGAGGCCAGTATTGTTCTTCCCCCTGACCTCTACCCTGCTGGACTCTGCACATACTCGGGACCCTGCAGTGTTCACTGCCTGCCAGTGCAAGCTCTCCGGCCGTGGGGCCTTCTGCCGAGGGGAGAGGAGGGAAAATGGGGGTGAGTGAAGGTGAAGAGTGAGGGGGAAGGAGCAGAGAGTTTAAAGTAGGAAAAGGTAGAGAGGCAGAAGGGGTAAGCGCAGACAGAGATATGGAAGACATCCAGACGGTTATGGAAAGACGTAGAAAGGCGCGGAGAGGGCAGATTAGAAATAGAAAGAGTGATGAGAGAGAGTGATAGGATACAATTGGGGTAACAAGAGTGGGGCAGAATTAGCTACTAACGGGTGAGAGGTGAGTGCGGGAGGGATCTCGAGCTTAGAGATGTGAAAACAGAGAGTGCGTGTTTGAGAGGAACAGAATCAGGAGGTATTTGAAAAGAAATGCGTGGAATGCTTGTTTGTGTGTGTGCACCCTTGAATATTTAAGGATTGCGCCAAATGCAACCAAGTAGGAACATTAGAAATATTATGATATTAGGAAGCTGCAAATATGGAAAGTGTGAGACCACTATCCAGGACAATGCAAGGACAACATGAATACTCAATAGAAGTGTTTTTGTATCATGTCTAACTCCGCCTCTAACCCCGCCCACTAGCCACGCCCCTAGCTCAATTTAATGAGTACCTGCACTTATTTTTTCCCATTTAAAGCACTGCCCCAAACTCCGCTAAAATATCCGTTTAGCCCGCTCAAACGCCCGCCCTGGGTGGCCGCTGACTTACGGAATCACCCGGTCCACCGCCTGTGAAGATCCGACCATCCTGCCCAGAGTTATCGCACTGCGGCTCCGGACCGAGGCCGCGAGGACGCGCTTGCCGAGACGTAGACCGGAGTCGCTCTACGCAAGAACCGCTGCTGCCGGGCCTGTGGGTGCAGGGCGGCGCCCGGCCTTCGGCGTGGCTGTCTCTCGGCGGCGGAGGGTCTACCGCGGTGCTGGCAGTGTCCCCGGTGCTGCTCGGCGGCGGCGCTGGTTGCTGGGCGTGGCGCTGTGCAGGGTGGGCTCCGGTACGCGCAAGAAGATCGGCTTGCTAAAGGGCGCCATTACACGGTCATTATTACAGTCCCGGGGGCCGGAGTCGTCGTAGGAAGCTTCCCGCCCCCCCCCGATGTCAACACCAACACCGCTGGTCAGTGACTACAATTGGGATCGGTTTTCCTCGATTGGGGCTGCCATTGAGACGCGGTGAGGTGCCCCTCCCCCACTAGCACTATCGGGCTTATCGGCAATTAATTGTTGGGACGCCGGTGCCTATTACGAAAGGACTTCACATGCAGGAGAGTGCTGTTTTCCGGATTCATTGACCCGCTGCGCTATCTGGCTTCATTAGGGTGGGGTTGGCCTGAATCCTTTTTTGCACCCACAGCACGAAGACATTGTGCAGAGATGTTTGAGGCGCAGACCTGATCTCCTCGTCGCATATTGTACAGCCGGGTCCTGTGGGGGCTTGTTGTGAACGTTGTGCGGTTTGGATCTGGTTTTATGGTTGGCGCCGACCCCCCAGTTTCTACACACATCAGCCCTTGCTCTTGGCAAACATAATTAATTGTGAATTTGGCGCCATGGCCACCAATAAGGGACCCAGACAATCTAGCTTGGTGAAGCTGTCTAAATTTGCCCACTCCAAAGCTGACGCGGCGGAGGACAAACAAGCCGAGATCGAAGTGAAGCAGCCGGCAGCCACCGAGGGCCCATTCCTCATCGACGTGATGGAGGCTATCCAGGGAGTTCGCACTGCGTTGGAGCAAAAGATCGACACCGTAACAACGGAGATCACCCTCATACGCGCAGACCTTCGTAAAATGGGGGACAGGGTCAAAGAAACCGAAGAGTCAGTGAAAATTCTCCAGACTTCATCAAAGTCCCTCGAATTATCGGTCAAACGTCTGCAGGCCCAAGCTTCGGACTTTGAGGCGAAGTTGGAGGACTATGAGGGGCGCGTACGGAGAAACAAAGTACGCATTTTGGGGGTCCCAGAAAAGTCGGAGGGGCAGACCGCGGATTTGTTTGTTGAGGAATTGATACTGAAACATCTACAACCCCGGTCCCTCTCAAAGTATTTTTCGGTGGAATGGGCGCACCGTGTACCTGGGGGCCCCCCAAAACCTGGTGCTCCTCCACGAACCCTGTTGGCGAGCATATTTAATTTTTGAGATAGAGATATGATCCTCCAAACGGCTAGGACTGCCCCGCCACTTAAATTTGAAAATGCTACTATCACCTTTTTTCTGGATTTTACCTACAAAGTGCAGCAGAGGCGCAGATTCTTCCTTGAAGTCAAACGGGCCCTCCGTGATCACGGCCTCAAGTATGCCATGCTTTTTCCGGCAAAGTTGAGGGTTCTTGCAGATGGTAAATCGTTGTTTTTCCAGACCCCTGATGAGACCTGGGACTGGCTTGAGAGATGGCGCTCCTCCACTGCCTGTCAGCGATCATCTCCGAGTCATGGGCAGGGATTGGACAGTCAGCAAGAACGAACTGAAAGAAATGGGAGTGAGTGATTCTGGACTCAACACTCCTGCAGTAGAGACCTTATTTGACCGACGGAACTGAGTAGGACCCATGCCACGTTCTAGTTACGATGAGTATTGATTGGCACTCCGGGGGAGGGGGTTTATTTCTATAGAGTGGGATGGGTTGCTAATTGCTAATTTCGTTTGTTTAGAACGGTTCAACGGACTTAAAATCAGTTGGTGCTGTTGTCAGCACACTATATAGACCTGTGGATTTATGATAGGGTGGGGGTTGGAATATATGTACCTGTACTGTACTGTTGGGCTCCAGGCTTGGATAACATTGTTCTCAGGGGCTTTTCCATCGTCTTCTTGGGGGACCAGCGGAGTACCTATTTGGGTTGTTTGGCTGTGTGACATTCCCTCCATAGAGTAGTTCATTGGGGTTTACAGGCGCTCTGCAAAATTGGGGGGTGGGAAGTTCGTAGTCCACGTTGCAGGGAGGCAAGGTGGGGGGGGATCCAGGGTTTGTTCATGGGTGTTTTTGCAGTTTTTGTGTGTGTGTTCAGTATAATTTTGCAGATGAGACTTCTTTCATGGCGTATAGGGACATTCTTAATGTTGATTTGGCTAATAGGTGGGTGGCCCAGATTGTGGGGCAGGGGGGAGATGTAATACGGGAAAGAGTCGAGATTGCAGGTGCCTTCGCCAGATATTTTAAACAAGTATACACATCCAAGCAGTCATCTACCCAGACCGATTCAGCTGAGCTGTTGGCTACCTTGCCGCTACCGGTTTTAGATGCCCAAGACGTTGAGGGCCTAGATGCAGAGTTTACAGCCGAAGAGGTCACAAAGGCTATTGGCTCTCTGCAGTCTGGTAAGGCTATGGGCCCGAGTGGTCTCCCAATTGAATTATATAAATCTAACGCTAAAACTATTGCCTCATTCTTAGTAAGAATGTATGATGAGAGTCGGATCCAAGGTACTTTGCCTGAAACGCAACGGTTAGCCAATATTGTAGTAATCCACAAAAAGGGAAAACCCCCTGAGGAATGTAGCTCCTATCGTCCTATTTCTTTATTGAACCCGGAAGTTAAAATCCTGGCCAAACTGCTAGCACAACGTCTCTCCCCGTGCCTCCTCAAATTAATACATCCGGATCAATATGGCTTCATGCCCACCAGGAATACAGCATTAAATCTCCGACGGTTATATGGCGTATTGGGCAGAGCCACCACTATACAAGAAGATTCCATCATAATGTACCTTGATGCTAAAATGGCCTTCGACATGATCGAGTGGTAGTTTCTTTTCGCTGCACTTGAGAGATTTGGATTCGGAAGCCGCTTCATGTCTTGGGTGCGTCTTCTTTACTCTGACGCCCTGGCTAGAATTTCGGTAAACGGAGCGCGTTCTGCATCCTTTGTTTTGGGGAGGGGTACGAGACAGGGTTGCCCGCTCTCACCCCTGCTCTTTGCCCTAGCCCTGGAACCCCTGGCGATTTGGATAAGGGGGGACCCGCTTATTAGGGGGGCCTTAATTGGTCGCTTGAGTGGTCCGACAAAATTTCTTTTATGCCGACGATATTCTGCTGTACCTGGCCAGACCTCCCTTTTCACTTCAACGTGTCCTTCATATCTTTGCATTATTCCAAAAGTATTCCGGGTACACTATTAACTGGGACAAATCCTTGATATATGTGTTGAGTGGTGTCCCTCCGGTTTTACCGGTGGGTTGTGCGGCCCACATAGTGACCAATGGCTTTCAATATTTAGGAATGTATATTACGCTGGACTCCTCTGTCTTTTATGAGCGTAACTTACTGCCCCCCTTGCTTCGCCTCAAAGCAGACATACGTCATTGGAAAACACTACCCCTTACATTGTTAGGTAGAGCGGCCCTCTACAAGATGATGGCCCTCCCGCATTTTTTGTATGCCCTGCAGAATGCGCCATATTTAGTCCCGCTGCGATATTTCCAATTAATTGACTCGGAAGTCAGGGCACTGCTCTGGAACAAGGGTGCCCCCCGTATTGCCCGCCCAAAATTGACAAAGAGCTGGTACGATGGTGGTATTGCCCTACCCGACATCAGGTCTTACTATTGGGCCTCGCAGCTAGTTGTTTTAAACCGATGGGTCCATCGACCCATTTCGGACCCCGCTTACAGAATGGATCGGCACAAAATGCTCCCTGGCACCTATCTCAGGGCACTCTACAGGGGTGCACGATACGCACCTAGGTTCACTCCTACGTCATCCACGGTAGATTTATGGCACAAAGCAACGCGGGCTCTGGGGTCGAAAGATAAAATAACACAAGTTACTCCTCTATTGGAAACAGGCCGCTTGGGTATGCTTTCCAGGCAGCCAGGATTTGATAAATGGGACTTGATCGGTCTCTCGACAGTCGGGGATATGTGGGCGAAGGGTAGGGTGATTCCTTTTTCTGATCTACAAAGGGACTACTAATTGCATGAACGAGAAACCTTCCGTTACCTCCAGGCCAGGAATGCATTGTACAAAGCCATCCCCAAGGATTCGGAGGTGCCGGTTTCCTCGCCTCTGGAGGATAGATTGTTGGATGATTATCTCCCGGAGAAAGCCATCTCATTGACTTACCGGAAAATCCTCCATCATACTCCAGACGCCCAGGAGAAAATGCGTGCTAAGTGGGCTATCTGAAAGAGACACATTAGTGATAGATTCCTTACCTTAGAATATCCCCAGGCGTCAGACTGGATCCGGAAAGTTTTTTCGTCAGCAGTACCCCTGCGCGTCGGTAGGTGGCGTCGTGCGGCTCTGCGTTCGTCGCTGGCGTCGTAAGCGCCGAGATGACGTCACGGAGACTACTTAGGCGCCACCCATGCGCGCTGACGTCAGTTTTTTCTTTTTCCGTGCCAGTAAGCGCAGATCCGGTTAGAGCACGTACCTTAGACACTTTTTGACTCTCTTTTTGAGACTTTTTGTCTCCTGTGGTCCTCTGGTGCACGTAGGGATGCCTGGTCTTAAGTCTTGTGGGGCCTACCGTTGCAATATGTCGGTGGCGGACCCCCACGGCATCTGTCTCTACTGCCTGGAGAGCGACCACGACTCCCGGTCCTGCAGGGACTGTCTGGCCATGGCCCCGAAGGCCTTGAGGGAGCGTCGCCGGAAGCTGCTTGAGGTTCGGCACTCGTCCCAGCGCCTTTCTCGGTCTAGGGGCCGCTCCAGAGAACGCTCGCGGGGCCACCATCATCACTCCTCGGGCTCCAAGTCTTCACCCTCGGATTCGGGTAAGAGACGCCACAAAAAGAAGTCGAAGAAGCGTTGTCGCTCTCCGACGTCCCCCCGTCGGTCCCCGGATGCGGACGAGGGGGACAGGGGTTCTGCCCCTGAGGCTTCTTTGGAGCCCGGGAGTCCCGCGGCCTACCCGCCTTACCCGGGTCCGTCGGCGACTCCCGCACAGGTGCAAGAATTTCTTGCTACCATGGACCGCCTGTTTAGGCCTCGGGCTCCCGCCGGTGCACCCTTGGGCCCCGCGGTCCCGTGTCTGGAACCTTTTGGGCCGTTGGCGCCGCCGGCGGCTCCGGCCCCGGCACTGCCGGCGGCTCCGGCCCCGGCGCCGCAGGATCCTGCGCCGCTGGCTCCGGCCACCGCTCCACAAGGTCCCACGCTGCCGGCTCCGGCCCCAGCGCCACCCTCGGCTCCGCCTCCGGCGCCGCTGTGGATGCCATTTGTCCCGCCCCTGCCCAGGTTCCAGGACAATTTTGTCCCTACCTGGGACCCGCATTGGGACACGGCGCCGGTTCGTCCCCGTCCGGCGCCGTTACCGGCGCCGTTTGTTCCTTCACCGGTCCCTGCCCTGCCGCCGCAGTCTGTTCCGCATGCGGCGGGGGTGGAGGACGACTGGGAAGGGTCCGAGGACCCTCTTGCTCGTCAGTGTGACTCCAAGCACGACTGGGCGGACGAGTTAGAGGAGGCTGGCGGCCTTGATGTCTCCTCTGACGCAGGGTTTGCCTCTCCTCCGCCTACCATGGAGGAGGGCGCTTCTTACACAATGGTGCTCCGTCGGGCTGCTGAGGTCCTCAACCTTATCTCCCTACGGTGGCCCTGAAGACTAATCTCCTCACTGAGGTGCTCCAGACGGCGTCCACTTCGTCGGAGCCCCTGCTGCCGTTTAATGACGCCCTCACTGACGTCTTACTGGGCACTTGGTCGCGGCCAGCCACAGGGGCCCCTGTGGATAAGAACGTCGCCAGGCGTCATCGCCCGGCGCCGGGTGACCCTGCCTTTCTGACCACTCATCCTACGCCCGCGAGTCTGGTCATCCAAGCTTCAACGTCCCAGAGTGCCTTTCCCACGGCTCCGCCGGAGAAGGACTCTAAGAAGCTGGAGCAGTTCGGCAAGCGGTTGTTCTCTTCGGCCAGCTTGGGGCTGCGGTCGGTGAACACCGCATGCCTATTGGGCCGCTATTCCCATGCGGTGTGGGATACAGTTGCACAGGTGTTGCTCAGTGTCCTGAGGAGACCCAAGCTGTGCTGTCCCAAGCTATTGCCGAGGGTAAAGATGCTGCTAAGTTCGCCATTCGGTGTGGTTTGGACACCGCGGACTCACTAGGTAGAGCGATTTCTACGACTATGGCGCTTCGTTGCCACGCCTGGTTGAGATCTACCAGGTTCTCGCCGGATGTCCAGAGCTCACTCATGGACATGCCCTTTGATGGCACTCGCCTGTTTGGCGATAAAGCAGACAGTGCGTTGGAGCGTTTTAAGGACTCGCGGGCCACAGCCAAGTCCTTAGGTCTTTCCACGAAAAGCCCAGCCACTCCTGGTTTTCGTTCCTTTCGTGGCCACGGAAGGGGCGCTCAGGCACGTTCCTTCAGCAAGCCTGTGCAGAACCAGCCTCAGCGCGGACGTGGACGCGGTTTCCGCAGGCGCGGGTCTGGGAATCAGCGTGGGGGTCAGTCCACCTCTGCCCCCGCTGCTTCTGCCTCCAAACCTTCCTAATCCGAGCTTTGTGGGGCACTCCACGCCAGTGGGTGGCAGGGTCCGCCATCATCTCCCCCGCTGGCACGCTATCACATCAGACGAGTGGGTGTTGCAGATCATACGCAAGGGTTACTCCCTTCCCTTTCAGTCCACCCCTCCAGCCATGCCACCTCGGTACCACCGCATGTCGGGGGACCACTTGGTGCTTCTCCAGCAGGAAGTCACGGCCCTCTTGGCCAAGGGGGCCATCGAGTGTGTTCCTGGGCCAGAAGTAGGGAGTGGTTGTTATTCCCACTACTTTCTGGTCCCCAAGAAGGACAAGGGGGGCTTGCGCCCCATCTTGGACCTCCGGAACGTCAATCGCTTCCTCCGGAAGGAGAAGTTCAAGATGCTCACCTTAGCTCAGGTCTTGTCTGCTCTCGACCCACAAGACTGGATGGTAGCGCTGGACTTGCAGGACGCATATTTTTACATCCCCGTCCTGCCGGCCCACCGGCGTTACCTGCGGTTCACGGTAGGCCAGGAGCATTTTCAGTTTGCGGTGCTCCCCTTCGGCCTTACCAGTGCCCCTCGGGTGTTCACCAAAGTGATGGCGGTGGTCGCAGCTCATCTGCGCAGGTCAGGGGTGTCAGTCTTCCCCTACCTCGACGACTGGTTGTTGAAGGCGGGCTCGCCCCAAGCAGTCGTCACCCACCTTCAGACTACGGCCGACCTCCTGCAGTTGCTGGGGTTCTCCATCAACGTGCCGAAGTCGCACCTGAGTCCTTCTCAGAAGCTCCCCTTCATCGGAACGGTTCTGGATTCGACGCAGTTTCGGGTTTATCCTCCCGAGCAGCGAGTCTGGGATATTCAGGCTATGATTCCCATCTCTCAGCCTCTATTCCGGGTTTCAGTCAGGATGACCCTCCGGCTCCTCCGCCTGATGGCCTCCTGCATTCTGCTAGTGCGACATGCCAGGTGGCATATGCGGGCTCTGCAGTGGGACCTGAAGTTCCAGTGGGCACAGCATCAGGGCAACCTGTCCGATCTTGTCCAGATCTCGGAGGGCACTGCACGACAATTGCAGTGGTGGCTCACGAATCGCGATTGGGTCAATGGCAGATCCCTCTCCCTTCCCCAGCCGGGGCACACAGTGGTGACGGATGCGTCCCTCCTGGGATGGGGCGGCCATTTGGGAGAGGCGGAGATCAGAGGCCTCTGGTCTCTGGAGGAGTCCCGGCTCCATATCAATCTTTTGGAGCTTAGGGCGATCCGACTTGCACTGAAGGCATTCCTTCCCTCTGTCCGGGGAAGTGTAGTGCAGGTGTTCACGGACAACACCACCGCCATGTGGTATTGCAACAAACAGGGCGGGGTGGGGTCGTGGACCCTATGTCAGGAGGCTCTGCGCCTCTGGACATGGCTGGAACATCAAGGCATTACCTTGGTGGTTCAACACCTGGCAGGTTCTCTGAACGCCAGGGCGGACGTACTCGGCCGCCTGTGCTTGATGGATCACGAATGGCGTCTGAACTCGGACGTGGCGCAAGGTCTCTTTCTGCAGTGGGGAGAGCCTTGGTTAGATCTATTCGCCACCGAAGAGAACGCGCAATGTCATCAGTTCTGCGCGTTGGAATTTCCAAGGCGGCACTCGCTTGGCGACGCTTTTCGACGCGAGTGGAGCTGCGGTCTGTTGTACGCCTTTCCGCCTATACCACTTCTGCCCAGAGTGCTGAAGAAGATTCGGCGCGACCGGGCCCAAGTCATTCTTGTGGCTCCGGATTGGGCACGGAGATACTGGTATCCCGAGCTACTCAACATGGCGATCGATCCCCTGATCCGACTGCCTCTTCGGGAGGATCTTCTGTCGCAGCAACAGGGGACGGTCCTCCACCCGAACCTGTCCAGCCTCCACCTCCATGCGTGGGGATTGAGCGGCGACACCTGATTCCATTTGACTTGCCTCCTGAAGTCTGTGATGTCATTCTGGCCGCCAGGCGTCCCTCCACTAAATCGGTATACGCCTGCCGGCGGAACAGATTTGTGGCATGGTGCACAGCTAAGTCTGTGGATCCCCTTTCTGCCCCTCTTTCTGAGGTCCTTCTGTTCCTACTATCCTTGGCCCAGCAGGGCTCTGCTCTGGGCACTGTCAAAGGTTATCTTTCGGCCATCTCCGCCTTTCTCAGGCTTCCAGATCAGCCTTCTCTCTTTAAGTCCCCAGTTGTTAATCGTTTCCTGAAAGGCATTACACACATGTTTCCTCCCGTGCCTTTCATAATGCCTCAATGGGACTTAAATCTTGTCTTGACCTATCTAATGTGCGCTCCCTTCGAGCCCCTTCATAGCTGTCCTTTACGTCTTCTTACTCTAAAGACGGCTTTCCTGGTAGCTATCACCTCTGCCAGGAGAGTGAGTGAGCTCCAGGCTCTTTCTTCTAAACCTCCTTTCCTTTCTGTTCATCCGGACAAGGTGGTTTTAAGGACCCATCCTTCTTTCTTGCCAAAGGTTGTCACGCCCTTCCACATCGGGCAGACCATCACTTTGCCCACTTTCTTTCCGCCTCCGCATCCTTCAAAAGAGGAAGAGATGCTCCATCGTCTGGACCCAAAACGTGCGCTCTCATTCTATCTAAAGCGCACACAACAGTTCCGGGTGGATGACCAGCTCTTTGTTGGCTACGTGGGCGCCAAAAAAGGTCGGGCCGTGTACAAACGCACCATCTCTCGGTGGGTTGTTTTGTGCATCAAAGCGTGTTACTCCTTGGCTAAAAAGGAGCCTCCTGTGGGACTGCGTGCCCATTCTACCAGGGCAACAGCAGCCACTACTGCCTTGGGGCGCGGCGTTCCCTTGCAGGATATTTGTCAGGCAGCCACGTGGGCCTCGCTGCACACATTTACCAAGCATTACTGCCTTGACAGTCAAGTCCGGAGAGACGGCTTCTTTGGCCGTTCTGTTCTCCGTGACTTTCTGGTGTAATCTATTCGCAGACCCACCACCGGGGTTGGTATTGCTGGGGTATCTATTCTAAGGTAAGGAATCTATCACTAACGTGTCTCTTTCAGATGCACAAGTTACTACTTGTGTAACGATATATCTGTAAGAGACATTAGTTAGTGATAGATTCCTACCGCCCACCCATCCTCCCCGTTCTGCAAACTGATTCTAGGGTTAAGGTCATCCCTTTCAGGGCCCTAGTTTCATGGCACCAGTGGTCAGTTTCTTGCATGGCTCTGCGTTCCTGGCGCGGAAAGTCGTGTACAGAACTGACGTCAGCGTGCATGGGTGGCGCCTAAGTAGTCTCCGTGACGTCATCTCGGCGCTTACGACGCCAGCGACGAACGCGGAGCCGCACGACGCCACCTACCGACGCGCAGGGGTACTGCTGACGAAAAAACTTTCCGGATCCAGTCTGACGCCTGGGGATATTCTAAGGTAAGGAATCTATCACTAACTAATGTCTCTTACAGATATATCGTTACACAAGTAGTAACTTGTGCGACGATGTTGAGGATCTGGACGATGACGATTGGAGAGAGGCATTGGCATCCCCCGCGAAGTAGCGATCCGATCACGATTCAGACTCATGCAGCTCATATTGCTGCACCGGACGTATTATACCAGCTCTGGTCAAGATGGGTGGGAAGGATTCCCCTGCCTGACCCCGTGGATGTGGCCGGGATGGTATTTATATACATCAGTGGTGGCATTGCCCTGTCCTTCGGGGGTATTGGGAAAAAGGTTGTCGCTGGTATGTCTCGCGTTTGTACTTCGTCTATAGCCGGCTCCCCCCGGCTGTGTCTCCTTAATATTTGGGACGCCACAGATCTGTCGCGTACCGAGAAGTTGTGGGTTACCTTGGGCTTCATGGTGGCGAAACGCAATATAGCTAGAACATGGAGGGGTGAAGTACAGTTGAGTTATAAGTATTGGGAGTCAGACATGGATTGGTGCATGCAGGCTGAGAGGGTGGTTTATGAAAGTAGGGGTTGCCCACAAAAATGGACCAAAATATGGGGCCCTTGGAACGAAAGTAGAGGCCTGTTATGCACTCCTGTTGTCCTCCCTCCCTCCCTAGTGATGGACGATGAAGATATTTAAATGCTCTAAATATGGATGGATGATGAGTGTCTTTTGTAACATTGCCCAACACCTACATATGTATCTGTATTGTGTATTGTGCTTTTTGGAAGTCTAGACTAATGTAATGTATTGTCTTTTGGTTTTTGTTGTTTTTGTTTTATATGTTTTATCTTTGCATAAAAAGATTTATCATAAAAAAATATATAAGGGAGGAACATTGTATCACAGAACCACAGTTGTGTGGAAGGCAAAAAGAGACAGCTGCTATTAATAAAGTTGCATTAGAGAGAAAGAGATACTTGGCTCAGGTTGGCAATGATTGGTTTATAGGGTTGATAAACCAATGAGAAACAAAGTTGGAAAACACATAGAAGGTTTTTCCCAACTCCACCACCTCCACAACATTGAAGTAACCACAGGCAGGCTATTAGTTTAGATCATCGCGGGGGAGGAGAATGAGATCTCGATGGCAGCCACACATTGCACCATGGTTCTTCTACACAGGGAACAATTTTATGGGAAAGTATCAATCAAGCCCTACAAACTCCAAAAAACACTTTGATATAAAACTAGCTGCAGGCAAGCCCAGACTAAATTGGTTGCCACAGAGAAGAATGGCAATAGGAAAGCAATAATGGCCTGTAGGAAGGAGTACAATCATGCAATAAAACATCAGTAGAAGGAATTGGAGGAGGGCAAATGGTGAGACTTGTCTGTCGCTTTTAAAACCAAAGATAACAGGAAATGTTGGCAAGTTTTTTATCAGGGTGGTAGTAAAGTATCTAGGGAAGAAGAGTTCTACATACAACCGCCGACATGGTCACAATGTTCTGCAGATCTCTATAAAGTTCAAGCTACAGATTCCAACCATACTGAAGTATGTGTTCCATCCATCACTCCAAGCAAGAAAGATCTAAATAGCCCTATCCATTTCATTTTAGAGGACACTATTGAAGCTATAGAGTCCCTAAAGAATGGTAAAGCTCTGGGACTTGATAAGATTTCCTGGGATCTCTACCAATTAGAGCCTGTTGTCTGGGAGTCTAATGTCAATGTGCTAACCAATGCAATCTCAGCTGGGGCTGAGATCCAAGTATATTGGAGTGGGAAAGAGATCATTTCAGTATTTAAGAAAGGGAATAGAGATAATCCCGGGAATTCCAGTTTGATTAGTCTGATTGACACCATATAAAAGATTTTCTGCAGACAAATTCTGGCCAGGTTTTAGGGGTAACACAAGCACTATAAACCAGGTTTTCTGATTTATTTTACTGCTCTGGAAAACTGTCACCCTTAGACAAGAGCACTTGTATGTGATTTTTGTGGACTTAAGGGCATCTTTTGATTTGGTTCTTCGGACCATATTATGAACTGCACTAACAAACATGAAAATGCCAGAAACCCTATTGGAGTTAATAATGTGGCTCTTTAGTAACAACTACGCCCAAGTAAGATGAGGCAGGATGGGCGAGTTGACAAATAAAATTGCCATCAAAAGAGCTGTTCGCCGGGTATGCGTTCTAGCTCCAACTCTGTTTACATTATATATAAAAGGGTGATTGATCTACTCAATTACTGCAATAATGATTCGCCCAACATGGCTGGTCAGAAATGTCTTGACCTTCTATTTGCAGATGTGATCACCTATTAATATCAAAGACACCCATTGGCCTGCAAATGTTGCTTAATACATTTTCCACCTTTTTCGAGCAACATGGACTAGAAATCAATCCAAGCAAAACAACATTTATGGTCTTCAATCCCCACAGATCGTTTAGGGGCAAGATATGTTTGGGGAACACTCTGCTAGAGGGAGTGTATCAGTTTGATTATTTGGGGGTGCGGTTGGCAAATTCCGGGTCATGGGTACCACACGTTACCAAAAGCCAACTATTATTGCAGCATAGAGCATCCACGTTTGTAAGAGCCCAAAAGTCATCTACTTTTCACTCCATATCGCTAGTGCTAGAGATATAGTGTGCAAAAGCGGTGGGGGCTGATCTATGTGGCTCAGAGATTTGGGAGAGCTTGC
This sequence comes from Calotriton arnoldi, assembly GCA_963921515.1. NCBI lineage: Eukaryota > Metazoa > Chordata > Amphibia > Caudata > Salamandridae > Calotriton > Calotriton arnoldi. The sequence goes on along the minus strand of CAWUFW010002570.1, from coordinate 381,894 downwards.
AATCTATGAAAATTATTTAGAGTAGAAAATAGATTAATGAGATCTTGTTTTAGCTTGCTGCAAAGTGCTTCGATGACACATCTGCGCTTGGATTTAGCTTTAATGTATATAGCATAAGTCTCTAACCATAAGCCCTTAACTTATTAGTCAAGACTATGGTCTATAAAGGTTCTACAACCCTACAAGAATGCATTCTCTAAACTGAAAGGATGGGACATGAGATGTAAACTACCATGGTTTCATAATGTCAGGTCCGGGTTATACAAGCTGGATATGAGAGTGGCTTGGGACAATCCTAAATCCATCACTAAGGGAACACTGGAACAACTGAAATGAAGGAATTGACCCCATGTCAGTGAAAAGTGGCTCATAGAGTCAAGCTCAGGAAGATTGACAGCAGCGTTTCTTGACTTTAAATTCACATTGTCTTCAAACATTTCTTGGGCAAGATAGAGCTGCTAGAAGTGAGATCGTTATTTTTGAAATTCAGACCTGGGATTTTACCAGTTAGTTCTTTTTGCAGGAAGTGGTGTTCAGGGAACAAAAGTGCAAATGTGTACCTGGCTTGTTAGTATTGTACAGAGGCACATTTGATCTTCTTCTATTCTGTATACCATTGCGTAGAAAGGTGGAGTATTATGGGGTGATGCTAGTTGGACTTCATCATACAATACTCTCACAATACTCCAAAGATGGTCCTCGAATTCACACTAATAAATCCTTAGTTCAGTCCTGGTAGAGTGGCAGGGAGCAGTCAGGCTTTACTAGAGGAACATGTGTTAATCATTTCAGAGTACAAGCGTGGACCATAAGCAATTGACATAACTCAAAAGAAATCCGACACCAATTTATGAAAAATAAAGCAAAGTTGTATAAAAATCTATACACCAAAACAAAGTAAATCAGATAAGTATAACCAAAGTGATGGACTTGAAAAGCAATATTACATCAGTGCAAACCAGTACTGCAATACTTTATCATTGTGGTCAATGGTAAAAAGCATTAGTGACAATCGGTCACTCGCAGGTTGAGATGCGTGGAACACAAGGAGGGTAAAGGTGATGCGGGTCCCAGGACCAAGCCACAACAGTCAGTTCGACTTTACCTAGCTCTAGAAGCCCGGGTGCAGAGTTGTCCTGGCTGTCCTTGGTGCTGATGCGCGAGCAGCAGGAGAGCTGGTTTTATCTCTTACACAGTGCTGGTGGGGAGCCAGGTGCAAAAGTCGATAACTAAGTCACTGCTGACATCTGATGAAGGTTTTGCGGAGTTCCCTCAAGTTGCAACGTTGAGTAAAGGGGGTGGTTTGCCAGACTGGTGACCAACAAGCCTTGGCAGCGGTAAGCTCAGCAGAAAACGGTAGCCACCTGAAACTTGGTGGAGGTCAGGACTACGTTTCCCACAATAAAACTGGACTATCTACTTCCCACGGAGGGCCCGATGGGCAGCGATGTTTTTGGTTCTCTCTCAGAGGATTTACATTGATAATCATAAGCACTGAATAGTCCCACCCACGTGCGGGGATCCCGGAGCACTTTTTAATAGCATGTCTTCTTAAGTGCAGATGTTCACCTTTCTTCAGGAAGGCCTGTAGAAACACTTAAGACAAGAACATTGTGCAGCCTATAACGAAGGCTATACTTGCCAAATTCTTCAGATTGTACTAAAAAAGGATAGACAAAACCCATATATATGAATATTTAAAGGCAAATACTTTAGTAGAAAGCTTAAATCTCTTTCACAAACCATTTTTTTGTAAAAGTAGACAGATGAAGGATAGAAGGACAGTGTAGCCCTATAGGCTGCCATTATATGAGTGTAAAAACAGTGTTTGTGCCAGGATCCCATTATGCCCAGCAGGTGGCAGTTGCTTCAGTTCTTTTTGAGGCTCCTGGTAACAGAATCTTGGAGAAGTAAGCTAGGCCTTTTTCTTTCCAAAAATCTCTCATAGACTTTTGTGATAACTGTTTCACTCTACAGTTTTCAACTGCCTCTTTTTATTTTCTGTCTTTTTCTAACAGGAATTTTTGGTATTTAGTCAAATAAAATGCCATCTTTATTTGACAAGTGTCCTGCCTGTGGGAGAAAGAAGGCCAAATCAGACTCTCATGATGTCTGCATCATCTGCCTTCCTGAGAGTTATGTTCCTAACAACTGTCAACACTGCCGAAAGTTGTCCAGGCTTCCTTGCGGGAAAGGGAGAAAAATCACCTCCACGGCACAGGGGAGCGATGCACGCACCAGGCGCAGTCAGAAAGTGGGGCATCCAGAGAGCGAGGAGAGGGTCTATCCTCTACCACGGCTCTTCCAACTTTCTCTGAGGACCCCAGGCCTGGAAGTTCCAAAAAGAGAAGTACAGCCCAAAAATGACGTCTTTCCAAGATCGACGTCGAGACAAAGTACCATTCCAACTTGTTCTCCATCGAGGACTGGGTTGCCATTGAAGAAGAGGCGAGGGTCGATGTCGGGACGGGGTAGGTTGACTTCGAATGTGACTATGCTGTTGAGGCACATTAGGAATTTGGCATCAAGGAATGTGTTGATGTCAAGACATGGAGGAAAGTCAACATCGAGGAATGTGTCGATGTCGAGGCGTAGGGAAAGTCGACGCCGAGCAGTGAGTCGACGTTGAGACCCTCTAGGCACGTGGAAAAATCAAAAAAATCACGACAGAAATGCATTCCATCCTCCCCGGACTCTGAATACTCCAAGGTGTACTCTTCGTCTTCTCCTATAGTGCTGCCAGATACTCCTACTTCTCTGCCTCCATCTCCTCCTCCAGCACCACCGCCACCTCCTCCTGCGCCTATTGCACCACCGCCAATTCCTCAACCACAGCCTGTGGAGGCCTCTCCTCTGAGGCCTCAAATTTTCCCATGACGATCATGCTCCAGCCCTCGCCATCATCACTCCAGACATCTCCACAGGTCCCGGCGTTCTTCATTTAGGCCATCCTCCAGATGCTCTCATCTTCATAATACGTCCAGGTCTAGGTCCAGGTCATGTACAAGGTCAAGACATTATTCAACCTACTATTCCACACTTCTTCCAGCTCAGGTAGATACTCTCCAATGCTGTCGGACTCTCCCTAACCTCGGGTTTCTCCAGTGGATGATGTCAACACCTTTCAGGAGGTTCTGGTGAGAGTTGCTGCAAAATTAATCATTCCAATGTCGGCTCTTGCACCATCCACATCGGTCATCTTCAAGATGCTTCACCATAGATCAGCATCGAGGTCTCTCCTGCTTCTTGTTACGAGTCTGTTGGAACCAGCAATGGACTTGTTCCTTACTCCTGCCTCTGACAAACCTGCTCCATCGAGGCTGCAAAAGAAATACAGACCTCCAGAGCGGGGCCCACTTTTTCTCCGCTTCAACCCTCCTCTGGATTCTGTGGTCATCCTGGCGGCAAAAAGGCACCATTCTACAACTCTTTCATCTACTGTACCACCAGACAAGTAAAGTAAAAAGCTGTATTCAGTGGGGCGCAAGGTATGTGGTACATCTGCCACCACCATAAAGGCAGCAAATGCAACAGCTCTTCTGGGCAGGTATGACAGGGCCTTGTGGGAGTCTTTGCAGAAATTTGCAGATGACCTACCTAGAGACAAGAGGGAGGACTTCCTCGAAGTGATCAACAAAGGTATGATTGTCTCCAACCAGATTAGTGCTGCAGCTGATTCATCCTTACTAGTAGCCCACAAGTACTGCCATGGTGGCCTTGAGAAGGCATTCATGGCTTTGTCTCACGGCAATGAAACATGAATACCAGCAACGGACCCGTAGCTTACCATTCTCAGGATCCACACTATTCAGCAGTCATACAGACAATGAGATGGCCTGGTTGAAGTCCAAAATGGAGACCCTAAAGTCAGTAAACCTTGATAAACAGAAGAAACAATGAAGGCCCTGCAAGCCTTACCAGCTGCTTTTTTTCACACAGAGGGTTCAAACCCCTCACTGGTACCAAGGTCGCCAGCAAACCCAACAACCAAGACCTTACCAGCAACAACAACATCGGCAGCCCAGAGGGAGAGCCACTCAACAGCCTGCTCAGTGGGTAAAACTGACAGTAGGCTCTTTGCCATGAATCTCTACTTACCCCTCTTCCATTACCCACTCCGGTAGGGGAAGTAGTTCTCACTTTCTGACAGAGTGGCAATCCATCACAAAGATGCCTGGGTAATATTATTCGGAATGGGTATTATTTCAGGCTCACCAATACTCCGCCGAATATTCCACTAAAACCATCCAATCACCATCTGCAGATACTGCCCTTGGAAGTAAACATCCTTCTGCAGAAGAACGTGGTGGAGACTGTTCCTCCTAAACAACAGGGATTGATTCCAACTATTTTCAAGTGAAAAAGAAAGGTCCCAGAAGAAACAAGTTCAGACACATTCTCAATTTGAAACTGGCCAACAAGTGTATTAGATGAGAAACATTTGAAATGTTGGCACTGCATCAGATCTATCCCCAGTTACACCAGGGAGAATGGCTCTGTTTCAGGGCCGGATTCGCCGTAGCGTGCATTGGCGCTTTACCGGGAGGCTGGAAGGGTCAGGACGGTTTTTCAGCAGCGGGGCTGTTTTTTTTACTGGGGGCTAGTTTTGCATCGGCACTGCAATATCGGCCCCCAAATTGCCCCCAGTAACCAAAGCAGCAGTGCACTCTTGAGCATCCCTGCCCCCCCCTCCCCATGGGGCTGGTCTGCCAAATTGCCAGGGCTGTTTTAGGTTCCCAGTCCGGCTGTGCTGTTTGATAGACCTCCAAGAAGCATATTTTCATATACCAATAGCCAAAAAGCATCAAAACTTCTTGAGGTTCATCGTGGGTCACAATAATTTCTAGTACACAGTGCTTCCGTTTGGCCTCAAGTCAGCCCCCAGAACTTCCTCAAAGTGTATGGCAGTGATAGTTGCCCACCTCAGAAAGCCCCGAGTTTTTGTCTACCCCTATCTAGACGACTGGCTCATCAAGGTGTCAATGCCACAAGAAGCCCAACTGTATTAACAGTTGACCAGCAATCTTCTCCAAAGATTAGGGTTGCATATCAATCACAGAAAATTAATATCTACTCCTGTCCAAACACTGCATTACTTGGAGGCCTCCACCGACAACATTCAAGCAAGAGTATGTCCTTTGGAGGAGAGACTGTTATTACTCTGTCTTAAGAGTCACTCTGTTATGAAAGTCTCTCACCCCACAGTGAGAACAGTGTCATCTCTCCTTGGTTTGATGGCTTCGTGTATCTTTCTAACTCCGAATGCTGGCTCAACATGCGTCCTGTTTAGGAAGGTCTTGAGGATCAGTGGGACCAACTCATGGGCAATTGGGAGGAAAAGATCATACTCTCCTCCATGCAAAACAGTCTCTGAAATGGTGGTGCACAGTGGCAAATCTGCTTTAAGGGGTGCCATGTCATCAGGAAGTCCCTTCCCAGACCATAGTAACAGATGCCTCTTTGCTAGGATGGGGAGCACACATGGATCACCTACAAATACAGGGAACATGGTCTCTGAGAGAGATGACCTATCACATCAATCGCCTCGAGCTACGCTCAGTTCACCTGGCGTTGAAGGCTTTTTTCCCATCCTTCAAGACTCACTCCCTACTTGTTCAGACAGACAACAGGATGACCATGTTCTACCTCAACAAGCAGGGGGGAATGAGGTCCAGACCTTTATCTCTCAAGGCCCAGACAATTTGTAAGTGGCTGATAGCCAGAGACCCGTGGATCACTGCAAGTCATCTCCCAGGTGTTCAAAATGTTCAAGGAGATTCCCTAAGCAGAGTCCTGCAGGAAAACCATGAATGGGTCCTTCACAATGATGTCGTTCAAAACAACTTTAGACTGTGGGGCGCTGCACAGGTCGAATTATTCGCCATCGCAGAAAACAAAAAATGCTCTGGCTTCGCCTTGAGATTCTTCCAACCATGGACACTGGTAAAATGCCCAATGGTTCGACTGGTCTGGAAAATTTCTCTACACATTTTGTCTGATCCCCCTGATCCCGTCAGTTCTCATCAAGCTGTCTTATTCGGGAGCCAGAATGATCTTGATTGCTCCGGAGTGGCCAGGTCAATGGGGGTTCACAGACCTTCTTCATCTGTCAGGGCGTCGACATCTCACGCTGCCTTGCAGACCGGATCTTCTCACGAAATTCAGAGGCCAGATGGTTCACCCCCAATGTCTCCTCCTTGAATTTGGCAGCATGGCTCCTGAGCTAGTTCAGTACGGAGACCCGAACATTCCACAAGAATGCATGAACATTCTCAAGGAGATTAAACGACTCTCAACTCGTTCAGCCTATTCATTCAAATGGAAGAGATTTTGCACTTTCTAACAACAGCATGGACCTAACAATCTGCCAGAAAGATGTCATTCTTTCATACTTACATAATTTTGCAATATCTGGCTTACAATTCTCTTCCCTAAAAGTAAATGTAGCAGCTCTTACTGCCTACAGAAAATGTCCTTCACAAACCTCTTTTTTCAAAATTCCTGGTATCACAGATTTTTTAGAAGGGTTGAAAAAGGTTACCCCTCCCATTAGGTGTCCTTCTCCTCCATGTAAGCTCAATATAGTTTTCTCACGCCTCATGCAGAAACCTTTTGAGCCCATTCACAAATCGTCCTTCAAACATCTCTCCTGGAAAATGGCTTTCCTCATAGCAATCACATCAGCAGGTAGGGTTAGCGAAATCCAGGCATTGTGTTCTCACAAACCATACACCGTTTTTCCTTCAAATAAGGTAGTGATCAGGACTCACCCAAAATTCCTTCCCAACGTAATTTCGGATTTTCACGTCAATCAGAGTGTTTCCTTACCTACTGTCTTTCAGCAGCCTTCCATACCAGCTGAAAGAACTCTCCATTTCCTAGACATTAGGCTAGTCTTAACGTTTTATCTAGACAAAACAAAAGACATACTTAAGTCGGACCAACTATTTGTACATTTTGGCCCGGTCCGTACAGGTCTAGCCACATCCAAACAGTCCATCTCCGATGGATAGTATCTTTCGTCCTATTACGCTATCAGAAAGTTAATAAGGTTTTGTACGGTAGACGTAAAGCTCACTCTACTACGGGGAATGCTGCTACTGCCGTTTTGATGAGAAATATCCCTATAGCTGAAATTTGTAAGGTTGCTACATGGAGGTCTGTGCACATGTCTAACAAACATTATTGTTTGGACTAGGATGCTACAGCTGATGTTCAAGTAGGACAGGCCTTCCTGAGAAATGTATTTGCTCGATTTGGTCATTTGGTTGTTCCTCTGTCTTTTCCACCGCTCTTGATGGGGATGGGCTTGCTGCTCTATTCAGTGCTTATGACTATTAATGGAGATCCCATGAGAGATAAGGAAAGATTTCTTACCTATAGTCCCTGTCCTCTCTCAGGGGGAATCTCCATTGAAGTCATAGGCAACCTTCCCGCCTCCATGGTGGAGAAGACAGAGGCGAATATTGGACCTATCTGACACTTCCACATCTAATCAAAAAGAACTGAAGCAACTGCCACCTGCTGGGCATGATGGGATACTGGTGGTCTCTGGGCCCTAAAATGCACAGATGCTGTTTTTAAACTCACATAATGGCAGTTTATAGGGCTACACTGACCTTCTATCCTTCATCTTTCGACTTTTACAAAAAAGGGTTTGTGAAAGAGATTTAAGCATTCCATTAAAGTATTTGCCTTTAAATATACATATACATGGGTTTTCTTTACCCTTTTTTTTTAGTATAATCTGAAGAATGTGGCCGTTATAGCCTTTCTTCTAGGCTGCACAATGTTCCTGTCTTAAGTGTTTATACACGTCTTCCTGAAGAAAGGCAAACATCTACACTTAAGAAGACATACTATGAAAAAGTGCCCTTGGATCCCTGCACGTGGGCTGGACTATTCAGTGCTTATGTCTTCAAAGGAGAATTCCCCTGAGAGAGAACTGGGATTACAGGTAAGAAAACATTCCTTCCGGTACATTGTTTTTCCCTGCTGTGTGCAGGGGACTAGTGCCACTAGACCAGGGGGGTCTGGAGTTGCCTTTGGCTCTCAAAGAGGTCCCTCTGTCTGAGGGAGCCAAGCTTTGGTCCAGGACTAGTCGCAGTCATGCAGTTCCAGGAAGGTTGCCACAGGTGCAGATTACCACACCTTTGCTTAATGCAGATCCTGTTGTTACAGACACGGGCCTCCTCTTTGACCTTTGTTGCAAGTCAGATCAGAACTGAGGTTCTGGTGTCATGGGTAGGCCTCAAATCCTAGATTTAGGGGCATTAGGGGTGTGGGTGCATGTGGCCAATGGACTACTAGTCCCAGCAGCTAATCTCCCCCTGAGGTGACCACATTCGGGGGCTATGTCACCTTTTCTGAATTGCATAATGTGAAATCAGAAAACCTTGCATCAATCCCGGCTTCCACTTGACAACATTATGTGATCCTAGGCATTTACAGTTTTCACAGAGCCTACTTTTCCTCTAATCATTACAACAGTAATTTGAATGGCCAGAATGCTGTACAAGTGAGTGGACAGTATTAGCCTGCGTAATCTTGCTGACCACAAGTGGTGCCTTCACCCAGTTTTATATTGTACGAATTCAACCTAAAGGTATCAGAGCACTTTACCTGAGCACCAGTTGCATTACAGACGGACACATTCATTTTGTTAGGCACGGGGAGATTAAGCGATTTGCCCAGAATAACAGGATGTTGAGCGTCCCTGCCGAGGCTTGAACCTGGTGCCCCAGCTTCGAGGTCGACCGCTCCAGCCATTAGGCCACATCCTATTGTTATAAATGAGAGATTCCAATCAGGAAATACGAAACATTCATGCCCTCACGACCACTGTCATGATGAAAATACTAGTAATGAATCAAGAGGAACATCAGTTGTCTTTTGCCCCCTATATGTGGCATAAGGTGTTACTATAGATGGAGTAACATTATAATCTTTTGCTTTTGTGCAGTGCATACCCACAACTGATGCATTTCAAATTACTGTTGTAATGATTAGAGGAAAAGTAGGCTCTGTGAAAACTGTAAATGCCTAGGATCACATAATGTTGTCAAGTGGAAGCCGGGATTGATGCAAGGTTTTCTGATTTCACATTATGCAATTCATCCACTATATGTGTATTTCATTCTGTCTCCCATTTTAGATCAAAACTTAATGCTTTGCTTTAGTTCATTAAGGCACTAAGGGCCAGATGTACAACGCATTTTACCGGTCGTAAAATGCATTTTCCTATGTACCAACCCTATTTTGTGAGTCGGTAACCTATGACCAACTCGCAAAATAGGGTTTGTGAATCGCTGTTAGGAAGGGGCGTGTAAAGGGCGTCCCTTCCTGATAGCGAGTCTCACTGGTATGTATGAATGTTTTGCGACTGGGAATGTGGTTGCAAAACATTTGCAGATTACCACCAATTTCAAATTGGTGGTAAGCCACTCGCAAATGGGAAGGGGTCCCCAAGGGACTCCTTCCCCTTTTTGAATGGAGGCGTTGACATTTTTTCAGAGCAGGCAGTGGTCCCACGGACCACTGCTCACAGTAAACGAATGAAAGCAAAACTTTTCATTTTTATTTTTGAAATGAATCCCATTTTCCATTAAGGAAAATGGGCTGCATTTAAAAAACAAAAACTGCTTTATTTAAAAATCAGTCACAGACAAGGTAGTCTGCTGACCCCAGCAGGCCACATCCCAGTGAGTGCCGGCCATTCCCAATGGGTTGCAAATTGCGACCTGCCTCATGAATATTAATGAGGCAGGTCCCTTGTGATCCATTTGGGAATCACAAACATTGTCTGAGACACTGTTGTACATCAGGTTTTGCAACTCGGGAATTGCAAGTCGGTAAAAATCGCAATTTGCGAGTTGCAAAACATGGCAGTCCTACATATCACCCCAAATCAGTGCATTGCGCGAAATACATCCAGAACATGCATGTTTCATGACGATTGGTGTTAGTAATGTTTGGGGAGGGTGCTATTTTAATGCAGAAGCTAAAATGAAAGCTAGAGCAACCACCCTAGGTCACTGCATTGAGACCATTTGCTCCACATGGCTAAACATCTTTAATTATTGTCATCCGTTCTTGAATTAATTCATCCACTCACTCCTCACAATCCAACTATTCATTCTATGAGCCATGCAGCCCTGTTTCCAATCTCCATCCAGCCGTGAAATTAGTGGACAAGGTTGTTTAATGAAAAATATGCTGTAAAATGCACCATATTTGCAATTGTTTTCAAAAACTTAATGTTGTGGGGATTCCCCGACCAAAAAAAAGCCCAAAAACATTGCAGTGTTCAGGCTCTCTTGTTGGACTCACTCACTACATGCGGTATAGGCGCTGGTGTGACAAATTTTGCAAGGGCTGCTTTAGGATCCCAGTCTCATCCTGGTTACTGGAGAGGTGGGGGAGTAATGGAAGAGCTGGTGGAGGGTTCAAAAACACTTATTGAAAATGGAGCAGCCCAGCAGCAAATAGCTGCCAGGCCCGGAAACAATTGAAAAAATAATTTTGAAAGGATGGTGACAGGTGGGTGTGGTAGCAATGAAGGAGCTAGTGGGTGAGTGGGCATGGGAGAAGTCATTGCTGGGGGAACAGCAGTAAGGGAAATGTGTGATAATTTAAAAAAAAAAAAAAAAGTGGTGTTCAGAGAAGTAATGGACGAGTTGGGGGAGAGGGGAGGAGGGAAAAGGGAAGCAACATGGAGCATGCAGGTGGCACACGCACTCTCATTGAGTGCCAAAAAGAAAACAAAATCAAGCATTGCCAAAACGAATAAATTTGGTTGTAGATCCAGCCTTTTGACTTTGTCAATGCCTGGTTTGTCATAGGTTTTGCAAAAACCTTTTGTTTGGACCGCTGACAGGTACTCGTCAATCTAAAAGAAAAACCTTGGCTAAAAGCAAAATATTTTTTTGTCTCCAAAAGCAAACAGTGTCATAGGTGTCCCTGTCACTGAAGGGAGCTATTGTGTGGATATGCTCATTGTCAAAGTGTAGAATGCCATCATTCACAGTGAAGTTAGCCAATGGCTGAAGTGGGCTGAACAATTGCTGCATGCTGAATGCTGTAGTGGGGTAAAGAAAATATGAATGATACATTAACAGACCAATGGATCAAAAGGGCTGACTGAAACCAAATATAAATTAGTATATTTAGTATATCATACCTATAAATTTAGTAAAATCAAAAGGTTTCGGCTAATGTCAGATGTAAAAAGTAATTCAATGAATGTGAGCATTGGAAGCGTCATCTATTTAAAAGGATGGTAAAGAAGTAACGTGGCAAGGGAGGACAGACACAAGAAGAGGAAGAAAAGCCACTGTATAACAAGCAAGTACATTACAGTGATAAGAAAGCAAACTAGTGATAAGCAAAGGACTGATACATATCCCATTGTAAGTTTTTTTCATGGTCCACACCAGACAGATAAAAAATAGACAGTTAATAGTAGGCAAGACTTAAAAATACATGATGAGTAACATGTATGATATGGCCCTGTTGGCCCCGGCCCTTTTTGCAGGATTATCCCCAAACTTCTTGCCTTCTTCTTCCTATTTTTTCTGACCTGTTTTTGTTGGTTTTAGGACTCTGGGCACTTTACCACTGCTAACCAGTGCTAAAGTGCATATGCTCTCTGTCTGAATTGTATTGGTGATTAGTTTATCCATGATTGGCATATTTGATTTACTGGTAAGTCCCTAGTAACGTACACCAGGTGTGCCCAGGGCCTGTAAATCAAATGCTTCTAGTGGGCATGCAGCACTGATTGTGCCACACACGTGCGTAGCCCTGCAAACATGTCTCAGACCTGCCACAGCAGTGTCTGTGTGTGCAGTTTTAAACTGCCATTTCGATCTGGCAAGTGCACCCACTTGCCAGGCCCAAATCTTCACTTTTATTACATGTAAGGCACCCCTAAGGTAGGTCCAAGGCAGCCCCATGGGCAGGGTGCAATGTATTTAAAAGGTATGACATACTGGTGTGTTTTACATGTCCTAATAGTCAAATACTGCTAATTCGTTTTTCACTATTGCAAGGACTATCCCTCCAATAGGGTAACATGGGGATTGACTTGAAATATCTTTTAAGTATGATTTCCCATTGGGAGCAGATAGAGATTTGGATTATGGGGTCTCTGAACTCACAATTTAAAAACAAATCTTTTGGTGAAGTTGACTTAAATCTGTTTTCGAAAACGGCACTTTTAGAAAGTGGGCTTTTTCTTGCTTAACCACCATTTTGTGCCTCTACCTGTTTGTAGAATACACAGCTGGGTAGGCTAACAGTTGGGCTCTTGTGCATTCACTCTTGACAGTCACACAAAGGGAGCTGGGGTGTGCCTTGCATATCCTTATGGGCCATCACCAGGTTGATGGGCCTTCCTGAGATAGAGTGGTAGGCGGAGTTGTCACTTACACCTGAATAGGGATGTGCCTGTCCTCACACAAAGCTGTCTCCACTCCCCTGTAGTTGTCTAGAGCCAGGTCAGGGAAAGCCAGAGTTTTGTGCACTACAAAGACTTCCCTTTGAAGTTTACCTACTTCACAGGCAAAAAGGGGTAAAAGTATTGGACCTTTGACACCCCAAAATCAGAACAATTCGGTACTGATTGAATGAGAAGCGTTGCCCTGCCGGGTAACGTCCCCCGATGGCACAGCTGGTCTCCAACTAGGAGGTTAGTCCACTTTTATGCAATAAGTGAGAAACAGATCAACATGGAAGTGAAGGTTTGTTCCACAGTGATTTGGAACTTCCAATAGGTCCTTTCAGAGAAATAAGGTTCAAACCCAATGTTCCATCAAACCCAATGCATTTCGGGTAGAACCCTTCATCAGGGGAAATTCATGTGTAAAAAACAATGAAAAGGAGACTGCGAATGTAACACTAGACTCATAGAGAGCTTCACAACAATGATGTAAATGCAAAGTAAGCCTTGAGTACCCCAGTGAGGTGGTGAGGAAAATCAACACGTACTGTAAGCCTTATGCAAGCAGGCCTTCGGTAAAGGAACGAAAACTGGGTGCACAAAATAAAGAGTGGCTAATATTGTGGGGCGTGATGGTTCGATTAAACGCGATACTGTGAAGTGAAAAAACATGCAGAGAATTCGGCCATACTGTGTGGGCGGAACATAATTAAATGCTTATCTCGGTTCTGACTTTGCGAAGTTAAAACATTACCACAGTGCGGGGCATCACGCTACAAGTGTACAGGCATGTAAAGAATGACAGTTCAACTGGTGAAATTAAACGTGATACCGTACTGGCAGAGAATGCGGCCGTTATATGCGGGTGAAACGTGGTAAAATACTATTCCGACATTGTGAAGTTACAATGATATACCAGTGCGTGGCCTCCCGCACCATGTTACAAGTCAATAGGCATGCAAAAAATGTGAGGGTTGTGAACAGGCTAGATGCTTACTGCGGTACCAACAGACAGCAGGATTCGCGTGAATGAAGGCCAGTGCGTAAGTGATGCGGTTATGCAAGGTGGTAAAAATAGAAAAAGTTACCAGAAATGGAAGACGTCCTGGCGGCAGGACATTCAAAGTCCCCAGAACTTTATACCTGTGCGCAATGGACAATGAGCGTAAAAGAATGCAGTGAAGGAAACCGGAAAGGCAGAAAATAGAGAAGAAGGTGAGAAATGGGGGCCATCTTGAAATGGTCCCTTTACATAGGTAAAGGCTTTCAAATGGAAGGAAATGTCCCAAAAGGAAAAAAATGTTCATACTAAATAACGCGATGAACAGGACTGAGACTAGGAATGATGAAGGGAATAGAAAAAAGGTGAGAATGAGGTGATAAACCTGAGAGCAGGAATGAGGATAGGAATGATGGCGGGTAAACATCAACATACAGGTTGAAAAAAGGTGAGGAACGTGATAGTGGTAGTCACCTGAAGAGTCCTACAGTGCTAATTGAGGATAAAGGTGTGGAATAAACAGATATAAAAATATGGAGGTCAAAGAGGTTCTCAAGAAATCGTACAGTGCAAATGCAGATTGAAGATTAAAGTGTGAAGGAACCAATATGAAACATAAAGGTCAAGGCAGTTCACAAAAAACAGCTGTATTCTATCCGGTCATTCATTCCATTCGGTGTGAGAGTGTCCAGCAATTTAATCCAGAAGGTTTCTCTTTGGAGAAGATAGTTATGGTTGTTTCTGCCTTCACGTGATTCTACCACTTCGAGTACCAAGAATCTGAGTTGACTGATGTTATGTTTTAACTCCGTGAAGTGTGTAGCTACTGTGGATTTCTGATTTGAAGTTCTGATGTTACTTTTGTGTTAGTTCAGTCGGATTTTATTTTACGTTCGGTTTTCCCCACATATCCAAATCCACATGGGCATTTCAGTAGGTACACCACGTTTTTGGTGTCGCAGGTGGCGTTGACTTTCAATATAATTTTAGTTCCTTTGCATGTATGGGTCACTGAATTGCCTTTGATAATATTGTTGCAATTATTACTGTTCAAGCATGGAATGGTACCCTGGTATGTGAGAGTCCCTCTTGTCAATTTTGGTCTTGGAAGCATTTCTTTGATGTTTATGCTTCGTTCGTAAGCGAACAGGGGCGGTTCTGAAAAGAGTCCTTTGAAGTCAGGTTCTGACTGTAGCATGGGCCAATGTTTGAGGATAATCTGCTTCACTTGTGGGCTCTGTTTAGAAAATTTCGATACTAAGACCATACGATCTGTTTTTCTCCGTTAGGTCTGGGTTAGGAGTTCTCCACGAGTTTTAGTACTAGATCTGGTGATGGCCTGATCGAGAATTTCTGGAGGGTATCCCCTCTCGCTGAATCTTTGTAGCATTTCAGAAATGTTGGTGGATAATTTGACCGGGTTAGATGTGATGTGTTTTACGCGTAGTAACTGGGAATAGGGCAAATGTTTCTTCAATGAATGTTGATGAAAACTGTTGTAATGCAACAGATTGTTGCGGTCAGTATCTTTACTGAAGGTATTAGTTTCAAATTCGTTCTGAGTTTTAGTGATTGAAACATCTAAGTAGTTGATAATGGTATCGTTGATGTTTTGTTAAGCTGTTGTATGGCGGTCAGAAGATCGTGTTGGGAACCTTTCCAAAGCAGGAAAATGTCATCTATGTACCGAACGTACATAGCAAGGTTGTTAATCCAAGGTTCTACTTTAAGAATATGGCCAAGTTCAAACTTATACATGAACAGATTGGCGTAGCAGGGTGCTGCGCAATTGCCCATAGAAGTTCCGTTCAGTTGAAGGAAATATTCTTGCTCATATGTGAAATAACTGTGGTATAGTGTATAATGGAGCAATTCTAGCAGAAAGATTTTCAAATCTTCATCCCACTCGGTGGTAGTTAGAAAGTGTTCAACTGCGTCCATACCCAAGTCATGGGGGATAGATGTATATAACGACTTAACGTCAATGGTACACATCAGCAAGTTCTGTACATCAGCCGTGTTGATAGAGCGAATCTTCAACAAAAAGTTGTTTGGGTCCTTGATGTAGATGGACCTTTGTTGAACCAGGGGTTGAAGATGTTTGTCAAGGTATTTCCCGACTGGTTCATTGATAGTTCCCCGGGTAGAAACGATGGATCTGAATGGAGGTGTTAAGGGATTCTTATGAATTTTAGGCACAATGTAGATGCTGGGACTCTTTGCGTTATCCAGCAGTAAGAATCATTTGTCACCTTCAGTGATGGCTCCATTAGAAACTGCAGTGTCCAAAATCCTTTTGAGTTTGGTTTTAAATTTGTCTATCGGATTATTATCCAATTTCATGTAAGTCAAAGGATCATGAATATGCTCCAGGATATTCTGTTTGTAATAGCTTGAGTCCATGATTGCAAGGGCTCCCCCCTTGTCTGCTTTGCAGCAAGTAATGGCAGGATTCTTGGCTATTCTCTCCAAAATGCCCGTTCTTTCAATGTGAGGTTAGTATGTTTGGATCTTTTACCTTTAAACAACTTAGGGGCCGATTCCGATCTCGGTCGGAGGCGCACCCAATACCATTCGGTCGGGAAAAAAGCCATGCGAATGCCTGTTTCCCGACCGATCCGTACATCATACCGAACGAGTAAGTACGATACGCACAACAGCACAGAATCCGGCCGAGTCGTACTCACCCAATCCAGGTCCTGTTCTCCGACCGAGGCGAATCCGGAAACGCAGAATCGAGTCGCACGGAAGGGAAAATGCAGCCCCGTCCGGCCGAACAAGTACGATGCGCTTTCCGTACGCGCCGAACCCGTCGCTACGCACGGCACGTCAAAGCATCCGGGAGAGGCGCACATAAGCTCCGATTCGCGCCACAACACGATCCACGGCTACGAGGCGAACACGCCAGCGATGAGGACGACGCGAAGCAACGAGAAAGACGAACGACACGAACCAACCATGAATCCCTTCGTCCCGATCCTACCAATATTCTACATTTACTACCGGAACAGGCACGGACGCGTACGGCGCAGAAGGTAAGTCAGACACCAACCACAAAACACATACAACACGTACACGACACATCACACACACAGAGGGATGCAGAATTTACTTACACCAGCAACAGCAGCACCATAGGGGCGGGATGCCCATCACCAATGCCACATAGGCACACAGGGGCCTGGATGCGCACCACCACTACCACCCCTACCCAGGGGGGGCCGGATGTCCACCACTACTACCACCCTTAGCCAGGGGGGTGCCAGATGCCTACCACTACTACCACCCTTACCCAGGGGGGGCTGGATGCCTACCACTACTACCACCCTTACCCAGGGGGCTGGATGCCTACCACCACTACCACCCTTAGCCATGGGGGTGCCAGATGCCCACCACTACTACCACCCTTACCCAGGGGGCTGGATGCCTACCATTACTACCACCCTTAGCCAGGGGGTGCCAGATGCCCACCACCACTACCACCCTTACCCAGGGGGCTGGATGCCTACCACTACTACCACCCTTAGCCAGGGGGTGCCAGATGCCCACCACCACTACCACCCTTACCCAGGGGGCTGGATGCCTACCACTACTACCACCCTAAGCCAGGGGGCTGGATGCCTACCACTACTACCACCCTTAGCCATGGGGGTGCCAGATGCCCACCACCACTACCACCCTTACCCAGGGGGGCTGGATGCCTACCACAACTACCACCCTTACCCAGGGGCTGGATGCCTACCACCACTACCACCCTTAGCCATGGGGGTGCCAGATGCCCACCACTACTACCACCCTTACCCAGGGGGCTGGATGCCTACCACTACTACCACCCTTAGCCAGGGGGTGCCAGATGCCCACCACTACTACCACCCTTACCCAGGGGGGCTGGATGCCTACCACTACTACCACCCTTAGCCATGGGGGTGCCAGATGCCCACCACTACTACCACCCTTACCCAGGGGGGCTGGATGCCTACCACTACTACCACCCTTAGCCAGGGGGGTGCCAGATGCCCACCACCACTACCACCCTTACCCAGGGGGGGCTGGATGCCTACCACTACAACCACCCTTAGCCAGGGGGGTGCCAGATGCCCACCACCACTACCACCCTTACCCAGGGGGGCTGGATGCCTACCACTACTACCACCCTAAGCCAGGGGGGCTGGATGCCTACCACTACTACCACCCTTAGCCATGGGGGTGCCAGATGCCCACCACCACTACCACCCTTACCCAGGGGGGGCTGGATGCCTACCACAACTACCACCCTTACCCAGGGGGGCTGGATGCCTACCACCACTACCACCCTTAGCCATGGGGGTGCCAGATGCCCACCACTACTACCACCCTTACCCAGGGGGCTGGATGCCCACCACTACTACCACCCTTAGCCAGGGGGTGCCAGATGCCCACCACCACTACCACCCTTACCCAGGGGGGCTGGATGCCTACCACTACTACCACCCTTAGCCAGGGGTGCCAGATGCCCACCACCACTACCACCCTTACCCAGGGGGCTGGATGCCTACCACTACTACCACCCTAAGCTAGGGGGCTGGATGCCTACCACTACTACCACCCTTAGCCATGGGGGTGCCAGATGCCCACCACCACTACCACCCTTACCCAGGGGGCTGGATGCCTACCACAACTACCACCCTTACCCAGGGGGGCTGGATGCCTACCACCACTACCACCCTCAGCCATGGGGGTGCCAGATGCCCACCACTACTACCACCCTTACCCAGGGGGGGCTGGATGCCTACCACTATTACCACCCTTAGCCAGGGGGATGCCAGATGCCCACCACCACTACCACCCTTACCCAGGGGGGGCTGGATGCCTACCACTACTACCACCCTTACCCAGGGGGGGCTGGATGCCTACCACTACTACCACCTCTACCCAGGGGGGGCTGGATGCCTACCACTACTCCCACCCTTAGCCATGGGGGTGCCAGATGCCCACCACTACTACCACCCTTACCCAGGGGGGGCTGGATGCCTACCACAACTACCACCCTTAGCCATGGGGGTGCCAGATGCCCACCACTACTACCACCCTTACCCAGGGGGGGGCTGGATGCCTACCACTACTACCACCCTTAGCCAGGGGGGTGCCAGATGCTCACCACCACTACCACCCTTACCCAGGGGGGCTGGATGCCTACCACAACTACCACCCTTACCCAGGGGGGGCTGGATGCCTACCACCACTACCACCCTTACCCAGGGGGGGCTGGATGCCTACCACTACTACCACCCTAAGCCAGGGGGGCTGGATGCCTACCACTACTACCACCCTTAGCCATGGGGGTGCCAGATGCCCACCACTACTACCCCCCTTACCCAGGGGGGGCTGGATGCCTACCACTACTACCACCCTTACCCAGGGGGGGCTGGATGCCTACCACTACTACCACCTCTACCCAGGGGGGGCTGGATGCCTACCACCACTACCACCCTTACCCGGGGGGGCTGGATGCCTACCACTACTACCACCCTTACCCAGGGGGGGCTGGATGCCTACCACAACTACCACCCTTACCCAGGGGGGTGCCAGATGCCCACCACCACTACCACCCTTACCCAGGGGGGGCTGGATGCCTACCACTACTATCACCCTTAGCCATGGGGGTGCCAGATGCCCACCACTACTACCACCTCTACCCATGGGGGCTGGATGCCTACCACCAACACCACCCCCACTCATAGGATGGACAATGCATGACACAACCAGCACACCACAACCTAGGGAATGCAAGAAAAAGACATCCCCCAACACCATGACAAGCGTGTGTAGACTGTGTCAAATGCCTACAACACTGAACATGACTTTGAACATACAATGTGACCCCCTATCACATGTGCCACACATATATGTGTGTGGCCCCCACAATGCAAGCAGGCCATGACCATTGTGGCAATGGGGTCCAAACCCCCATCATCACAGTGACCAAAAGGTAAGTGTGGGGTCCATAGCTGAAGCACATTTTGAACATTGTGGCAATGGGGTCCAAACCCCCATCATCACAGTGACCAAAAGGTAAGTGTGGGGTCCATAGCTGAAGCACATTTTGAACATTGTGGCAATGGGGTCCAAACCCCCATCATCACAGTGACCAAAAGGTAAGTGTGGGGTCCATAGCTGAAGCACATTTTGAACATTGTGGCAATGGGGTCCAAACCCCCATCATCACAGTGACCAAAAGGTAAGTGTGGGGTCCATATCTGAAGCACATTTTGAACATTGTGGCAATGGGGTCCAAACCCCCATCATCACAGTGACCAAAATGTAAGTGTGGGGTCCATAGCTGAAGCACATTTTGAACATTGTGGCAATGGGGTCCAAACCCCCATCATCACAGTGACCAAAAGGTAAGTGTTGACAAAGAAAAAGCTGCAACTGCCAAACTGCATGGATGATTCCTGGTCACAGAACATAAAACACATCAGTGGCAAAGTAGTGCATGTGTCCCATTGCAACATAGATTGGGGGAGGCAAATACTGCAGTGCAAATAAGACATACCTTTGGCCATGTGCAGACAAACAACACCCATGGGGGCTGACACAGTCAACATTCATCAATGACACAATGACAGAAGTGACCATCAGAATGCAGACCCACATATTTGCACCAATGGGCACACAAATGCAGATACCCTGTGGAGACTGTAGATGTGAGGTGAACAGATACCATACCATGGCAGCAATGGGACACACAAACCATGATCATTGTGCTGACTGATGACCTAGGAGTCCCAGGGACAGCAGGGGAAACCCACCAAACTACATACAGCCAATGGCACACCTAAGATATGCCAATGCAGTGGTGCAGATGCACAAACACAAACAGGCAGACCCACACTGCACATCAAACACAACAGGTGAGGGGGGTGCCAGTGTCCCCAGGCAACCACACAACACATGAGGAGGCCTGAATACCAATCATACAGATGTGCATACAGTGCCACACAAAGGTAACTCATGGATCCAAATCCCCTATGTGGGCAATCAGGCATTGTCAGATGAGAGGGAGCACAAATCACACATGTCACACAGGCACGTAGGAACAGCAACTGACACAGCAAGACACAGACACACCACAGCACTACCCCCAGGGCCCCCACAATGTGGTGACCCTGGGCTGCATTACAATCCCACTGTGATGACAAAGCTAAATGTCGTTCACACTGTGAACCACAGTCATGTGTCCTGAGCAACAAACTACCATCACACCTACACAAGCACAAATCAATCAGCACGGCCAGTAAGCCAAGGCCAACATGGAGGCAGGGGTCTAGCCGGGCAACAACTCTCATCTGCACACACTCAACACCACACACCTCGACCTCCAACAATGTGCAGCAGTGAAGCACACATGCACTGGTGACATTGCACATGCACCCATGACAATTCCAGGGTGGTGGGTGGGAACCAAGGTGCAGAAACACATCACACATGGCCACTCAACAAGACTCCTGAATGTCTGACACACTGCACACTACGCTGTACATGGACATGACGGCAATACCACACCAACCAATGGGATCCCAGCCACAGTCACACACCAATGAAGAAGCCAAGGTCACCCACAAAGAACACACATAGACAACAACCAACATTGCAGCCCGGACCCTGAGGAGTGCCAGCAGTCACACACACAACGTGTCACAATCACTGAAAGATAACACAAACTGGAAATCACATGACAGGTGCAAACAACAAGTGCCAAGGGGAAACCTGACTGTGACCCATCTGCGTCTGCACACAAACTCAGCCCTGACAGCAAACACACCTATGGGTGACACCCTGATGACCAGTAATGTGCCATGCACCCACATCACAGAGAACCCAGGGAGAAGACTTTGGGGGAACATAGGTCAACTCAGCAAGCATCACAAACAGGTACAACACTAGGGATCACAGCATGCACAGCAAAACGGAAGTGAACACACAGACATGCTCATACAACACACACCTTGGGCGCAGGCAATGTCACAGGAGTACACACTGCCATGAGGGGACTCCACTCCTGTGTGAGGAAAGCTGTGCCATATGTTGCCTCAGTAGGGCCCCATCATGTCAGCTGAGCACTTGGTCACACAATCAACAATTAGCACCAAATGAAGGCTCCTGTCACATCAGCCTGGTCATGGAAGTGCCAACGAAATCATCAGCACAGATCCAACACACTTGTATAGCAATGTTGCACTGACAACACAGATGAGTCCTTCCCCATTGATGCCCAAACCTGCATGTCCAGTGGAGATGGCCACACGGTCAGGGAAGTAGACGAATTGAACAATGGCAGGCACAACAGATGTGCAGGGGTGGAAGCCACAGATGTGAAATTGCTAATGTAAGTAGGAAATCCCATTGCCAAATACTGAACACATGACACCCTCAGATGCTGCTATGGATGACATGGATACACCACAGGATAGGACACATTCCCCCTGGACCACATGTGTTCCTGCACAGTAACACTTCATTATCATGAGACCAAATATCACCATCACTGCAGCAAGGGCATGGTTAGCATCATCAACAACATGTACATCAGAAGCATAAGCACTAGAGAACAGAAAGTTGCTTTATTCAGCATATGTGTGTTTAAAAGTGAAAGTCCAGAAAAAACACAAAGGCCAATGGCCAGTCCATTGTCAAAGTCCAAACAGGGTGACAGTGGCAGATGTCACCCTACGCATGCCTGCACTGCACAAAACCAGGGACAATCCACTAGGAGGGGCAACCGGGGGCAGGCCAGGCACCGCAGGGACAGGATCAGGGCTCACCAGGAGGAGGCAGGGAAGGGGTGGTGGGTGCTGGAGAGCCACTGACAACTGCAGTGGAGGTGTCTGACATGGTGTGTGCCGGCACAACTGGGGGCATGACTCAGATGTTGTGGGTGCCGGCACGACTGCAGTGGACCCTGCAGATGGAGTGGACAGGTCCGCCACTGCAGTGCCCAAGTCAGACAGGGTGGTAGTGGACTCCACTGCAGTGCCTACCACCAGGGGAGGAGAATGGGGAACAGGCAAGGTGGGCTGGACAGAGGGGGAGGACACCCTCACCACATCAGTGGCACAGACAAGCGCAGCGGGGGGTGTGGTGCCGGGAGAGCAAGTGGCAGGGGGAGAAGGCCGGATCCTCTTGGGGATGGTATATCTGTGGGTGGGGGAACCTGGGGCAGGGTGTGGTGGGGGCACCTGTGGAGTGGGGGCCTGAGGGATGGAGGAAGGAGACCTGGTGCCTGAGCTGCAGGGCGGCGGCGGGGTCTTGCTCTTACGACTCCGGGGGGACTTGCGGGTGGGGGCCTCAGTCTGTCTGCGCCTGGGGGAGGGTGTCCGGGGGCGAGGGGCACTCTGCTCCGTGTGGGTGGGCTTCCTCTTCCCCCTGAATGCTGTATCAGCTGGATCGGAGGGGAAGAGGCCGAGGTCACTGAGGAAGAGCCGCTGGGTCTTTGGGGTTGCAGGTGAGGCAAGGGAGGGTGCTTTGGAGGGAGAGGCAACTGAGGACTGCGCAGTGCTCGTGGATGCGTGTGTGTGTTCCAGGGCCCCATCCCCTGTGAGTCTGGTTTCAGTCCCCTGACTGTGCGTGCGTGTGCGTTTTGTTTGTGGCGTGTGTGTCTGTGTGCTGGACGTGTGTGTGCTGGTGTGTGCCTGTGCCGGTGTGTGTGTGCTTGGGACGGGTAAGGTGCTGGGGAGTGTGGATGGAGCAGAGGCAGGAGGGGTGAGGGACTGTCTGAGGAGGGACACTGCTGCCGTCAGGGAGGAGTCCATGGACCTATTGCCCCTCTGTAGGTCAGACATGCCCGATGAGATGCCCTCCATGAACGACACCAGCTGAGTCAACAGAGCGGTGTGCGCATGGAGGACACTCAGCATGGCTGTCTGCCCTACATGGAGCTGGCGAAGGAGGTACACAGACTCCTCACTCAGGGCAGCAGGGGACACAGGGGCAGGGGGTGCGGTGCCTGGCCCAAAGGAGACACGCTCCCGAACATGGGAGCCTCCACGGACCTGGGGAATGGGAGCCGATGGGAGGGCGGTGGTGGTGCTGGTGGTGGCGGGGACAGCAACACTAGCTGGGGTGTGGTGGCTGCTGACACCCGCCTCCATAAGGGAGTCATCCTCCGAGCCGCTGTGGTCCTCAGCTGAGGTGGATGCTGCTGAGGACTCCTCGGTGTGGCTCCCCTCGCCCTCCGTGCCACTGGGTCCCTCCGACCACTCCTCGGCTGCTGACCCAGTCTGGCTCTCCGGCTCCTCCTGGTCCGTGGAGCTGTCCCCTTCCGTGGCCGTGGATGTATCTGCAAACAATGGGGAAACAGACAGACATCAGTCACCTGCACCAAACGCACACACCACTGTGAGCACAGCACATTACAGAGCAAGCCCTGGCATCATTAGTTGAACATTGCTAAAAGTGCCCTAACTGAACAGGAGAAGCCAATTGTCAGTCTGATGCCAACCATGGCACTCACATCCCACATGGCCTTGCACCCATCTGTCTGGTGTCTGTTGGATAGCAACACCCCAGTGTGGACACATGCACCACCTACACAGTAGTTGGACAGTGCAGAGGACACGGTGTAGCATGTGGACATGCACACATCACAACTCTTGCCACTGAGTCAGTACAGGTTTCCGGATGAAAGGGATGCCCAGAGTCAAATAGGAAATGCATGTGATGCATACCAGCGACAGACACCATGATGCACCCATGTCCTGATAGCCATCGCCACAATGGTGTGCATGTAGCACATGTCACTCCCCTGCAGGATCACCAATAAGTAGACACATGCCATGGCGGAGGCATGACTGCTAAGTCATACATCACTGTCTCAGTGATGTATGACTTGGCAGCCAGACAACAACACTCTGCACTGTGTCACAATAGTAGGTCATGGGGAATGCAAGTCCTGGAGCTGCACAAGTGCACATGTACATCCCCCACACAACACATCATCTTAACCCTCATCTGTCCAGGTCATACCGATTGGACATATGGGAGACCTGTGACACTACCCTCTGAACCTGAGCCCCTCACAATCTGCTGTGAATGGGAAACAGCTGCCTGAACTTCACATTCGCATACCCCAGTCTGCACGGGCAGCTGATCAAACACCTATGTGACACACAAGTATCGTCTCCTATGGTCACATCTCCAGTGGCATGCTGAGCCCCTACCGAGAAACACCCCAGCAGTCCTGGCAACAAATCCACAGCACACTGACACAGAGGCAGACACCTGAGGGGTCAAATCACTGCGCACAACGTGTCAGCTGATACACGGGAGTGGGAGTACAGGTGTATTGGATGGGCTGGAGTAGGCATGACTGTCCTGCCCCACATGAATGAGGGATGAGCCCTGGACAGTGGATAGCTGGCTATGTATGTGTGACACACGTAATCTGCACACTCCTGGGGCCCAGACATTGTTCCCACCCGCTGCATGGGTGTGTGCCAGATACCCCAGGCACATGTGGTGGCTCAGCTCAGCAAGTGGACCGCATATCAAAGCAACACGCAGATTACATGTCCGAACACAGGCGTTGTGTGAACAATGGACCCACCCATGATGCCCACAACAGAGTTAGGGAAACAGATGCTGTCCCCCACCTTGAGTGAAGCAAACTGCAAGGACACAGTCCCAAGTGACACAATTCCCTGAATGTAAGGGCCACACCTGGGTATCAGATGAGGAGTGGGCAGTGCACAATAGAGGGACATGGCTCCTGGACAACATGACTGCTGTACTGTGGCAGTTTAACCAGGCCAGAGGAGGGCACATAGCATGTAATACAGAGTTCACAGTGCAGTCTTTGACTCACCCCTCCTTGCTGCTGTCTGGCCTTCAGCTGCCCATCCAGGTCTGGAAACACCACCGCCAGGATCTGGAGCATGTGGGGGGTCAGGGTCCGTGTTCCGCCCCTCCTGCGAGGAGGCGACAGCTTCAGCTGGACCCGTGCAATCCTCCGGGTCCAGCCCCGAAGGTCCTGCCACCTCTTCTGGCAGTTGCGGATCCGGCGCTTGTAGACCCCCACGGACCGGACAGCCCGGACGATGTCCTTCCAGATCTCCTGCTTCCGATGGGCATTAACCTGTGAGGATGACAAAGTGAAAAGGCCATTACTACACATGCAACATATCCGTGCATGACACAGTTGTATATACATGTCTCAATCACAGGGGCACATGATGTACACAGGCAGTGCAACGCTGCCCATGGACAGTTTGCCAGAAGTCACTACATGGTATCATTGCATGGGAAGTAAAACCTTGTTCAAATGCACTGTCACTGCACCATACCTGTCCAGTGCATGTCACTACACACTATGGGGGGTGACAACTACTCAGTGAGCCTGCTAGCCAGTGGCGTGCAGACTTTCAGCCTTGCTAGTCAGACAAAATGCACATTCAGAAAGGCAGTGCACAGAACACTCACCTGCTCCCCTGGTGTCCCATACAGCTTGCTGTACTGTGGAAGTAGGCTGTCCAGCAGGGCCTGGTTCTCCTCAAGGCTGAAGGCTGGGGCTCTCTCCACAGTACGTGCCATTGCAGGGTCCAGAGGGGGCAGAGACAGCAGCAGTGCAGTGGCAGATGTCGTCCTGGAGCATGTAGTGCAGGCAAGTGAGCTCTCAGGGGAACAGCCAGCAATATATATGTGCTGCAGAGGCAGATACTGTCCCATGTGTCCAAAGTGATAGGTCCAAGTCGTTTGCATCTTCTGAATCTGGCCAATCCATGGAATAGCAGCACCAATACACGCCCACAGCATCCTTCAAATCTTCAACTTCATGACATACATGATTTTGCAACATTGTTGTGGGTGACCAACTGAATTTCCAGCAACCGACTCGTTCGAATTTCGAAAACGCGTCCGTTGCCAGGCTAGGCCATTGTCAATGGGTGCGCACCGATCGGTCCATTGCTGTTCAACGCGTACAGGGGTACAACGCGTACCCGCACACATTGAATGCAATGGGCCGGCCGGGTGCACCGATCGGTCCATTGCTGTTCAACGCGTACAGGGGTACAACGCGTACCCGCACACATTGAATGCAATGGGCCGGCCGGGCGCACCGATCGGTCCATTGCGGTACAACGCGTACAGGGGTACAACGCGTACCCGCACACATTGAATGCAATGGGCCGGCCGGGTGCACCGATCGGTCCATTGCTGTTCAACGCGTACAGAGGTACAACGCGTACCCGCACACATTGAATGCAATGGGCCGGCCGGGCGCACCGATCGGTCCATTGCGGTACAACGCGTACAGGGGTACAACGCGTACCCGCACACATTGAATGCAATGGGCCGGCCGGGCGCACCGATCGGTCCATTGCGGTACAACGCGTACAGGGGTACAACGCGTACCCGCACACATTGAATGCAATGGGCCGGCCGGGCGCACCGATCGGTCCATTGCGGTACAACGCGTACAGGGGTACAACGCGTACCCGCACACATTGAATGCAATGGGCCGGCCGGGTGCACCGATCGGTCCATTGCTGTTCAACGCATCCCTGTACAAGTGACTGGCATATGTCACCATGCCTGTCTCAGATGAACATATGCCAGCCACAGATAGCTCCCAGGGAGTGAGGGGCACACCTACAACACCACAGCCTGTCCAAACTGTATCATAAGGCATGTAAGGCTGCATTTCCTATTGTGTGTATGTTGGTGTACATGTTGTCCTGTGGGTGTCACCTGGGGGCAGCCACCCCCAGGCTGTGCACGTGTTCATGGGGACAGGATCCTGGGTGTTACGTGTACATGACCACTGTGATGTGCAACTGTTCATATCTGTGCATGTGCCATGGTCACATTTCACGGTGGTGTATGTGTATGTCATGTCACATACCCCGTGAGTCCCATGTGGGACGGTATGTTTGAGCCAGGGTGTCCCAGTGGCACAATAGTGATGGTCCTCCACAGTCTGTGTGCATGTAGTGTTTACAATGTCTCTGATTTCATGTGCACAATGGGAGACAGTCTCCACATCCACGTTGTGTGTGCATGGACTTTGATGTTGTGCGTGTGTGTGTCACAGACGTCCATGTCTGTCCTGCAGAGGCAAGTGGAACCACTACCTGTGGGGGTCATGGTTGTTTTGCTGTGGTGTATACCTGATACTCCATGTAATGCCAGTGTCCATGTGGCAGTACAGGGTCCCTGGGAATGTACCTGTCGTTGAGCTGTGATGCCTGGGGCACATCTGTCCTCACATGTCACTGTGGGGGGTGATTGTGACATGGCAGCAGGAGATGGGAACTGTGACACGGCCTCATGATATCCAATGGGCCAACCTGGGACTTATTGATGCCACTTGTTGAACCGTGATGACAGATGTTGGCCATGTATGTACCATACATGTCCTTACGGAACTGCACACTTCATGTAGTTGTGCCTCATAATGATGTATGATGTGATATTGAGTGTGTTCAATGCCGCATATGTGGGGTGACTGACAATCTTGCTTTCTTCTCCTCTGCACTGCAGGGCTCCTGCTGTCCATCGACCATTCCCAGACCTGGCAACGATGGTGGAACGGGACAGCATCCGACGGTACCGCTTCACCAGGCAGCTGATTGAGGATTTGGCAGTGCAGTTGGCCCCACATTTGCAGCCTGGCCGGCCGTATCCTACAGCGCTGACCCCCAAGGTGAAGGTGATGGCAGCCCTACACTTCTTTGCCACCGGTACCTTCCAACATACTGTGGCGACTGCTGGTGGGATGTCACAGACCATGTTGAGCCGTGTGCTCCGCGATGTTTTGGAGGCAATGTTGCTATACCTGAACCGGTACATCTATTTCCCTAGACTGCAACGACTCACTGACGTGAAGAGTGACTTCTATGCCCTGGGGAGGATGCCGCATGTCATTGGCTCCATTGATGGGACACATGTGGCTTTGGTACCACCACAGGCCCAGGAGCAGGCCTACCGTAACCGCAAGCACTACCACTCGGTCAATGCACTGGTGGTGTGTCTTGCAGATATGACCATCTCACACGTGTGTGCCCGTTTCCCTGGTTCAGCACACGATGCCTTTGTGATGAGGAGTAGTCGCATCCCCAGGATGATGGCACAGATGCAGAACCAGCGTGCCTGGCTTGTCGGTGTGTACTGACTTTGTGCCATTGTGTGTGATCTGATCTGTAGTATTCCGCCCACTTTTCCAAGTCAGCTAATGTGCACTTGTCTGTCCGTAGGTGACTCGGGATACCCCAACATGCCGTGGTTGCTGACACCCCTCAGGAACCCTGTGACACCAGCCCAGATGCGCTACAATGAGGCACATGGTCGGACCAGGAGAGTCATTGAGCGGACATTTGGTCTCCTGAAGAGCCGCTTCCGCTGCCTCGACAAGACAGGAGGGTCCCTCCCATATGCCCCAGCGAAGGTGTGCAAGATTATCATCGTCTGCTGCATGCTCCACAACCTGGCAGTGCGGAAGGAGTTGCCTCTCATCCAGGATGACAATGACCAACATCCGCCACCTGTGGAGGATCCTGGCCTGGACCACGATGCCAGTGATGATGATGATGATGAGGGTGATGTCCGCACACAGCTCATCACCAACTTCTTTAGCTGAATGTGAGTATCCTGAGGTGTCATGTCAATGATGTGAGTTGGCATGATATGTGTAGGTGGTGCTCTGGTGCTGTTGGAGTGTGTCCATGGGCTACTTGACTGGATGTGTGTAGCGATGTGTGCTTACAGGTGGTCTGTACTCCCCAACAGTGTTGACATGCTAACTTGGTTCTGGGTGGGTATCTTGTAACATGTATTGTGCATGAGTTTTGCTGTTCTGTCCTGTTCTCCATTGCTTTTGACTGTGTGTCATTTCTGTCCTTCACAGGGTACTTTCAGATTCGTTTGGTCAACTGTGTCCACCGACGACGTGATTGTACTTCCAGGGTGGTAGCTGTTGTGTCCCTACAGGTGATGTGCGCCACACCCATGGACTTCCTTCCTTCTACAGTTGTTGACTGTGTGCCCGCTGCCAGGTGGGATTACCTTGCATCTGTAGTGGTTACGACATGTTGCAACTGTGTAATAAACCTGTGCTTCACTTTGTGATGTGCGTTGTCTGTGGTCACACATTTGACTGCCATTTGCTTACTGCACCTGTGGGCTACTTGACTACAACTGGGAATAGGTGTGGTGTCTGTGCATTGCACCGTCTTTCCTGGCAACATCAGTGTAGGCAATGAGTCAGATGGCCTAGGTGTGTATGTGTTGTGTAGCCCTGGTGGTGTGTCTCCCTCATATGTGTCACGTTGCCATTACTCACATGCCTGTGTTGTACTTGCTGTTGCAGTTCGCATACACAGTGTAATTTTGCAGTTCATCATCCCCATGACAGCACCCACGTTGGAATCACAACAGAGGCAAGTATGGTGTATTAGTGTGTTTATTGTGATACATTTGTGTGAATAGTGCATAGGATGGTTAGTGCTGTACATTTATATTGCAATAAGAAGTTCCTAGGTGAATTGAAAGTACTGGTAGACAAAATCCCCAGTATCAGGGCCACAGTTGTCTGAGACATTGGTCCAACTTGTACTCCCCATGTCATGTGTGGGAGTTGTGTTGCCGTCAACAGGGTGAACAGTTTGTGCACAAAGGTGAACATCCAGAACAGGTTCAGGCTTCCTGGGGGTTGCACTTGGCCATCGGCCTCTCACTTACCCCTCCTCGTACGACCCCTCTTCTTTGGGGGGGGGCCCCTCAAGTACAGGCTGCTGCGGTGCAGGGGACTCTCCGCCAGAGTCATCCTCCCTCCCTGTGGCAGTTGCAGTTTGTTCAGCACCAGATGTTGTTGGCACACAGGGAGGTGTAGACTGGTTGCTGTTCATCTGGCGGAGGCATTGTAATATGTCCCTGTGCACCGCCGTCATCTCTTGCAGTGCGTCCCACTTGGACTCCACACGGGACATGTGTGAGTCCAAGCGGGCATGATGGGCAGCCTGCTGCTGTTTCATGTCTCTGAGGAGCCCCACTACCTGGCTGAGATCTCCGGTGCTGGACTGGTACGCATCGGCTATGCGTACCAGTTGTGGGTCGTCATGCACACCAGACACCTCTGCAAGCAGCGACCTCTTGTCTCCCACCCCTCCCACCACCCCTGCCGACATGTGCAGTGCGTGCAGTGGCACGCACAGATGACCCTGGTCCCCCTTGGGGGTTGGTGGTGGTGGTGGTGTCCATGGCCCCACGTTGGTCCAGGGTCCCTGTGCTGGTGGTGCTCCTTGTTCTGTCCATGTCGGCAGGGATGGTATTTGTGGTGACAGTCGTTGGAGGGGTGGGTGCAGGGGGTGCAGCTGGTGGTCCTGCTGGTGCTGCAGCTGGTGGTCCTGCTGGTGCTGCATGTTGACTTACACCGGAGGTGCCAGGTTGGTCTTCTTCAACGGAGGAGGGCAGATGCTGTACGACACCAGTGAGCTCGGCATCCTCTTGAGCCTGGGACTGGGACTCCTCAGCGTCTGCTGCTGTGTCCCCATCATCACCTGTTTTTGGGAGACACACACAATGTATGTTATGTTTCTGCAGGCATCAATGGTTGACACACCTGACAGTTGTGACTGTGCCTCTGGGTGCGGGCCTGTACATTGCATTGTCCTAAGTTGTCACAGTCAGGGGTTGATATTGGTGTAGCACATTGTCCTGGATTATTTGGGCATTTCTATGTATTTGTTGGGGTGTGAACATGGTCTGCATTGGTTGTATTTGGTTGACAGCCGGCCCTCCTTCCCACCCAGCCAGTCAGTTATCCCACCATGGACTGTGCTTGCATTGCAGGGAGTGAAAGTTGTCTTTCAGGATGTCAGTCAGTGGTGTCCTGCTGTTGGTTGTTGCACAGTTGCCAGCAGGGCCTTGTGCTCCCCACAGCAGTAGCCAGTGTCAGCCATCTTGTCAGTTGTTTTCCACTCCCTGTGATGTGAGCATGGTTCAGGGTGGTGTTGATGGGACAGTTGTGGGGGTGAGCTATGTCTGTGACTATGACTCCCATCATGCTATTGCCTCCACCCCACTTCCCAGCATTCCCATACTTACTTGCTTTTGTGGGGAGTTCAGTGTGTGCGGGTGTGAGAGCAATGGCAAGATGGCTGACAGTGGTGTCCTGCTGTTGGTTGGTGTGCAGTTCCCAGCATGCCCTTGTGCTCCCCACGACACAGCAACAGTGTCAGACATCTTTGATGGGCCTTTCCACTCTCTGTGGGATGTGCATGCGTGAGTGTGAGCTTGCTGGGCCATGTGGTGGGGGATGTAGAGCTGTGCCTACGACTCCCATCATGCTATTGCCTCCACCCCCTTCCCAGCATGCCCATGCTTCCTTCCTTTTGACTCTGCTTCCCTGTGGGGTGGGCTGCCTGTGCTGACAGGATGGCTGGGAGTGTTGTCCTGGCAGTTGTTTGGCTAAAAGTCCCAAGAGTGTCCCTGTGCTTCACACAACATAACCCAGGGTGGTGGTTCTTTGTGGGATCTTGAGTTAGGATGTGAGGCATTGCATTCTCCCAGGTGGGTTATGTGGAGTTTGTGTTGAGGGGGTGAGTGAGGGGAGGTGCTTGTGACTATGGTCAGTGCTGCGAGTCCTCCTTCCCACCCAGCCAGATATCCCACCATGGAACGTGCTTCCATTGCAGGGAGTGGAAGTTGTCTCTCAGGATGTCAGTCAGTGGTGTCCTGCTGTTGGTTGTTGCACAGTTGCCAGCAGGGCCTTGTGCTCCCCACAGCAGTAGCCAGTGTCAGCCATCTTGTCAGTTGTTTTCCACTCCCTGTGATGTGAGCATGGTTCAGGGTGGTGTTGATGGGACAGTTGTGGGGGTGAGCTATGTCTGTGACTATGACTCCCATCATGCTATTGCCTCCACCCCACTTCCCAGCATTCCCATACTTACTTGCTTTTGTGGGGAGTTCAGTTTGTGTGGGTGTGAGAGCAATGGCAAGATGGCTGACAGTGGTGTCCTGCTGTTGGTTGGTGTGCAGTTCCCAGCATGCCCTTGTGCTCCCCACGACACAGCAACAGTGTCAGACATCTTTGATGGGCCTTTCCACTCTCTGTGGAATGTGCATGCGGGAGTGTGAGCTTGCTGGGCCATGTGGTGGGGGATGTTGAGCTGTGCCTACGACTCCCATCATGCTATTGCCTCCACCCCCCTGCCCAGCATGCCCATGCTTCCTTCCTTTTGACTCTGCTTCCCTGTGGGGTGGGCTGCCTGTGCTGACAGGATGGCTGGGAGTGTTGTCCTGGCAGTTGTTTGTCTAAAAGTCCCAAGAGTGTCCCTGTGCTTCACACAACATCACCCAGGGTGGAGGTTCTTTGTGGGATCTTGAGTTAGGATGTGAGGCATTGCATTCTCCCAGGTGGGTTATGTGGAGTTTGTGTTGTGGGGGTGTGTGAGGGGAGGTGCTTGTGACTATGGTCAGTGCTGCAAGTCCTCCTTCCCACCCAGCCAGATATCCCACCATGGAACGTGCTTGCATTGCAGGGAGTGGAAGTTGTCTTTCAGGATGTCAGTCAGTGGTGTCCTGCTGTTTGTTGGTGCACAGTTGCCAGCAGGGCCTTGTGCTCCCCACAGCAGTAGCCAGTGTCAGCCA
Organism: Calotriton arnoldi; assembly: GCA_963921515.1. NCBI lineage: Eukaryota > Metazoa > Chordata > Amphibia > Caudata > Salamandridae > Calotriton > Calotriton arnoldi. Next base: position 348,832 of record CAWUFW010002570.1, on the reverse strand, counting down.
TCTTGTCAGTCCTTATCCACTCCCTGTGATGTGAGCATGGTTCAGGGTGGTGTTGATGGGCCAGTTGTGAGGCTGAGCAATATCTGTGCTTACTACTCCCATCATGCTATTGCCTCCACCCCCTTCCCAGCATGCCCATGCTTCCTTCCTTTTGACTCTGCTTCCCTGTGGGGTGGGCTGCCTGTGCTGACAGGATGGCTGGGAGTGTTGTCCTGGCAGTTGTTTGGCTAAAAGTCCCAAGAGTGTCCCTGTGCTTCACACAACATAACCCAGGGTGGAGGTTCTTTGTGGGATCTTGAGTTAGGATGTGAGGCATTGCATTCTCCCAGGTGGGTTATGTGGAGTTTGTGTTGAGGGGGTGTGTGAGGGGAGGTGCTTGTGACTATGGTCAGTGCTGCGAGTCCTCCTTCCCACCCAGCCAGATATCCCACCATGGAACGTGCTTCCATTGCAGGGAGTGGAAGTTGTCTCTCAGGATGTCAGTCAGTGGTGTCCTGCTGTTGGTTGTTGCACAGTTGCCAGCAGGGCCTTGTGCGCCCCACAGCAGTAGCCAGTGTCAGCCATCTTGTGAGTCCTTTTCCACTCCCTGTGATGTGCGCATGGTTCATGGTGGTGTTGATGGGACAGTTGTGGGGGTGAGCAATATCTGTGACTACGACTCCCATGATGCTATTGGCTACACTGACTTGCCCAGCATACACAGAATTCCTTTCTTTCAGTGGTCTTCACTGTGTGTTGGTGTTGTAGTGGTGGCTACATGTCTGGATGTGTTTGTTAGTTATATTTGTGCCACTGCCTAGCTGTAGTTGTAGTTGTGTTTGTACATGTGATGACACGGTTAAATGTAACTTTGAGATGGCATATGTTGTGTTTATCTGACTGACATACACATTTTGGGATGATTCTGTTCTGGTTGCTGTGTAATTGCTATGAGTGCATGGTTTGACTCTCCCCTTGACAGTGATGTGTGTGTGTATTGTGGCAGAATATTGTGTACATTTGTTGTGTACTCACCAGGCTCTGGGATGTTCTCTAGTCCATAGACGCTCACTGGCGGAAGGATGGCCCGCACCTTCTCCTCCCAGGGCCTGAGGTATACTGGCTTGGCAGGAGGGCCACTGCCGGTGTATTGGCTCAGGAGGTAGTCCTTCTTCAGCAGCTCCCGTACCCTCCTGCGCACGTCATACCACCTGTTCTGGATGTCAGACTTTGTGCGCAGACATGGTGATTGTGCGCTCACCCTGTTGATGATCCTCTCCCACATCTTTGTTTTCTGGGAGATGGGTGTCTGTTGGACCAGTGTGCCAAACAGCTGTGGCTCTACCCTGAGGATCTCGTCTACCAGGACTTCCAATTCACAATCTAGGAACTTGTGATTCTTCTTTGGGGGCATGGTGATGGTGAGTGATGGTGAGTGATGTGTGTGTTGGTGTGCAGGTGAGGGTGTGTGAGTGTGTGTTTTGCTGGGTGTATGTGAGGTAGCTATTTGTTGGTGTGCTGATGGTGTGTGGCTTGTGTGAGGGATGAGCTGTGGGTGTGTGGTTGCTGTCTGTTGAGTGCTGGCAGTAGAATAGCATTTGCAAAGGATCATGATTGGGATTTGTGTACTTTATATGGGTGGAGTTGTGGGTGTGTCTTTGTTCTCTGTCCCCACCCCCCAGTATTTATTGGCTTTGTAATTGCTTGTTTGGCCTTTTTTTGTGTATTTTTCCTTAGTACTTTCTGTGCATGTTGGAAACGTTCTTGTGACCGAGTCGGACCCTGCAGATGTCTCGTACGGTCTTCTCCGTTTCGTTCACGCTGTGTTTGTGCAGTTTTCTATGCTGCGTACGCGTCGGTCGCAGTGTTTTGTGTTACTTCGGCTCGCAGTTTTGTGTGCGTGTCGGTCGTACGGCTTGTCCTCCGTACGACTCGGTCGTGGTTTTCGCGCCTTGCATCGTACTTTGCGGTTTGGAGTTCGCGGGTACGTTTCGGTTGGATTTGTTCCGGGTGCGTGTCGGTCGGTTCGATTCGCGTGTTTTTCCGGCCGGATTGCTGTTTTCCGTGCGGCTCGGTCGTTCGGCTTGGGTTCAGTACGTGTCGGTCGGATTTTGCGCGCTTTGCATCGTACTTGGCGTGTCGGGCGCCACAGGTACGTGTCGGTCGAAATTAATTCCGGCTCCGAGTCGGTCGGTGCTTTTTCCGGCCCGAATCGGAATCGACCCCTTAGTTGTGTCCTGTTGGATTAAGGTCTCGAAAGAATCAAGAATCTTGTGACTCATGGGGGTCATGAAACTGCTCTTGGATTTTAATCCTTTCAAGGTTCCTGTTTCTTGATGGGGTTGATTGTCAATCACGTTGTTGAAGAAGTGTCTGAGTCGTAGCGTGCGCGTGAATTTAAAAAGGCTCACTTCGGTTTCGAGTGGATTGGAATAGTATGTGGGAATATACGAAGTGCCTTTCTGCAGAGTTTTCATTTCCACTGGACTCAACGATTGAGAGGAAATGTTAATGACCAGTTCTTGGGTCGTTAGCTCCTTTGACTCCGTGTTACCCTCTTGGGTGCTGTAGGAGTCCGTTCTTATTTCTGTTTCGACGTTTGCTACGTCTGGTTCGTCTGGAACGGGTTGGCCTGATACTAAAAAAGAGACCTGGGAAGAGGTGGCGGTTATCTGTTGATTACTTGTTGAAGGGGCCAGTGATCTTGATGGGCCTTGTGAAATGCTCCAAATGCCATTTTGACGATTACTGGTGTTTGACTCGCCATCAGTGGACGAGGTTTCAGTGTCAGAAGTTCTATAGGACGGTCGATTTTGGCGTTTTCTTGCGTACATTTCTGCCCAATTGTACACTTCCCCTAATTTATAATCAATAGTATCTCTTTTAAATTTGCGTATCTTCCGTTCTTTGATTTCTTGGGTATGTTTCTCAAGTTGAGAATTGATGTCATCCAGAGTCTTTTGCCATTCCTCAGCAGATAGTTTAGTGGACAATTCTTGTTTGAGTTGGTGAATCTCACTGTTTAGTTCTTCAAGCAATTTGGATAACTCCTCGACAATCAATAAGATCAAATCGAGGGAGCACTTATTGAGAATGGCATCCCATTTTTCGATAAATCTAGAGTTGTTTTTGAAAAGAGTAGGTTTCAAAGGGATTCGTAGTCCTCTGGGAATACGCTGCACTCAATGGTATTTTATTAAAGTGCTGGCGTGTAGATGTTGGTTATTCTCTCTCTTGGTGACACATAGGTGTTGTTTAATATTACTTTGGACACTGCCGGTACTCGAACTCTCTGTCTCCGTTTCATTGATTAAGGCATAATCTCTTTGTACTTCGCTCTCTGAGAACGCAAAGGTGTCAGCACGCTTCTCCGTGAGGTTCGAAATGTCGTCGTGTGACATTATGTAATGTGGATAATTGGGGTGCTAGGTATCAGATCAGGGGGGAAATATACCAATGGAAGGTACATGCATGTGCATGTACCTTCCATTGGTACACTTCTGGACTGATTACATTCTGCCAGGAAGAAGAGCTGGATGCTGTATGAGGGACTACCACTCTACCTATTGCTTTGTTGTGCTGGCCTGCTGTTTGCTGCTTCTGTCCCGGGAATGAAAGGACTGGACTTTGCTTTCTACATCCTGCTTCCCAGGTTCTCCAAGGGCTTTCATGTGCTTGCCTCCAGTTAAGTAATCTCAGGGCCATCAAAGACTTCACTTGCCTGTGCCTGGGCTCTTCTGCTGAGAGTCCTGACTTGCCAGGTGGTGCCAAATCCAGTTCCTGGCCCCTTGGAAGTGTAACCTGGTGATCTTAAGGAGAAATTCCACCCACGACTCCCAGCGCCTGTTTTCTTGATGTACCACTGCAAAAGATCGACTCATCACCTCTGCCTGCATCGAAGCGTGGTTCCCGCTCAACGCATCGACCACGGCTGTCACCGCAGGCCCCAGCGTGCCATCGCAGCGCATCAAAAAAATTGCCACAGCATGAACCCTGAGCACCGTGTCACTGACATCCGTGGCACACATTCTGATTCCAATGCAGCACCTGCTTCACGACTGTGGAATGGATGCAGCGCCTGCATCGACGCTGTTGCATCAACGCAGCACGTCTGGATTTTTGATACATCATCCCTCAATGCTAATTCTTCATCGACGCTGCACCGCAGTAAGGAACCGAGACTGCGTATCCGGAAACCTGACGCATCACCTCCCCTGCCAGTGAGTAACCAACACATCACTTCCCTTGTGTAGTAAGAAACTGACGCATCGCTTTGCATTTCTGGCACCTCACCTCCCCTGTGCCTTGCACCGTCTTTGACTTTTGAAGCATCTAAGGTACTTTGTGCTAAAACTAACGCATCTATTGATTTCTATGGACTAAACTTGCTTAATCTTTTAAAAGTAATATCTTGACTTGTGTATGTTGGATTTTTGTCGTTTTGGTCTTGCTTTATACAGATAAATATTGGCTATTTTCTAAACTGGTGTGGACTCCTTTTGTAGTGCTTTCACTGTGTTACTGTGTGTGTTTGTGTACAAATACTTTACACATTGCCTCTGAGATAAGCCTGACTGCTTGTGCCAAGCTACCAAGGGGGTGAGCAGGGGTTATCTTAGATGTGTGGCTCAACCCTGACTAGAATGAGGGTCCCTACTTGGACAGAGTGCAAACCACTGCCATGTAAAAACACCATTTCTAACAGGCCTTATATTACCATCTCAAGTGCTAGTGACATTTGCAAACAACTTGACTTTTGGCCTTGTGGTTTATGATGTCACTCAAACCACTCTATGTAATTCTGGACCATATTACACAGTTGCCCATTATGTATTCTTTCCCTAGCTCTCTTTCTGTCTCTGTCTCTGTTTCTCACACTGAAAAATGCAAAGTTAAAAAATGAGTTAAGGGTTGCATCTCAAACATATAAAACTACTGAAATTTGGCAGTTTGGTTTGCGGTGCGCACAGCACACACCATAACTATCATCCCCCACCATGATTTACATTGGCAAGACTGCTTCTTTTCCTGTGCCATTAGCAAATGGTTGTTCTCAGCATGGCAGGTGACGTTAGTTATGGCATTCGTTGTGTGCACCGTAAACTGAGTATGCACATTTTTAGGTTTCGCCTGCAGCGCTTGCGCTGTGCTTGTAAAATCTATTGTATTTAATATATTTTAAATTTGACAAATTACTGTGTTCATTCGCTTCTGTGTGGAACTTTTTTTTGTTAGCTTCCCCTGGCTGCAAGCATTTACAATACTTCTCCTAAAGCTGTTCACACAGTTTAAGCCCCATTCACTGTCAATATAAGATCTCTTCCCACGGAAAAGGCAGAGAGCTACAAACAGTATTCTGGAATGCTTGCTATTTAGGTCTCGCCTACGCAGCGCGCAAGCGCTGCTTAGGCAAAAAGACCTTTTGCAATCGATTCGGCTTTTCAGCCAAAAACGTGCACGCGTTCCATTGCCTTCAATGGCAACGCGTGCACGTTTGGCGATTCACTTGCGGGAGCGAGCAGCTGGCGCCATATGGTAGCAATTATCGCTCCTGGCGCTGCTCGCTCCCGCAAATGAAACGCTTTCACATTTGCCGACAGTTTTTTTTTTTTTTTTTACTTGAGGTGCGCACGCTTGTTTTTCTTTTATGCGCAACACCAGTACATGTTTTGAAAGCATTGCATTCACACTTGATGTGCTATTTCCATACGCTTTAATATCTTCCAGAAACACTGGAACTACCTGGACAAAATAAAATGCATGATTTCAATGACCCATAAGGCGCTGATTATGTCAGTGAGCTCTACAGTTTAATCGATACGTAGAAGTACCAATAAACTTCCCCTGTAGGCTGTAGCCATGGTGCAAGAGAACGCATGCCCTGTTCCAATAACCATTTGATATACAGCTTTCCATTCAAGCTAACACCTCCTCTGTGTCACTTTGAACGCCCCACGGCTCTCTCCTTTTCCCTCGGTCTTGTCGGCCAATCTCTCACTCTCTGTCAGATAGTGTTGAAAGTATCTGGGATTCAATACGACAGCTTCCGGTACAAGACACTTCAAGACTTCCGTTTCTATCCGCACGCAAGAACAAATTCCGAATGATAATAACATGAAAATGTAAAGGGGCACAGTGACACCCCCTCCAACAAACACTCCTGCTTTGTACTCTTGCATCTGACATCTGTATGTGGTAAGAGTAGGTGGGTGTGGGACAGTGTCGCTAGGCTCATGTAGGACCCTCAAGGTCGGCGGAACAGGCCCAAGCTCCCTGGGTGCGCTCACCTCAGGACAGATACACAGGAGTCCGCAGTGTCATTCACAGACATGCCTGCGTCACTCACAGCGCGCTTTGTCTCCATCCCAGACGCTCGCAACTTTCTTGTAAATATCTGGTTGTTTATCATGTTTTTTTTATATCTTTGTTTTAATACTTTGGTATACAACGGTATTGTTTATCCATAGCACGCATCTGTTATGGACATGTGGTTCCAGGTATTGGCCGGGGGAGGCGGGGTGGGGGGGGGCTGTACATCGACTGAAATGAGCCGTCTTTAAACACCCCCTCCCCCTACCTGCCTCCCAACCTCAGGACCTTATTCTGCACTTGCTGCTTCGTATAACTCTTATTTTATTAGGAAATTCAAACAAACAGTTCAGTTGGGAGTGATATTTTTTTGTGTGTCAGAGCTTAGAGTAAAATAATTTTTCCACACCAGTGAAATTACGTTTTCTATTGGCGAGATGGACCCAAAGCGACTGCAAACACATAACACCAGAGGTCTAAAAGGATTGTGCTACATATAAGCTCTTCATCACTGCGTTAGACACTGTGGCGACCCTGGGAGTCTAAACAAAAAAGGCCTGGCGCGTTTACACTCACACGTGCCCCTTGCAGCTAGCTCAACCTGCTTGAATGACGCACCAGGTTATTCCAGCTCATCTACGCCAGTTATTGTCTGGGATCTGTGAAAGTAATATCTGTCCCTTGACTTTATAGTGACTAGCTGCAGGCTTGCTATTGTCAATTTGACCGAATGGTAGTGTGAGGGTGATCCTGTGAGCGAACCTGGCACCGACTCCCCCCAAGTGGCTACTCGTTTTTAGGTCTCGCCTGAGCCAGTGCATGCGTTGCTCTGCGAGACATTTAGTAAACGGGCTTTAAAAAGTCCGACCACAGCTTTTTGGCTGGCATAGGGCGTGCGGTTACGCGCACAATGACGAGCAGAGGCGCCATCTGGCTTTCCTCTCTCGTCATGGTGCGCGCACATCGCACACCACTCGCCAGCCTGCTTTCACTTTTGCCGTCGCGCGCGCGCACCACTCACGTGCTTTTTTTTCTCTTTTCTTTTAGCGCGCACGCGCACACAACTCCCAGGCTTGTTTTTTATTTCCTTTTTGTTCTCCCTGGCTCCCTCTCTCTGCCCCTTTCCCTCTCTTTCTGCCCTTTGCTCCCCGTGTACCTCTTTCTGCCCTTTGCTCCCTGTGTACCTCTTTCCTCTGTTTCTCCCCGGCTCCCTCCCTCTCTCTGCCCCTCTCCCTGTGCTCCCCCTGTGTGCCTTCCATTCCTCTGTACCCGTCTAAACTACTGTCCCTGACATACTCCGTTTCGGTGTTTTATGCTAAGACATTTTTGGAAAAGCAGATTATGATAAAAACACTAATGTCAATGAATCCTGCCAGAATAATGCATGACCCCCGGGGTAATTAGCAATCATTCAGAAGTAACAAGACTAAAATGCTCTATTCTCTGATACTGTCAGTTCTTATCACGATCAGCGTTCGAACAAAGTGCGCTCCTCGGCACGACACTTTTATGAATCAGTCATAACAGTTAGTTCCATATGTACTATCTGCATTTCACTTAGCTTTGAGCACCAGAAATAAACGCTGGGTGACATATACCTGGCAAGAAACACAATCGCTTTTAATTATTCGGGTTGGTGAGATGTTCAGTTTCTGCTTTTCACTGATCGACTCAACCTCAAGCGAACATGGCTAGTTAATCCTACTTTTAGAAATAATAATGTTGAAAAAGTTAAGTCGAAAATTCTGCGTTTGCCAAGAAATTAATTTACAGTAAAGTTAGTATGAATATAACAATTTAGAACATGTTGACAACCCTTATACGTTTTTTCCGCAGTACTAAGTTTAGATGCAGGGGAAGCAAATGTGTCTTTCCATGGGGGTGTCCACCTGAAGAGCATGGGAGAATCAGAAATGTTTACATTCCTGGATATTCACAATCATTTTGCAGCGCCATTTCTACCAGAAAACACGTATAAACAAGCATTGGCATAGCCAATAGGTCTAGCTTTGGGACCTTATAAGTGTTTAGCCATGCAACAGTTGATGCTGTTCTACCAATGATATTGTGCTGCATAACTAAATACTTATAAGGTCCCAAAGGCGAGACCTATTGGCTATGCCAATGCTTGTTATTACTTAGTTCTGTAAAGTAGATGATTTAGCCTTAGAACGTTTGTGGAATTTCCTATTCATGCCTCAGTACATTTCTTTGCACTTTTGTAGGCATTATTGGATTGATTTTTTCAACTTAATATATTTGATCATTATGATCAAATTCTAAATGTTGTAATAAACATTGCACATTAAAAATAAAGTTTATATACAAGAAATATACTATATTTTACTACTAAATAGGCAGCCACAAGTGCAGTTACCTTGCAGACAACAGGGTCATGATTTAAATAGTGCAGCAGATGAAGTAGCACCAGGCCCAAAAGTTGTCAGAACTCCTCTAAACACATAATATTGCTATATTTGAAAACTATACAGGCAGTCACATTTGCAGTTACCTTGCAGTTAAAAGGGACTTGATTTGAATGGTGCAGCAGTTGCAATGGCACCGGGCCAAAATCTGTAGGGACCTCACTAAACCCAGCTTATTGCAAACTTTTACTACTAAACAACATTCACAAGTACATTGATCTAGCAGGCAATAGGGTCATGATTTGAATGGTGCAGCAGGTGCCGTACACCAGGAACAAAAGCTCTAGGCACCCTTCTAAACACCTAATATTGCAAAATTTTAATGCAAAACAGGCAGTCAGATGTGCAGTTATCTTTCAGTTAAAAGGGGCTTGATTTGAATGGTGCAGCAGATGCAGTGGTACCGTGGCCAAAAGCTCTATGGAATCCACTAAATGGAGCATATTGCAAAATGTTACTACTAAACAGGCAGTCACAAGTACACTTATCTAGCAGGCACTAGGGCCATGATTTCAACGGTGCAGCATGTGCAGTGGCACCGGGTTCAAAAATTGTCAGAACTCCTCTAAACACCAAATATTGCTATATTTAACTACTAAATAAGCAGTCACAAGTGTGGTTATCTTGCAGACACTAGGGTCATGATTTCAATGGTACAGCAGGTGCAGTGACACCGGGGCCCAAAGCTCTAGGAACCCCTCTAAACTCCAAATATTGCAATATTTTACTGCTAAACAGGCAGTCAATCAATCAATCAATCAATTAAATCTTTATTTCGGTTTAAAAAACCATAAAAGATATACATTGCACATCACAATAAAAACATTTCATATAATAATCTTCCAAAAAGAAAAAAAGGTACCGCTAGACCAATGCATACTTGTTAGGAATCATATTTCCAATACAAGACCTTTCTTAGCCATTAAAAGAAATAAATATAGTTAAAATTACTTCATATAAAATTTTTAAAGATATTGAGGAGTTACATCAATCTCATTGTGGGTTACCAAGACTAAGATATCATTTCTGGCATCCATAAAATAGACTTCATGGTTTACAACTCTGATAAAAGGAATTTTAAAAATAATCACAATACAGGATATATACGCAGTACAGTACAAGACTAATATAGTATTAATAGATAATAATTAACAGTTAGTTCCATATGTACTATGTAAAATGTAAATGCAAAAAGCCTGTCTACTTCAAAATATATTAAACTAAAATGTCAAGCTTTCCCTTTTTCTTATTAAACTTACAGCGAACAAGTACCTGCTAACACTGAAAACTACTGCTTGAGATGTATCTGTTCTCAGTATTCTTTCTGCCTCATAGCAGGATCTTATACCCAATAGTCGGCAGATGGATTTGATCCATTTCTTTCTATACTTTGAATAGGCTGGGCAGAAGAATAATAGATGTAATTCATTTTCTTTTGCACCCGTGTGGCATACAACACAGCACTCAGTACTTTCGTCCCCATATTTGCGGTCCCATTTTGATGTATTCAAATTTATCTGTAGTACACCGTATTGAAATTTCAGATATAGAGATTTTGCCACCTGCGGCTGCACTTCGTCCAAGAATTGCTCGAACTTCCAAGTTGGTTTCATTAAAAGGAATCGTGTTGTTAATGTACCTGTGGCTGAACTATGGGAAAAGCTATCTTGAATATAAGCCCAAAAGGTTAGCTTTAATATCTTTTTTGAGGCCATGGACAGTTCTGCGGGATCCTCCCAAAAGTGCTTAAGTCCTATTTTATGAAACCAACCATGGACATGCTTCAACCATGGTAACCCTATACCATTTTTGAGCATAAGAATTTCCTCTAGTCCTTCTTTGTAATGGACGAGTTCAACTGTGGACCATAGGCGCACCCAGTATAGTAAAGGTCGTAGAACCGCCTGATAGTCTGTACGACGTATATTTAGGTCCATTACAATGGGTATTAGCGGTGTACACATTGGAAGGCTTAGTAATTGTCTTGAAAACTTATTTTCACCCACCATGAAAGTATTGTTACTTGAGGGCCCCCACAGTTCTGCCCCATATAAGGATGCCGATTGTGCCCTATATTTATATACCTCAAGGGCAGGGGATACCGCTTTAGACGTACTACTCTCATGTTTTTTTACTATTGGTAGAGAGTTTTGGAGTAAAATAGTCTTACTTTTCTCCAGTTGCGGTTTCCAAGTCGTTTTGGTATCCAAAGTAATACCTAAATAGTTACAATTTTGTACATATTCTAGCTTCTGATCTTTGACAGTTAAGTTCTTTTTAAAAGATTTGTGTGGGTTAACTGCCATATATTTTGTTTTGCTAGAATTTATTTCCAGACCCTTAGCCTCGCAATATACCCCGAAGGTGTCTATTAAGCTTTGTAAGCCTTTGGGGGTTTGGAATATTAAGATGGTGTCATCTGCAAATAAAAGCGCCGGTACTGGCACCCCCCCTAACTTGGGAGAATCATGTTCGCAGCCCAATAGATATTCAGGAATATCATTTACATATAGTGAAAATAGGGTGGGTGCCAGCACACATCCCTGCCTTACGCCCTGTTTACCTGAATGGGTTCAGTAAGCTCGCCCCTCGGGCCCCATCTAACCCTTGCATAATTGTCCTCATGCAATCTTATTATCTGCAAGAGTATTTCCCCCGGCACCCCTAGTTTTTTAGGGATTTCCAGAGGAGATTTCTAGGGATGAGGTCGAAAGCGGCCTTCAGGTCAACAAAGGCGATGTACAGATGACCCTTCTTAAATACTGTGTATTTCCAACTCATGCAGAGAAATCTAAAGACCTGGTCAATTGTGCTAGTTTTAGCTCTAAAACCTGCCTGATACTTGGATAAAATGCTGTTCTCCTCAATCCAGTCATTCAAGTTGTTTAAAATTTGCCGTGCATATATTTTCTGTAAAACATCCATTAAACTAATTGGTCGATAATGCGAAGGGTCTTGGCGGTTACCTTTTTTAAAAATAGTTGTAATCTCAGCCCCTTTCCATGATTCCGGTATAGGGGCACCTGCAGCAACTGAGTTGCATACAAGATTAATATAGGGGTCCCAAACCTCTTTATCGTGTTTCCATAAGTCTCCTGGTATCTTGTCTGGACCTGGTGCCTTCCCCGGCTTAACTGCATCTATTGCTGTCAATGTTTCATCCAAACTAAAGTATAGTGGAGCTATAATTGGAGTGGTTACATAGTCTTGAAGACTGAACTCTATGTCACTCGTAGATATCGAATAAAGGCGAGAAAAATGGCTTTCCCAAGTTTTTGCATCTAAAAATAGGTTTTTGCTACATCTTCCCTTTTTATTACCTTTAGATATCAGGCGCCAAAAGCCTGAGTGATCTTTAATTTTAGCTGCATTAATTAGTTCAGTCCAAATATTATCATCCCAATTTTTCTTAGTTTGGATTAATAATCTCTTATACTTATTCCTTTTATCCCTTAAATCCGCTACATTTTTAACTTTGGTTGCCAAAATGAGTTCCTTTTAGCCTCACAGCATTCTTTGTTATACCACGGGTAATCCAAATTACTCACATCTGTTGTCCCCTTTTTATGTTCTTTGGGGATCCTACTTAAAATGGGTATCAGAGCTTCTACCAATACCTGGTGTATACTCATAATTGGAATCTCTGTAGCGAGCGAATCTACATACGGGGAAATAGTCTCTGCAAAAATATCATAGATCTGCTTCATAGCTACTTCATTACCCCCTATAGAAGGCCTTTTAGGGCTCTACGGTTGTTACTTAGTAATGGCTCAGTAGTACTACAGTTGTTATCTCCTACCCTTAGGGTAGCTGGCTGAAAAAGGTGGGCAGCAAGTGTCAAACATAGGGGATAGTGATCACTCTCAGATCTATCATCAACTACCAAGTCATGTAGAATTGACCATAAGGCAATAGATACCAATATATAATCTATACAACTCTTGGAATTACTCCTGCTAAAAGTCGGAGCATTCGGACTGTCAGAAGGGAGTCGGCCATTGCAGGCTCGAAGGCCATGTCCCGAGACCAGTCTTATTAACTGCGCAACGGCAGATGTACAAGGTACTACCGGGCTACTTTCTAACGTGGGAATATTATTAACCATATCTTCTTCTTTGAAGATATTTTCAAATCCCACCACAGGTTCAAATTTACGATTAAAATCACCCCCCACAATTACCACTGCCCTTTGGTTAACTGAGGATAGGAATTGGTCTAAATATTCGATAACCGCGGATTCCCTACTCGCTAAGCTGGGTCTGTTATAGATATTTACTATGTATAATTCATTTTTATCCGGTGTTGAAAACTTTACTCCCACAATGTCCTGGGATAAGAATTCCACCTGCTTTATATCAATACCTAGGGTAACCTTTACCCAGATAAGAAGACCTCCTGAGGGTCTCCCTCTAGCCGAAGGGATGGCAGCGATACTATATGTTTTAAAACCTACTTTGTGGGGTGTTTCCAAAGCCCATGTTTCTTGTAATAGAATTATTTCGTTTTGTCCAATATACTCCTGCCACACTACATCCCCTTGATTTCTTTTCAACCCCGCAATATTCCAAGAAATCAATCTTATCTCTGTTTGACATTCATCCCTACCTTGTTGATTAGACACTCCTTCCTTTTCATTTCCTAATCCTAGAGTTTCCTGAAATTCAACAGTAAAATTAGAATTGGAGTTATAATTTGAAATGACCCTTCCAACTAAGTTGTTCTGCAGTAAATCAGTAGCCTCAGCTACTGCCCCATTCTCATCAGGTATAGATATAGGCAATACATCTATAATACCATATGTTGAACCCATCTCCCTGTCATTAGGACTACATGTTTGGTAACTGATCTTCAAAAGTGCCCCTCCTGCACCCTCTTTCAGAGTGCTGGAGTCAATTCCTACATTCATCTTGTCAACATTTTAAAAACATTTTTTATCAGTTACAAAAGGCATAGGTGCCAGGACGTGAACACCGTCCGTAGACACCATTTCTTGTTGTAATGTAGGTAGTTGTCAGTCTTTGTCATTCAATTCCGACAATACCTGGAACCTATTTGACATAGGAATTGGAATAGGCCTGATTACAGGGGACCCAACCGGCGGTTTATAGAAGTACCCCAAAGGGAGTGCACAAATACTAGTGTTAAGAATAGGACTCACAGTAATTCAAAAGATAACGAACCATCTGCGGCCTGCGAAAATTAATCACAATGCAGTCGCCTTTGATGCACTTACAGGATTGGCCTACCCAACCCACTCTGCGGACCATTAAAATCTCCTTTGCATCTGAAACGTGGAACCTTTTGTATTTTGTCAACCAATCTATAGTTTTGTTACGTAGGTCAACCCAAGTTTCTCTCTGGTCCTCCCTAAGGGCAGGAACACCAGCCAAAATTAGAACATAAGGGCATGAAGCTGGGGGTAAACTCAACACATCTTCATTGGGCTTCAAACAGTTATTAATTAAATCAACTCTTGTTTTCTTAATTGAAGTACTTAATGTAGCTCCTAAATCTAAATGTGCTGCATGGGTATCTTGTGTGCCTACACATTTCAAACCATTAAAAACATCTTGCATTCTACCTTCCGTATTATTGGGGATAAGATTAATTAAATGATTTTCTTTAGCTATTCCATCTTGGATTACAGATAGGTTGCTATCCACCATTGTTCTTAAGTCTTTTCTTTCCACTCCATTCACTTGTTTGCCCGCATTGTTACAACTTAGGTTTTTTAGAGCAATATCTACTTGATTCAATTTTAAGTTCAATTTTTCCCACAGAAGGGCAAAGTTCTTTTCGACCAGATCATGAACACGAGTTAACACCTCTCCTAGCACCGTATCATCAGGTATGGCATCGGTTTTGGTCATAACATTCACAGCATCAACCTCTCTTGGAACAGTAGTCAATGAGACCTCATCAGTTTGTGTGCCAACAGACATACTTCTCAATAAACCAACCTTTACATTATTTACATTATTAGTGCAATTAGTCACTTGAGGTCCATTTGGGATCTTAGCCTTTTTACACCAACCCCCTGTTTTCGTTTTGCTGGTGGTTCTACCACCTTCCTTACAACAGGATTATTAGGGGCTTGTGTCCTAGTAACTCTACCGGGCACATCTGGTGCAACAGGTACTGAAGAGTTTAAGTCTGGCACAGATGAGGAAGGGGAAGGGGAGGGTGTAAACTGTACATTTGTGGGTGTAACGGGCAGACATATTTGTACTGGATCCCCCGATATAGATGAAGCAATACCCACTGATGATCGTCTCTGAAATATGGATGGATCCAGGGAAAGACGCCGCTCGGTTATTTCTATTTCGTGCGTCAATAGTGACTCTGCCCTAACTAAAAAAGCATCTAGGGTACCTACAACCCCCTTACGTTTATCCATATTGGATTAACTCGCAAATAACCAAGCATAAAAGGAGATTTGCAATAAAAATATCACGATACCTTCACACACTGAGTTATTACCTACTCGATGCCCACAATAAGGTCCAGAATTTAGGGGGATGGCCCAGCCCAGCCTCTTCCTGGGTCTGACGGGCGCAGACGGGCCCGCCCTTGGCCCAGGCTTCGCCCCCGCGCGTGTCCCGCGCCCGCTTTTGAAGCACCTCCTGGCGCTTCCTTATGACGCAAATGGCAGTGCGCCTCGCAAGGAAAGCTGGGAGTTGTAGTACCCTTGTGCCGCAGTTGGTAGTTGGAGCGGACAGGCACAGTGAAGGGCAAGCGTTGCGGTCCCCTCAGACCGATCAGGCAGCAGACAGCAGGTGAGTGAAGCAGCAAATAGCAGGAACGAAGTTAGCGGGACCCGAGGAACGGGAGCCCGCGCCCGCTTTTGAAGCGCCTCCTGGCGCTTCCTTATGACCCAAATGGCAGTGTTCCTCGCAAGGAAAGCTGGGAGTTGTAGTCCCCTTGTGCCGCAGTTGGTAGTTGGAGCGGACAGGCACAGTGAAGGGCAAGCGTTGCGGTCCCCTCAGACCGATCAGGCAGCAGACAGCAGGTGAGTGAAGCAGGAAATAGCAGGAACGAAGTTAGCGGGACCCCTCTAAACACCAAATATTGCAATATTTTACTACTAAACATGCAGTCACAAGTGCAGTTACCTTACAGGCAATAGGGTCATAATTTGAATGGTGCAGAAGGTGCAGTGGCACCAGGGCCAAAAGTTGTCAGGACTCCTCTAAACACCAAATATTGCTATATTTAACTAGTAAATAAGCAGTCACAAGTGCAGTTATCTTGCAGGCACTAGGGCCATGATTTCAATGGTGCAGCAGGTGCAGTGGCACCGGGCCCAAAAGTTGTCAGAACTCCTCTAAACACATAATATTGCTATTACATCAATTAATTCTATTATTTCCCTCTTTCATTTCATTTTTAAAAATGTTGCTATTACTTACCCGCACTATACCACTAGTAACAGCACAACATATTGCCTTTTTGTGCATAAACTAGTCATAACGCTTCAACAGACTTTCTGTAACTTATATTGTACAACTACTCAGCAAGCTACAATTTAAATAAAAAAAACAGCTAATTATTAATCACATAGGCAAAACCTAATGCATTTACTAATGCTTGTTTAACTGTGTTTTCAGTGGATTGCAAAGTTTTTTCTCATAATATAATTTATTCCCAACCCCCACTTGGCAAGAGGGCAAGCCCTGTATCCAAGCTGTTGCACGCAGTCAACTCGTACTCTGCACGGAGTTTGGCCATGTGCAACGGGGGCTGGTGAAGTCAGGCTCTGTGGGCAACCCTTGTTGGGCATCCAACCTCCACTGTGCGTGGCCTTCAGCTGTACACATTGGAGGTAAGCATTACACTTGCTGCAACTGCAAATCCCTGTTGTGCACACCCTCCAATGTGCATGGCATTTGACTGTTCCCCTCTCTATCCTTTTAACACTTCCTCTCTTGATCTCCCTATCTCTCTGCCTCACAGCCCTTTTGCCTGTTTTTTAGCCCTTTTTGAAAGTCACAAATTGAATGCCATTGTTGATTTTTTTTAAAAGCTACTTAAAATGGTGGCTTGCATGATTGCGTTTTGTTTTGCAAATTATAGGCTGTTTTCCTATTTTTGTCCTTGAGTTTTCAATGCCTCTTGGTCCCCCAATCACTCCCTTGGGGTTTGACACCGCTCAAGGTGCCCCTGATTGTTGTGGAAATTATTTTTCCACAGTCGAAAGTTGCAACTGTAACTCGATTCACCATTTTTAAGAAGGTGGAAAAATGCATTCTACAGAGCCCTTTTCCAGCCCATTACATTAGTCAAAAAAATTCGAATAAGATTGAGAGAAGTCACAAATCAGTGAAGCATGACTTGAAATTGCATAGATATACAAAAGTGTTAAACCTTTCAAGCCCACGCACCTCTTTTTTTAAAGTGCTCTTATCTCACGAACTACTGAATGGATTTACATCAAACTATCATAAGCACACTTTTTGGGTAAAGTTCTGCTTTCCTACCAGGTTAGACATAGTTAAACACTACTTTTGAACCTTTACGAGAGAGAGAGATGTTCTTTGCATTATTTGTGAGTTTATGAATGATAAATTTAAATTGAAGCATATGATAACAAAACTTGGGTAGTTTCATCAAAGTGCATACTGTGCTTGGTCTACCCTAATTGCTCCCTGAACAAGTAAAAAAAAAACATATATAAGGGAGCAGGGTAGGGATACCCTGACCCCTGAGGACCCATGGAGGGACCCAGAGGAACCGCCCCTGAGGTCAAAAAGGAAAAGCAATTGGCAAAAAATGCAATGATCCCAAGGGACACTCACAGGCTCGAGACAATAAATGGCGGCCTGGCCGCATTTAATTTGTTTATAAATAGGATTTGGGACTGCATCGCCCCTTCCACGAGCCTTAAGAGTCCCCAGGGAGCCCACCCCCGGGGACAAAAATGTATTACGTGGGGAGAGGGGGGTGCGCAGCCCCCCCTCCCCGAGCCTCAAAAGAACCTAGAGAGCCTACCCTGGGCCAATTACTTTAGTGAAGGGGGATCCTTGGCCCCCTCCCTGAGCCATTAATGGGCCTGGGGACCCCATCTCTCGAAGCCGGATCGGAAGCTATGTCCCAGGGAGCTCAACCCCGGGTCATGGCGGTTTCCCTGCCCGCACCGGCGTGGGCAGGGAAACCTGTGTTTTGTTCTCACTTGGCAGGAGCATTTTCTAAACTCCTGCCAAGCGGGAGCAAACACAAAGTCTGCTCCCAGCGGAAGGGAGCTTTGAAAATGCTCCTGCCCTGTTGAAGCAGACTTTTTATCTTTTTCCCTGCCCACGCCCACGGAGGGAGCTGCATTAGGAGCTGCTCCCTCCGAGTGGGAGCAATGCTGGCTCCCATTGCATGCGGGGAGCCAGCTAGGGCTGCAGTGCCTTGGAGCTCCCCCTGTGGCCCCCAACAACTATTTGGTAGGTGCCCTGGGTGGGCACAAGGGCACCCACCTTTTAAAAATGTGGGCCCGGGGGATGAAGTCCCTGGGGACGATAGTGGCTTAGGTAGGGGGCGTGCGGCCCCCTCCCCATTCAAGTAATCTCGACCCCAGGGTGGGCTCCCCGGGGTCTTTAGAGGCTTGGGGAGGTGGGCCGTGCAGCCCCCATCCCCATTTTGTTACATTTCGGCCCTAGGGGTGGGCTCTTCGGGGTCTTTCTGAGGCTCAGGGAGGGGAGCCATGCAGCCCCCCTCCCTATAGCAATAAAATTCAGCCCCAGGAGTGGGCTCTATGGAGCCTTTGGAAACTAGGGGGGCATGTGGCCCCCTCCCCACATGAACGAAATGATGTGGACCCCAGGGGACACTATTCCTGGGGCCGATAACGACTCAGAGATGAGGCCACCTGCCCCCCTCTCCTTTTAACATAGAAGCTGGCGGGTAACTACCATTTTAATTTTGTACCTAATTTTGTATAGCCTGAGTCCAGCTAATGGATGTAAGTGTTTACAAAACGCATGTGCTCCTAATGCATAATAGGTGTGTAGAGGTTTTGAACACATTATAATTGTTTGCATTGAAAAGTAAACCTGTGTGCAGGTGACTTTTGACAACTTGTGTCCATAATGTTCCACACAAGTTTGTAGGCTCTGCAGAAAAAGTTTGCAACAGAGCAAAGATTCTACATATAACCTACTAATTATTGTAAGCTTTGAGTTTGAGTTATTAGACCGGATCATCTCAGCATGACAATTTCTACATAACATAGAGGACTGTGAGCACCAAGTATTAAGCTATGTTCTGCTTCAGAAGATGGGCTGTCTGTAAAGTTTTCACCAGAGCATGAAGGCTGCAGGTAGTATAATCTTTAGCACCTGCAGACGTTGCTTATTTTTAGCGAATAGTTTATTATTTGCCAAGTGTTGCTTAAAGTGTACAGCAGTCGTTCTTAAACTGTGGTCCGAGGACTCCTCGGAGTCCCTAAGGCCTACTTAGGTGGTCTGCGACTGCTTTACAGACTTCAATATTACCAAAATTAATCAAGTAAAATTAATAAAGTATATACAAATAAGGAAGCAACATTAAAAATTTGAAAACTTTTTCTATATTTGATTTGAAATGTATAAAACATTTCCATATTTGAACATTCATGTAGTGTATACTTATTTTTGTGTATTGTTTTGAGGGCTAAATCATTGAAATTGCTTAGGCCTGGGGTCCTGGGCTTCCAATACTGACTTAGTGGGAGTCCCCCTATTCCAGTAATGATTCAGTGGGGTCCACAGAAGTGAAAAGGTTAAGAATCGCTGGTGTACACCGTTCTTAGCATATACTTTTTTCATACTCTGTAGTGTATTGCGAAGGAGAGTTTCACTGTCTGAAAACAGTGTGGTACAGGGTAAACTCTCTCCATAGAGTAAACACTGTTTACAGTACCCACTTCCCCATTCATATCAACTTCATTTTTCAATGTAGGTTCGGTGAGTGTCAGGGGTTTGATACAGATAAAAGCTGTCCGTAGTAGGGCATTAGTTTTGGAACAAACGTTCAGTATTTTTAGGAACTTGGCCTTCTCAGAACAGTTATACAGATTGAACACTGTATTCAATGAGGGTTTCCCATATATCTGTGGTTTATTGTTAATGTGAACTATGCTATCCATAAAGTGTTTGGTATAGGGTCAATGTGGCACATAACCTAGGCTCTCTAGACCTAAGGGAGTTGTTTCTGTCATAGCAGTAATGATGCATCATAATCTGAGCTATTTTGCACTTACTTTCTAGCTCTAATGCTATACCCGTTAATAGAGCAATGTGTACAAAAGAAGCTTGGATGCTGTTATCAGTGATGTCATCAATGATGTAATTTGAAATGTCATCAGTGATGTCATAAATGATGTCATAGAACATGTCATGAGTGATGTAATATGTGAGGTCATAAGCAGTGCATGGTGGAGTTGCAAGTAATAGTCAGCTCTGCTAACTTGTGAATTTATGTGTTGTTTTTAGTTCAAAACGGTAATGATGTACTTCTGCCTTTATTTAGATCCCCATGTGCCTACCCCACTTTCTCTATGTCAAATCTCAATACCTTCCTTTCTTTTATCTCCCACTCTCTCAATACACCTTTCTATACCCTATCACTCTCTACTTCACTCTCCTGACCATACATCTCTCTGGGGCTACCTCTACATTTCCTACTTTACCTCTTTTTCTATTTCTACTCTCACTCTGTCTCACCCCTCTCACTGCACCTCACTGCTCAGTTTAATCCCACCTTCGTCTATCCCTTCTCCAACTACTTCACCTTTCTCTTACTTCAACTCACTTTATCCACCACCTCTCTCTCTATACCTCACATCTCTCTCTAATGCCTCTTTCTGCTTCATCATGGTGTACCTCATCTTTTTATCTTATTTCTCACTACCTCACATATCTGTCAGTACGTCATCTCTCTTCAACCTGCGTGGGTGGCAAAATCAGTTTGTCGTTTACCCCTCTAGTCAAGGGCCCCCTCATTCCTTCCCCCATCTTGGACATTTAGGCTTGTAAAATGTTCGACCCAAGCATCAGCCGCTTTATTACTACACAGCAGTGAGGTGCAATCTGGGCCCTTGCCAGCCACTAGTTGCCAGTAGGAGCAATGGTCTTTCCCCTTAGATTCAGCCAATAAAGCCTCTCATTTAGCTTTCTCATGGTCTCTTTTAGCCCCACCTAGTACAACTTTGTATGAAGCTCTGGCTTACTGAATATTTGCTCTGATCCCCCCCTCCCCCCGGTTGCAGCCATTAGAGCCCGTCTGGCTAGACGACATGCTCTGTTGAATCATTTTGCCACATGAACCCGTTTGCGCAGAGTCCTAGCTTTTACCAATGAAAGCTCCTTTATGGTGCAGAACAGGGTGTTGTGAATATCACAACCTCATTACTCCTTTCCTGATTTTACCCCTCTCTCTACCTTACCCCTGTCTGCCATGCATCCCCTTTCTCTACATTTCTGCATTTCTGTCGCCCTGTCTCTAACTTTCTCGACCTCACTCTAAAATCTTACTTAGGCCCCTACTTCTCCTTCTCTGCCTACATTTTTCTCCTTCTACATCCTCTTTATTTCTGGATACCTCACCTTCCTCTCTTTACATTATGCAGTTTTTCTGGAAAAGGTCTACTATCAGGTACTTAAATCGGTAGTGTTCCCTATGGAAGAAGGCTATAGTTATTCCCCTTAAAAAGAAGCCAAATGGGGATCCTGGGGACCTTAAAAATCTTCCTCCAATCTCTCTCCTGCATTAACCGGCTAAATTTTACAAAAATATGTTAATCAAGAACTAGCCAAGTATACAATCGCCCAAGATCTTCTGGACCCATCACAGAATATGTTCCAAAGCAACCACAGCACGGAATCGGCATTGGTTGCCGCAACACAGATTCCATCCGTTGCCAGGTGTATCAGGGCGATGGGGGCCATCTTTGTAATGTTGGATCTTTCAGCAGCGGCTTTTGATACCTTATCTCCATCCCTCTTGGTACAAAGACTGCGTCAAGCAGGGCTAAGGGATATGGCTCTGGATCTCCTGGGATTCTTTCTGGTGAATAGGACATAAACAGTCAGCTGTGAGGACTATAGGGCAGAACCTTTCCAGCTCCCTTGTGGAGGCCCACAGGAGTCCTCTGTAAGTACCACCTGTTTAACCTTTATGTGGCCCCCTTGGTGAAATTGGTGCAATCCTTTGGTTTTGAGGTGTTGTCCTATGCAGACAACACCCAAATCATTGTCTCTATATCTGATAATATGTCATTGATGACAGACAAGTTCAAGTCTTGTAGGACAAAAATTGGCATTTGGATGAAGGAGAACTGGCTGAAACTTAATGCCGAAAAGACTGGGATTTTGGTCTTTGGGGCACAAAACTCAGTGTGGGCTGAGCGACGTGCAGCCCCTTACCTACCGCAAAAAATCTACGGGTGATTTTTGATAACACCCGTACTTTTGATGCTCAGGTCAACAGTATTGTAATCCCCTGCTTCTTTATTATTAAGATTTTGAAGAAGATCATACCTTCATTCCAGCTTACATCACGCCTGGACTACTGCAATGCTCTATATTTAAATACCAACAACTCCTCGCTCAATAAATTACAGGTCATCCAACATGCAGATGTCCCCAAACATCTCTCAGTTAAGGAGCGCTTGCGCTGCCTTCATTGGCTACCTGTCAGGAAACGTGTGACTTTTTAAGCTCTTTGCATGGTCTATATGGCACTCCATCATCAGGTACCTATGCCCCTAAGAAGTGCTTTTAATTGGTACATCCATAAGAGACAGCTGAAATCTTCATCTCCGAGGAAGTTGAACATTCCCAGTTTTCGAAAGTCAAGATGGGGTGGCCGCACTTTTTTGGTGTCAGCGGCCAAACTCTGGAATTCACTGCCTATCCATATTGCTAGTTTAATTTCTCATGCAGCTTTTCGTAAGCAACTAAAAACCTTGCTCTTTTCTCAACCGTAATGGTGTGTATGGCTCTTTTTCCTTTTTTAATCTCTACAGCATTTTCCAGTGCTAGTGCTTAGACGCCTTGTGGCTGAATGCACTTTATAAATTCAAATCAAATTCAAATGCATCTCTCCACCTCATCTACCCTTGAACTTCATCTCTGTCTGTACCTCCATTCTCTCTTTATTTCACTTCTCTCACTATACCATTCACTTTACCTCGCTATTCATTTCCTGTCTCTCACCCTCTCAGATTATTTTTATTAGCAGAGTCGGATTTCACAAATCAAACCAGAGAAGTATTTGCATAGAAAGAGGAGTGGCGGAACAAGGCCAGAAGGGAATTAAGGAGAAAATTATCTGATTTCTTCCGATGCAATAGTGAAAATCCTAAAAGAAGTGTTTTGGGCCAGAATATGACCTAGAGATTGCCACTGGCTGAATTTAAGCATGTCTTTTTTATTTTATTTATTCTTAAGGTTTTATATAGTGCAAACATGACCCTTGCGGGTATCAGAGCACTTTACAGGGGTAGAAAGATTAAACAAAAGAACACTGTATGCCATGAATACGTCTTTTTATACAAACAACCGTTATGAGAGTTAGATACATTGTTCATGTGAATTTACTCAAGAGTAGAGATTTCACTTCTTTCTTGAAAGAGGTAGAAGAGGGGTTCAGTCTGGTTTCTGTGGGCAGTGCATTCCATATCCTAGGAGCGATTCCCGAGAAGGCACGGTTGTATGTTTTCTTTTTGGCAAATCGTTGTAGTTTCAGAAAGAAGATTGCTGGAACTTCTGGAGGATCTGTTGCCACATGAGAGCACCAGTTTCTGGGCCAAATAACTCGGAATATTGTGATGTAGGGCTTTGTGAGTCATCCAAGCGATTTTTAGTTGAATTCTTGCTTCGAATGGTAGCCAGTTAAGAGCTCTAAGGTCGGGGGTAATGTGGCAGTTTCTTTTTGAGCCCATGATGAGCCTGGCCGCTGAATTGAGTGAGGCTCTTAGAGGGGCCGTTGTAGATCTGGGAAGACCGCAAAGCATTGCACTCCCATAGTCTAGTCTTGGGATTACAAGTGCTTGAACTGCCAGTTTGAAGTCATTTGCGGGAAGGAAGGGTTTTCATTTTCTCAAAGTGTTTATCTGAATGTTTGCTCCTTTTGTTGCGGCACTGATATGTTTCTGCATGTTTGGATTTCTGTCAAGTGTTAATCCAAGCGTTTTCGATGAGTCAATAATATGAGGTTGGCAGTTGAGCTCTGTTAGTTGTTTAAGCCATTCTTCAATGATGGTTGTTTTGTTGGGTGGAGCGATTAGGAGGAATTCAGTCTTGAGGGTGTTTAGTTTCAGGTGGTTTTCTGCCAGCCAGGTCTGAGTTTTTTGTAGAGTTAAGTTGAGAGATTTGATGTCCTCCATAGAAGTGACCTTTAAGTATAGTTGTGTATCATCTGCGTACATGTGATAGTGGATGTTTGAGGAGCTGAGAATTTCGGTGAGTGGTTCCATGAATAGGTTAAAAAGTGTAGGTGAGAGGGATGAGCCCTGCGGGACTCCTAATGTGACTGGGTCGGCCATAGATAAGGATTGTTGACCTTGAATCTTTGGGATCTATTTTGGAGGAAAGAGGTGAACCAATTTAGTACTGATCCTGATAAGCCCATTCTATATTTTAGAAGGTCCAGAAGATTGCCATGTTTGACAGTGTCGAATGCCGAAGATAGATCGAGCAGGGTTAGCAGACAGGCTTCGTTTTGGTCTAGGATTTTTAGTGCGTCATCTACTATGTGGGTCATGGCTGACTCAGTACTATGCCCTGCGCGAAAGCCGGATCGGTATTGGTTGAGCAGCTTGAAATGATCGATGTGGGTGCCCAGCTGGATGTGTACACATTTTTCTAGGAGTTTAGCCAGAGTTGGGGTGTTAGAGATCCGGCGGTAATTACTTAAGTCTGTGTAGTCTGCTGTTTCTTTATGATGGGGGACACCTGCCCAGATTTAAGGTTTTCTGGAATAATTCCTTAAAGCAGAGAGGTATTGATAATCTTGGTCCATAGTGGCAGTAGCAGCGGTATGAACTCTTTTGGTAGTTTGCAGGAAGAGGATCGGTGAAGTGGTTAGAGGGGTTCAATGACGTGAGCGCTTTTAATATTGCATCTTCACTGTACTTTTTGAAGGAGGACTATTCGGCGTTATTTTTGAGGGCGAACTTTGGTGTGCATACGTTAGAGGATGCTAGAGAGGGAGGTGGGGTGCCCTTGTGGGTGTCAGTGTAAATTACTAAGGCCTTAAGTAGGTCCATCTTCATGTTTTCTGTCTTCTCAGTGAAGAAGGAGGCAAATTCTTCGCAGCTGGGTAGTGCGCTTGGTCCAACTTGGGGGGGGGGGGTGGAGGGGGGTAAAGTAGGTCATTAGATTGTGCTTTGACTAGATCAAATAGTTTTTTGGGTCGATTTTTGACTTGGTCTGATTGGTTCCTGAAAAAGTTTGCTTTTGATCTTCTGATATTTCTATAGTAGGAGTTTCTGGTAGCTCTTAACAGCTTAAGGTGGTCAGGGGGCGGTGATGATCTCCATCGGCGTTCAATTAGTCTTAGGGAGCATCTGTCCTCATTGAGTCTGCCGTCATACCATGTTTTGGAATCTTTTGTGGAGAGCCTCTTCAGTTGTAGCGGAGCAACTGTGTCTATTACGTGGTCATAGAAGTAAAGTAGTGGTTTGTCAGAGCTTGAACATTGGATAGGCCTTCAGTGGGAAGCAAGAGGTTGACACTAGAGGATGTGAGTAAGTCCGTGCTGGCATTTTTTAGGTTCCTTTTCCATATTTTAGGTTTTGTAGGTTGGGCTGAATATAATTTTACTGATTCATTAATGAAGAATATGATGGAATGGTGGTCGGACCAATCACAGGGGAGGATCGTTTTCAGTTGAATGGAGTCGGCATTGGAAATGACCAAGTCTAGGATTGAGCCTTTGTCATGTGTGGGGCTGTTGCAGATTTGGGTGAGGTCGAGGTCCGTGAGGAATGCTTTGAGGCTATTAACCGCAGAGTCGTTAAGGTCATTCCAGTGAAGATTGAGATCTCAGAGGAATATTTGGGTGCTTTGTTGTCCAGTATTTGTAGTCACGATATCCATGAATTGTTCGATGAAAGTGAGGTTGTCACCTGGAGGGTGGTAGAATGTGTGCAATGAACAGAGTGGTTTGTTGTTGCTTGTGATATCAATACAAAGGTATTCACATGAGGATAATATCGGTGAATGCGATTGGTTCATTTAGAGACTGTTCTGATGTATGCAGGCAATACCGCCTCCTGGTCTAGTTCTGTCTAGTCTAGTGATGTCATGGTTTGGGGGGACCAGAATATCTAGGATAGGCATAGACGATTCATTTAACCAGGTTTCGGTCAGAATTAAGAGGTCGGGTTCATGAGTGAGTATGAGGTGTTTGTTGGTTGTCACTGTTGCAGAAAGAATCCAGTTGTGAAGGGAATTAATTGTGATTATGAATATTCAGCAATGAAAGCTACAATTCAAGTGGTATGTATGCTTGTATGTATCTATAAGGTTTTTCCTCAGTGCAACCCTAGCCAGAAGGCAGTGGCATGATGTACATGGTCAAAGACAAGCATAACGTCAGAAAGTAACAGGAGAGGAAATGGGGTTGTGGACAGTCAATGCTCTGTGGCATAATGTTCTTTAAAGAGGTGAGGCTTCAACTCTTTCCTAAATTGGAGCAGCATTGGGGCAATCCTGATGGATATGGGGATGTTGTTCCAGATCCTGGGTGCATAGATGGAAAAGACATGGTGATTTGTTTTTATATTTTTTTGCACTTCTTACTCTGCACTCTGATGGTGTCCTTGCTGCAGGTGTGCCACGAACCATTAGAGATGGTCTTCTTTTATGGGATGCCCTCAAGTCTTCTTTCAATATTATGCAATAGTCAACTAAATAATCACTAAGTCATCATTGCTGTCTTTCCTACAATCGGAAGAATAAGTTAGTTAGATACTGAATTCCATGTAAAATGTTAATGTTGCAAAAGAAAATCAAGGTCCACGCACATAAGAAATTGTTTTGTCAATTCTTGTTCAAGCTTTGTTTTGGTACTATTTGACTATCGGGTGCTGGGCGGCTTGAGCGTTTGGTGTATTTGCATGCCACCGTGTCTGAAACTTTAACATATAATTCAGTTTTGTTTGGCATCACATGTAATATAATTTAAATATTTATTGAGAAAGGCTAATACCTAAAAAGGTGTCCTGGTGATAAGGCACTGTGTTAGCACAAAACAGAGACTCTAAATGTGTGAAGAGGCAGGTTTTCAAGGCTTTTTGAAAAGCTAATGGCTCCTGAGAAATACAAAAAACAAAGGCAGGGAGTTCTGTAGCTTAGCTGCTTTTACTGAGAAAGCTCACCACCCTGTCTAGAGAGGTGGAAATTAGGAACTATCATAAGATGAGTTTGGAAGGACCTCGTCTTGCAAGAAGGGTGGTATCCTTGAAACTTATTCTGGAGACAGTGTGGGCCAAGAGAATGGAGGGCATGGAAAACCAAACAGTGCACTCCAACAGTGCCAAAGAGGAGTCAAAATGAAATCCTAGGTTGCAGAGTGCAGATACGGGAGACAGGGATATAGCCAGAGATGCAGGCCAGAATCCTTGAGGAACATGAAAATGGGTGATAAATTCACACTTGTTCCAATGAGAGGACCCCAGATAATGTCTTGTCGGGGTCACAAAAATCTTTAAGAAGGCACAAATTCCTCAAGCCCAGATTTCCCAATCTGCCCTACTTTCTTTACCATTTTCACTCTAGTAAATATTAACAAATCAAGGAACTGATTTTGCAAAGATACAAATTTCCTAACCGTAATGTGTTTTATCTCTGCTTATCTAATTAATTACAGCAAAAACTAGGCATTGCTTTCGAGAGCTGAAACCATATTCTGCATGCTATGTCCTTTACCTTATTTAATCTTGAGGTGATGATTTTGTAGGCTCATTCTCTACCCTTGTATAAATACAGGGTATTGTTTGTGGGTCTCGCCTGCCAACAGTGCATGTGCTGTAGCTGCAGGGGTATTGTTTACTATAAAGAGATTGGAGCCTAACTGCTTGCGTACAGTATCAGACAGAAGCACCCACATCATCCCATACAAGCAATTAGGGATGAGCTTGGTCAGATGAGATACACGCAGCGTGACATACACGAGGCCATAACCAAACATTACACCACATTATACGCATCTAGCGCACACGGGGATGCCCAACAAATAGGCTCGTTCCTGGACTCTGCAGTTACCCTCTCTATCCCTTGACCAATTCCTAGAGTTGGATTCCCCCTTATCTGTGTAGGAGATCAAGGAGGCGCTAACGTCCCTTGCATCTGGTAAGACGCCAGGCCCTGATGGGTACCCTACAGAGTTTTTCAAGACCTATGCAGAGGCACTAGTGCCCTGTTTACATGCACTCTATAGAGCAGCGCTCGACAATGCAGTTCTTCCTCCCTCTCTTTGTACAGCCAACGTTGTCTCTCTGTTGAAACCGGGCAGGGATCCCACAGCTTTAGGGTCTTATAGACCACTGGCGATCCTCAACACCGACTACAAAGTCCTTGCGAAAGCCCTCGCCATTCGGCTTGCCCCACGTGTGCCCCTCCTGGTACACTCGGACCAAAATGGTTTCGTTCCTGCCCGGAACACCGCACTCAATCGCCACAGCTACTTTAGAATAGTTGAGTATGCCCCCCTGAACTGGCCCCACTCGGGATGCCTTGTGCTTGACCTTGAGAGAGCGTTTTATTCCCTGGAATGGGACTATCTCTTCGCTGTGCTGCCGAGGTTTGGCAATGGCCCCTATTTTCTCAGCATGGTCCGGCTGTTATACAAACACCCAATGATCCGAGTTAAAACGGGACCCTATATATCGGACTCTGTCCGAGTGGGCCGCGGGACCCGTCAGGGCAGCCCACTCTCCCCACTCCTTTTCTCCTTGCGGTGGAGTCCCTAGCAGCATTCATACCTGCCCGGGTAGACATTGGCATTCCCTTGGGCGACAACACACATACAATCTCTCTATATGCCCATGACCTCGTATTGTACGCCAGAGATCTTCACGCTATCCCCCAAACACTAGACGCAGCACTGTCACCATTCGCCACAGTTTCAGGCCTTAGGGTTAATGCAGCGAAGTCCACTCTCTTCCCGTTCACGCTGTCCACTCCAGACCCGGGGTACTCATTGGGGGGGGGGGTCCGGTGTCCTGGTGCACAGGTACTTTCTGATACTTGGGTATTCACGTATATCGCTCCAAATCTGACCTATTTGACGGAAATATCACTAGAGCCACCTCCTCTAATTTCTTGCAGATGACATTCTGGAAGACTCTCCCTTTGTCTATTTCGGGTAGAGTGGCCCTGGTAAAGATGGTGGTTCTCCCACGTTTGCTCTATTACTTCGCCACCCTGCCACTTTACATTCTCCCCTCCTATTTCAACAAACTAGAGACTAAGGTTAGGGACTTTCTTTGGGGAGCGTCTAGGCATAGGGTCTCCATCAGGAAGTTATATCTGCTGGCGGGACAGGGCGGATTGGCGGTGCCTAACCTCGAACATTACTATTTAGCGGCTCAACTACAATGGGAGGCCAGAGGGACACCGCCACACTGCAACCTCCTCTGTCATTTCATGCTTTGCTCCGCATGTTTCACCCCTGCGCTAGGCCCAGTAAGGCGGACTCTTTACTGCTCTGCATAGCGTTCAAATGCTACCGTAGAAGCTTATACATCACTCGTGCTACCACGCCATATGACCCTGCTATTCCCCTGCTGGGGTCACCCAGGGGCGGTTCATGCATCACAGCAGTGGAGCTGCGCGGTTGGGAGGCGGCAGATATACATGACACCGGGGACCTTTTTAGAAATGGCGCCTTGATACCCTATACAGATCTAATCTCAGAGGACGGTCTACCCTCAGGGCACTTTCTACTGCACCGTGCACTCATAGCCTCACTTTCATCTAAGTGGGGTAATATTACAGTGGAACCTCCCATGCACCAGCTGTTGAAATACCTCTACACAATGGGCACGGGAATGCTTGATACGCTGGTTTGCCTCCTCCCTTCGTCAACAAACTGTGATTCCACTGACCCCCCCTGAGACAGCACTGGGAGGAAGACTTGGGACAGAGAAGACTTGGGTCAGAGAAGGAATGGTTGACAATCCTAGAAAGTCCGACACGTATCCCTCACAATCAGCGCTTCCGGCAGATTCAGTATTTTATTCTTCACCGCGCCTACCTCTCATCTGCCCTGATAAATAAGTACTTCCATCGGGATGACTCTGAATGCCCCAGGTGTCGCCTGCCCAACGCAGACCTCCTACATATGCTGTGGCATTGCCCTGCCCTGGGGGAGTACTGGATGGGCAGAGCGGCCACCCTGTCGTGTTGCACTAAACGTGAAATTCCCTTTCATTGGGAGGTGTATATCTTGCATCTCTTCACCAGGGGCAGGAAACACAAGGCCGCCACACGATTTTTAAACCTGGGCCTAATCACGGCGAAATGCCTGATTACTAAAAGGTGGAAAGTTCTGACGGCGCACCACACACTAGCCTGGCGTCGCTCTTTGCTCAACTGGGCCAGGGCAGAGGGTATGGCCCTGCAGACGGAGGACCTGCTGGGGCTCCGTAAGTTCCCCCTAGCTAGGGATTGGGGGGCCATTGTAGAAGAATTATAGAAGTTAATTACGCCTACTGAAGACGCGAAGGTAGAGGTGGTAATCTCAGTAGCACCAAGTTGACATTCCAACATCACTAAAGGGAAGCTGCAATTGAGATGGCGATTCCCAAACCCCATTCGCTTTGGCAGGTCATAGTACCCTAACATGCGCCACAAGCAGTTATTCACCAGTAGCCACATTTTTCGGCATTAGGTCATGGGCAATCACCCTATCCCTCAGTCAAGTTATTTTGCCCTCATTTTGTTGTACCCTCCTCCCGCTGTTCACGGTTACACTACATAGCACACATCAACGTCACGGCTAACAACACATCAGCGTTGTAACCATCTTGCTTACATCCGTGTTGATCCACATCAGCCACAGTATGCTCCCGCCATCACTGCTATCAACTCAGTCTATGTTATGCTAATGCCCTGCTACTGGGCTTTTGATGTTATTTAAATATTGCTGTGCTGTTGAAAATATAAATGCAAATAAAAAGATGTAAACAAAAAAATAAATAAAGAGATTGGAGCCTACCCATTGCTTACCATTCATTGACATCATTGTCACTCTTCTTTGCTGCCTCCTAATTGGCCAGCGCGTGCCACGCATCACTTCCTTTTCTGCCTGTGGAATATAGACCAATCACAGATTGATTCATCTTAATTAGTGTCTGTCCACTGCTTGTACTGTGATTGAGGTACTAGTTCTTCTCCAGTATTAGGGTGTCTTTCATAGATTCACATGCTTGAATCATTCCCCGTCGTCGAAGTGGGAGTCCCACGGTACAAAAAATAGCAATATATGCATACATGAATACATAGTATACTAATAGCATAGCAAAAAAATTCCATAGGGAGTATTGTAACATAGCAATCAATAGGAAAAAAGTTGTCACTTTATCAGCTCGTCCAAGTCCTTAGATACAGTCCAAACTCCAGCCAATCAGGCGGCAGCACCCTCAAGAACCCTCTCCCCAGAGACTCAGAACCTCAGATTTTCTACCGCACGTCGTGTGAAGGGAGTCTCCCTGAGCTCTGCTCAGTACTTCAACTCTTCTTTTCAAGTATTCTACTTGAAGCTTCACAGCAATGTCTACTACTAAGAGATCACTCTCCAGACACTGTGAGTCTTGTGGAAAACTGCGTCTTCACTCTGAGGACCCTCACAAAAAATGTATTTACTGCCTACATCCTGACCATCAGGTGAGAGACTGTAAAATATGCAGGACTTTTCCTCAAAAGACCTTAAGGGACAGAGAAGGTCGACTACTTCTGTGGCTACAGAAGCTTATAATGAAGGATGACCCTGTTTCTGATGTAGAGAGTGATTCCTCTCTTAAGACTGTTGCATCTAAGAAAAGGGCTAGTGAGGCGGAATTATCTTCTCCCAAGGCCAAGGTACTGAAAAAACATCACTCTTCCAATCGTGATGACCAGCCTTCATCGTCTAAAGGGACTTCTGTTCCTCCTAAGGATCACTCTACATCGTCTACGCCCCCAAGATCCAAGTCTCAGGCGTAAAAATCTCTGTCAGAATCAGTTTTACCTCAAAAAACTGGTCTATCGTCGACGAGCTCGTCGTCGATTCCGCCGTCGACGAAGTCTTCCGTCGTCACAGCTACGACCACTATGGCTACTTTCTCTTCACCTAAACCTGCTATGGTGATGTCGTCGACGTCCTCTCCGTCGACGCTGGTCTCAGTGACGGTGAAGCCAAAGTCGTCGACGTCATCTCTCTCTTCGTCGACGAAGATAATGAAGAAGCCTTCGTCGTCGGATGCTTCTTCGTCGACAAGAGCCTCCAAGGATCCATTGGCTCCGTCGACGCTTACCTCGTCGACGCTTACCTCGTTGATGCCTGCCTCGTCGACGCCTGTCCCATCGACGGTTGTCTCGTCGACGCCTGCTTCGTCGACGCCTGCTTCGTCGACGAAGACTTTACAGATGGAGAGTCAAGTATGTTTTTCGTCGACGGCGGCAGCTTCGTCAACGGAATCCCTGGTTTCGCCTCCAGGTTTGATGCCTCTAGTGCCTTTGAAGCCTTCAACAGCCCTTCTACCGTCATCTGAATCCAGGAAAGACTCGTTGCTTCAACGCAGACAATTGTCTATGGACCTTTTATTGCCTATTCAAGCCTCTCCTAACCTTCCAGTGCAACTGTTGGATTATGGGGCGGACGAGGAGGATTCAGAGGAGGATGATAGGTTTCGAGCAGCTCGTAGTCCATCAGAGCTCCTCATTAAGTGCCAGGACATAGACGAAGAACAGGACTATGACTATTATTCGGAGTCGAATTACCAATCACAATCTGAAAATCCGACTGCACAGATGCCCCTGTCACTCATTTCAAATTTGCAGCACATGCTGGATGACTATTACCGTCGCTTCCCTCCTTCAGAGCCAGCTTCTTCGGTCCCTCAAACACCTGCTGCTCCACCTTCTTCAATCATTGCGCCGCCCCCTCATACTTCTCCGGTGGCGTCTACGGCTCATATTATAGAGGACACTCATTCAACTGACGAGGACAGAGAAGAAGGGGAGTTAGACGATAGATCCCTACATACTGAATGGGATAATTACCAAATTCAGACACCGCCACCTGCCTCTCCTACTCCTGTGGAATCTCCGCCGATGGATATAGGTGTATTTCATGTCCTCATGGACAGAGCAGCCAAGAGATTTCAGCTCCCTATGGTCTCAAAGGATGAGATTGTTTTTTATATGATTTCAAGAATCAACCACAAAAACAGGTGCGGGCGATTCCTATAATCGATTTCATCTAGCAGGAGGGTCTGAAAGTCATGAAAACCCCTGCCTCCATTCCGGCAGTGCTGCCGCGCTTGGATAAAAAGTACAAGGCACCAGACAATTCGCCAGCCTGTTTAATTGGTCAACCGAAGCCGGATTCGGTTATTTCGCAGGCGGCTCAACGTCGTGCCAGGAATCCCTCGTCTCCATTGTCGGCCCCTCCTGATCGGGAAGGCAGGCGCCTTGATGCCTTTGGCAAAAAAAATTCTACCATGGCAGCAACTACGGTCCGTGCGGCTAATTCCCTTGCTATTCTAGGCCGCTATGATAGGCAAATGTGGTCGGACATTTCTCCTTTCATCGATCTGTTGCCTGAAGACTCAAAGACCGAAGCTTTAAAGATTCTCCAGGAAGGGGAGAAGATCTCTGCCGAGATCATTGATTGTGCAGTGGATATCTCTTCCACAGGCTTTCGTCAGCTGGCAGGTGCGGCAGTTCTCCGAAGGCAGGACTGGTTTAAGAGCTACCTCTTTTCGCCAAGAAGTGCAAACAAAAATTATTGATATGCCTTTTGACGGAGAATCACTTTTTGGGCAGCACATAGATGATGCCCTTCAAACAATTAAAAAGGATACTGACACCGCAAGTGCTATGGGCACTTTGCAATTTAAAAAGCAGCCCTTTCGTGGAGCGAGAGGTCGTGGATCCTCCTATTCCTTTCGAGGAGGTTACAATCAGAACAGACAGTATCAGGGACAACAACATTACTCTTCCTCACAGCAACAGCAATCGTATCGTCAACCTCCAGCTGCCTCCTATAAACAGTACAGAGGAAAATCTTCCTACAGAGGCAGAGACTCTTCAAAAAAGCAGTGACAGCCGCCACCTGCCTACCACTCTGCTCAACAACCCAGACAAAGTTGGAGGACGAATCTCCCATTTCTTCTCAAACTGGTCTGCCATCACTACCGATCGATGGGTGTTGGACATAGTGTCCAGAGGACACACCTTGGAATTTGTGAAATTTCCCTCAAATTCTCCTCCCAGAGGTCCTCCTCCTGCACATCTGAGGGAACTATTATGCCAAATCAAAGTCATGTTAAACAAGCATTGGCATAGCCAATAGGTCTCACCTTTGGGACCTTATAAGTGTTTAGCCATGCAACAGTTGATGTTGTTGCACCAAGGATATTGTGCTGCATAACTAAATACTTATAAGGTCCCAAAAGCGAGACCTATTGGCTATGCCAATGCTTGTTTATAATTACTGTGGTTTTGTTTGCTTGTAGGCTGTTGTTGCACAGTCGAAAACAAATTTTGTTGTAGTGGTTAACTTACTGTGTCCACAAAAAATGGGAGTGGCATCATCCATTGTTCCCCAGTTTGTGCAACGTGTAAGGCACAGTGGGACCTCTGCTTTCTACAAGATCTCCTGTTCCCTTCTGTGTGCTCCGTTTATTTCTGGTGATTGGAGAGCATCATGTCAGCCGAAGTTGGTTGATTGGTAAAGCTATTGCATTTTTACTCAATAGAGGAAGGTGGCCTCTGATGTGAATAGGCGTATTAGTAAAAAAAAAACTCTGTTGTAACTTTAAGATTTTGAGTACAGGTTGAAGTTGTTCAAGTCTAAATTGATTATAGTTACCTGCCATACACAAATAGATGCACAATATTTCGTTATTTTTGTCATTCTACTCGCTGTCTCCTTTTGGATTGTGGCACAGGAACAGCTGGCATCCGCAACTATAAGCTGATAGCTAGTATCCTTGGTTGACTAGGCAGATAGCTTTTTTGCTTTTTTTTAGCCTGGTTTCCCGTTCATTCATGGCTTTTCAGTATACCATCTGTACTGTGCGCCCCATACTTCTGTTGTCAGTTGGGTGAGCAGGATCCGTACTGTCACTTAGGCACAGAGTGAGCAGTAATCACCATCTTTCTCTTCCTGTTACAAGAACAGATGAGTGGAAGCTGCCCTGCTCTCTGATCTCAAGTAGAGAGGAGTGGAGGCTAACCTGTTCTCTGATGCAGGGCGGAGACAAGTGGAAGCCGCTCTGCTGAGTTAAAAGCAAAGATAACTGGAGATTATCACACCCATGGATGCCAACTAGAGATGGGTAGAAGTCCTTCTTTTCTCTGATGCCGAGTAAAACAAGCGCTGAAACACAAGCATGGCCCCGCGGCCGCGAAAGTTAATTGTTGTGAGAGAGGGGGAGCAGGAGGTGAGCCTGCGAGTGGTGCGCGCGTGCGCTTGGGAGAGTCTTCACTTTTCAAGCATTGCACTCGTGCTTGTGGCGCGCTCCTGCTCGCTCCCGCCAGGTGGATGCCGCCACAAGCACGAGTGCAGTGCTTGAAAATGAGCAGAGCGACGGCTAAAGGCCCTCCTATGGAGCGCATGCGCGCTGCGTAGGCGAGACCTAAAAAAGGAGCGATCGAAGTGGTTTCAATATTACAAAGGGGTGCAGGTTTCTATTCAAGATTCTTCCTCATCAAGAAAAAATCAGGGGATTGGCGACCCATCCTGGACCTTCGTTCCCTCAACAAATTTCTCAAAAAACAATCATTTCTAATGTTGTCTCTACAAGAAGTTCTACATTTTCTATCTCAAGGAGATTACATGGCAACACTGGATCTTCAAGATGCCTATTTTCATGTCCCCATCCTACCCAAACACAGAAAATTCCTGCGCTTCAGAGAGGCTGGCAGAGACTTCCAATTCAAAGTCCTTCCCTTCGGCCTCCGCCCCGAGTGTTCACCAAGGTTTTAGCACCGGTGGCAGCACATCTTCGTCAAGCGGGCGTCCAAATTTTTCCCTATCTAGACGACTGCCTTATCAAGGCGCAGTCATTTGCAGTGGCAATGAGACACACTCAAATATGCCGATCTCTATTTCGGTCACTGGGTCTGTCCATAAACCTGGAGAAGTCACACTTCACCCCTTCTCAGGTTCGGACTTTCTTGGGAGCCAGGATAAATTCTCAGACATCAAAGGCGTATGTCTCAAACGAAAGACAGCAATGGATATCCAAGCTGGCATCTCTTCTACGGGCAAGAAAGTCCGTTTCTGTTCGACAGTTCAAGTCGCTTCTGGGAATACTATCTTCCTGCATTCCCTTAATTCCCAACTGCCGTCTCAAGATGAGACCATTACAAGAGGAAATCGACAAACAATGGCATCAGGTCTCAGGGTCTTTCGACGATGTGATTGTCATTACTTCTCGGATGCACAAAGCGTTGCTATGGTGGACTCACAAAATAAACTTGTCAGAGGGCCGCTCCTTTCTAGCAGACGATCCAAGTCTCGTCCTTACAACCTATGCTTCCCTCGAGGGATGGGAGGCACATTTTCAAGGTCTCACAGTCAAGGGCAAATGGAATGCTCTGCAACGAACTTGGCACATAAACCTTCTGGCATTACTAGCGATATTCCTGGTGTTAAGGTCTTTTCGCACCCTTCTTCAAGGTGCTTCAGTGTTGATCCGGACGGACAACACTACAAGCATGCATTATGTGAACAAACAAGGGGGCACAAGGTCCACTCTACTGTCCCTACAAGCACAACAGATCTGGAACTGGGCGATTCGACATCAAATAACTTTATCAGCAGTTCATGTTCCGGGAGTGTCCAATGCTCTGGCGGACTCTCTGAGCAGATCAATTTCGTCCAACCACGAGTGGGAACTTCATCAACCAACGCTGGACAGCATCTTTCAGTGGTGCGGACGGCCCAATCTAGATCTATTTGCGACCAGTCAGAACCGCAAATGCCCATTTTACGCAAGCTGGCTTCCCCAACCAGGGTCGTGCGGAAATGCCTTTTTGATGAATTGGTCAAAAATGTATGCCTACGCTTTTCCGCTGATTCCTCTAGTCCCAAAGGTGCTTCGGAAGATGCGGAGGGAGCCATGTCGCATTCTTCTCATAGCCCCCAGATGGCCTCGCCAGATTTGGTTTTCAGAGCTACTCCTTCTGTCGGAGGACGATCCGATTGTGCTTCGTCCAATTCCGGATCTTCTGACAACGGACCAAGGGCAAGTCTGCCATCCGGATCCAGCATCTCTGAAATTGGCGGCCTGGCGCCTGAACACTATGAGTTTGCCAACTTAGTGATTCCTTCGGATTGCAGGGAGGTCCTTGCTAACGCCAGGGCACCTTCCACTATCAAGACCTACAAACTTAAGTGGAAAAGGTTCTGCCTTTGGTGTGAGGCTTCAAATGTTCACCCGGTTCATTCTACGCCAGAACAGCTTTTGCCTTTTTTCTTGCAATTAGCAAAGTTTTCCTGGCTGCAATTTCCAGATTTCGACAAGATGGTTCCAATTCTCTTTATTCTTCTAGAATAATACAACAATTCTTCAAGGGTTTATTCCGGATGTTCCCGCCAATACGACACCCTCCTCCATCTTGGCATTTAAACGTTGTGCTAACTCAACTCATGAAGTCCCAGTTTGAACCTATTCATAGGGCTGAGCTTAAATTTATCTCTTGGAAGACTTCATTGCTTTTGGCTCTTACGTCAGCTCGACGAGTCAGCGATATGCAGGCTTTTACTATTAAACCACCTTTTTTGCAATTCACCAAAAACTCAGTTGTCCTCCGCACAAACCCTGCATTTATTCCAAAGGTGCCTTCTGATTTCCATTTAAATGAGCCTGTCATCTTAAAGATTTTCTTCCCCTAATCCTCAGTCGCCAGCCGAAAAGTCTTTACACTCTCTAGATGTCAAAAGGTGTTTAAAATTTTATCTGCAAAAGACAGCACCTGTTCGGAAAACTGATCAGCTATTTGTGGCTTACGGCATGATGCGTAAAGGACATCCAGTAACTAAACAGACTATCGCTAGATGGATATCTAGTACAATTTCCTACTGTCATCAACAAGCGGGGAAGACACTTCAAAGAACAGTCAAGGCACATTCTACCAGAGCTGTCTCCTCTTCGACTGCGCTTTTTGCTGGTGTCCCTCTTCATCAAATCTGTAGAGCTGCGACATGGTCTAGCAGACACACCTTTACCAAACATTACTGTCTGGAGGCTGCAGACAACGCTGACACTGCCGTGGGGCAAGCAGTACTACATAATCTTTTTAAATAAGGTGAGCCTCTGTTTTCTTCCCTCCTCCTGCACAGATTGTACATTATGATGTATGTTTTAGATACATATATTGTCATGCAATGATATATATTTACATGTATATATTACTGACTATGTACAGTTTGGGAATTACTGCTATCTATTCTGATTCAAGCATGTGAATCTATGAAAGACACCCTAATACTGGAGAAGAACAAAAGTTACTTACCTGTAAACTGTGGTTCTCCAGTATTGGTGTCTTTCATAGATTCACATGCGACCTACCCACCTCCCCTCAGAGGCTCTCCTCGTTTACTTGACTATTGTCACTCTCGTGCTAGAAAATCTGAGGTTCTGTGTCTCTGGGGAGAGGGTTCTAGAGGGTGCTGCCGCCTGATTGGCTGGAGTTTGGACTGTATCTAAGGACTTGGATGAGCTAATAAAGTGACAACTTTTTTCCTATTGATTGCTATGTTACAATACTCCCTATGGAATTTTTAGGTCTCGGCCTGCACCAGCGCTTGCGCTGGTCTGGCCGAGAGTTTTAGTAAGCGGGTTTTGGAAGTGCAAACCCACTGGCTTTCGGCTGGCGACCAGCTTGCGTTCACGAAGGCGTGCACGCGCGCAGCTGCCATCTGGGTTTCCTATCTCTTCCTCATTTCCTCGTCATGGCTCATTAACTCTCTGGACTCTGATGTTTCAATCGCAGCAGCAGCTCACATTACCAACGGATGGCCCTGGACTACAGTCACATGAAAAACAACAGCGATTAGCATTGAAATGCAAGCTTTTTTTTGTCTAGTTAGAAATATTGCTTCGGTGGGTTGATTTCACCTTATATCGCTATTTGTTTTATATTGGGAGTCACAGCCTAATTACCAGTATTTTTGTCTCACTCTGTTTTTTAAAAAATATTTATTAGCACAAAGCTATATTTAGGTTACTTTTTCCGCGTCACTTCTTCACTCTATTTAAACTCCACACCCCCACTCTTATTGTCTCTCTCCTTCTCTCTCTCTCCCCTCTCTAATTCTCTCTCTACTTAATTAACTCTCCCCTCTCTATCTTTTTTAGCCTTTCATTCTCTCACCCCTTTATCTGTTTCTCTTTCAAACTCCTTCATTCACTCTCTCGCCCCTTCTTTCTCTCTCTCTATCCCGCTCCACTCTTTATTCTATGTACACCCTTTCTCTCTCTTTCTCTCTCACCACCCTCTCTAATTGGGCATTATATCTTCACTCTATCTCTCACTCGGCAACACCACAGCATCACTCAGCATTACCACAGCATCACTCAGCGCAACCACAGCATCAATCAGAGCCAGCACAGCATCAATCAGAGCCAGCACTGCATCACTCAGCACCAACACAACATCTCTCAACGCCATCACAGCATCATTCAACGCCATCACAGCATCACTCAGTGCAACCACAGCATCACTCAGTGCAACCACAGCATTACTCAGCACAACCACAGCATCACTTAGCGCCACAACAGCATTACTCAGCAGCACCACAACATCACTCCGCGCCACCACAGCATCACTCAGCACCACCATAGCTTCACTCAGCGACACCACATCATCACTCAGGGCCAACACTGCATCACTCAGCACCACAACAGGATCACTCAGCACCACCACAGGATGACTCAGCACCACCACAGGATGACTCAGCACCACCACAGCATCGCTCAGCACCACCACAGCATCGCTCAGCACCACCACAGCATCGCTCAGCACCACCACAGCATCACTCAGCGCCACCACAGCATCATTCAGCGCCACCACAGCATCACTCAGCGCCACCACAGCATCACTCAGCGCCACCACAGCATCACTCAGCGCCACCACAGTATCACTCAGGGCCACCACAGCATCACTCAGGGCCACCACAGCATCACTCAGGGCCACCACAGCATCACTCAGGGCCACCACAGCATCACTCAGGGCCACCACAGCATCACTCAGGGCCACCACAGCATCACTCAGCACCACCACAGCATCACTCAGGGTCACCACAGCATCACTAGGCGCCACAACAATATCACTCGGCGCCACCACAGCATCACTCGGCGCCACCACAGCATCACTCGGCGTCACCACAGCATCACTCTGCGCCACCACAGCATCACTCGGCGCCACCACAGCATCACTCGGCGCCACCACAGCATCACTCAGCGCCACCACAGCATCGCTTAGCGCCACCACAGCATCGCTCAGCGCCGCCACAGCATCGCTCAGCACCACCACAGCATCGCTCACCGCCACCACAGCATCACTCAGGGCCACCACAGCATCACTCAGCGCCACCACAGCATCACTCAGCGCCACCACAGCATCACTCAGCGCCACCACTGCATCACTCAGCGCCACCACAGCATCACTCAGCACCACCACAGCATCACTCAGAACAACCACAGCATCACCACAGCATCACTCAGTGCCACAACAATATCACTCAGCACCACCACAGCATCACTCAGCACCACCACAGCATCACTCAGCGCCACAACAGCATCACTCAGCGTCGCCACAGCATCACTCAGCGCCGCAACAGCATCGCTCAGCGCCACCACAGCATCGCTCAGCGCTACCACAGCATCACTCAGGGCCACCACAGCATCACTCAGGGCCACAACAGCATCACTCAGGGCCACCACAGCATCACTCAGCGCCAAGACAATATCACTCAGCATCACTCAGCACCAAGACAATATCACTCAGCACCACCACAGCATCACTCAGCACCACAGCAGCATCACTCAGCACCACAGCAGTATCACTCAGCAAGACCTGAGTATCATTCAGCATCACCTCAGCATCGTCTCCGCAACAGTCACCACCACCACCACTACCACCTCAGCATCACTCAGCACCACCTCAGCCTGCTCTCGGAATCAGACATCTGTTGATTCTCCCCTAGCGTCTGGCCGCTGCTAGTGTTATAATACAGGTACTAGTTCCCAACCTTCACCCTCCGATTGTTTATGCCCCCTCAAAAAAAAAGCTTTAACAAACAACCATTGCAATAGGCAGAAACAAGTTGCCACTCCACACTATACAATGTCTCTCCTTTCCAGTCCATGCCTCCCCATGCCATACAATGCCACTCCGTGCCACGTCACACCACACAATAACACTCTACTCTATTCCACTCCACACAATGCCACTCCACTGAGTGCCACTCCACTACATGCCACAAAACACCATTCTAGTCCATGCCATTACACTCCACACCGCACAATGCCACTCCACACAATGCACTCAACTCAACACAATGCCACTCTAACCCATGCCACACAATGCCACGGTATGCCACTGCACTTCACGCCACAAAATACCACTCCAGCCTACCCCCACACAATATCACTCCACGCTACTCCTCACCACAGGTGCCACTCCACTCTTCTCCATGCCACACAATGCCACTCCACACCATACAATCACACTCCACTCTATTCCACTTCATGCCACACAATGGCCCAAAAAGATTTTTTGACTGATCCTCTTAGCAGCGCAAAGAACGGTCAGTCAGGCATTAATAATATCAAGACTGGATTATGATATCGTGCTGTACCTAGGTGCTGATAAGGCCCTGGTTCAGCACCTTCAGATTGTACAAAATGTTGCTGCTAGGCTGTTTTTCTGTTTACCGAAATCTGCATCAGTTTCCCATTTGCTTCGGGAATTGCATTGGTTGAGGATCATCAAGCACATTGAGTTTAAAGCACTGTGCTTTGTGTTTAAAGCCAAACAGGGTTTAGGTCCTCGTTACATTCATAAACTGATGATTCCATACCAGCCAACTCGCACCCTGAGATCTTCAACTCAAACCCTGTTCTCGGTTCTGAGGTTTCATTTAACCCACATGAAAGGCCGTTCTTTTGCATATCTTGGCCCAAACTGTGGAACTCTCTTCACTCAGCTTTAAGGAATTGTAATTCACTTCTGAGCTTTCCCAAGGGTCTGAAAACCTTGCTATTTTAGCTAACTGCATCTGACCTGTACTCTACCCTGTGCCGGAAAACCCTTTGGGATATTTGTGCGCATTACATATTGCATAATAATAATGCCACTCCACGCCTTACAGTGGCACCATACTCCACAACACACAATGCCATTCCACTCTACACTACACAAAATCACTTCACTCTGTGCCACGCCACACAATGCCACTCCACTCCATATCACTCCATGCCACACAATGCATTCCGCTCCACTCCACAGCACGTAATGCCACACCACTCGACTCCATACAATGCCACTCAACTCCACGCCGCACAATGCCACTCCACTCAATGCCACTTCACTCCACAACCACTCCACTTCACTCCACTCCACTCAATTGCAATTGTATTTATATAGCCCTTACTACCCCTGACAACATGCTGTGCGGCATGCCACTCAACTCCACTGAATACAACTCCACTCAATGCCACTCCACTCCACTTCACTCAATGCCACTCAACTCCACTTCATGCCACACAATGTCACTCCATTCCTCTCCTCTCCACTCCACTCACTGCCACTGAACTCCCTTTTCACTCAGTGCCACTTCACTCTATACTATTCCACTTCACTCCATGCCACACATTGTCAATCTGCTTCACTCCACACAATCCTACACCACGCCACACAGTGCCACTCCATGACACATAATGCCACGCCACACAATGCCAATCCACGCCACACCACATAGTGCCCTACACTCCTCTCCAACAGAGGCAATTGTCTAGTTTTATCGAAAAGGAGGGCATCCTGCATGATACCCAATCTGGTTTCAGGTCGGGATTTAGTACTGAGACGGCCCTCCTGGAGGTGGCGGAACTAGTTAGACAGGCTGCAGATTCAGGGGCCTCCGCGATGCTGGTGCTCCTGGATTTGTCGGCCGCTTTCGATACCGTTGACCATACCATGCTGTCAGAGAGACTGTTGGATAGTGGTATTGGAGGCTCGGCCCTGGCATGGTTGAAATCCTATTTGGAGAATCGCACTCAGAGGGTTGCACTTCAACCTTTTTATCCAAGCCAAAACAGCTCTGGTGTGGAGTCCCTCAGGGGTCAGCACTCAGCCCTCTTCTGTTCAATGTGTACCTGGCTCCTCTGTTTACCCTGATAGCCAATTGGGGGATAAAAGCGATCTCCTACGCAGACGATACACAATTGGTTTTTACTTTCAAAGAGCAGACCGTGGTTGCCTTTGAGAGCTTAAAGGGTTGCTTGAGAGACATAGCGTGGTGGATGAACAACAACAAACTCAGGCTTAATGCAGGAAAGACCGAGGTGTTGTTTTTCGGGAAAGAGCCACCCCCAGCTTTGGATCTCTGGTGGCCTACCGAAATGGGT
Organism: Calotriton arnoldi; assembly: GCA_963921515.1. Lineage (NCBI taxonomy): Eukaryota > Metazoa > Chordata > Amphibia > Caudata > Salamandridae > Calotriton > Calotriton arnoldi. The sequence goes on along the minus strand of CAWUFW010002570.1, from coordinate 305,302 downwards.
CCCCCTCCCTCACCGGCAGATTGTATAAAAAATCTAGGTGTCAAGTGGGAGTCTGACCTTTCCTTCTCGGCTCAGATACGTCAGGTGACTGCCACCTGTTTCTGTCAACTGAGGAATTTGAAGAAATTTTTGTATCTGCTTCCAGAGGAGTGTCGGAAAAACATAGTACATGCTGTAGTGACTTCCAGGCTAGACTATGCAAATGGCCTCTATCTGGGTCAGCCAGAGTATCTGATTTAACGCCTGCAGATAGTGCAAAATGCGGCTGCGAGACTAATTAGGCGAGTGCCGTTCCGCGAGCATGTCTCTCCGCATTTAAAAGCACTACACTGGCTTCCAGTGAGGAAAAGAATCAAATTCAAGGCCTTGACTCTGGCGTTCCGTGCTATGCATGGCAACTGCCCCATCTACTTGAAACACAGACTACGTGGTTACAGTCTAGAACCTTGAGGTCCAATTCCCAAAATCTACTGTGTATCCCCCGTTTTAAAAAGGCACGTATGGGTGGCAGATCTTTTACGCTCGGGGCTGCAAAACTGTGGAACTCCCTGCCGAACAATCTCCGCACTATCGATACTGAGCCCCTTTTCAGGAAAATGGTGAAAACCTGGCTTTTTAAGGCAGACTGAGGGCCCATGACTTGGCCCTGAGCGGTCCAATGCTGTAATACTTTTCGCTTAGCGCCGGGACACCTCTGTTTGAGGTAGCTGTCGCGCTTTACAAGTGTCTGTATTATTATTATTATTATCTCACATAGGCAACACCTTTTGGCTTTGCCATTTCTTGTTTTCTTTGTTTTTTTCTCTGTATATTTTGTATTTTTAATCTATATGAATGTAAGGCCCACTTACGTCCTTCTGTGCCTGGCTCGCACTTACAAAAACACTTTCTAAATAAATAAATATACACTTGAATTCAAACTGCGCATATATGGTTAACCTTCTTCTCTTCTGTGTTGCTCCCTAGGCATCATGCTCAATGAGATACTCTGTGTCACAGACATCTTCACAAAACCATGCAGGACCACATCTCTTTTCACACTTTGTTTCACACATATATGATAGTGTTGTTGATTGCGGCATCAGGGCCTGAGCAGTTTCTGCCACACATGCACAACAAAACACTTTCACGTATCCCACTATGCACTCCCTATCCATCCACACACTAGAATGCAATGCTTAACTGTCCTCTCTCTCTCCCCTCACATTTCATATTCATGCACAGGTACAGTAACAAAAACATTGCACAATTCTGGTCCTTTTTTTTTTTTTTTATTTTTTTTATTGTTTTGTTTTCTCACAAACACCATAGTTATACATATATAGAGCACAATGAAATCAAGTAATCAAATTATAACCGTACACAACCCAATTATTCATCCAAAACGTCCGAGATTGGTGCCCATAAACATTGCCCCCTCTTTTTTTTCCTCCGCCCTTTTAATTTATAAATTGAAGACTCAATATTATATGCTGCAAATAAGCGTGCCCGCCAATTTGTGAAGGTCGGAGGATCAATATTAATCCATTGGGAAGTTATGCATAGGCGGGCGATGGCCATAGCAATAAACACAAACTCCGACACTGCGCTTGGCCAATTATTTGTACTACCATTACCTACACCAAAAATAAAGAGGGTAGAAGTGATTGAAACTGAAAACCCTAAGATCAAAGAAAGAAATCTCTCAATACCATAAATAAAATCTGTTAATTTTGGGCATGAATAGAACATATGTAACGTATCTGCTGCATGTAAATTACACCTACTACATTTTACTCCCTTGTGCCCCCCATTTAGCAATCCTCGCAGGAGTATAATATAAGTCAAAAATTGTCATGAAATGTTGACTCTTTAAGTTCCCCGTAATCAAGATCTGATCTGCTAATAACAAAGAGTATTCAATATCAATCTCAGTCTCAGTCCCCCCCACCTTCCTAGCCCACTTTTCCGACTGAACTGTCAAATCATCTGGACATGAGTTAAGAAAAATAGCATATATCTTACCTAACCGACTTTTTTTTTGCAATAATTCTACCAGGGGTATTTTATCAAAATCATAAGCTAATCTATAGTTTTCACCCCCAGAAAGCTCCGGATTTGTAAATATTTAAAAAAATCCCCTCTTTTCAACCCATACTGTTCTTGCAGAGTAGCATAGGATATAATCTGTCCTTTACAAAAGAGATCCCCCATTACTTGGATACCCTTTTTCCCCCATTGAGATGTGATCTGATCCCGAAAGATTGGTGGTAATGATAGTGTAGTCTCCAATGGGGAATAAGCATTAAGGTTCGGAATCATAAATTTACGCTGGATTTGTTTCCACACCTTAAATGCGGCTCTCACAATTTTAAATCGTGTCTTTTTATAATAACTGGGTTCGAAAATCGACACAAAACAGCAGTTAACTTGATTCCCTAGCCCTAGTTCATAGATAGATGGGCGATTTGCCAATGGTATATCGGCTTTGGAGCCAACAAATAAGATAGCCATATGTTGAAACATTGCAGCCCAATAATAGAATAAAAAATTAGGTATAGCTAGACCTCCTTTACATTTTGGAAGAATCAGCCATTTGGCTGCTCTTCTAGACCTCCGATAGCCCCATAAAAACCTTGAACATACCCTTCCAATCTTTGTGAAGTGAGAAGACGAGAACTCAAGAGGTATTGTCCTAAATATATACAAAAACTTGGGTAAGATCAGCATTTTTAACACATTACTCCTCCCAATCAAAGATAGATGTAAATGATCCAACCTCTCAAGTTGTTTGTTGGTGGAGTCAATTATTGGATTAATATTTAGATCGGGAATTTTATCAATCTGCATAGTAATTGTGATACCCAAATAAGTAGCTTCCGTAACAACTAGAAAATCATGAGGGTAGGTCATACCAGAACATAAAATTTGGGTCTTCTCAATGTTTAGCTTATAACCAGAAGAAACTCCAAACTGACCAGCTAAAGCCTTAACAGCTGGGAAAGCTGATATTATATCACTCGTCAAAACCACAATATCATCAGCATAGGCCAGTGCTCTATACTCTGTTTCTTCGATTTTAATTGGCTTAATATGTATATTACTCTCTAGTTTCGTTAAAAAAGGATCAATATACAAAGCAAATAGCAGGGGCGAACAAGGACACCCCTGTCTTGTACCTCTATTGATAGAAAATGATTCTGATTCCTGACCCGTAATCCGAATCTTCGCCTCAGGATGTAAATACATTACCTTAACTGCTTGTATAAAGCCCATGCCGACCCCTTTCCACTGCAAAACAGACCAGAGGAACCGCCAGGAGACCCTATCGAATGCTTTTTCGGCATCCAAAAGGAGAACTCCCAGCGGTGACCCCGTGGCCTGTGCCCAATCAAGAAAGGTTATAACTCGTCGGACATGGTCCGAGGTATCCCTTCCTGGAATAAATCCATGTTGGTGTAGAGAAACCAGAGGGGTGATTATTTTTCCTAACCTAACTGCCAATAATTTCGAATAGATTTTACTATCGGCATTGATCAGTGTAATGGGTCTATAGGAAGCAGGGTTTAGTTCAGGCTTCATTTTTTTCTTAAAGATGATAATAGTGGTCTTAGACCAAGAATCTGGAATTTGATGGTCATTACGTGCGTGTTCCAATAAAATTGTAATATCATGCTTAAGCTCCTGCCGGAAGGTCTTGTAAAACTCCAGCGGGATACCGTCAGGACCCGTTGCTTTTCCTGCCGCCAAGGATGTTAAAGCCAGCTCAATCTCATCCCACGTAAATTGAGTTTCTAATGCGGTGTTTTGATCCTGAGTTATCTTTACTGTTTCTAGCTCCCCTAAGAATTCTCCCGAGTAGTCATTCCTTATCTCAGCGGTATCCAAAGGATCCTGACTATATAGTCGCCTATAAAAGTTTTGAAAAACTTTTAGGATTCCAGCCGGAGTATCATTAATTTTTCCATCCACATCTTGTATTTTAGAGATTCGATTGGCAACTTCTCGTTGCTGAGTTCTTTTCGCCAACACTCTACCAGTATTTTCACCCAGTTCGTATGCCTCCGCCCTCTGCTGTGTATATTTGATTGCAACTTCTGTACTGAAATGCCGATTAATTTTAGATTTACAAATAGCAATTTTCTGCAGAGTATCCTCAATACCTACACCCGCCCGAATATTATTTACTAATTCGCATTCTTCTTTCCTTAATTGCTTTACCCAATTATCGATTTCTTCAGATATTAATTTTTGACGTGCTATAGAAAAGCTCAGGGTTTCCCCTCGAACAGCCGCCTTAAATGCATCCCAAACCATGCAGATAGATGCTGAGTTCCGATTAATGGCAAAAAACTCCCTTATCCATCTAGCCATATGAGAACAGTAATGCTCATCAAGCAAAAGTTTCCTTTCAAAAGTCCAGGCCTTCTGAGCCTTCCTAATCCCCTGCATTGGGAAATCTATTATCAGCGGATTATGATCAGAGATCACACGTGGAAAAATCTCCATGCTACTAATATCAGCCAGTTGTGGTGATAGAAAAAAGTAATCTAGCCGTACAGACTTATTATGTGGGGCGGAAAAGTAAGTAAACCCCGGCTCAGATGGGTTCATTTTATGCCAGCAATCTACCAGCCCATGCTCTAACACCAATCCTTGAAGCGCTTTAAAAACTCTGCTTTTTTTACCTTGATATAGAGAGGGCCCGCCAATATCAAATTGACTATTTAAATGAATATTAAAATCCCCACACAATACTAGAGGGCCTGACCATAAAGCAAGTTCAACACTTAAAAAATTAAGCACTTCAGGGTCATCTAAGTTAGTCCCATACATAGAGCACAGGGTCAAAGCTAAATTATTCATTTTCACTTCAACAATTACCCACCGACCCAGATTGTCTGCCTTAACCCGTTTATATGAGCATAAACCATGCCTGGCCAGGATTGCAACCCCCTTAATATTTATACTCTGCCGAGTACAATAAAGCAGCTCAAGGCCAACTTCCCCCAGCCACCGACGATTGTTCCATTGTACATGAGTCTCCTGAAGACAGAGGATATCTACATGCATATATCGCAGTTGTTTTGCCAGCACTGCCCGCTTCCTTCTATTATTGAGCCCACAAATATTAAGTGAACAAATGCGTAGACTACCCATCCTTGCTAAACTTAAAAAATTCAAAAACCCCAACTACACCCGGAACGTACACAGCACCCAGCTTTTGCTCTATCAAGACCATAATTTCAATTTCTCTAGACCAAATCCTACTAGTAATTATCCCAAAAATATGTTGGAGAAAACAAAACACATTACCCCCCCTCTCTCCCCCTAAACCCCCACCCCTCACCCTCACCTTCCCTCCTCCCCAAACACCCACCTTATGAGGCGTAAGGGCCATAGGCCCTCAGTGATGAAGAGCAAGCTACACCCCCTCCCGCTCCCCCGAACGCAAAGCCCCCCCAAAAAGGCCATACAAGTTCCTAGGAACATCCTTCTAAGTACATCCCTGTATCATTGACCCTGGCCAGCCACCTTGCTCCCCTGCAAAGTAGAGAGAAATTCTTTTGCAAGAATTTCAGACGTAAAAAATGTGATCGACCCATTAGCTATCACTTTTAGCTTTGCAGGATTGAGCAGGTACACTTGAACTCCTTTTTCTTGAAAGCAAGGGATTAACTGACGGAGTTGCCATCTTTTTTCTACAGTCCCATGGCAATAATCGGGTCTTACGAAAAAGTCACAGCCTTTGCCTCACAATTCTGGTCCTAACGCACAATATCATGCACTGCCCATAGAGGCCACATGACAGACACACACTTCTTAGTTCATACCACTCCCTTGGAGTAGAGGACTCCCCGACCGCAAATTAGCGTTGATGCCTGGTCATGGGTATGAAGCGCTGTGTACATAGAATTACAATGCAGTGCAATACGCTTGTGGCAAAGAGAGGTTTGCCTGGTATTTCATCACATAAGAGGTTTGTCAGGTGATGTCACAGGGAAATGTGGGGGTGGTGTTGTCAGTGAAGGTTTGCCTGTTTGTATAACGAGACTTTTTAATTACTATCGAACTTCAACGTTTAAGCTGGTCACTTGTGAAACTTGTGTTTCCTCGCTGCAACCCCCACCGCTTCTCAATCTGAGTTTCCCGGCCACCTCTTCACATCTCTCCGCCCTCTCTCTGTTCTCTCCACCCATAAGCTCAAGTAATGCCTTCTCTCTTTTCCTTCTGCATTTCTTGCCCCGCCCGACCTTGGCCCACTTATCCCCACCCCTTGTAAAGCTAGGCCACAATAGTCAGTGTCCTACTGTGCTCTGTTACAAATGAACACGCGGAGGGCTGAGGGGGGAGGGGAGGTACGTTTGCACTGATGGTTGGTTAGCAGTGTAATTGGCAATGCAAAAATAAGTTTTCCCTTCCAGTAGTGGTAATGTTTCTTTGTTTGCTGCCTCAGTGGCTGATTGAGACCCTCTTACCAGTAAGGAAAAGCTGATAAGGCATCACACAGTACTTCCCTAAAGTCCCACGATGCATGCATCCAGATATATGCAGTCTTGGCCTGGGTACCAACAATGACCTCACCACTAACCTTCCATCGTCTCTTACTTCCGATCAGTAACTATTTCTTCATAAGAATTCCGCATTACTTTGCACTTTTCCCACCTCTCAAAATTGTGCTGTCTAACCTTTTTATATTCATCTATATTTTTCCCTGAAATGCTATTTTTTGGCAATAAAAGCTATTTTTCTACAAGGAATGTCAGTCGCAGTTGTTTCTGGTGATCCCTCCTAATATCACTGGTTGGGAATTTGAAGGTATTTGCAACATGCTACTATATTCCTGCTGCCTCAAAGCTGTTTTTCAGATTTAAGGGTTGTTTGCTTAGGCTGTAGACCTGCTGAAATCCTGAAGTGCACCCCACCTTATGCCCGTATGAAATAAAAACACTCACCCCTCAATTTAGGGCAAACATGTAGGTCATATTTATTGAAAATATAAACCGTCACAGCAATTCCATACACATTATTGTTTGGAAAATTCCAAAACGAAGACATCTTTAGAGGTCTGCATTGCCCTAGTCATGAAGAAAATCAAAGTGTTTCCCACTAAGCAAGACTGTTAAACCAGTTTTCCGAAGAAAAATATTTTGTTATGCTCTTTTGTGTAGACTGCGGTGCCAATACTCTGAAGTTCATCCCATCCAACTGCATGCCTGTGCCCATGCCTGCCCCCCATGGATTTTTTTTTTTACGGAGTTTTATATAGTGCGAACTTGACCCGAAGGTATCGGGTATCAGAGCGCTTTACACGAGTACCAGTTGCATTACATGAGGACACAATCATTTGTGTTAGGCACAGGGAGATTAAGTGATTTGCCCAGAATCCCAGGATGTTGTGCGTCTTTGCCGAGTCTCAAACCCGGTTCCCCAGATTTGAGGTTGACCGCCCTAGCCGTTAGGGCAACTCCTCTCCCGCATTGCAAGGACTTTGGGCCTGTGCCTCATGTCCTGTCCCAAAAAATGACGTAACCCACAGTGAGCCACATGCCTGAAAACATTTATCACTTATGCTATAAATCATAGCAAATTACAATATATATAATCACCCAGACCATATAAAATAATAGAGCCACACTACTATGCAAGTACCCTACGACAAACGTGAGAGAACAGCTTACCCCCAAGAACAAAAACCTATGTTACTAAGTCAAAGAGAATGGATCTGGGTTTCAATAACTACATGGATTGGAGAGTCGTTTGCGGAAAAGAGACCGAAGCCCCTTCTACCTGGGTCTTATAGCTTCTCAAATATCCCATGTCACTTTAAATTGTTTGGGAGTCACAGCACTTGATCTACCTTGGACCCAGGATCTGGAATCACCCTTGGTCATAGTGGTTTTTGGAGGAACATGATCGAAGCTTTCTCTGCTGAATTGGGAAGAGCCTGACATCCAGCTAAAGCTACCCACTCTTTTCCATACACTGTAATGTACCTTCAAGGCTACAAGTCAGTCTTGGGGATCACAGGCAATAATGTAAAGTGTACGTTGATGTTTTTTGATCCCATTCTTTACTACGCTCACTCTGAAGTTTCACAGGTGAAGGCCTAAGGATTAAACAAAACAAAATGCTTTTTTGGCCTTGCGAGATCCCTGTGGGACCCCCCCAAGAGACCTAGAGGTTCAGGGTATTCCTACTCTGCCCCCTTTTCCTTTTTTTAAATGTTTTTTCTGGGACTCAACTCAAGCTGAGTCCCAAGATGGCTGCCACACTTCCTGGTTTGAAGTGTTGGCAGCCAATCAGATCTCAGCACGAGATCGGGAGGAGTTTCTGATGCTCTGCTTCCCTATATATACACATTTTAATAACTCCGCAACTACTGAATGGGTTTACACCAAATCACAAAAAGGCACTGCGCTGGACCAACATCTACCTTTCTGCCAAATTTGGTGTAATTCTGTTCAGCAGTTCGGGCTATAGCTGTGTCTAAAGTTCCTGTGGATATTAACATGGGGAAAACGCGTTTTGGGACCCCCCCTTTTTCTCAGCCCCCACTTGACAGATCACCCCGAAACTTTTAAGACAGCAGCTGAAGTGAGTAGCAAACTAGTTTTGAAAATTTCACGAGGATTCATCAAACGAATCTAAAGTTATTAGCAAATGAAGAAACACTTTTCCTATGGCAACTAGGTCCTAACTATACCTACCTACTGGCGACTGCCAGTAGGTAATATTTATATGTGTGTGTGTGTTCATACGGCGGGATTAATGAGGAGTGGAGGTGTGAGATTGGTTTAAAAAAACAGACTATGTCCCCCTTCATTCTCCTTCTCAGGGGTTTGCCCCACTTCTAGAATGGTTTGTTATGCTCTGTCCACCATATTCAGCTGATATCCTGGAGATAGATTCCTTTGCCAATAGTTCCAACATTGAATTGCTCTAATGTGCATTGATCAAAAATGTGAATGATTCTTGCAGCATTTATGGCTGAGGTAAGCTTGCTTTTATCCCTCTATTATGAATTGATTTCAACAGATCTTCCCGACTGCTAAAGCTGTCTCTGCCCAACCTTAAAACAACAAATAAAGAAAAAACAGTTCCTTGTAATAGCAGCATTTACGGGTCGCCTGACAGCCAATCTTATGGTTGAACATATTCTTGGACCAACTGGAAGTGGGAGGGACTTGTAATTGTGCAAAGGAACCTAGGATTGGAGTATTTGCGTCACCTCTACCAATCCTAGTGGGCTGCACAGAATCCAGAAGTGCTCATTCACTAAGAGATGTGTTGGCTAATAGCTTAGCACTTGCATTGTAATCTCTTTTAAGGTCCCAAAGTCGAGACCTATTTCCTGTGCCAATGCTTGTTATTCACTGTCACGCCATTCTATGTTTTGCCCTCCACATGTCCTCCCTTCCTCTGTGTTGCCTTCTTCCTCGGCTTCCCTTGCACCAGCAATAAAAAAATGTTTTTGCTATGATGCGGCCAGCACTGGTTGCGTCATAGTGCATCTTTTTTACTTCCAGCCATGCTTCACAACAGCTGTACTGCTGTACAACATAGCTAATAAACATTGACAAACCCAATAGCTCTGGTAGGCAAGACCTATTGACTTTGCCAATACCCGATTTCTTTTTTGTCAGTCGTCTCAATTGAAGTATATGTGGCTTAGTGGCATATAGTCGTTGTGAAACTAGGAGACCTGGGCAGGGCTGTAATGAGGGGGCCAAATCGAGATTCAGACAAAATCACTTTGTATTTCCTGGGCCCATGTTCTTTTACCTGAAGCAACTCGGGCACTTCTCTGTCTATAGCATTTATTTATATGTTTAGACAGAAGTTGTGTTTTTAAGTAGATTGAAAAAGCAGTCTTGGTGCTTGGGTTAAGAGATGAGGGCGGCATCTAACCAAGGCACAGAAACCTGCAAAATCAATTAACATGCTGGTCAAATAGAGGTGTCCATGCAGTAATAACATCAGCTACGGCCAGGGATTATACGCCTCTCCATGGGACCCCCTCGACAAACACCAGTAACTGGCTTTGGGCTGTCCGTCAGGCAGATAAACTAGTGTTTCTCTCCTCTCTCCAGGTCCAAGAGACATCAGGAATAATTAGTCTCACTTGAGGTTGAGGCACCCCGCCCCCCAAATCACAGCCTATGTCCCGATGGAATGACCCTTTGCATCCACAGCTTGGTATCCAGCGTTGGAGGTCTCAGGTTTATTTATTTATTTATTAATGTTTTTACTTAAGTGCTGTCTTATGAACACATGGAGAACAGCGTGCAGTTTTGGGTGTAATCCAGTCCTGGTGTAATCAGTGGACAACCTTCGTGCTGGTTTTGTAGGCCTTGGCTACTGCAAATGTAGAAGTGGCATGTGCAGTATCCTGGGGGCTTCATTTACAATATTGTATCTTATTCTGGTAACCACACTTGGAATATTGGGCCAGTTTTCCCTACTTTATTCCGCTCTGGAGGCCGCATTTGAGACCTGAGTGCCAAGTCTGAAAGTCTCATCTCGAGCACTATATTCAGTTCTGGAGTCACCATCTATAGTGTTGCTTCTAATTCTGAATTCTGCATCTCATTAATTTTCGGTCAATTTATATGCGCTGTTCTCTTAAACCTACTCTGCGCATTTCTCTGAATCCTGGCTGGTTTAAGGTCGTTCTGTGTAACACAGTAAATTCATAGCATGAATTAAGCAGTGTGTCCTGCTAATGAGATCATGTCTGAAGGCCTCATTTGGAGCAGTTTGTTCTGCTCTGTAGTGTTTATCGGCAGCATTGCCTCGTGGTGTTTTTTTCGGATGCCTATCTGAAATTCCATAAGTTGGTAAAGCCGGCGACCATGTAAAGCTTGTGCGTCACCAGGCGGCAGAGACATTTGCCAATTAACGTTCTTTGGTTTCATGCTGCCGTGGCTTGCGTGCTATTGTTTGTAATGCACTGACATTTTAAGAGTTCTGCATATTTCTTTATCGATCTGAAAGAGGGGCCGTGCCACCCTCCAGAGTCGCTGGGGTGCTAAACTTGTTAAAATAGTGCAAAAGTTTAAAGTTGTTCTTAGGAGCCCGCAGCTGCCGAATGCCAGGGCTGCAGACTAGTACTACTCATGCCAGTTCTTGAATCTTTCTTCCCTAAACCCACACGTCCTATCTTTTTAGTTCTCTCTTGCATATTCTTTTTCACCCCTCCTTTCTCCCTACGTCGCTGATTTTTTTCTATCGTTATCTTCGTCCTTCGTTCAAACCTTCTTGCCACGCTCCTCAATATTGCTTTAGCTCAGTCGGACACCATCTTAAGGATTTTGGGGGCCCTGGGCCAAACGTATTTTGGGGGCCCCTGTTTTGAACAGTTCTTAATTTATGATCCAATTTCAGCTCTTTCATGCTGTCTTTGGCCAGGTCACTGACAGGCACACTCGTCCAAATTCTAAATGTGTTTACATCGAATATTCAGGGATAGTGATGTGTGTTTTCAATATTGTAACACAACAGCAGCAGCGCACTAATATTGCTGCAAATAGTCTCTATGCCATCGTCCCATTTCTCATGCGTGAGGTCCTGTTTTGATCTAAAAGAAACTTTTTTGTATGGATGTTGCATGAAACATAAACACATTTCTCTGCAAAAGGTCTGTAATAGACTCTCACATATCGCCCACAATAAAAATAGATTAAAGGAAAAAACGGTATATAAAACAATCTGTTTAAGAATTATTTAAGATCATCAGGACAAGACTTTCTGCAAAACAGATCTGGCTCTATTAGGGGGCCCCCTGCAAGCTGGGGCCGTGGGCCAGAGCCCACTTTGCCCATGCCTTAAAACGTCTCTGCAGTCGGATACCGTAAAACGAACCCGCTCCCCAAAACTGCTCACCGTCTGCCCAAGGTAAGCACCGGAGAGGGGGCACATTTCGTCATTTCTGACGCGGGCCCCCCTCTGCGCGCGGCGTTTACAGTGAGCTATTGTCCTCACTATCAGCCCTTAATAGAAGACTCCGACCTGCAGCCTTTTGATGCCCAGCGGAGAGCAATCCACTTCGAGCGGGACAAAGGCCGCAAAGATGGCAGATTAGATGGGTCTGGCTGTGTTTGAAGGGCTCGCAGGCTTCATTTGAATACAATGAGCTCGCAGGTCTCTTTAAGTGTTAATGAATGTATCGCCCTGGACTCGGGCCAGGCCGGGGAGGCGTTCAGCCTGTGAGAATGCCCAGGCTATGTCAGCTAAAAGGTGGGAAATACTAACACTGCCAGTAAAAAAATCCAGTAGTGCCCACTGTGAGTTGCCATACGCGCCCCTACCGTGCCACCGGGGCGCTGGGCGGGCCTTGACTGTGCGGAGGCCCACGCTTCTGTGAAGAAATCTGCGCGTATCGTTAATAATTCGTACTGATTGTCTTTAAAAGTTAAAAATTGTCCGGATTTGCAAATGTGAGCCACTTTTTTGAGCTACCCGGTTCGCTGATGGTGGCCACTTTTATTATGTTAACCAGGAATATTTGCTGTCCCAATAAAACCCTGCCACTGACCAGGGAACTCAAAGAGGGGCAGGTTTAAAGTCAGATCTGGCGCATTACTAGGTAACTGGCTGGTGCTATGATGCCAGCATTCTGCTGAATGATGGTTTTCCACCTGGAGGTAAAACCTGAAAATCCACTGAATAAAAACATGTAATATTACCCAAAATACCCCATTATGTATGTGTGTGTGTTGTGTGTGTGTGTGTGGGGGGGGTATTTTGCCCCATTTTGACAAAAAAGTTTGATGACTCAATCCGATTTATTCGCTACATTTTTTGGTACGTTGGGTATGGGCGGAACGTTGTAGAGGCCGTTATATTACACCCATACCCGCTCCGCTGTCGATCTTTGGGGGCTAGGACACACAGACCCCTCTTCCCACTTAAGAGCTCAAAAAAGCTGTGGGGAATACATGAAAAGGCTGTATACTAAGAAAGGAGGCGGCCATCTGCAGGCTCTCCGAGAACAAACAGTGTTGCCTTTAATGTCTCATTGTGTCGACGTTGTTAATTGCTCCGAGCATCATTTCCTGTGTCTCCCTTCTCCCCCAAGCACTCTCCCAGCTGGCTCCTTTGAAGTGCAAACACACGAGAGAGAAGCAACACTTTGAACTGAAGCACACTGCTTTCCAGTACACACACGAACTGTATACAAACAGAGAGGAACCCACAAACAGAATACCACCATACAGTGGGAAACACCAGAGCATTAAAAGCACACAAAACACTCACCACGTCTACAGACCAAAAACGCACTGACACAGAAACTGAAGAAATACAAATAAAGAGAAAAACAGTCGCAGACAGTATGGACACAAATAAACGCGTACACAAATATACACAGAATCACTAACAGAAGGGAACATACATAGAAAAAGACAAACAAAATACAAGCAAGGAGAAGCACGCACTGCGCATCCAAAGTGAACATACATGCTTATGCACACAAAGAGGTTAGAAACGCACATAGAGACACAATCCCGCACACACATAAACAGTATACATAGAAACATACAACATCCACATAGTCTGTTTTTCCATTGTGCGACAGTATCTATCGTAGACCCTCTCAGGCAGTGAAAGTGACAGCATTTCACACATGACACACAGACAAGGCAGTTCAGCCGTCGGAGCACTGTACCCACCTCCATAATAACACAATGGAAGATCACCCACCGCAGTGTACGGCAGAACGTCACAAGAATGTGCACAACGTACATCTACCCTCAGTTAACATATACAGCCATTTATCACTGTTTTTCCAATAGGCATTTCATCCAAAACAAATTTCATAAGACACACTTCAAACGCGTCAGGCTGGATCCAGAAGCTTTTGCGGAAATTCCTGGTCGCTGGCTCCAGGAGGCTTTTTTTGCAGCACCAGCCCCATGTTAAATAAAATCCACCCACGCACCAGTTCAAAGCCTAAAAATTGTATTAACCAAAGGAAACATATCTGTGAATCACAGAGATGGGCGACAAGGTGCCCCCCCCCCTCACTCCCCACCCAGCATCCCAGATGAGTATAAGCAGCACCAGCAGGGGCAAGCAATAACAAATGTGTATGTTTTCATAAACAGAGCTCCAATGAAGATCATGTGACAAAGCTGAAACAAAGGGGTTACCCAGGTACTGCATTCTGAAGTCTTGAGAAACTACGCAAACCACCTCCAAACAGACACAGAGATATAAACCCTTGCCGCCGAGCAAGAGTATCAGAATTTCTTGCTTCAAGCTCCAGGGCATGAAAGCGAGTCTTTACACGCCATAGACAGGCACAACTTGAAGGCATGGGTAGCATGAGCAGAAAGATGGCCATATAACACTTATAGTTATGGTGTGATAAAAAATTTAAAATCTCCCTGTCAGAACCACATAATGTTATGGCTGATTGGCTGGCAGTAATGGATCATACTTCAAACACGGTGGTATATGGCGGTTCCCAAGTTTGTCACTCTTTTCCTTCTTTCTATGAACTTTGGATATTTTTTTATTCTTCCATGTCCCCCATGATGTTGTCAGAGTTAAAACCCTGTCTGCGCAACCACATATACATTCTTTGACAAACCGGTTTGGAGTGCGTGTTGAATTTAGGAGCTGGCACTAAGGCAGGCATGTGTAACCCGTGTGCCCACATACAACCAACAGCTGTCAGAGAGATATCACGCAAGACGTTATATAATTGGGGATAGAAACCTCATTCCCCAAGTAAGGGCTACTGTCCCAGACCCTGCACCAAAAAAACTGCACCAGAATAAACACAAGTCGTCATCCTCCTTCTTGCATTGTGATGAAAACAGTGAAAAGAATACAAAGAGGTCAAGAAAGAACAATCTCAATCTCCGCTTCAGAGTTTGTCCCACATTTGGAGACAGGGTAGACTCTACAAGTACATTTTACCAGCAAGGGAACATATTAGGAGCACATAACATCTTTACAGGATGCCATGATGGCCATTTTCACTATGCCCCTATCCAGAAACACCTTGAGGGTCCTTGTGGGCTGCAGCTATCTGGCTCCTGTGGCACTATCCAAATAATATAGATGCGGGTGGCTTTGGCTCTAGACTCATCATGCTCTCTCCCCACACGGTAACTCCACCTGTGGCATCTGGGTCATCACCAATGGCACCAACTCTCCCAAAGCCTAACAAATGATCCAGGTTGACTTTGGTGCCCATTGATATGGACTCATTGCAGTTAGCGTGATGGTCAGAGGTAGCCTCAAAGCCAGTTAATGAATGTTTGTATTTTCTGCTCCTATGGTAAATCTGATATTAAGTATGGCAAGAAAAAGCACAGCAGACTACTTGAGAAAGAATTGCCCCCATCAAAAATGGTCTCAAGACCATAGGCACTATCTAGATAGACTAACTTTTTCAGATTATAATTAGATCACATGTTAAAAAAACAATTACTGATACTCTGCATTCAGTCTTTTCCTGGGAGATGTGGTATGGCGAGGAAATGGGGTGTACTATATGGTGTGGTTGTGAGACCTCACTGTGTAATACACTACCAACCCTTCTAGGACCAATCAGGCTTCATTTTCAAACCTTAGCTCAAGCCTTGAATAGTCAGGCTTCAACAAAGGAACACGTGTGAAGCATCTAAACAAGCACCAGAACATTTGAAGATGAAAGAAACATGACTTGCAAGAAACCCAACACCAAGTCAGAGGGACCAACAGTGTCCAAAGTAGCAGTTACCTACACAAGGAATGCAGTCTCCAGTAACGTTTCAGCGTTAGTGGCCAGTTGCTATTAACTTCTATGGAGTGGTCCTGATGCAAGGAATACAGGATGCTGAAGATGCTTAAGGATGCCAAAGATGCTGTGCAGTCGTCGAGGGTCTTCCTGGGACTACTCCTCAGTCTACGATTTTGGTGAGGCGAATTTGGCCACAGGGTGTCAATGTTCCTCAAAGTCGTCTCGGGATCAGCAAAAGTCCATGCTCCACTGGACTACTGGTTGCCCAGCACAGCAAAGTCAGCGTTTTTCTTCTCTTGGCGATAACTCTGCTTCTGGGCAGCCAAAGTTCACTCGAATGACTCTACCAGGTCCTTTAGACTCTGGTGCAATTTTGAGTTTTGGGTCCTGGTCTCTTAGGCTGCACGGGGGTGAGGAGCGATGATCCAGTGATCTCACATACAAACTCATCAGGCAGTCTACTTCAGATTTTGTGGCCCTATGCTGCGAACAGGAAGTCCGCCAACTGATTTTTGGAGTCTCTTCTTCTGTCTGAAGCCCGAGAATGTCTTCTCTTCGAGCAGGACACAGCAGGCACAGTCTTTTCCTTCACTAGCACAAGGATTAGCAGATGCAGTCCAACTTTGGTGCTGCCTCTCTTTGCCAGGTCCTCAGTCAGCAGAGTAGTTCTTCTTCGGTCCTGTTCTCCAGTCCAAGTGAGATGTGAGATCTGGATGCGAGGGGTGTCCCTTTTATACCCAGAAAGTGCCCTATTACACTTCTCTACCAGTCTGCAGTGGCAGGCAGGGAATCACATTTTACGTTGTCCCACTCAGGGAGGCACAACAAGTGCTGCACTCCCTAAGGGGACACTCTAACTTACAGGCCCAGGGTACCCCTGGTACAATTTACTAGGGGTTTAGAAGTAAGTTAGCTTATGACAATTCGGTATAGGCCAATCAAACATACACGTCAGGGCACTGGCACTGCGGTCCGGTGAGCAGCCCCCAGTGAACTCTCAGAGCTGAAAAACCAGCAGCATCAGTCCAAAACTTTGGGGATATCCTTACAGAAAGAGGCATTTCCTTACATGTTCCACAATACCTCTCCTCAAATCACTTTAGTGATAAAGGCACCAGTTTTGAGATTTTTTTGTTTTTTTTGTTTTGAGATGGGAGGCCAAATGAGAGACAGTTGAATTAATGGGCTCTGAAGTCTGGCAGAGAAGGACTCCCCTATCAACTTCTTGTAACTAAGGGCCTAACGTGCTATTATTCATTTACAAAATTGGCGACAAATTGCACACTGATTTTTTGTGAATGGAATAGCATTTTCCAAACCAGCTTGTGTACTAATTGGTCAGTTCACAAAATACTGAATCGCAGAGCATTGTGGAACTACGTGCCTAATTAATGGTAATTAGGCAGGTCACAATTTGCGATCCTCTGTGATTGGCTAAATGCATCATCCCTTTGATTGCATTCCAAAGCAGAAAACTGTTTTTTAAAAGCAGCCCATGTCGCACTTCTTTGTCTATAGTCTGATGGTGCACTGTCTGTGAGTGTACTGATAACCACAAGAATGTATGAACCTGTCAGCCAGAGATGCGTGGCAGTGCTTAATTTGAGCCTATAGTTTACGTTGGTTGGTACCAGCACCTAATTATCAACCCTTGCACTTATGAGAGTTTACCACATGGTGCTCTCTCTGTCTAATTTGGAAATGAGCACAACAATAGTCATTTATTGATTCGGTATACATTAAAATGGACGAATAACTGCCACTAAGCCATTCTTCTAGTGTTGGGTGCCTGGAATAGACTTAATTGTCACACTTGGGGAAGTGTGATGGTTGAGAGTTGTGTTGGTACTGCCATTGGCAGCACTGACAGGCAATGGGTGATGAAAGTGGCAGTGGCCTCCTGACAAGGGCCATGGCACTTATTTTTCTCCAAATTAAGCACTGGGTGGAGGTGCCGGTCATGACGGCTTTGTAGATAATACCAATGGTTTTGAAGATGGTGCAGGCTGGCAATGGGAGCCAGATGATTTCTATCAGGTCTCTGGTGTTGTGGTCATATTTCATAAGGCTCTTGGTGAGGCTTGCTCAGGCATGTAATGCCCTAATGGAGGGCCAATGTGGAATTTGGAAGTCAGTGAAGTAGACAGTTGCTATCATCCAGAAGTGATGTTCTCATGTCGCTTTAAGGAAGGAATGGCTTCACTTTCTTCAGTAGAGAATTGGTGCCTAGCTAGCTTGGTTTTCTTGGCACTGGTGCTTTGGGAGTAGTTCATTAAGAGGAATCAGTTGGAAGAAATATCCTTTCGAAGAATTAATACATTACTTACCTTTAGTAACATTCTTTGTGATGCTACAATATTTTGCCTTAGATCCCTCATATTGTTACTGACTACTCTTGTTAAGGGCATATTATTTACTCATAACATGCTTTTTGATTGTGCATCCAAAAATGTATGTAAACCGGTGAGTCAATACATGTGCACGCTGATTTAACAGAATATATACATAATTTATCAATGAAACATTTGTTTTAAAAACCATGCAACAGAAATTGAAGTCTGTTGATTGGGGGATAAGCTGCCCCACATTATGTGTGTTGACAAGGTGTCTTTTGTGTGTTTTTTAAGCCTTTGTTGTCTCAGATGTTGAAGTTGCCCAAGAGAGTGGGGTGGGTATGTTGAATGGATGAGGTGGTAAGGACATCCAAGAATTCATCAATTCAATGCATGGCATTTCTAGAGTGCGCAGCTGCCTCCGAAGAGGCGTCCTGGCGCTAGCTAAGAGCTCAGATCAATGAATGTGCTTAAAAAGGGTCAAGAACCAATTAGCCTAAAAGGCAGGAGTCAAAAAGCAGGGTCTTGACACTCTGTCTGGAGCAGGATTCAGAAGGGCTGCACCAGGGACTAAGTGGTAGTGCATTCCAAAGTTTGGGAGCCAAGTGTGTGAAGGAACTCCCCCCTCGTCTTACTTTATAAATGCGAGGAACTTGGAACAGTTTAAGATTATTGGATCTTAGGCATCTGGTTTGCGAATAGGGTTTTAGTCTTCTCCTGAGGTAAAGAGGACCTTTATGAGTGAAGGCCCTGTAGGCAAAGGTGAGACCCTTGAATTGAATCCCCTTGATGGTAGGGAGCCAATGAAGGCAATCAATCAGGAACTTATACTGAATCAATCAGGATTTTACTGAATCAATCTGAACTTTATACTGAATGAGTCAATAGCTTGCTTTTATGACCATCCTCCTAGGCAACTGTAGAGCATCCCTCTAGTCTTTGTCAGTCAGCCCGCAACATCCTCCTGCCAACAGGCTTGTAGTCGGGACAGCTCACATGTATGTTCCTTATCATCGTTGCATACATGAAGGAGATAGCCCCTGATGTCATATGGCCATCTAAGAGTTGGGATTCCAACCCTCCTTAGTTTCTTCCCCTCTTGGAATTCTCACTTGTAATGCATGTCGTAGTTGCAAATACTTAATAATATGTGTGGTGGGTATCGCATAGTCCACCCGTAAGTGTTCAAATGGTACCATTCCGTTTGCATCCCATAAATCCTCTAACGTGGAGTGGTCAATCATATCCTACTGTCTGAAGTCTATTTGCTCTGTCACCGGGCGCAGCCTCTTCCCTACCCATAGGGGAGTCAGGGGGGTAAGTCTTTTTCCCCAGCCCATTTTTCCATTCAGTTTATGCTACAGAGAGACCACTGTTACAGTGGCTGGTGGTGCATTCACAGGCAATCTCCCCCCGTATATCATGCGTATGTACCCCATCGGCCCAATTTTCTCTCGGTCCATGTGGTAATCCTGATCCACCAGCGAAGCATATGCCCACTCATTCACTATCTGGATCTGTGCAGCCTCATTATTCTTATGTATATCGGGTAGCGCTTTTTCACCCTCATATACGGATCTCTGTAGAGTGGGAAGGGCGATTCACAACGGACCATTATTCCATAGTAGGGATCGTAGCATTCTATTAACCACCTAGAAGAATGTTTCTAGATTTGCATAGGGGCTGTTTTGCAGGACGTTAGTAAATGTGGGGAGAGCAATCATTTTAAAGATTGCTGCTATATCAGGGAGGGACAACATCAGAAGTCTTCAGTGTTGGATATCGTTTTCCAGTCCCAAAGGAGTGGGACTAAGTTGTCCTCATAATGTGTTTGTTCTTTTTTTGACACCCACAGACCCAAGTATTTGTCGGGGTGAGTAGCCACCTGCAGAGGCAGCGGTAAGGGTCCTTCCACTCTCCAGGTCCCTATTGGGAAGATCAGTGATTTATTCCAATTGATCCCCAGGCCTGAGAAGGGCCCATAGATCCTAAAGATGTCTCTAAGTCTCAGTAAGGATGAATCCATTTCTGCGATATATAGCAGGATATCAATGGCATTCAATCATATCCGGTCTTCCCAGTAGTCATTCCATCTCCAGCCCCATACTTGGGCATCTACCCAGATCCATTCAGCTAGGTCCTCTATCGCCAAAGCAAAAAGCATCGACGACAGAGGGCATCCCTTCTGTGTACCTCTCTATTTGGGGAATTCCATGGATAGGATGCCATTGAGCCGGAGCCTGGCTCTAGCTTGGGTGTAGAGGAGCCAGGTCCATTTCAGGAATTAGGGTCCGAATCACATTATGCATAGTATTGCAAAGTGGAAGTGCCATTCAATGGAGTTGAAGGCTTTGTTCGCATCGAACAATACAATTGCAAGGGGTATTCCCAGTGTATCGCCCACCACAAGGTTATTATAGAAGTGGTTTAGGATCAACTTAGTAGATCGGCGGGGTATGAATCCATTCTGGTCCGGATGTACCAGATCAGAGATTACACTTCACAATCTATTAGCTAGCACCCTCGCTAACACTTTAGTGTCTGAACTAAGTAGGGAAATTGGCATGTAGGAATCCCATCTGTCTGTGGGTTTCCCAGGTTTAGGAACAAGTGTGATCGTCACTGTGCAAAGATTTCTGGGGAGCTCGCCCCTACGATAAGCCTCCATGTGCATGTCAAACAGCGGGCTTACTACCTTATTTGCCATTTATTTGAAGAATTCTGTAGGTAGTCCGTTTGGGCTTGGTGTTTTCCCTGACTGAAGCTGCGTGAGCGCAAGACTTATGTCTTCTGTTGTTAGGGGCCCTTCCAGTTCCAAGGCTTGAGCCCTGCCCAAGCATCTGCACGGGCAGTCTCGAAAAAAGTTCAATAGGTCTGTCTCTGGTGTGTCCCTATGGAGCATGTAAAAGTCCCACATACAGTTCACCATTACCGTCGCTAATTCCTCACTACCCATGATATTTGAGCCATCCAGGCCTATGATTTCCCCAATATGGTGCCTGTCCCTGTCTCTATTACTATGCCAGGCCAAGAGTTTCACGGCTTTGTCTCCCACCTCATACAGTTATTTCTGTTTGATCATGTGTGCCAGTTGGACTTCATCTGTGGCTAATACTCTATATTCCTCAATCTTGAGATGGATGCTCCACTGTACAGCATCGGAAGGTGTCTGTATATAGTCCGCCTCAAGGGCAAGGATTTCCTCTTCTAGCTTCCTACAGCGGCAGGTTCTCTCTCTCCTTCCCCTATTTCACCCGCTGAAATCACCCCTTTATGGTGGCCTTATGAGCCTCCCAACGAGTTACTGCTTCAGTAGCCACCACAGAATTTTCTTTGGAGTATAGGGCTATCACTTTATCAAGACCCTCCAGCACTTTTTCATTTGTGAGTCGCCATGTGGCTATTCTCCAGTCTGCTCTCCCTCGTAAAGCCGGTGTGACTAGAGTAAGACACAGTGGCTAGTGGTCAGAGATACCTCTCGCTTTGAAGTCTGCCTCTGTAAATCTGTGCACTGTTGCAAATGGTGTAAGGAAGTGATCTATCCTGGAGTGGGAATTGTGTGCCCCAGAGTAAAAGGAGTAGCTTCTATTTGTACTATACAGCTATCTCCATACGTCTCCCAAACCCATTGATGTCAAAAAGGTCCCTAGTTTCCTCGTTCAGGGGCACTTGTTTGAGGGGCAGTCATTCTATCCATATGTGAGTCCATTATCATGTTAAAGTCCCCTCCCACTAGTACAGTCACAGAGGGAGATCTAGTAGTAATTTGCTCAAATGAGCCAGCATCTCAGTCTGTAATCCTGGAGAGATATGTACATTTACAAGACCAATTGCTTCCCCCTTCCACTTGACCAGGACCGTTGTATAGCATTTCCTGTCATCAGATGAGGTCTGGTTCACCTGAAAGGTGACTGTCTTTTTTATCACGATTGCGACTCCCCTGGATCCAGAGGTATACCCCAAGTGACTGACCACTGTATTTCTCCCCCTTTCCAGGAATCAACAAGTAGACCCTTTCAGATGTGTTTCCTGCAGAAACACCACATCTGCTGCATAGCGTGTGAGTGCTTTGGTCACCAGTCCCCACTTAATTTGGCTACATGGTCCTTTAACATTCCATGTTTGTATTTTGAGTGAGTGTACCTTACTGTTGCTGTGTACCTCGTCACCCATTATAATAATCTCTCTATCCTCCCTGTGGTCTGTGTGGTCAGATAACATTATAAACAAACAAACATCCTCCCAACCCCCCCTCCACCTTAACTTACCATGCCGCAGTCTTTGAAATGGCCACCCCCCAAATGTGTTGGGTGTAGCACATGCACAAGCACGGTGACATCTTGTATGCTGTTGCGCTCACTTATAATGTTTATTGTGTATATTTAAAGTGGTGTGTGATGATCTATCAGCACGAATGTGGCACCTGTTGTGACAAGCTCGTGCAGCGGATCAAAAAATGCTGGCTGGGCAACAGCTACCTAGTCCTTGTACAGTAGGTGTTTTCCTTTGAGTGTGAGACCGGGGCTGGATGATAACAGGATTCATTGTTGGGGGACCTACCTGTATCCTCTACGTTGCTACTCTTCACTAAACACTCCTTTGTTCCTGCTGTGCAGTTTCAGGTCCTTAATTTGGATAGTTCTGCCACATTTGGCAACGAGTGGGTTACCTACTACATGGATTTATTAACAGAGCTCTGCCATTATTTCCGACATTTCTTTATTTGACACTACAGTGGATTTGCACTCCGTGGATTCACTTAACTGAGTCCAGCGTCATTTGCGATGTTTCTTCTCCTTACGTTGTCAGAAATTGGCTGCTGACAATTTATTGGTCCAAGTGGAATAGTTTGGCCAGCTACTTGCTCCTCAGTTAGCCCGCCCATTGCCTTCTCATTGGATGGTTTCCCGTGCGGAAAGCTTGACCGGCGATTTGCTTCTCGTTCTTACACCCATCAGATTAGTTTCCTATTGGATGGTTTCATCTATGGTACGCTATTTGAAAACAGCTATGTGTTGTCGTTAAAGGTGTACAACGCAATGTTGCGGGTTTCTGCATGATTTTCAGCGGTTCTCATTACGTTCAGCAACTGAAGTGTACAATCACAAGCACATATGTCCTTGCTGCGGAGTCTGCTGCAGTTGCCTGCCATCGTTGAGGAACATTGACTGTTTCCAACACAATTTTCCACAGTGCATTACTAATCACAGCGATGCACACACCACAGTATAATCTATGATGATGGTGACCACTTTTATTATTTTTTAATCATATTATTATTCTTGTGTGTGTGTCCATTAGGTTTTACTATATAATGTCAGGAATTGTACCTCCACCTGCTTTTCTTGCTGCATCTGGGGAACCTCCCATGGAGTGGGAAACATGGGAAGACATGTTTTTAGCCTATGTTGAAGTACTTGAAGGGGATGAGTGTGGCACAGAGAGGAAACTTGCATTATTAAAACATTGTTTAGGGGGTTGTGGTTTTAAAGAGTTTGAGAATCTTCCTGCATTAGTTAATCATGGCCGATTTGATGTTTACCAGTATGCATCTAAGCAATTGCTTATTCGGTATGGGAGGAAGACAAACATTGTTATGGAAAGATTTGCATTTTATTCTTGCAAGCATGGTGTGAATGAGTCCTTAGAGGTGTATGTGTCAGCTCTGAGATCTTTAGCTTCTACCTGTGATTTGGGCACATACCATATGAGCAGGTTTTGAGAGACCCGATCTTGATGAGGACAAATAAAAAAAAATTCAGGAAAGGTTGTGGACCTGTCCTGACATGTCGCTCAATGCTGCCATGGATATTGCTAAGTCTATTGAACATTCACAGAAGTTTGTACACAAAATTAGGGGCAATCCTGATAATAATGTGCATGTGGTGAGCAATGGTAGTGATAAAATAAGGAAAACCTTCATGCAAAAGAATGATTTAAGGAAAAGTGTAGCTTTGTGTTATAGGTGTGGTAGTTAATCACATCTTGGGAATTCAAAGTACTGTCCTGCTACAGATAAAGTGTGTTTTAAGTGCAAGAAGAAAGGGCACTTCAATAGGGTATGGAAGTCCAATTTCAGGAAAGTGAATTTGATACAAGAGAATGCAAATGAGGTGATAGCTTTTGATCAGTTTCCCAACACTGTCTTAAGTATAAGTGATGGGAAGACAAAGAGGAAGTTCCCATCTTGTGTAATTTCCATTGATGGTGTGAATATTGTGATGCTTGATTGATGCGTGTTCATGGTACACCATCATAGGACAACTAGTGCCCAAGGAGAAGTAACCTGACAAAACTTTATTACCAACGGATATGTCACTTGGTGGGTACACTGCTCACAAAATTGATTTGTTGGGGTATTTTTAGGCAAATCTGGTATTTGCTGGACGCCATATGTATGATAACGTTTATGTAGCAAAAAGTGGTCATTCTCTTTTAGGCTGGCCTCACCAAGAGGAAACGGGTATTAGACTTGACCCCAGAGCTAATCCACATTTTTATATTATTAATAATACAGGGACAGGTAGTAAAGGAGTGGCTGATGCCCAATTGGATGATTTTGTGAGAATGCTTAAAAACAAATTCAGCAATGTTTTCAGTGACAAACTGGGTGAATATCATGGGTTCAAACATTGTATCAAATTATGTGTCAAGATTATACCCACCAGCCATAGGGTTAGAAATATTCCCCTAACTTACAGGGGGAGTTTGAAAGAGTTGTGGAAGAGTTTATGCGAAAATGGCATTATTGAGCCCCTTGAATCTTCTCCTTGGGTGTCTCCAGTTGTGATCTTGGTTAAACCTTCTGGTGAGCTGAGGCTATGTGTGTACTTGCGCAGCTTTAACAGTACTACTGTACTATTTGGGTGGATACCAATTCCTTACCCAATTTGCATGAAATGGTCACAACACTGGTTGGGGCACCAGTTTTCTCTACTTTGGATTTGGCTGGCTCTTACCATCAGGTTAATCTGGAGGAGGAATCAAAAAATGTGAAGGTATTCACAACTCCTGAAGGGCTATTCAGGTATTGACAAATGCCTTTTGGCTTGGCAAGTGCTGCATCAGTATTCCAAAGACTAATGAAGGAAACGCTGGAAGGTATATCAGGGGTGATTGCCTTCCAAGATGACATTTTAGTCTTCAGACAAAATGTAGAGGAACATGATAGAAATTTGGACAGAGTTTTGTCCACCTTGTCAGCCAAGGGCCTTACTTTAAGACTCAACAAATGCAAATTTAGAAAGTTTGAGGTGAAATATCTTGGGCATTTCATCAGTGGGGCAGCGATTAAACCTAAACGTGGGCATGTTGACATTATTCTAAAAACTCCTGTTCCTGTGAGCCAGGAACAGTTATTAGCATTCCTTGGGTTAACTGAGTTTTATGATAAATGTATCCCAAATTATTCCTCTGAAGTTGATCCGTTCAGGTGTTTACTTAAGAAAAACGCAACGTTTGAATGGAGTGAGAGCATGACTCCGGCGTTCACTAGGTTGAAACAGATGATTGCTGATGCCCCTTGTCTCAAACATTTTATAGTTGGGAAGGAATGCGTAGTTGCAGTGGATGTGGATTTGGAGGTGTACTCATGCAAAGGGAGTGTAGAAAGGAATGGAGTGTGTTTTATGCTTAAAGAGCTTTACGGGTGACAGAGAAAAAGTACTCTGTCATTGAACAGGAATTTTTAGCTTGGGTCTGGGGAGCTGAACATTTCAGAACTTTTTTGTGGGGCACAAGATTTGTAATCAAGATAGACCACAAACCATTAGTACATATGATGTCACTTGGTGGGGGTCACACCATGACAGCAAGGTTGGCCAGATTAGCGTCTAGGATGCAAGCATACCAGTACAACATAGAGTATGTGCCAGGAAAGAATAACAAACATGTTAACTGCATGTCTAGATTACCTATACATGAAGAGAGTTTGATTAGTAGTGATAAAGATGAATGTGAAGTGGCTTTCACTTTAAGTGGTATCAATCTTATTGGCTTGGATCATCCTGTGACTAAAGAACACACGTGGGAGGAGGAAATGCAAGCGGATATAGAGTTAAACCACGTAATGGAGTTTATTAAGAAGGGCTGGCCTGAGGAACGAATGATTTCTAGAGAATTGGCAGGTTTTTTTAAGGTGCAGTAAGAGATAGCCATTGAAAATGGCATTCTGGTCAGGAGTGACAAATTTGTGCCTCCTTTTAAACTTAGGAAAGTTGTCATTGACAATGCTCATGAAGGGCATTTAGGCATTTCTTGTACTAGAAGGCGAGTTAGGGAGAGTTTTTGGTGGCCACGGGTGTATACCATGGTGGAGCATCAGGTGAGGGCATGCTCCACAACATGTTCATCTAGCGATAAATCGACGAAGGTGCTTGTTCCAGGATGTCATCTTGTTGAGTTGCCAGATGGACCTTCGAGGAAGCTTGGATTAAATATAATTGGTCCCTTTGCAGTGTTGCCAACACAAAAGGCCTTTGGAATAGTCATAGATGACAATTTTCCCACATAACAGAGATTAAAATGGACAAGGAGGTCACTGCTGAATGTGTTGTTGAATTTCTGGATGAGGTGTTTTGTAGGGAGGGTATTCCCCAAGAGATTGTAACAGACAATGGACTCCAGTTCATCAGCAACTACACTTAGAATTATTTTGAGAGGTGCGGTATTGTACATAAAAAAAATAGCTGTATTCCATCCCGAAGCAAACGGTCAAGTGGAGAGGTTCAACAGAGTAATAAAAGAAGCCATGTAGCTTTCTGTTAAAGGTGGTTTGGATTGGAGAAAGGCGTTGCAGTCTATGTTGCTGGCTTACAGGACAGCTCCTAATTCTGAGACATCCGCGACTCCTTTTGAATTGTTATGGGGATGTAAGCCCGGCACCAGGTTTGTTCCGTGGTGGTTGAGAGGAAAAAAAGATGGTGAGGTATCGGATATTGATTTGAGGGAGATCAGGAGGAAGGTGGAGACATACAATCAGAAGATTAAGTAAGTAAGATTAAGTTTAGAGAACAGGAGAGGTACTCTTAGTAATCAGGGTGTCAAAATTGGGGATTTTGTTCATCTAAAGAAACGGAGAAATGTTGACAAAGGCCTGTCATGCTGGTCTGACCCTATTCAAGTGACTGACGTGTTCAAGAATGCTGTGCGCGTGGAAGCAGGGTCTGTGTGGAATTTGAACCAGGTTTTGCTGTGCAAGGGAGTGGTTCATACATGGGCTAATAAGAATGATTCGGGTAATGTTTTCCTTGATGTGAGTAAGGAGGAGTGCAGTCGGTTAGGCAACAGGGTGTGTGAACCAAGTTGTGCAGCGTCTAGTGACATGTTTGCCAACAATACTATGATGTAGAGGCGAATGAAGAGTAATAGGTTGCGCACCATGCCTATCAAATACCAGGACCATGTTTTGAATTTACGTAACCTTGTAAGTTCATCGTATGAGAGTGTAATTAATAATAAATTGTATTGTTTATCAGGGGAGGTGTGTTGGGTGTAGCTCGTGCACGAGTGCATTGACATCTTGTATGCTGTGGCGCTCGTACTCGCTTATAATGTTTATTGTGTATATTTAAAGTGGTGTGTGATGATCTACCAGCACAAGTGTGGCACCTATTATGGCAAGCTCGTGGAGTGGATTAAAAAACGCTGGCTGAGTGGTCCTTGTATAGTGGTTGAGGGTGGGAGCGTGTTGACAGATGCAGCGGGGATATATAAGACCGGGGCTGGATGATAACAGGATTCATTGTTGAGGAACCTATCTGTATCCTCTACAAAGCTATTCTTCAATAAACACTCCTTTGTTCCTGTTGTGCAGTTTCTGGTCTTTAATTTGAATATTTCCTCCACACAATGCATGGTATGTCCGTCGCCCCATGAGAACAACGTCCTGAATTACAATTGCAAGTGCAGTAAACAGCTATACATGGCCATTCATTAAGGGAGTGAATTACGGCACGGCGCATGAGCAGGATTACGATCCTAATTGGCTGGGAACAGGGAGGCCCCTCGGAGCACGTCCACACCTGTCCAGGAAGGTAGTCCATACATCTCTGCCTCTCAGACAATCTCTTCAGACGTCTTTAGGGTAGCTTTTGGCGGGGGCGCAGTGTCCTCTCTGCTATGGACATCGGAGGCTTACTCATTTAAGCTATCTGTCACTTTTTCCAGAGTTTCCCATCTGTTGGGAGAATCCCATGTACAGGTCTTCTGAATGTTGCCCATGAGTTTAGCTCTTTCAGATTTTGCCTGATCCCTTGTCAGTGATGTATGCGGGTGCCATCACGCCCTGTGGGGCTTTCTACATTCCTGCCATCTCAGGGCCTGCAGTACTGGTCCAGTTTGTGGCTTGGGTGCCCGTGCCTCTCCAACCAGTCCCAGACTTCCTCTGCATCTGTGAAGAAGCGCACTCTTCCCCCTTCGATTATGTGGAGTTTCACTGAGAAGAAGAGGGCATAGCGGATGTCCAGGGACTGTAGGTGTTGCTTTGACACTCTATCCGCTAGTTTTGTGTGGTCTGCCTTAAGGAGGTTGACTTCTACACCACCACATCTATATTTAATCCCAGGACCATTATGGTGTCCTTTATTGCTGCCAGGATAGTTGCCAAATGCATCTCCAGGTTCCGTCCCCCCATTAAACCCCCACCCAGAGAGGCCTCCGGCATGTTCCTTCAGAGCCGCTCGCCATTGTCCGTGATGGGGGGACAGAAGAAAGGTGCATGGTGATTCACTCCTCCCTGAGGCTTCCGATGGTCTAGCTGGGTACCCACTTCAGCACAGCGGCTCATGCACCCCTCCGCGGCCTCCCAAGATGGCAGGTGCGCTTCGCCCCGTGGCCCACCCGCTCTTCGTTCGGCACACAGCTGGCCCTTTTGGCCGTCGTCTCTACTGGTCCCCGCAGCACGATGGGCCACAGTCCTAGACTTTGTGTGGTGGGGGTCCGAGGACTCGGGGGGGTAGTCAGGATAATCAGCTCATGCTGCATCGGAGCTCGGCAGTTAGGCAGCAGTCTCTATGCCACACCAAGCGACGCCCCCCCCATATCTATCAGTTCTGACTTCAAATCGCCTCCTCTTATGAGTTTCAACATCATACCAGGGTGTGGATATACAGTGCCTGAATGGCATCCTCCAGTCCTCTCACAACCCTCTCCTTCATTTTGCCGATCAGTAGTGAGTACGCTTACAAGTGATAATATTCTCCATCTTACTCCTCAGTGTAACTAAGTCATATTTTTTTTCATGCGGTGACTCAGAGCATATTCTTTCCCCTAAATGACAATCGATGTAGAGAACCACTTCAATGACTTGTTGTCATCACTCAGCTCATACATCTTCGATTTCCTTGTGTTCAAACTCTGATGTATTTCCTAGGACTGTGTGTAATTTTAATTTCTTTTTCATTAAGCCTCTGGAGAAATCTTCAGTAAGAATAACTGTGTAGTCTATTATAGAACTATTGGCGTCTGAAACTGTAGGAGGATGCCCATTCTCATATGATTCTAGCATTTTACAATCAACAATTATCAACTTCTAGAAGAACTTTGAGTTCCCTCTGTTCTCTACAATATTACCAACAAGGAGTTATTCTGGTATCACGCATGTACAATTGAACTCAGTTTTATAAGCTGCCAACTATCAAAGAATCCTCACTTGTTGTTCAGGTCACCACTAACTAAACAGTATTCTTAATACTTTGTCTTTTGAGTCATGTACTATTTTGTAGATGTCCTCTATCACCATGGAAAGTAGTCATACACCAGAAGTAAACAGCAGTTAACAATCAGAATTTTGAACCAGTCTATTCGAAGAAAGTATCAAACTCAGCACTGAAGTCCACTACGATTGCAATAACAAAGCCCTCAGTAGGTATGCTGTTACTTAATTTCCTAGCTGGTAGATTGAAATTTCTATAAACATTGATTCATAGTCCCTTCCCTGCCAATGGTTCTAGTATTAATAAGAACTGATGAATGGCTACGAAACTGATAAAATCGCTTTTTTCAATTGATAACTAAAACCCCACCGAGGTTCAGGAAAGATTTTTTATATTGATATTTGTTTAAGTATACATTTAATGATATTTACCTATCCTTGCAATATCAGAGAGCAGGAGCATACATATCATTTAATTGGTTATCAAAAAATAGCTTTCAATAAGCACAGCCAAAGGTCGCAAGAACACAATCTTAATAATGATAATACAAATCTGATAGAGACTTCTACCTGCAGGTTCCTTACGCTAGACTTATCCCCAAAGCATCAGACTGGATGTCGAAATTATTGAGCAGTACCCTTGTGTGCCGGTAGATGGCGTCATTTTGCTCCATGTTGGCATCGTCTACACCGGAAGTGGTGTGCGAGTTGCCTATACATGCCCCTCCTCAGGGCATTGACTTCAGTTGTTATTTTTCCACACAAGTCAGCGCACATCCAGAGAGAGAATTTTTGACTAACTTTTTTCGACATTATGTTGAAGATATTTTTCAAGACTTACCTCCTGGTATGCTATGGATGTCCCCTAAGAAACCAGTGGGTTTCAAACTCTGTTGTGCCTGTCACAGGCACATGCCTGTGACAGACCACAATTCATTTATCTGTGGTGCCTGGAGCGGGACTACGACTCCAATACCTACAATGACTGCTGTGCCATGAATCTAAAGCCGCTGTGGGAATGTTCTTTGAAGCTCCTCGCTGACCGACGTCAGAGGACCCTGCAACATTCAAGATACCAGTCACGCGAAAGGTCCCAAAACCACTTGTGGAGCTCTCCCGATGACCGTCGTCCCAGTCCAAGTCATCGGGTAAGTCCCACAAAAAGATAATGTCTAAGAAGTCAATGCGCTCTTTTTTTTCACAACACATTTTATTCGTTTTTAAAGGTACAGAATGGGCGAAGCCCGGCAGGTACCTTACATATAGTGTAAAAAACATAGCTTATCTGATTTTATAGTTCCATAGCAACTTGGCCTTTAGAACACTAGGCCAGATAATTAACAAACTACACTGAACCCTGCTAATTGTTCGTAATTGCGTATGTTTAAAGGCGTGTCTTTTAGCCATCCATGTTATCTGTCTATGGTGTACTTATATGTCACATATGTTGCCTAGGGGGATTATGGAAGGTCTGAATGCGGCAGGGGGGGTAGGTCGATGCCCCGATATGTCGCCCAGCGGGACCAGATCTTCCTGTGCTTCTGTGGGCATCCCCGTGCTTGAAAGACTACAATTTCGGCGCCCATGCACCTATCCATTGCCTTTTTCCATCCCACTAAACTCGGTGGGTAAGTCGCTTTCCATTTCTGGGCTATGTCCCTTTCGGCTAAAGTTAGGCCCAAAAACGTGAGGTGCTGCTTATACGGTTCCCTCCGATCTCCTCTGTGCTGTGGAGGAGCAGCAGTCTAGGGTCAAGAGGAATGGTCCAGGCCAGCACCCGGCCCAGGCAGGACATCACCTTCTTCCAGAATGGCTGTATCACTACGCAGCTCCACACCGTGTGTCGAAAAGAGCCCTCTTCTTTTGTACATCGAAGGCACTGGATGACTCCCATCCTCCACAGCCGGAATCGAGTGTAGTATACACGATGGAAGTACTTAAATTGTATGAGGCGGTATCATGAGGAAACCACCGCGTGTCGGGGGCTGGCAAGGGCCTCCGTCCAGTCGTCATCTGTCAAGGTCGGCACTTCGACTTCCCAAGCTGCTCTGGGCTTGTGTAATGTGTTGCGTGTGTGAGTGATTAATATCTGATAGATTTGTTTGATCTTGTGCGCCCCAAGGTCCCCCATTAATACACAAACTTCTAGTGGGGAGGAACTCTGGTAGGGTCGCCAATTGACGGATATGAGGGTCTAGAGCATGTCACAGTTGTAGATACCGGTGGAACTGAGATTTATGTAAATGAAACTCTGTTTGCAATTACTGAAAGAATTTAAGGGTACTGCCATACATAATGTCGCCTATGGTGGAAATTCCAATGAGGTCCCATTTACGAAAGCCTGCCAAAGCAGAGACGGAACGTAAGTATGTGCCCTGCAAAAGGGGGGTTGTTTGTGTTAGTCTCCCCATCCAACCCATGGTTTTCACCATGTGTCTCCATAGTTGTATGACAGCCTTGCTGGCCGAAGGGAGGGCATCTAGATTAATCCGACTGTACAGGAATTTCTGCAAGGGGGTGTCTTTCATTGCCAGTCGCTCTCCCACATATGCTGGATCTAACTGAGACCCGTACCACCACTCATTATTAACTAGGAGATGGGATGCGGAATAATATGCGTTTATATCTGCCGCCGCAATGCCTTCGCAGTAGATCGATTGTGTGCACATGTGAAGTGCCACCCGGATCGCCCCTCCTTGCCATAAAAACTTGTTCAGGTTGCATTTAGTTGCGTGAACCATAAGTGGGGGATGTTATATGGGAAGTTCTGCAGCCGATATAATAAACGAGGTAAGGACACCATTTTAAAAATGGCTGAACGCCCGTATAATGATGGAGGCAATTGGGACCATACTGTAGTTTCACTACGGACCGCGGGGAGCAATGGAATGATACTATGCGTCCACGAAGTCGTGGGACACGGTGATATGAATACTCCCGAGTATTTAAATCCATCTGCAGCATGGGATAGTTGCGTGGCCCAGGTCTGACGTTTCTGGTCTCCGCACACGGGGAAAAGTGTTGATTTGGAGGGGTTGGTTCCTAACCCGGTAGTCTCTCCAAATACTCGAAGGATCTGGAGGATACGGGGTCCAGTGGACCACGGATCTGTCAGAAAAAAGAGGGCGTTGTCAGCGTAAAAGTGCAATTCTGTCATTATTGTCGTGACCACTCGAACCCACGAATCAGCGGGTCTTGTCGTACCCATACGGCCAGGGTTTCTATGGCCAGGGCGGAGATAAGGGGCAGCCCTGTCGCGTGCCCCGGTGGATGGAAAAGGGGGTCGACCGATGTCACGCCACCCGCACCAAGGCCGAGAGGTCCATGTACAGCAACTGTGTGTATGCTAAAAAACAAGGTCCAAAGTTTATGGCGCGAAGGAGTTTGAAGAGATATGTCCAATTTAAGGAATCAAATGCCTTATCAATGTCGGCCAACAGAATGGCCGCCGGCCGGCCAAGCTCTTGGGCCCTGGCAATAGCGTTATGAACCCATCTGATGTTGTGCCTGGTGGATCGCTGTGGCATAAAGCCAGACTGATCTGGGTGAATGAGGTCTTGAATGTATGATTGAAGATGATCAGCGAGGACTTTGCCGAGAAGTTTGGGCTCAAAATTGAGCAATGAGATAGGGCGATATGGAGCAGGATCTTCTGGGGAGCAACCGGGTTTGAGAAATACTACGATTTCTGCATGCCTTCAGGCGGTGGGTAGGATGTGTTGTTCGAGGGCCTCCTGGAGTGCTGCTAATAAATGCGGGCCCAACATTGCCATATGTGGCCGCAAAAAATCACTAGGGAATCCATTGGGACCAGGCGCTTTACCAGGGTGGGTGTTAGTCAGCGCTCCTCTCAGCTCGTCTAGTGTTATGGGGGCATCTAATATGTCCCTTACCTGATCGGAAAGTTTGCGGGGGGCTGTCTAACAGGAACTGATCGATAAGGGCTTCCGATATGAGCTCCCGTTGTTGGTACAGCGAGGCGTAAAATGTTGCGAAGACCTGAACTACCGACTCTGGGGAGGTACATAACACTCCGTCTGCATCTCGTAGTGTCGGCACGGGAACAGGGGCCGTCTTGGCCTGGCATATCCGGTGCAACATTTTGCTGGACTTGTCGCCCCATTGATATATCCTGTGTTGCGTTGCCAGCCAGGTCTCTTTTGCCTCATTGGTGAGGAGTTGGTGTATTTGTTGCTGGATTAACAGAAGGTTGTGCCGCGATCCCGGGGCAGTCCCGGTAGCCACTTGCGACTCTAGTGATCGCTGGCGATCTTCAAGGTCCAGTATTTGGGCTAGACGTTTATGCTTTTCGCCAGTTCGGAAGCTTATATCTACCCCCCTGATCAAAGGCTTAAGAGCCTGCCACAATTCTCGACGGGGCTGTGTCTGAATTAGCCAAGAGGTAGTCTGTGATGGCCTGTTGAAGAACATCTTGATAATTAGGGTCTCTAAGAAGCCAGGGGGACATACGCCATAGGTAAGGGGCCTGTTGAGCTTTCAGGCGCAGCTTAAGCTGAACTGGCGAATGATCCGAAAGTCCCCGGGGTAGGATAGATGCGTGTGACACCCTATGAATATACCTATGGGGAAGAAATATGTAATCCAGTCGTGACAGTGTATCGTGTTCCGCCGATGTATACGTGTACCCACTCATCGAGGGATGGAAAGCGTGCTATGTATCCGACACCGCAGTGTATTAGCCAGAAGATTCAATTTGGATTTGTTGGAGTGGGGTTCTTGCCTCGTGGCCCGCCAACGATCTTGGGGTGTCATCACCCTGTTCCAATCCCCGCCTAGGATCGTCAGGTCCTCCGAGAGCTCTCCCCATAACTGTGTGGCTTTACCTGGGAATGTTTGTCCCATGGGGGGTGGGGAATGAAAACTTCCTATCATTAACTGCTCCCTGGCCACTGTTCCCGTGATGATGGTATATCGCCCCCCCGGGGTCTAGTCAGTGTTTGGAGATGGTATGTGGCACGCGGCGGTGTATGAGGACCGCCGTACCTCGGGAGCCAAGTACAAATCCAGAATGGTATCCTGTAGTGTAACCAAATCTGTTGATGCTTGGGGTTTTGTTCCCTAGAAGATGGGTCTATTGGAGCAGGAGTATGTCTGCCTCACAATGCTTTGCTAATCGAAGCACTGCACCCCTCTTGATTTTATTCAAGAGCCCCCTAACATTCCAAGATATTATGTTCAGTTCCCCCAGTTGAGGACTAGGTGTATGGTGTGTCATCTAACAGCCGTGTAGTCTATTTCTGCAATTACTGGTGCGTCAGTGTGTGATCTTAGTGTGTGTTCGGTGTCTGCAACCTTACAAACAAAACATAACCAATGATTCCCATCCCCCCTCCCCCCACCCCTATACTTCCATAAACAAGGAGTACCTGTCGCGGCGGAGACCTCGCTGTGGCCCCAACAGGTGAATACACGGGAGCTCCACCAATCTCGCCCAATCGTCCCAACTTTATAAAACATAATACCAGATGTCTAGGGGCGTGGTCGTTCCGTTTGTGGGAATAAGCCAGCGTAGTGGACCCCAAAGTTGTGAACTTAGGAACAAAAATATTGGCATTGGGCCGAGCCTCCAGACCCTATGTCCATTTCAATTAGTGATCATTCTGCCGCTTCCTCCTGGTCCTGGACTCGCCAGTTGGAGCGGGATCTGAGCTGTCTCTTCGAATTGTCTCTGTTCTGTCTGCCTCTGTGCGAGCCCTGGGAGGAGTCTGAGTCCAATGGCGGCGGAGAGTGTGGCTTGAGATGAGTTGTTTCGTCGGCCCAAGAGAACACCGCCTCTGGGAATCAAAGAAGTAGGACTTTGAGTTATATATCTCTCTCATCGGGCAGGATACAGCAGCATATAAGACACTTTGAGTTCCCTGAGTCTACGTTTCGTGGC
Organism: Calotriton arnoldi; assembly: GCA_963921515.1. Taxonomy (NCBI): domain Eukaryota; kingdom Metazoa; phylum Chordata; class Amphibia; order Caudata; family Salamandridae; genus Calotriton; species Calotriton arnoldi. Next base: position 269,702 of record CAWUFW010002570.1, on the reverse strand, counting down.
GACAAAGGATTGTAGTTGCTGCTGCACAAGCCTGGTATAGTCCGGGAATATCATGATTGAGTGTGAGTTGAAGAGCAATCGGTCTTTATGAGTTCTCGCAAACTGGAGTATTGCATCCCGGTCGGTATAATTGAGTAGCTTGGCAATCACCAGTCGCGGGCGTTCGCCGGGCGGGGGCTTCTTCGTCAGTGCCCGGTGGGCTCTCTCGACTACAAAGGCGATGATTGATTCTTCCGGCAACAGGGACTTAAGCCACTTTGTGAGGAAGTTGTTCATAGATGAGCCTTCACAACCCTCTGGGAAGCCGACCAGGTGCACGTTATTTCACCGAGCCCTGCCCTCTGCCTCTTCGACACGCGATTCCAGTTCCTGCGTCACAACCGTGAGCTTGGTCACCCTCTTTTGGAGAGACGTCACCGTGTCCTCCACCGTTGAGACTCAGGTTTCAGCTTCTGTGATGCGGTCAACTGCCTTACGGAGATCTTGGCGCTGGAATGAAACCTCGGATCCTACAGCGCCAATCTTCGCTTCGAGTGCTTCCCGTGACTGAGTGATTGCCGCAAGTAGGGTCGCATTGTCCGGGGTAGGGCCTCCCAACCCCTCCCCTCCTGAGCTACATGGGTGGTATTGTAAGTGGTCTCTTTCCTCTGTGACGTTGCTGCTCTGGACTAGGCGGCAGAGTAACTGTCTTTGTAGTATTCGTATGTTGCTTCTCCTGTGGGTCGCTGGTAGTCCCACCTGGGCGTGGGCCCAGGCCGGGCTTCACAGAATCTGGCCTACCGGACCGCACTCCACACCAAGCCTAGCTTGGCCGCCTCTGCAGCCCGGACCTCCGACCTGTTAGCCACCCCAGCGGGTTCCCACTTCGAATCCGCCGATGCGGTTGCCTCGTTATATGTCCCCGTGACTAGGTGGGAAACTGTTGCGGTATAGCCTGCCATAGGTCAGTGAAGCCCCAGTTATGTTGTGATTTGCCTCTGTACTTTAGGATCTATAGCCACCAGCTGATTAAGCGTGATATCAATCTCCGCCCGGCATGTTCCAATGGGCTCTCAGGGCCTTAGGTATCCGGTTCCCCCTGCCGGGCCCACTGGTATAGCCCACGTGGCTCTCAGGGGTCAGCCCCTTCGTGGTGTCCCTGGTCCCAGCTACAGCGCAGTGATCTTGGGGGGCAGAATAGATCCGGCCTCGGGGTGGGGGGTTCGCGCTTGGTCGGTTTTACCATGGAGTGCTCGAGACACTGTGGGATACCAGGACGCAAGGCGCCAAACCGAGCACGCCCGGTCCCGGCTAATCTCAAAGCGTGGCGGCGTTCCCACTGCGCACCGCACTGTGCTGGCTTCTCCGGGCAGTCCTGCGCAGCTCCCCGTCGGTGCCCCAGATCGTGTCAGCAGACGTCCTCTCCCGGACCCGGCGTTTCAGCCACTTCAGTCCGCCTGTTCTCAGCAGCCTGCTAGGCCCAGGGAATGAACGCAGGGTATCCTTGCTGGCTCACAGCCCCTGCACTCCATCGACATCCCCTCGATCAGTGCCGCCGGCAATCCTTGCGAGGTGAGGCCTTGTCTGTCTCCATCCGGCAATCGCTGGGCCCCTCGCCACCGATGATATCTCCGGTCGGTATGGCCTCCGATGCGTTGCCTCGCGGCCCGGCACAGTATTGCGCCGCGTACGCCGGCCGAAGGCCGGTCCCACCCGGCCCCACTCCCGCTGCTGCAGGTTGGCTTCGTGAGACAATTATGCCACGATATTGAGCCTCAGCAAAGCTTGGTACCTTCTTCTTCAGCGGCGATGCAAAATTTAGCTCTGGGGTCAGGACATATTATGGATATTGGCGAATATTGGCTTGGGCGGACGGAGCTTCTCTTGGGCACGTCCACCATGTTAGGCTACCAAGCCACGCCCCCGTCAATGCGCTCTTTGACTTCACTGGAGCAGTCCAGATCCATGGAAGAGGCACAGGAATGATGACACCGTTCAAGGCCTCTCTCCTTCACTTCCACTGCGGAGCCAGTGCCTGGGTCTGCCCTGCACCTCCCCAATTTTCTCAGAGACGGAGAGAACCCCCACCCAACTCAGATTTTTATGGGGCTATACACCTTATATTTGGGTGCCAAGACCCCTCTGGAGTGCCTTCGGGCCCCATAGGTTAGGAAGGGGCCCCTTACTGGATTTCTGCTGGTGGGTCTGGCCTCGGTGCCAGTGGAACCCCAGTCATCTAGTGCTGGATCCTAGATCATGGCTGTGACTTTCCGCAGAGCCTACTCCAGTGCCATAGTTTCCGGTGCCACTGATGCCCTGTGGTACCTCCGACCCCATTGTCATATCTGAGGCGAAGCCAGTGCCCTTTTCTTTTGATAGTTCTGGAAAAGGCCCATCAAAAGAAAAGGGAGGGGTCTGAGGAACTTTATTGATACCACAGCCCCTTTGAAGAACAAGAGGACAACTAGTATGAGGAACAGGCAGATGCCAGTGGTTTTTACACCACACCAGACACTGGCTTGATTTTTCCTCCTACCATGTCTATGGAGGATGGAGCCTCTTTTGCAGTGATGGTCAGAGGGCGGCCGAGGTCCTTGCCCTTCAGCTGCCCTCGGTGGCAATCAAGGCAAACGTCTTGACAGAGGTGCTTCAGCCGGGATTTGCCCCCTCCGACCCTCTATTCCCATTTAATGAAGCCCTTATGGATGTCCTGCTTGGGACCTGATCCAAGCCCTACACAGGGGCTCCTATGCACAGGACATTTGCCCACTGCCATCGCCCATTCCTGGAGACCCCAGTTTCTTAACCCAAAACCCCACCATGGAGACCTTGGTGGTACAAGCCTCCACCACCCGAGTTAATGCTGGCCTATTCTCTACCATTCCACCGGATAGGAATCCCAACAGGCTGGGCACCTTTGCAAGAGGATGTTCTCTTCCACCAACCTAGCACTGTGGTCGGTGAACAACTCGTGCCTTTTTGGCCAATAGACCCACACTATGGGATACGGTTGCACAAGTGCTGCCCATGGTTTCAAGGGAGGCCCAAGCCATACTCACCCAAGCTGTTAAAGATGGGCGAGATGCAGCAAAGTTCACCATTCGATGTGGGCTGGGCATGACAGACTCACTAGGCGGAGCCATTAAGTCATCTGTGGCACTCAAACACCACACCTGGTTGAGATCCACTGGCTTTTCAGGGGATGTCCAGGCTTCCCTAATGATGATGCCCTTGGATGGCTTTCGCCTTTTTGGTGAAAAGGCAGACTCAATGCTGGAGGGCTTTAAAGACAGTTTTTTGGGCATGTCCATGGCCCCTCACCAACCCCAGTCTGCCTTACGTCCCTTCCGTGGCTATGGTAGGGGCTACCAAGTGCTTCCTTTCCCGCCTAGCAACAGAGGCCAGCAGGCTTCCCAGCCATTTTGTGACTGCGGTTCCCACAGACCACATGGAACCACCAGTCAGAGGTTTGGCCAGCTCGCCACTCCCCAGCAGCCGCAGCCTCCAAACCTCTTTAGTTTGCCCTCATACCAGCATGGACCCCCAGTGGGAGGCAGGATTCATCATCACCTGTCCCACTGGCAGTCCATAACATTGGAGAAGTGGGTGTTACAAACCGTCCAGTGGGGTTACCCCATCCCCTTTCTGGAAACCCTGCCACACTGCACTTGCTGTCAGGAAGTGTTGGCTCTTTTGGCCAAAGGAGCCATCAAGAGGGTGTCAGCATCAGAGGTAGGTCATGGTTGCTATTTCCGATACTTTCTGGTGCCCAAAAAGGATGGAGGCCTCCGCCCTATTCTAGACCTGCGCCCTCTCAACTCCTTCCTGAAGAAGGAGAAGTTCAAACATAGCTGACAGTAGTGACAGATGCATCACTCCTGGGCTGAGGTGGTGAACTGAAAGCGATGGAGACCAGAAGACACTAGTCTCTGGTGGTCTGGTCCCCACATAAACTTGTTGGGGCCATGAGCGATCCGACTGGCATTGACAGCTTTTCTTCCTTTGACAAGGGGAACTAGTGCAGGTGTTCATGGACAACACCACCGCCATGTGGTACTGCAAAAAACAGGGTGGGGTGGGGCCGTGGACCCTGTTTCAAGAGGCTCTGCATCTCTGGCCGTGGCTGGAATGTCACGGCATGTCCCTGGTGGTTCAAAACCTGGCAGGCTTTCTGAACGCCAGAGCGGATTAACTTAGCCTTCGTTGCCTAGCAAATCACGTAATGCAGTTTCAACTAGAGGTGGTGCATGGTCTCTTCCAAGAGTGGGGAGAACTTGGTTAGATCTGTCACCACCGACGAGAATGCACAATGTCATTAGTTCTGCGTGCAGGAGATTCCAAGGCGGCTCTCACTCAGAGACTCTTTTCATCTCAAATGGCGCTCAGGCCTTCTGTATGCCTTTCAGCCGATACCACTCCTGCCCAGAGTTCTCAAGAAGATCAGGAATGACCAGGCTCAAGTCATTCTTGTGACTCCGGATTGGGCTTGGAGAGTTTGGTATCCTGACCTCCTGAGTATGAGCATCAGGCTGCCCCTTTTGGAAGATGTTCTGTCACAGCAGCCAGGCGAGGTGCTGCATCTAAACCTGCTTACAATCCACCTTCATGCTTAGAAAATTGAGCAGCTGCAGCTGACAGCTTATGATCTTTCCCCCGAAGTCTGCAATGTTATCCTGGCAGCCAGGCATCCGTCCAACAAGACTGTATTACACCTGCAGTTGGGAGAAATTTGTGGCATGATGTGCCTCCAAGAATGTTGACAGCCTTTCTGCACCCTTACCCCAAGTTCTGTTGTTTTTTCTTTCCCTGGCCCAGCAGGGATCTGCTTTGGGTACTGCCAATGGTTATTTTTCAGCCATATCAGCTTTCTTGCGGTTGCCGGACCAACCTTTGTTCAAGTCACCCGTTGTGACTCGTTTTCTCAAGGGACTACAACACCTATTCTTTCCATGACCATTTATTATGCCCCAATAGGATCTTAATCTGGTCTTGACCTTTCTAATTTGTGCATCCTTCGAACCTGTATTACAAATGTCCACTCCGTTTACTCAACTATCAAAATAGCTTTTTTGGTGACCACAACATCACCCAGGAGGGTTAGTGAACTGCAAGCACTTTCTGGGCACCCTCCTTGCATGACAGTCTACCCGGACAAACTGGTTCTGAGAACTTGTGCCTCCTTCCTCCCGAAAGTTGTGGCACCTTTTCATGTGGGTCAAAATATCACCCTGCTTACCTTCTTTGCTCCGCCTCACTCTTCTAAAGAAGAGGAGAGACCTCACCGCCTGGACTCAAAGGAGAGTTGTTGTTCTATATTGATCATCCCAGAAAGATCCGGGTGGAGGATCAACTCTTTGTTGGGTACGCTGAGACAAAGAAAGGAAAGACTGTGCAGAAAAAGACCATCTCATGGTGGATAGTTCTCTACGTAAAATTTGGGTAAGAAACAACCCTCTGAGGGTTGGGCACTCATTCCAACAGAGCCAAGGTTGCAACACTGCATTAGCTTGGAGGGTCCCTCTCCTGGACATCTGTCAGGCAGCTACTTGGGCATCTCTGCACATGTTTACTAAGCATTACTGCCTGGATAGTCAGGCCCTTTGCGACAGACACTTTACCTGTTCAATTTTTCAGGACTTTTTGGTTTAATCTGTTTGCAGACCCAACTCCGGGCAGAAATTGCTTAGGTATCTATACTAAGGTGAGGAATCTGCGGCTGTAAGTCTTTATCAGATGAACAAGTTACTTACCTTCCGTAATGCCTTATCTGGTAGAGACAATATCTAGCCGCAGATTACTTATCAATTCTCCCATCCTCCCAGCTCTGTGACAGAAATTCTGCCAGCAGCGGCCCGTGCAGGTAGGAGCGGTGGGGCCGGGTTGGGGAGGGGGATTCGACAGACAACCATGAGGGAAAATTAAATAAATAATTAATTTTCCCTCGTTGTTGTCTGTCGAAATTCCCACACCGCCCCCAGCTCTTACCTTCACGGGCCGCTGCTGAATTCTGCATATGGTGACCCTTCTGAGGCCCTTAGTACTGCACGCCAGTACATCAGCATCCTTAATGGCTCCACAGTTCTAGTGTAGAAAGGTTGCGAAAAGAAACGTAGGTCACAGCGCAGGGTGGCGCCTATATAGGCACTGCTCATGACGGAGTAAAATTATGCCACCTCCCCGCTCGCAGGGGTACTGCTTACGAATTTCCAGATCCAGTCTGATGCCGGGAGATAATTCTAAAGTAAGGAATCAGCGGCTAGATAGAGACTACCAGTGTTACCGAAGGTAAGTAACTTGTTCGTCAGGACAGCACTTTAGCACAATTCAGCCATTTAGATTGAAATCATCTACGACCATACTGTATAGTTGGATTGCCTGAAGTAATGCGCTTTTCAATGATAGTGGGAGGGATAAAAGATATGGGAAGAAAGGGACTACGAGTGATGATAGGTGTCTCCTAGAACATCCAGTACCCTGTATTGCCAGGATGTTTGCAGTGCTGGAACATTAAAGACCTGGCAGGGATACTAAAAGAGGAGGGTAGAATGGATCTAGGACTGAAGGGATAGACCGCAATCTGCTTTGGGGTTCATTCAGGGTTGGCTCAACCAGCTTTGCTCCTTTTTCTATGCTGGGTTATGAAATCACTAGCCTAGGTCGTTGTGCTTGTGGCCACATTTAGGTGTGGAACGATCTGCGTTATTGCATACAGCTCTATGTATTGTGAGCACTACAACAGTACAAACAAGGACCCAAATTCCATCAAACAGCTCCTTATGATCTCTATAATTGTATATTGTGCATTCATGTGTTGCCAAATGCAGTAAATCTGTTAACCATTCTGTCTTTTTGTGTAAAATCAGAAATTCACTATCTGAAGAAACAGATCTTGTACACAGACTGTGAGACCGCTAACGATTGAGGCCATTAGGAGGTTGTCTTACCTAATCAGAGGTGTCATGGGGTAGTGCTAGTTTGACTGGCTGATAGAAGGGACAGTTGATCATGGTCTTCAGAAATTGCCAAATCTCCCACCAGTGTAGCGAAAGCCTTGTCAGAACTATTGCAAATGTGAGAGGCTGCAGATTATCAAGCCACAACTCAAACAGAGGCCCTTCAGAATAGTCTCACTCCATGGAGTTTAACCAGCGACCAGTACCAGTTCATGCAGCACTTTAAAGTAGGTATGTGATTTAGGCATGCCTCTCTCAGAGGCCTATCATGCGTTTAAAGTAGGGAGGATCTGTTTTTTGTTATATAGTTCAATTGTAATATGTTCTGGCATCAGATTCTGGTGCCATGTTCCTTGGAATGCAGGTTGGTGATTAGGATGTTGTAAATCCCAGAAATCTGCCCTTTGGATGGGTTCCAGTTTAATTTATAGGAAAGTGTATTTAGAATAGTTGGTGTGCCAGGTGGTACAAGAACATTTCTGGGAGCATCAGGGCACTTGAGGTGCAATTTGAATGGACAAAGTCTTGGTTTCCTCCCTACTCACATGAAATTCCATATCCCCCAACTACAAATCTTATTATCATAGATGGGATTTGGAGAGGCAGCATTCCCAGCAGATAACTGTATCTCTGAGCTACTATCATTTGACCACTTGCACTTTCCCTCTTAAGAGCAGTTGTAGAGATGACCACTGCAAGAAGGTATCAGTCTTTTCAATCAAAAAGGGTGATATTATCCACAAACATTCTCTAATCCCCTGCTAATTAGCCACTAAGAAATTTTGGATGCGAGGGCAGCCATTTGAAACTCAAAATCTCTACAGCCAACCTATCATGGTTCCTCCTAGTTGGAGATAGCACTTCTGTTTTATCCCAGTTAAATCTAGAAGTGGAGAAGGTGGAGTGGAGTTTATAAGAGCTGTTAAGTTAGAAATGGATGTACCCAGATCCTTAAGGGCTAGCATGATGCCTGCTTAAAGCAGTACCTTGGACTGAGCAGCAGCCCTATCTATCTCTTAGGTTCTTAGGTTAGGCTATCCCTTGTTGCAGCTGCCAAAGTTTCCAGCACAAAGAGAAACAGGAGGGGAAGAGTGGGCAGCTTTGCCATGTCCCTTAACATATGGGAAAGGTTTCCAAGAGGAAACTGCCACAGTTTGGGGCCGATTCCGATTCGGGCCGTAAATCTCTCCGACCGAGCCGGACCCGGAGAGATTTCCGACCGAATCGGACCCATGCAGTCCGACCGAACGAGTACGATGCGCACGTATGCCATCGGACTCGAGTCGGTCGGACTCCCATTGAAGTCAATGGGAGCCGGTCGTACAAAGCGTACACGGGCACCCATTGACTCAATGGGTGCGATGCGGACAAGTGCGCCTCTACAGCGTGTACGCTGGCGAAGCGATTCGCGCCGTACACGCACAGGTAGGGGGACCCATGGGTCCCCCTGTGTGCGACTCCGCGCGGCTACGCGTACAGGGGGTCCGACACGGACCCCCAAAGTACGGCTCCGACAGCTCTTACGAGCCGGAGTGCGCGGCTCGGTCGGACTGCTCGCGGCGCGCATCGTACTTACCCGGCCGGGAACGTCTCCATTGCGCGGTGCGAAGTCGAGTCCGAGCGAGTCGGTCGGTGCGGTTCGAGCCGGGAACGAGTCGGTCGGAGCGGTCGGGACGCCCGGACGAGTCGGTCGGCGACTCGCATCGTACTCGCCGCCCGGACGCGCGTACGAATCGGTCGGGAAATAGGGCTCCGAATCGGATCCGGTTAAGCCGAATCCGAGTCGGAGCCCTACCGGCCGAGATCGGAATCGGCCCCTTTGTTTATAAATGCAATTGAGTCATAATATAAGCATTTCACTTTGGCCACGAAATTCGGACCTATTCCTGCTCTTTCCTTAGTGCGAAAGAAGACCCCCCCCCCATACTAAGCGGTCAAATGCCTTTCTCGGCATCCAATGAAATAGCCATGGCATCCTTAGGGTCATATTTCACTTCCCATAAGATGTTAAATAGATAGTTTCTAGATTTTCTCCCAGGCACTGAACCTACCTGTGAGTTTTAGATGAGGCTTGATATGACTTTTCTGAAGATGTTTGCCGAGATCTTGGCTGATTTGCACATGGCTGGGTCTAAACTGGGGTGGTGAAGTGAGCTTAAGAACGATGATGGATCAACCCAGAACTAATAGTGACTGTGGGTGACTGTCTTAAAAGTTTCAGCGCTCCGTCCATCATCTCCTTGTGTTTACTTTGTTTGCCTTAAGTTGGCAGGGTATGCCCAGACGTGGGTCCCTTGCTCACTTTGCCACTGTATTCAAGTTAGCCTGGCTGGTGAGGGGTGTTACCCCGAAACCGGTCTCAGGATACTTGTTTCCGGTCCAGGGAAAACCTGGCTTCGCAGTTCGGGCTTGACCGTTCCCATGAGGAACAGGGTCAAGACTGATTTGCATATGGCTGGGTCTGAACTGGGGTGGCGAAGTGAGCTAAAGAATGATGATGGATTCAACCCAGATCTAATAGTGACTGGGGGTGAGAGTCTGAAAAGTTTCAGCGATCTGTCCATCATCTCCTTGTGTTTGCTTTTCCTGCAGTAGTGCCATGTTAGGCGATTTTGTAGCCAAGCAGAATTTTTTCATTTTATATAGAGTCGCATGCCACTCACATTAAGGGACACACTGGGTAAGGAGCTTGTAGGAAGTTCCTGAGTGCATTGTTGCTTAACCGTACGTTTTCTCAGTGACTGGCGCTTCTACCAAAGGTGAATAATAGGGCACTCGTGTCTGATAACCGCGATTGGTTCGAAAAAGGCTAGAAGAGGAAAAAGTACCAGAAAAAAAAGACAGAGTCTGATGTATTAGGTCGTGCGGGAACACCGGTACTGCATATGCTTTGGAAGTAGGGCTGCAGCATCCCCAGAAATATCCATGCTGGTGTTCAGAAGGTGAATGAGCAATAAAGATGCCTGTATCTTGTTACATTTGCTGAGCGTTCAAAACCAAGGGTTAAAAATCAGGCTATGACTTCTGACAAACTACTGCATCTTCGGTTAACATGGAGATTGGTGTTTTCTTTTCTTTCTCTAACTGCAAAGTGAGAGGAATTTGCAAAGTGAACTAGGTGACAGTCTTGCTGGTGTGAAAGGAAAGGCTGTAGGATGTCAATTAAATGTATTTGATAAAAATTTCCAAATATTCCTGCAGTTAATAAAGCACAAGTGAAGCACTGTTATTGTACTTCTAAAGTGTGATAAAAGCAAAGATTTTAGTCAGGAGCAAAACAAATCAAGACACTTTACTTATTGATGTGCAAATAATAATTTGTGCTCTATATAGTTTTCGAGTAAAACTGATTAGTGTAGCAGCGGACATTGGGCCCATTTTGCTTTTATCTATTTTGGTGTATAACTTAATTCTTCTAACACTCACTTGATCCTCCAATGGATCTTGTATCGTGCCTCTGAGTGGTTAAATATAGGAGATTTAGCATCCGAATATCCAACGAGCATCAGGAATTGGATATCCGATTCACAAATGAATAATTAGATTCATGTATATGACTCTCAATACCAGACTATATAGATAAAGAATTATTACGGCTAGCCTAAATTGTCTAAAGAAATTTAACCTGTCTGGAATCAGGCAAACCAGAAGTTCTGTTAAGGCAATACCAAATAATAGCATTAGTACCGGATAATTAGGGCTTTCTCTATATTTCTCTGTCCCTGTCATTAACAAATCAACTGGATTGCACAATCAATTTAAGGAGAAAAGTCATGATAAACATAGGCTGTGGTTTAGTTAAAAGTAAATTTTATCAAAGATAATAAACGTTTAATCTCTAAAGATTACAGGACAATCTAATTAATCTAGGCTTGACATAGGTGTAGGGTGACCAGTTTACCAGAATGAAAAACCGGGCCACCGCCATAGAAACGGAAATATGTTTTGGCCATGCCCGGATTATGGTCAGAGGAGAACTACACACACAGAAAAAAAAACACATACTATATATATATGTATATATATTTTTTTTCCTTCCTTCCTTGTGATGTGACCCCGGAGCAGGCTACCAATGACCCTGGCTTTGGGTGATGTGACACCTATTCCCCTCTCATTAAATTCTGCTGTGCTGCATGAATGAGGTGAGGCAACACAGCAGGCAGCCTTTTAAACAACTGAACTTCCTATTTTTTTTTAACAGAGAGCTCTTTAAACAGCTAAACTTCTGTTCCTGGTGTTAAGAGAGAGTCAAAGGTAACGGGAGCCTGCATCATGCTGATTAATGTGCGGGCTCACCTGACCCTCTCTCAAAACCGAAACATATCTTTGTTTTAGCAAAAGCTGTCGGGACACCGGGACAGTCCTTAAAAAACCAGGACTGTCCGGGCAAATCCGGGATGTCTGATCACCCTACATAGGTGGAAAGGGAGTTTGGGAAGTTCAGTAAGAACATGAGCCACGACAGCTGTGTCCAGGGACATCTTAAGGATTTTGGGGGCCCTGGGCCAAACATATTTTGGGGGCCCCTTTTCAGAACAGCTTTGAATTTATGATCCAATTTGAGCCTCTGTTTCCCACGCAGTTTCCGCTTCCTCAGCTGCGTTAGCGATCCAGTTTGCATCATAGGCATTAGCCTATATATTCCCGATGCAAACGGACACGCGCAGCTGACAGCGGTAGGATTTAGTGTTTCCTGCCCTGCTACTAGGTTTTTAATACTTTTAAATTGTATATGTGTGGCTGAATTACTCTGTGCTTTTTAACAATTTCTCCTACCTACGCGCACTTGGACTTTACTTGATTCTGCTTGCCTACACCTCCTTAGCTGCTCCGATTCGCATCTCGCTTTTCCTCCAGTCCAGGTCCGCCACGGCTGATACGCCGATTGTGCGGAGGGCTGGGGCTACTATCGGGCTCCTCACTTCCGCCCATGCAGTTTCTGCTTCCTCAGCTGCGTTAGCGATCCAGTTTGCATCATAGGCATTAGCGTATATATTCCCGATGCAAACGGACGGTTGCAGCGGGCGCGCCGCTGGCACGCCAAAGGCAAGCCCGTCTGCGCCCGTCTGCGCCCGGAGGCGTCCCGGAGGTGTCCGGCACCGGCCATGCTGCCCAGTTCCCTCCGGTGAGTTTCTTCCACTATATTACAATAGGGAAAAACTGCTTAGCCTTAGGCGGCTACCATTATGTCAGTGTACAGCGGCTGATCCGAGCCTGGAGGCAGACTTTCGATGCAATAAGTGCAACTGGTCTCTCCTCCAGCCCAGGAAACTTGCACCCAAGATCCTCCCACGCAACAATAAGTGTAAAAACAATAAGAAAACAGAGGACTTAAAGGCCACCCTTTTGAATTGTCACTCTATGCAAAATCATGAACCACACATTTATGACCTACTTTTAGATGAACAGCCTGATCTTTTATTTCTCACTGAGACCTGGCTGTCTGAAGCCTCCAACCCTACTATCACCTCGGCCATCCCTACGGGTTATAAAATCCTTAGGAGGGGCCGACCGAGTGGGAAGGGGGCGGTTTCGCCATAATTTACAATAAAAAACTAGACTGCTCTCCCATCCCAATGGAAAACATTGAGGGCGCAGAGTCCTTAGGCTTCCGCTGTACCGTATCCCCCATCATAGCATAGCTGGTTTTCTGATTTACAGACCTCCCGGTGCAATTGGAAATTTTTTTACTACGCTTAATAACTGAATTATTCTGGGAGATTTCAATATACATATGGACAATGGAAAAGACCCTCAAACAATTTCCTTGTTGGAGACGCTGCAGGCCTGCAACATGTTTCCATCTATTTTTTCGGCCACCCATGAGAGGGCCATACCCTAGACCAAATCTTTCACAACTTTGACATATCAGTAAGCCTACCTCTTCCCATTACCTGGTCTGACCACCTCCTATTAAAATTCCCAACTCTGCCACAGCCCCTCGGGCTAACGCAGGGCAGAGGGTCCCTAATTACAGGACGTTCCATAAAATATCCATCCCGATGTTAGCAGATGTTAGCAGATGCCCTCGGTCGTTCCTCACCGGAGCTGTCTGGCTGCCCCGACTCGGATGCCCTCTCCGAACCAAAATTGGTGCAGCGGTACCGGTTGTTTCCCGCTTCTCAAAGAGGTCGGCCCCAACAGCTCCATGGTTTAATGATTCCCTCAGATCTAGCAAAAGAAATTGTAGAAAAATGGAACGGAAATGGCGTAAATCCTATCTACTCTGTGGACAGAAAGGTGTATAAAGACACCTTAAAAGCTCATTACATTCTCGTGAAGGCAGCCAAGAAAACTTCTTTCAAACCAAGATAGAAAATGCCCAAAATAAGAGTAAGGAAATCTTTAGCATAGTTACATCCTTTACCGCCCGAAAGCCGGCACAAAGGAAGGGGCCATGCACGGAAGAATGGTCTAAGCAAATAGCTCAATTCTTCCACAAAAAGATCTCTGTGATCCAACAAGCCTTCACTAACATCTCAGAGGAAGAACTGACCTTCTACCTTAGTTCTAATAGCAAACTTCACCTCTTGGATCCTCCATCTTTACTAGCTTTCCCTGAGTTTCAGCTTGAAGAGTCACTGACCCTTCTCCAAAGCATTAAGTCTGGCTCTCCTACCGACTCATGTCCAGCTGAATATCCTGAACCTATTAGCTTCCACCATAAACCCCACGGTATACCAGCTCATTCATGTTTCCCTCTCCTCAGGCAACATGCCGAAATTATGGAAGAATGCTAAGATTCTTCCACTGATAAAAAGGCTAACGCCAAACCGACGGACCCTGCCAACTACAGGCCAATCTCCCTTCTTCCGGCCCTCTCCAAAGTATTAGAGAAGCATGTAAACAAGGCCCTCGAAAAACACATTGAAGATGGGAAGCTCCTTCATGAGTTCCAATCCGGGTTTAGGGCTAACTACAGTACGGAGTCCGCTCTGCTGGAAGTGACTGAATTTATCAAGGGTAAGCTGGACCAGGGAGGCAAGGCTGTTCTGATACTGCTCGATCTGTCGGCGGCCTTCGATACGGTCCCACATGAGAGGCTCCTGGAGAATTGCTAACATCGGCTTGGGGGGGACCGCCTTAACGTGGATGTCATCCTTCTTGGCAAATAGATCTCAGGACATCTGGCTCCCCCTTTCTCATCCCCGGTTCCGGCCATGAATGTAGGTGTCCCTCAGGGCTCCGTTCTCAGTCCTACCCTTTTTAATATATATCTATCCCCCTTGCATTTCTGGTAGAGGAAGAGGGCGCCACAATAGTTTCCTATGCTGATGACACTCAGCTGATTTTTACATGTGAAAAAGGAACCGACTTTGACGGGGCAATGATTAGGTCTTGCCTCACAAAGGTTTTTAACTGGCTTAAGACCAATCAGCTGAAGTGCAATCCTGACAAAACTGAAGTTGTTTTCTTTGGTAATCCAGAAACGCCTGACTGGAGCTCTTGGTGGCCAAAAGATCTGCCGCCTCGCCCGCGGAAAAGGAGAAAGTAAAAACTTAGGAATTGTCATAGACAAGACACTCTCCATGCACTTTCAAATCCAAAATCTAACTGGCGCTTGCTTGGGCATACTTCGGATGCTAAAAGAATTCCTGCCACTGTTACCGCTTGAGAGAAGAAAGATCGTGGTGCAGGCTCTGGTGACATCAAAGCTTGACTAGGTTAACAGCTTGTACCTCGGTCTTCCCAAATCCCTTATCCAGCACCTACAAGTGGCACAAAATGCGGCGGCCAGAACCATCCTGAGACCTCAACCCAGATCTAGTATGACCCCTATTCATAAGTCTCTACACTGGCTCTGCATAAAAACGGATCGACTTCAAAGCGATGACCATCTTCTTTAAAGCTTTCCACGGCTTAGGAGCTGGCTACCTGAATAAGTGCGTTAATCGCTACACAACATCTAGACCCCTAAGATCTTCCAATGCCAACCTGGCCATCGTGCTTAAAATATGCCGTGCCTGCACTGGAGGCAGATCGCTCAGCTTTCTAGGTGCAAAATTGTGGAATAGACTCCCTGAGTCTCTGAGACTAACCACCGACCTACTCTCTTTCAGGAAGAACCTAAAAACCTGGCTCTTTAATAACTGATGGGTCTTTTACGCACGTTTTCCTCCCCCGTCACGCGCCAGGACACTCTAGTCTGAGTAGCTGCGCGCTTTATCAAATACACTATTTCATTTCATTTCATTTCATTAGGTCCCTGACAGTCCAAATTCTAAGGGCCTTATTTATGAGGCCTTGCTTCACTTTTATGCCGCCGGTGCGTCACTTTTGTGACGCACTGGCAGCGTAAAATGTGCCATGTTGAGCCCTATTTACAAAGTGACGCATCTAGGCAGATGTAAACCCCTGCACCACATTATACCTGCGCCAGGTATAATGTATGCAGGGTGGGTGTTCCCCGCAAAAGCCTTGTAGAAGTGGCGCATTGAAATCTATGAGAACTCAGTGCACCACTTCTAGAACGCCATTGCGTCAATATCTTACACCTGCCTCACAGCAGGCGTATGACTGATGCAGGCCCTTTCACATGTGTGAAAGGACACATTGCTGGAGTTGCGTCTATTTTAAGACACACCCCAGCAATGCATCACTTTTGCGCCTACAGATACATCAGAAATACTGACGTATCTGTAACTCCTTGCGACATGATGCGTCATACAGTAAATATGACGCATCCTTCATGTCACAAGGAGGGCTTCACTAAGAAGTGACGCATCCCTGTTTTCACACAGCAATGCATCACTTCTCATAAATAAGGCCCTAAATGTGTTTACATCTAATATTCAGGGATAGTTATGTGTGTTTTCAATATTGTAACACAGCAGCAGCTCACCAATATTATTGCAAATAATCTGTGTGACGCCTCCCATTTCTTATATGTTAGGCCTGGTTTTGATCTAAAAGAAACTTTTTTATGTATATTGCATGAAACATAAACACAACATTTTCTCTGCAAAATGGCTGTACTAGACTCTCACACATCAGGTACATAAAAAATAAATGAAAGGAAAACAGTATTTAAAACAATCTGTTTAAGAAATATTCAAGGTCATTAGGGCAAAACTCTGGAGAACGGAGCTGACTCTGTCAGGGGGCCCCCTGAAAGGCTGGGGCCCTGGGCCAGAGCCCACTTTGCCCATGCATTAAAACGTCTCTGGCTGTGTCCCATTAAGGAAAGAGTCCACGAAAAGTGCACCCAGCGTATGCATCAACCCAAAAGGAAACAAAGGCCCCCAAAGGCAGTCTCTGGGAACAGGTCTGGCTCGATTCTCCCGGACTTAATCAGAGCAAGAATGTTGAAAGTTCATATGGATGAAGAATAAGATGCAATGCTCTGCTCCCGAGCAATGTATAATATCATCCTTTATTTCCTGTGTTGATACCTCCTTGGTCACCTCATCGTGTCAGATCACTCGGTCCATTGGTCAGTTCATATAGGGTGATTGTCATATGGCATAAAGGAAGAAAAATATTATGGGAAGAGGCGTAGAAGGCATATTCTTTGTTAGATCATCCGGTGTACGTAACCTTTCCAAACAATGATCCTTTAGCTACAGGCACATGAGCGAGTGCAAGAGGACAGTTTCCCATAGCAGATGTTGTCAAAGTAACAACTTTTGTTACAAATAGTCCTGGTATTGTGAGTGAGAACTCTTCTAGTGAGACACAATTTCGCTTCACATTGTAAGTTTAAGTTAACTTCTCACAAATGTGAAATGAAGAAAACTAGGAAAATACAGGCCTACAAGTACATTTTTTTAAATATGCAGAACACAAAGTAATGGAAATACACGTTTCATAAAAGAAAACAATATTCTAGAATCATTTCAGCTTATAAGCATTCAGAATATGTTACTTGTTGAATTATAAAGATAACGTATAACTGTGGTAAATTACTGCATTTTCAAAGTACTAGCATGTAAAATTATTTCAAATAATAAAATATTAATATAGTTTTGAATGTTTTACATTAGTACATATATGAAGATCATGTTCTGGAAGTTTCAGGACAATTGTGCTAAATATGGCTATGCAGCACCAGTTTTACTTTTCTCATTTGGTGCACGATTTCACATACGCAAATGATGAAATTCTGAATAAAAATCCTTCATTTATCACACATAAAGTTATCTAGATCGCATTAGATTTCATAAATTCTTCACACACATTACTATTCTGATAAGTAAGGTTAAGAATTTCATAGAATGTGAGTTCTTCGGTTTAGCAATCTATGGCACATTAAAATATCATACTAAAGCTTGTTTATAAACTAAGAACCTATATTATTGAATGAATATGATTTTGTCTGTTCAACATTTATATGCATGCTTTTACGATGCAGTGTAGGAAGCTAGATCTGTATATACTATAGCAAAGTAAGGTATAGTGTGCACAGAGTCCAGTGGATCCCCAAAGGCTTACAGAAGTAAAAGTAGATTATACCTTACTCTCAATTTGTGGTAGTGTGGGCGAGCTGTAAGGCTTTATCAGAGGGTAGTGTTAAGCATTTATTGTACACACTCAGTCAATAAATGATTTCACACACTCAAAGACAACTCTGACCAATTGTTTTGTATAAAAATATTTCTTTGTTGTATTTTATTTTTAGAACCAAGTAGGTCTTGTTGCAGGTAAGTAAAATAGTACTTTTCTGATATAATGCAGTTGAATGCAGTTGGCTTTGTTACATGTAGGTCAAATGTTCAGAAACAGTTGAAATTACTTTTCAGCTACTTTGCAATTACTTTGTGATTACTTTTTAGATCACTTTTTCTGCTCAGTGTGATATGCCTAGATATCACACTGGGACATTTCCTGGATAAAAGGTAAGTACGTCAGTTTTGGTTAGAACACATTTGCTTAGGTTCTCATACAATTCCCAACTCCACACTTAGAGGTTTTTTCACAGAAAAGCAGTCAATACAATCCTATGGGAGGAAATGAAGTTGTCGGTTTAAAGGTAAGTACTTGGTTGTGGGAGTTGGGTTTCTGGGGTTAGAACCAGGGTTCCCCCAGGGTCAAGGATGCACTCAAAGAGCACCCTGAGCAGCACTAGGGCGACCAGGTGCAGAGTGCTGAGACCCAATGGGAGATAGGGGGCCTCTGGTTGGTGGCTGCTCACGGGCACGCCACTTGGGTGTGGGAGCAAAGCGCCTAGGGTTTAGATCAGGGCAAGGGGGGATCCAAGTTAGCCCCTGTGCCGCTGTGGGTGCACACAAGGTGCACCCACAGCGGCACAGGGGCGGTTGGGTGCAGGGTGCTGGATCAATGTCGGGAGCCCTGTTGGCTTCAACAGGGAAACTCCGGTCATAATAAACACTGCAGGCTCGGGCACGAAAATCTTCTGCAGGCGACCACTGGTTGGAGAGGTAAGTTGGGATGTCGTCGGATGCTGGGACACCGTCAGATGGGCCACCCAAGGCCGTGGGGTGTCGGGTGCAGGGGTGTCTGGTTTTCCTTAACGGCTCCAGTCGCGGTTGGGGGGATCCTCCAGATAGGGGCTGCAGGTGTCGTCGGGAGACTTGAAGTAGGTCAGGGATCACCAGATCCCAGGCCAGGATTGCCGGGGAGACCTCCTCGTGGTGT
Organism: Calotriton arnoldi; assembly: GCA_963921515.1. Lineage (NCBI taxonomy): Eukaryota > Metazoa > Chordata > Amphibia > Caudata > Salamandridae > Calotriton > Calotriton arnoldi. Next base: position 251,175 of record CAWUFW010002570.1, on the reverse strand, counting down.
TGGGCCACTCGAAATCGGACCATGGGTGTTTGGTGCAGAGTTGTTCAGATTCGCGGATTTGGCCGGAGCCAGAGTCTGTTGGTGAGCAAATCCAGTGCTCACAGGAGACAAAGTCTTGTTAGGGAAGGCAGGGCCGGTCCCCCGGGTTCTGGGGGGCTGCTGGCTGCAGGACACAACGGGATTCCGCTGGAGCAGGTTGAGGTCGGGAGAGGCCGGTAGGGCTGGGGACAATACAGTTGGTGTCCTCCTCTTCTTCCTTCAGCACAGCTCTTCGGTCCTTCTTCTTCTTCATTCTTCTTGTCTGAGGACGCATGTTTCAGGGTTGCCCCTAAATACTAAATTTAGGGGCGTTTCAGGTAGGTACAGGTTGGTACCAATGGGTCCCTTCCTTGGGGTGGGTACACCCCTTATTATGCCACCCTCCAGTGGGAGGGGGGCATACGCCTCACTCTGGCTGGCTGGGTCACCCCATCTTCAAGATGGTGGGGACTGAGAGTTGTGCTTCACCTCGCCCCCTCACCTGAGGGGAGGGGTTGGCAAAGGTGGGCACACCTCCTATCTTGGTTTTCCCACTGATTCTCCCATCCAAAGTGTGGGTCAGAACCAGGGGGGACAGTTGCTGGGAGCAGCAAACGACTGGGTCAGCTCACAAAGGCGGCTAGCCTATGAAGCTTCCCCTTCGTGGACCCTGCCCATCCTGGGGGAGGAAGCTTGGCACCTCTGCCCAGGATGTGCTTTGTTTCAGGACCCTGAGAGCGGGAGGCTCTTGACCCAGGAGTCCAGAAACATGTCATGGGGTGGCAACTGGCGAGCAGCCAGTCAGCCAGGACACTTAGGTGTCGATTCCGATTTCGGCCGGAAAACGTACTACCCGACACGGACCCGTCATTTTTTTCGACCGAACCGTACACATGCCTTACAAATAGCTGAGTACGATGCGAAGCTTGAAATTTACGACCGACTCGGCCGGAAAATATATTATACGTCCGAGTCAGCAGGAAAGGAGCCTGACACGATAGACTCGTACGCGCAAGATTCGAGATAGCCAAGCGTCAACCTACAGACACGTACGCGAACGACTCCATGTAGCCAAGCATCAACACAACCCGACAGACTCGGACGCGAACGATGCCACATAGCCAAGCATCAACACGACCCGACAGACTCGGACGCCAACGATGCCACATAGCCAAGCATCAACACGACCCGACAGACTCGGACGCCAACGATGCCACATAGCCAAGCATCAACACGACCCGACAGACTCGGATGCCAACGATGCCACATAGCCAAGCATCAACACGACCTGACAGACTCGGATGCCAACGATGCCACATAGGCAAGCATCAACACGACCTGACAGACTCGTACGCGAACGATGCCACATAGCCAAGCATCAACACGACCCGACAGACTCGGACGCCAACGATGCCACATAGCCCAGTATGAATGGAACAGACTCGTCCAAAACAAATTACACAAGAACAAGCATCAAGTGCTGTCAAAACGACTTACAAAATGAGAAGAAAATAAAACAATGGAAACAGAAAGAAGACTACCAAAAAGCGCATTGTCATCTCCAAAAAAACACATTTTCAAATAACAAGACACACCCACAACACAACCTATATAAAGGGAGCCAAAAGTTCCCAACACCATTTGCTACTTCGACAGACATGCAAGCACACCACACCACTAGACAGACAACTCATCTAGCTACCACAAACACACGCATCTCATCCACCAAACAACATCCACACAACTAGCACCAAAGAAACACACCTCCACTCACACACACTCACCCTCACCTTCACACACACACACACATCTCCACCAACACCCATCACCATGCCCCCAAAGAAGAATCCACAGTTCTTAGCTGCTGAGTTGGAAGTGATGATAGATGAAATCATCAGAGTTGAGCCACAGTTATTCGGCAGCTTGGCCCAACAGACCTCCCAGTCCCAGAGAACCAAGATGTGGGAGAGGATTGTCAACAAGGTGAATGCCCATTCACCTACCTTGCGCACAAAGGAGGATATCCGGAACCGGTATTATGACGTTCGCAGGAGGGTAAAGAGGCTCATTGCCAGAGAACATGCCCTGAGCACCAAGACTGGCGGTGGACGTCATAAACCGGTGCATTTCACCACCTGGGAGGTGAAGGTGCGGAACCTCCTCCCACAGGAGGCCATAACTGGACTAGCTGGAATCCCTGAACCTGGTGAGTACATGTACAAATAGTCTAAATTCACCCCAAATACACAGCCACAGACACAGCAACACATCTTGAATGTAACTATGTACACACTGTCATGGAACCCTGGAACATGCTGGCCCATTTGTCCTGGGTGGGAGGAGGAGTGGAAGCAATGACTACTGCCACCAGCACACACTAGTCCCCCCAGTCCCACAAGAACAAACCTGTCACTATGCTGTCCCTGAGAGTGAATGCAAATGCCCTGTCAAGATGGCTGACACTGGCCACGGTGTGGGGAACACAAGGCCCTGTAGGCAGTCCTGTACAGCATGACTGCAGGCACCACTGTCAGACATCTTGAATGTAACTTTGTACACACTGTCATGGAACCCTGGAACATGCTGGCCCATTTGTCCTGGGTGGGAGGAGGAGTGGAAGCAATGACTACTGCCACCAGCACACACTAGTCCCCCCAGTCCCACAAGAACACATCTGTCACTATGCTGTCCCTGAGAGTGAATGCAAATGCCCTGTCAAGATGGCTGACACTGGCCACGGTGTGGGGAACACAAGGCCCTGTAGGCAGTCCTGTACAGCATGACTGCAGGCACCACTGTCAGACATCTTGAATGTAACTTTGTACACACTGTCATGGAACCCTGGAACATGCTGGTCCATTTGTCCTGGGTGGGTGGAGGAGTGGAAGCAATGACTACTGCCACCAGCACACACTAGTCCCCCCGTCCCACAAGAACACACCTGTCACTATGCTGTCCCTGAGAGTGAATGCAAATGCCCTGTCAAGATGGCTACACAGGGCCATCCTGTACGAAATCTGGAAATATCTACTGCCAGTTCTTGGCCTACTCACACAACTACAGACCATAACCTTAACTGCACATTACACACACTGACAGGTATAGATCAGTCACATAAGCCCTCAATGTGCATGCTACAAATGTGTGTGGAGGACAGGACACACTCTAATTAGCTGTCACACCACATAACACAAAACACACACAGATAAACACACATCCGGGACAATGCCCACGGACAGTAGATGTGAGGTGTAATGCAAGACGGCTGACACTCTTGCGTTGTGTCATGTGCACAAGGCATTGTTGTGTGTAGCATTGTAATTCAACATCAGTCAGCGGTCTCAGCATCCTTCAAAACTACCACCCTCACTGTCATTGCTCCTCTGACAATGATGAGTAAGCTGGTCTGTTAGCCATTGGAAAGTGGGGTAGAAGTCAACACAGCCTAACTCAAGCACTAAACACACTGTACCTCACAGCTCTGACCATGAAAAGGCAAAAGACCATCCCTGGGAAAGATCTCTCTGTCCATGGAGAACAAGTAGAATGTACATGAAGTGATCATGTGCAAAAGTATGCAGCAACAAAATGCACCACATCAAGATATACACATGTGTGCAAAGTGATGAAAAATATCGACATAAATATGACTACTCACATTGCATACGTTCACAAACAATGCAAAAAATACACACGCATAACAACAACCATGTTGGGACATAGCAGAACAGCACAATGCGAAACATCACACAAACTTGCTGTAGGCTCTGCGCAGGAGTACAAACTTATACTATTCACCATTACAAGTCCAGTGTGGGCAACATTAGGGAATGTCAGATCATACTATTATCGCATAATACAACTACTCATGTCAGTTACTCCCCTACTGCATGCCAATGTAATGAGCTGTGTTTCAAGGACTGCCATGTAACAATGCATTTGTCAGAAGAAACGCGTTGCTATTGCATACGAGGTTACACATGTGATGTCATTGATTGTTCACATCAACACATACATCCAAGCAAAATCATCTAATGATGACACATATTCAGGAGGTTGAGTTTGCATGTCACCCCAGCAATGTAACTGTGAGAAACTCCACAAAGGCAAGCACAGATGCACAATTCCTGCCAAACATAAGATTAGTTACAGTATGTATGTCATAGTGAAAACACTGATGTGTGAAATAACAACACACCTGGCTCATGCACAGTGTGACAGTTGCCCAAAAATTAATACGAACAGTCAAGGATAACAATACATGCACATTGATGCACAGAGCTGGACATGCTCAGTAAACCACATGTCTCCAAAATAACAATGTCCGATTACAAAAAAGCTCAGTGTCTGTGACGATTGATGAGTAGAAATACGAAGGAAACGCAACATTATCCACAACATCTTCACATTTGGCTGTGCATGACAACATAACATCTGAAAATACACAACTAACATTGTGTCTCTCTACTACCCACAGGCACTCAAGAACAGAGGGCATCATCTGGAGAAGATTCAGAGTCCACCATCAGCTCCAGCACAACTTCGGACACTGAGACCTCCAGTGTGGATGACTCTCACACCTCCTCGGGCGATGGGAACCAACCTGGCACCTCCGGTGTGGGTCAGCATGCGGCACCAGTACGATCAGCAGCCCCAGCGACCACTCCTGCAACGTCCATTAACATCCAGACGCCCCGGATCCCCACGGACACACCCAGACAACAAAACCCTGGGAGCACAGCAAGACAGCCCAATCAGGATTTGGCAGGAAATACCAGCCCTGTCAACAATGAAGGAGGACAGGAGCTGTCAGTGCGTGCTACGCCAGGCAAAGTCCGTGCGGGTAGGGAAAGGAGTGGTGTTGAGGGTGTGTGGTGGGAGGACACGTCCCACAACTGGTGTCGGACAGCAAGCTGACCCAGAGTTACAATGCATTTTCGATGTATATCGCGAATGCACCAGAGACTTTGGCCAGGTTGTCGGGATCCTCAGGGACATAAAACATCAGCAGGCTGCACATTTCAACCGGATGGACAACCATATGGACCGTGTGGACCAACACATGAAACGTATGGACCAACACATGGACCGTATGGAGTCCAACTGGTCGAAAATAGACAATCTCACTGCGGTGCATAGGGACATACTTACATGCCTATGCCAGATAACCACCAACATTACCCCACCTCCCCGTGTGCACTCCACACCTGTTGCCTCTACATCGGCAACTGCCACAGGGAGGGATGAGGAGTCTGGCGTAGAGTCCCCTCCGCTGCAGCCACCTGATACTGAGGGTCCAGCCCCAACAAAGAAGAGGAGGGGCCGTCCAAGGAAGGATGGCAAGTGAGAGACTGATGGACATGCATCCCCCCCGGAACCAAATAAATGCTCTGGATATACTCCATTGTGTGCAAATCATTCACTTTGTTGACAGTCCCTGAACTCTCCCACATGGGATGGAGCATGTAAGTTGGACTAAATGCCAAATGGACTGTGGATTTCGCTCAGAAGGATTTTCATCTGACAACACTTCCAACTCCTCTATGAACTGTGGATAATAAATTTGGGAATGCAATCAACTTTACCTGTTAGATTTTGTCACATGCACATTAATAAATTCATATTCACACAATCCCTGTGTCATCTGTGAATTGTACACTGTACCCACTTATTAGCTCATGATCTGTATCACCTGGCACTGTCTCACACTGAGGTGCATGAGTTCTGTGGTAGTGATTCTTCTCATACAGAAGTATGCACGGAAAAATAGGCCGTTTTCGAAGGATGGCTGGACATTAGTTGCACATCAGAACACACAATCCAATGACCTACTACCTCTGGTGTCTCATTGTTAGAAGGTGGTTCTGACACTATGGGCCGCCCGGATTTTTCGCTTTTTGAGCACCTGTGTGTTGAGCTTTTAATGTGGGAGAGCCTCATAAATTGGGACTCATCCACAGTGAACTCATGATGAAAGAGACTGCATGTGGATTTTACTGGTGTCCCCCTGGCTTGACTAGGCCGCTGCGCAGCAGCTGGAGTACGGGACACCGGGCTGGTTACATGCAGACACCTGTGTACATGCGTGTGCACACGTGTAGGGGCTGCGCAGGGGAGATTCCTGGCGTGCGCAGTCCAGGAGCAGCTACAAAGTGACTGGTGTGGCAGGACTTATGCAGAATTGGGTGGTGACATGGAATAGGCTTTATACACTGGGAAGAAACATGCCAGGGAAAGTCAGTGTGTTTGACTGTGTTTTTCACTTCATTATTCCCCTATGGGGAAGTGGAGCCCATGGGCTAGTGTCACTTTCCTAAAGCCTACAGATTCCAGACACGCACTAAAGTCCACTGTAAAGGGTGTGAGAAGAAGTATTCTGCAGAGTCCAAAGTCATATTTGTACTGCTTTTGGGTCATCCAGAAATGTCACATTTCTCTGAGTCAGTCATAACCAGGGCCAGGCTGAGGGCTGACCTCAGCTGGATGGATTGATAACCTTTTTTTCCACAAGCTAAGGCCTCCTCTCCACGAAGAAGAAGATGGGTGGGGCTACAGGCTCATCCTTCAGCAGCTATCACTGGTGCCAGGCACCAGGCTGCACCAAGGAGGGAAGGGCTCGTGTTTCAGAGACCATGTGGCCAGAGACCCTGGACGACGCCATTTTGAACCAGCCCAGAGGCTGGACAAGAAGGAGGGAGCAGGGGCAGGGAAGTGATGTGTCGCTGTTTGATAGGACCAACAGAGACTTCCTGCCAGCCCCCAACTCAACTTTTAAAAAGTGCTTGCACAGGAAGAGAAGCTCTCTCTGGGGTGTGGTCTGCTGAGGCGGAAGGTGCTGGAGCCTGGCAATGGGCAGTTGGAAGGAGGTATCCCCTGACTGCCCCCCAGGCCCCTAACAGCACCAGAAGAAGAGCCCAGGACCGGTGCGCAGAAGCAGGGGCCTCTGCGCAGGGAGAAGAGAGGCCCAGGAGGAGAGCAGGCGAAAGGCTGGTGCAAGGAGCCAGTGAAGACCGCTCCCTGCAGAATGCCCCCTCTTGAAGACCCGGAGGGCGAAGGAGAGTGTTCCCAGTGGCTGGGGGACGCCACCAGGAGCAAGAAGACGCGAAAATGGGGCAGATCGGACCCTCAGGGGCAGAGATATGGCCCCCGGAAGGTAGGCGACCTTTGACCCCTAAGAAGACCGACGACGAAGCGCGTGGGCTCCGCCGCCGGTCTCAGAGATGCCCCCGGGTGGGTCAGGTCCCGGGGCTGCCCCCAAAGAGAAGGGAAGCCGGGAGCGCCGTCGCGCTCCCCGTGAAGATGTCCCGCAAGGGGGCCAGGAGCCCACCCTGGCCCCCTCCGAAGCTGGAGACGGGGGCGCGCAGTCGCGGCCCCCCAGAAGAGATCGGCATGGAGGGGGGCGCCGTCGCACCCCCCCGGAAGATGTCCGGGGGCCCGGGACCCCATCTCCAGGCCCCAAAGTAAAGCCGGGGGATGCCGTCGCGCCCCCCGTGAAGATGCGGAAGGCGGGGGTGCCAGGAGCCCACCCTGGCCCCCGGTGACCAAGTGAAACCGGGGAGCGCCGGCGCGCTCCCCTTGAAGATGCGGGAGGCGGGGTGCCAGGAGCCCACCCTGGCCCCCGGCGAACCATCGAAGGCGGGGAGCGCCGGCGCGCTCCCCGTGAAAAGGAGAAGAGGGGCCCGGGACCCCATCCCCGGGCCCCGAAGTGAAGGCTGGCATGGGGGGGGAGTGCCGCCGCACCCCCCCCTTCCCCCCGAGAGCTGGAAGGTGAGGGGGCCGGAGGAGCCGGCGAAGATCTGCGCGTCCGCCTGTGGGCGGACCAGAAATGCCTTGCCGGCTCCCGCGGCAGCATGCGAGTGTGCTGGCCGGGCGGGGAGCCGGCGGGGGCAGCCGGGGGTGGGCTCCCCGAGCTGCCCTCCATCGGAAAAGCAGGCGGGGGTCCCGGGTGGGACCGGGACCCCGGAAGAGGAAGAAGGGGCCCGGGTGGGACCGGGCCCCCCGGAAATTGGCAAAGCGGTCGGGGGTGGGCTCCCCGCGCCGCCAAACTCACCTGGGGGTCCGGGTGGGACCGGGCCCCCCCTAGAGGGGCAGAAGATGCGGCGAAGCCGCCCCCAAGTCAGCGCGGCTCTCCCCGGCACAGCGGGAGAGCCGCTCATCCCATATTCGTAAAAAGGAGCCTGAAGCGCCCCATAATGCCTTGCAAGGCATGGGGAAATCGTCGCTTTGGCGCCTGGTGGCCCCCAGAGGAGGGGGTCACCCTCAATTATGAAAAGGTGTTGGGGGAGCTGCTGGAGAAGCGCAGTCTGCCCCCAGCACGAAGAAAAGTCTCACCCTAAGTCTCATGGGGACTTCAAAAGAATAACCCCTCCAGGGCTCGACCAGCAATTAACACCTTTTAGGCTGGAACTTTTCTTCTACAGCTGAAGGTGAATGAAGAAGTGCATGAAGGGCTGAGTTGGGGATGTCTGGAGAAGGGCATCTCCTGAAGGTGAAGAGGTGTAATTGCACCAGAAATGCATTTACTAATGGTTATTTCTTTTTAGAGGGAATGAAAGTCACATGTGTAAGGTAATGTCATAAGCAAAGTGGGGTTATGTTGCCAAACATTCCTGCTAGGGTGTCTGGCTGTATATGCGTAATCCTGTGATTTCATCTGTGATGCCTCTAGGGGCTTGAATTGCAATGCATTATAATGATCCACAAAAGTGATGAGTACTGTCATTCTAAAGTAATGCTTAAACATGTATTCTTGCTGCTGCGCTTAAGTGAGGAACAACCCAGACTGTTAGCCCTGAAGATGTAGGGGTGCATACTGTATGGTCAATATAAGATGCTCAGTCAGGGTTATGTGTCACTAGGGCAGGTGAACATATTTTTAATGCGTGTTGAGGTAATGGGGTGAGTCGCCACTGGGATGGTGCCAGTGCGCAAGGCCCTCGCTCCAGGTTATGTTCAACTAACTGCAGTAGGGGGCAAGATGATGTGCATACATGGGAGTGGTGGTACTAGACCCCACCCCCCTGTGGGAGGGGTGGAGATGTTATGCAATGTCACAAAGTAATTCCAACAGCTTATGTATATTTGTAAATTGGTGCATAGTATTGAGTAGTGTGTGTGTTTAATAAATGTACTCTTACTTTTATAAAGCAAAGTACAGACTGGACAATCAATTATTGAGTGTTATTTCTGCGCACCTGCAAATGGCGATTACTAGCCCACACCACCTCCCTTGAGTAAGCCTCAGACTGCTCCGCAACGCTACCCTCTGAGAGTCAGGCGCTACAATTGGGTGTTTGGTTCCCAGTGAAGGACAAATGTAGTCATGTTATTTGTGCAGGCCTCACAGATGCTGCCTCGTTTTCCAACACTCATCATCTCAACAAAATATATGCAGAAGACACCCAATGATTCTACCACCCAGTAGCCAGCACCAACAACATCTCCGAAGCAAGGTAGCAATGCACACATTCACGCTCACTCACCCATGCTTGTCCACCAAATCATGAATCAGAGTGTGTGTAATGTTCAATAATTCACGTCTGAGAAAAAACAATCTCTGACTGTTGTCCTACAATGCAGCATACGAGCTAGCCCCAGCAGCAGTAAACATGATTCTCAAACAACATACAATTCCATAATCAAGCATAATAGTACAGGTGAAATGTGTTTACAACCTCAGTGTGGAAAGCACCACCCTCCCTGTGATGGTGACAGATTCTACAAACCATTGAAGAACTCTGTGGCAATACGGGTCAACCGCTCACCTCAGACAGTAGGAGTACTGGTCACAGCATATGCACAGCAAAGCGCTGGTGCGTATACGTAGATCTTCCATCTGTGTAGATTATTGCCCTGTGCGTCAATGTAATGCAAGTATTCCACTTATGTGTAACAAAGTGTAGCAGTTCATGGTGAAACTATCCGTGCTGACTAGTTCTACCATTACAAAGAGTCCTGTTTTTCAACCTTGTGGCGCAGCGCTTCAACAGTACCAAAATGATCTCATGTGGACTCAAAGGCATCTTTCACTACAATCACAGAAAGAATGTGTGCTAAAATGTCACACACAAAGCTATTATGTCAGCTTGGCTCTGGTAACTTTAGCATAATACAGCATGATCCTAGGGACCAGCTTACAATTCATTTACCGCCTCATGAAGAAATGTCACATGACACATACCAGAGATAGCCACGCAAGGTCAGCACAACACACATAGCACATGCAACATTAAACATTGCACACACTGTTGTCAAATAAAAACCATTGAACCGCACAAACAAAGACCATTGTCTAATGAAATGAACACCATGGCAGAAAAACATGATATGAATGGTTGTAGCATGTTTTTGCTACGGAGAAGGCAAACATCAATGTGTGTAACAGGTTTATTACACAGGCAGAAGCTCTGCTCAACACAAAAGCAAACTGATTACAGTTCCAAGTATCCAAATAAACCAAAGAAAAGACAAATCTGACCAAATAGATTGGCTGTCAGAGAGTACTGGTCCAAATTGAAAATCCATTATGGAACAGCGTTGTGTGTACCCACACAACAGCCAAAGGAGCCTGTGAAGGAGAGACATAGTACAGTCTTAAATACAACTTGCCATGATGACATATCCACTCATTGACTCACTATTGTCCATTGTAAATTCTGACCAATTGCTAGGAGTGAATACAACAATGTAGTGGAGACCATCATAACTTAACATACACTGTACAACGGCAATGAGCCTGTAAATTAGCTGACCCACACACATATCACAACATATTGTCCTACATACACACATCACGTTTAGGAAAGGCATCATTACACATATATGCATATTTACACTCAAGCAAAGAAGTTGTCAATGAGCTGTCTCCTGACATCCACCTCCTCTTCCTCCTCCTCCTCACTGGCAACGTTCCCCAGGCCTGGATCCTCCCATGAGGGAGGACGTTGGTCCCTGTCATCCTGAATGAGCGGTAGCTTATTCCTCACAGCCTTGTTGTGAAGCATGCAGCACACTATAATGATTTTGCACACCTTCTCTGGGGAATATTGAAGGGCACCTCCTGTCCGGTCAAGGCAGCGGAATCTGGTCTTCAGCAGCCCAAATGTGCGCTCAATCACACGCCTGGTCCGCCCATGTGCCCCGTTGTAACGGACATCAGCAGGTGTGACCGGGTTCCTGAGTGGTGTCAGCAACCAGGGCATGTTTGGGTATCCAGAGTCTCCTAAAATTATCAAATATGAAGGATCAGTTGAGCAACAACAGGGTACAACATGACAGACAATGATCACACAACTGACACTGACAACTTGACTCACCAACAAGCCAGGCACGCTCATTCATGAACTGGGACATCAGCTGGGGGATCCGACTCATCCTCATTATGTATGCGTCGTGTGCAGATCCCGGGAATCGCACACATACATGGGAGATGATCTGGTCCGCCAGACATACCACAAGGGCATTGATTGAATGAAAGTGTTTACGATTCCTGTAAACCTGTTCATGGGCTCGTGGTGCAACCAAACCCACATGTGTCCCATCAATCGATCCAATCACATGTGGCATGTGTCCCAGGGCATAAAAGTCATCCTTAATGGCACGGAACTGTGGCGGTGTGGGAAAATGTATGTACAGGTCGAGGAACCTCAACATGGCCTCACACACATCCCGGAGCACTCGACTGAACATCGTCTGGAACATCCCACCAGCATCAGACACAGTAAACTTGAACGAACCTGTGGCAAAAAAATGTAGTGCCGCCATCACCTTCACCTTGGGGGTCAGGGCAAAGGGATATGTGCGTCCAGGTAGCAAGTGTGGTGACATCTGGTCTGTCAATTCTAAAATTAATGCCCTTGTGAACCTGTATTTCCTCATGCACTCACGCTCCACCATGGTTTCAAGATCCGGGAAGGGTCTGTGGACATTTGGTGGCCTGAGGAACACATGACAAAGTATGTACACATATTACTATATGAATTAAACTTCAAGTAATACAGTATCAACAGATTGCGTGGCACTTACAATGATGACACAGTGAAGTCAGATGTCTGAGGTTGACCTAATCCAGAAATTCCAGCAATGTGAGCATGAACATACACACAATTATTTCATGTATTACCAAATAATCCTGTGTAGTACTGTGACTACTCACTGTTCTCTGACACTCTCCATGTGATCAATTGTAACATGCACAACACACACACAATTAAGTATCAGCCATAGATTCTTAGGTCAAATAGCACATGCATTGAATGTACACAGACATGGACAAGGTATTACGACCTAGCAACAACACTACATACAGACAGCTTGTCACCATGCACAACACTGTCATGGTCTGGACATTGTCATGATGTGATGTATGACCTACACAACACAATGATCCCCTGGGACAGTGGCCAAGCATAGGAGGATGATCTGTGAAGTGGTCACTCACACTAGTCATGTCCCTCACAAACACTGCTATAGTTGCACTGTAAGCTAGGATCATAATGTGAGTAGTCTTGTCTATTGTGTCTTTCCCATTTGACATGTACAGAACTCCATCCACACAGGGCATACAGCATGCCATTATTCATACATACATTGTCTGAGTTGATGAGTGGGCATTGCATGCACGCGTCTGCCACCTCCTGACCGAGCCGGACTGACAGATTGCATGCTTGATTCAATGCTGTTCGACGCGGGTGAGTTTTCAATACACGCGTCTGCCACATCCTGACCGAGCCGGACTGACAGATTGCATGCTTGATTCAATGCTGTTCGACGCGGGTGAGTTTTCAATACACGCGTCTGCCACATCCTGACCGAGCCGGACTGACAGATTGCATGCTTGATTCAATGCTGTTCGACGCGGGTGAGTTTTCAATATACGCGTCTGCCACATCCTGACCGAGCCAGACTGACAGATTGCATGCTTGATTCAATGCTGTTCGACGCGGGTGAGTTTTCAATACACGCGTCTGCCACATCCTGACCGAGCCGGACTGACAGATTGCATGCTTGATTCAATGCTGTTCGACGCGGGTGAGTTTTCAATACACGCGTCTGCCACATCCTGACCGAGCCGGACGCACTGGTTGCCTGTTGGTCGTCATGGTGACAGACGCGCATTTTGCATCGTGCACGATTCGCGTAGGGTACGATTCGATTAACTTTTAGAACAAATGTATCAAAATCTAAACTGTCATGATGCAGGTATTTTGAAAGTTGCGGTAGGCGTGTCCGAGCGTCCTATCTCATGGATTGGACTAATTCATAGGATGCGAACGAGTCGGACCTATCGCTTTGTACGCATGGGACCGATTCTGCCTCTGCAGCACAAATATAAGGCTGTGTCTTGCCCTGAGAGCTCACTTGCCTGCACTGAATGCTCCATATAGACATCTCTGCTACCACTGCTGCTGTCTCTGTATCCTCTGGCTCCAAGGATGGCACGTACTGTGGAGAGGGCCCCAGCCTTCACAGAGGAGGAAAACCAGGCCCTGCTGGACAGCCTCCTACCACAGTACAGCAAGCTGTATGGGAAACCAGGGGAGCAGGTGAGTGTGCAGTCCACATCCTCTCTCATTGTGCATCTTGTCTGACTAGCACTAATGGCATTGTGTGAAGCATTGGCTAGCATGTTCACTCAGTAGTTGTCACACCCAAAGTGTGCAGGTACCTGCACTGAACAGGTACTGTGCTGTGAGAGTGCATTTAGAGACGGTCATACTACCCAGGCAATGTTTCCATGTTGGTAATGCAGGACAAGTGTCCATCCACATAGTTGCACTACCTGTGTACATCAGATGCCCTTGTGAAAAGCACATGTTTATCCAACTGTGTGATGCACAAACATGTTGTATGTGTGTTAATGGCCCTTTAACTTTGTCATCCTCACAGGTTGATGCCCATCAGAAACAGGAGATCTGGCTGACCATTGCCAGGGCAGTTAGATCTGTGGGGGTCCACAGGCGTCGCATCCGCAGCTGCCAGAAGAGGTGGCAGGACCTACGTGGCTGGAGCAGACGCATTGCTAGAGTCCTGCTGAAGCTGTCGCCTCCTCGCAGTAGGGGCGGACACCGGACCCTGACCCCCCGACATGCGCCGGATTCTGCCAGTGGTCTTCCCTGACCTGGATGGGCTGTTAAAGGCCAGACAGCAGCAACGAGGGGGTAAGTGCATGCCTTGTCTGTGAACTGTGTCTAACATGATCTTTGCATTCCTTCAGCCTGGTTACGCTACCACAGTTTGTCTATCTGCTTGAACTAGAATCATGTCCATTATTTCTGTAATGGCCCTTCCTCATCTGATACACAGGTGTGTCCCTTTCAGTCAGTGACATGTCTCACGGGGGGGCTGCTGTTGTCCAAGGTTGATGTGGGGGACCGCATCTGCTACTGGCAGTATGTATTAGCCTTCATGAGTGTGGAATTTATTGACATGTATCTGCACATTGACAGATATGTGACATGCACTCTGTGTGGGCCATACATACGTGTCCTAGTAGATGCTCTGCCTCGCCATATGTGTCTGGGGTGTTACCCACACACACATGCAGCATGTGTGACAATGTTGTGATCTCTGAAGTATGTCCATCATGTGTGTCACACATGCATGGACACATGCCTACTGTTCGGGCTAATCCCATATTGCAAATGGACCAGGTCAGGTATGTCTACTCCGGACATGGTGTACACTCAGTTCTCCTAATCATGTGTGTCAAAGTAAATTGAATGCATTGTGCAATCAGGTGTCAGCCTCTGTCTCATTGTGGAGTGGGCTAGCTTTTTAGACTCCTGGGGTGTCAATTATTTTTGGGTGGTCAGACAGCTGACATGTGGCTGTTGGATCTTCACGATGGGGTCAAACATCGGTGTGTAATCACTTGTCTGTGCCTGATGGTGTTTCCAAAATTTAAGTGCAGGCAGCTATACTTCATTGTCATCAGACTGTGATGTGCTCATGTTGCCAGACTTGTGCTTGCTGTCACTCTACTGTGGCATATGTTGGACGTGGGATCATCATTTGCCTTAACATGTGGGTAGCAGTGGGGCAACATGTGCACTTGACAGATGCAGGGCTTATATTCCCCACAACTACATGATTGAGCTACAGTGCAGACTGTTGGTTTTGTGATGCACTGCCCCAGTGACAGAAGGCAGCAATGACTGATAACCCAGACTGCCCTGTAGCATGTTGTTTAATTTGCTCTAGTGTATCCTGCAGTGATGGAAGTTGTCCTGCATGCACTAAATTGTGGCATCGTCCAGCAAGACATGAGCACATCATGGTGTGTGGTGAAGGAAGCATATCCATATTACTGAGATTTACTTTGGCCATCCCTTTACCTGACACATGTACAAACTCAGTGGCAGGAGATGGTATATGTGTGTACTGACACATTTCCATCACAAATCCTGCAGTTCAGGCAACTGTCTATGTGGTGCATGTGTGCACAAATGAGTCATGTCTGGCTACATGCACCAGACTGATGTCTCCATGGACATGTAGGATATGAGGGGCATGGTTTGCTGGCAGACTGACATGTGTGTTTTACAAATATGTGTCTGCACTTAAGAGTATTTACTGCAAATGATGCACAAACGTGCACTGTCATGTGCTGTTCTGACTGTGATGTGTGATGTCTATACAGGTGACTGATGTTTCTCTGTTTACCCTGTTGATTTGCAGTTACATCTACGGACACTGGAGGAGACAGCTCCACGGACCATGAGGAGCCAGAGCGCCAGACAGGGTCCGCTGCGGAGGATTCGGAGGGACCCAGTGGAACGGAGGGTGAGGGTGGCCACACTGAGGAGACCACGGCTACGTCCACCTCGGCTGAGGAACACGCCAGCTTCAGTGATGACTCCCTTGTGGAGGCGGGTGCCAGCAGCCCCCAGACAACACCTAGCAGTTCTGGCCCCGCCACCACCACCATCTCCACCCTCCCTTCTGCTCCCATTCCAGATGTCCGTGGAGGCTCCCGTGTAAGGGAGCATGTCTCCTTCGTGCCAGGCACCGCACCACCTGCCCCTGTCTCCCCTGCTGCCCTGAGTGTGGAGTCTGTGGACTTACTGAAGCAGCTTCATGTAGGTCAGACAGCGATGCTGAGTGTCCTCCATTCCCACACCAGTCTGTTGACGCAACTGGTGTCCTTCATGGAGGGCATCTCATCAAACATGTCTGCCCTACATCGGACCATTCAGGCCATGGCCTCCACACAGACGGCAGCAGTGTCCCTCCTCCAACAGGCTCTCACCCCTGCTACCTCTGCCACATCCACAGTCACCACTCCCCTGCCTGTCCAACAGACACACACACCCGCACATGCACGCACCACATCAGGCAATGGCAGCACACAGACACGCAAGCCAAAGTCTCGATCCACAAGCACGCACACTCCGGGGACTGATGGCATACACACAGGGGATGGGTCACAGATACACATACAGGCATCTACAGGCACTCCGCATTCCTCAGATGCCTCTCCCTCCAAAACACCTTCCCTTGCCTCACCTACTGCCCCCACTTCCAAGCAGCTCTTCCTCTGTGACCATGGCCTCTTCCCCACAGAACCATCTGCTCCAACTTACAAGGGGATGAGGAAGTCAGCACGCACAGAGGGGAGTTCCCCTGCAAAACGGACACCCTCCCCCAGGCGCATGGACACTGAAGCCCCCACCCGCAAGTCTCCCCGGACCAGGAAGGGTAAGACACCACCAAAAGCACAGGCTTCCACCTCACACTCTCCATCCTGCAGCACCCCGGACGCCAATACACAGGTCCTACGGCCATTCCCTGCACCAGGTTCACCCACACACCCATACCGCATACCCAGGATGCTTAGGCCCTCCCCCCCTTCCACATGCACTTCCACCCCCGCCTCACATGCTCAGCCTGTTCCTGCCACTGGTGTGGAAACCGTGTCTCCCCCTCTGTCCTGCCCACCTCATCTGAACCCCATTTCACTCCTCTTGATGTTGGCACTGCAGTAGGAGGGACATCCCATCCGTCTGATTTGGGCACTGCAGTTGAGAGCCCGTCCACCACATCTGTCCCGCACACTGCAGTGGTGCAGGTAAACCCCACATCTGACTTTTGCCCAGCAGTGGTGACGGCGCCCACTGTGTCAGACCCTCCACTGCAGTTGCTGGCGTCACTCCTGCACCCACCACACCTCCCCTGCCCCATTCTCCTGTCCCCTGATCCTGTCCCTGCGGTGCCTGGCCTGCCACTATGTATGCCCCTCTAAGGGGTGAGATGTCCCTGGTCCATAGCAGTGCAGGCAATAAAGGGATGACAAGTTTTCACCTGTTACCCTGGTTGGACTCTTTGATGGACTGGCCATTGGCCTTTTTGCATCGTGGCATGAACATTCATATATATTTTATTGCTGAATAAAGCCATTTTTGTTATCCAGTGGTGTTGCATATTATGTACATGACGTTGATGATGTGTATCATGAACTTGCTATTGTAATGGTGTCTGTGTTTGTGCTACGGCACCACTGCACTGTTATGTCTTTTCCCGGCCATTGGCAGTATGTTTTTGGGAGGTTTTACCCTAGTGTCCCTGTGTCTCCTGGCTCTTCGGCCTGCACATTCATCATGTTTGGTATCTCCCATTCCTGACATGGTATGGGACTTGTTCACATAACATCTACAGTCTCCACAGGATTCCTTAGTGTGTGTGTCTGTTGGTGTTGATATGTGTGTATTCCTCATGGTACTCACTTTGCACATTGTCTAACTGTTCACTGGAGTCATTGTCAAGGGTCAGGCCATTGCTTGTCTGCACATGGCAGGTGGTGTTCTTGTGATACACGGCAATATTTGCCAAACCAAATCTATGTTTGTATGTGACACAACCACTACATTGCCACAACATTGCTTGTGCAATTTGGACACGGACTCATGCATGCTGTTTTGAAGATGCTGCTATTTTCATGTACACAATGACCTTTTGGTCACTGTGGTGATGGGGGGTTTATGTCCCATTACAACAGTGATCAGTTGCAGCAGGATATTAGTGACACACATTAACATTTTGGGCACACATGTGTTGTGAGTCACATTGTATGTCCACTGCCACAATCTGTGTTGTGAGCATTTGTCACATACAAACATGCAATGTTGCAAAGATGGTAGAGGAGGTGGTTTGCTTAGTCTCCCTATTTGTGTGTATCCTGGTGTTGATGTGCATCCTGCCCCCTATGAGTGGGGATGGTCATTCTGATAGGCATCCACCCCCCTATGGGGAGGACAATACTGTGAGTGATAGGCATCCACCCCCCTACGGGGTGGACAATACTGTGAGTGATAGGCATTCACCCCCCTATGGGGTGGACAATACTGTGGGTGATAGGCATCCACCCCCCTATGGGTGGGATATGCTGGGAGTGATAGGCATCCACCCCCCTATGGGGTGGGCAATACTGTGAGTGATAGGCATCCACCCCCCTCTGGGGTGGACAATACTGTGAGTGATAGGCATCCACCCCCCTATGGGGTGGACAATACTGGGAGTGATAGGCATCCACCCCCCTCTGGGGTGGACAATACTGTGAGTGATAGGCATCCACCCCCCTATGGGGTGGACAATACTGGGAGTGATAGGCATCCACCCCCCAATGGGGTGGACAATACTGGGAGTGATAGGCATCCACCCCCCTATGGGGTGGACAATACTGCGGGTGATAGGCATCCACCCCCCTATGGGGTGGACAATACTGGGAGTGATAGGCATCCACCCCCCTATGGGTTGGACAATAATGGGAGTGATAGGCATCCACCCCCCTCTGGGGTGGACAATACTGTGAGTGATAGGCATCCACCCCCCTATGGGGTGGACAATACTGGGAGTGATAGGCATCCACCCCCCAATGGGGTGGACAATACTGGGAGTGATAGGCATCCACCCCCCTATGGGGTGGACAATAATGGGAGTGATAGGCATCCACCCCCCTATGGGTTGGACAATACTGCGGGTGATAGGCATCCACCCCCCTATGGGGTGGACAATACTGGGAGTGATAGGCATCCACCCCCCTATGGGTTGGACAATAATGGGAGTGATAGGCATCCACCCCCCTATGGGTTGGACAATACTGCGGGTGATAGGCATCCACCCCCCTATGGGGTGGATAATACTGGGAGTGATAGGCTCGATTGGATACATGGCTGCTCCGTCTCGTCCCCGTTGATCGTGTTCTGGCGCGACTCGGAGCTTTCATTCATACGCCTCGTCCGGATGCTGTGACGTGCTGGAGCCGGCACCCTGTGCGACGCGTATTGGGGACGCATCGTACTTGCGTATCCGGAAATTGGTTAGGTTGCGCCTCCATACGACTCGCTTTCCGTGTTTCCTGAGCCTGTTCGCTACTGACATAGTGCACGAATCAAAGCGGACGATTCGGACGGAGATTTGCCTGTTATACGCATCGTACTTGCTAGTTTGTAGGAAAAAGCTCCATATACGAGTCAGACGAAAGGTAAGCCTACAAATAGCATTGGGAAGGCACTTTTGGCGACATCGGAATCGACCCCTAAGAGTCAGGTAATTTTTCAGGGGTCACCTCTAAGATGCCCTCTGAGTCCATTTTGCATTAAATCGCACACTGGCATCAGTGTGGGTTTAATGTGCTGATAAGTCTGACATCAAACTTCCCAGTTTTCATTAAAGCCATTATGGTGTTTTGGAGTTCGTAATGACAAACTCCCAAACCATATACTCCTTATGGCTTTACTGCACTTACAATGTCTAGGAATGGACTTAGACACTGTAGGGGTACAGGGCTCATGCACCCGTACCCTCACCAGTGGCATAGTGCACCTAGCTAGAGGGGTGGCTGACCTATGCCATAGGCAGTGGGTTGTAAGCATGGCACACATCTACGTCGCACGGCACGTCGCTAACACCGGGCGAAAAAGGACTCTGGTTGCTCCTGAGCTTTTGCGCCAAGGCATAGATGTGGTCAGTTGCCTGACTATAGCAGGCAGTGCCAACCAGTGGACGACCGACTGAGGGTTGTCCACCACTGATTTTGTATATTTACCTTCTCTTAATGATAGTGACTATCTACACTCGTAATAGTTGTCATGAGGTCCTGAAGAAGGCCACCACACCTCCTAAGAGGGTATTAGGCTGAAACATGTCGACCTATTATCACCCATGCACTCTTTGACAGATTTAATCTCACTCTGTCTCTGTTAGTTTTAATCCTGGTTGGAGGGTGCCCGAATAAAGTTGATGCGAACACCTCCTAACTAGTTTTATTTCACATTCACTTCTATCCTTCTCACCACACCAGGTTCACATAGGGTATACATACTCCAAAACAACTAAAACATCCCTGAGCTCCTCCCTCTCAGTAAGGGGGTTGTAGCCCGGAGGTTGCCCTATGATGAAGCATGCCACTTTCGGGTGGGTGAGGGGAACCGTCCTATAAAAGGGACACTCCTTTAGCATAAGTTTCTTTTTTATTTTTTCCTTTCCTTTCTTTTTTCCGCCCTTTCCCTTCCTGTCTTACAGACCACGGGGTTCTATTGTGTTATGAATCTATTGTTTGGGGACGTAACCCTTGCGGGTCTTTAAATCCCTTTGGCCCCCTTTTTTGGTGTTACACATAGGGATGTGTTCCATGTCGACTCTTCACTTTGTTCTGCACCAAAACACCCAGCCTGCAATGGCAGTGTGTATGTGTGTGTGTCAGAGTACAGGGCCTCTAAGGGTGGTACAATATGTGCTGCAGCCCTTAGAGGCCTTCCCCGGTCACAGGGCTCTTAGTATCCCTGGTACCTTTTACAAGGGACTTACATGTGTGCAGAGAGTTGCCAATTGGGTGTGCAACAGTACAGTTTTAGGGAAAGAACATAGGCCCTGGGTACCTGGTTGGCAGGAACCCAGGGCACACTTAGCCAAAAGAGCATCAACATCAGGCAAAAAGTGGGGGGCAACCATGCAAAAAGGTGCACTTTCCTACAAGCTGTAACTAAGTTTTCTCAAGTCTAGTTTCTTCAACATGTAATTGGTACACATTTATTTGTAGATTACTCAAAAATGTCTCATAATCGGTTTATGTGTCAAGAAAAAAGATCTAGTATCTTATCAGCTGCATCACTGCATATCACAGAACATTTAGTGACCATATGAATGGAAAATGTGCTGTGTGTGAATGACAGTGCGTTACCATACCATGCTATATTAATATATTTGCAACAGTGTGCTCCAAAATGCAGCTCTGGCTATATACCACACCTTTACTACTCTCCTGCTGAAAGGGCATGGCTCATTTGGTACACTTGCTCTTTGAATATTGCTTGGATTGGCCACATTCCCTGTGATGTTGGTGATGTAACGCTGATGGCAGCACCCCCACTTTGAAAATTCTTCCAGCATCACTGCGGTATTGCATCTTTCAAGGTAGATTGATTGCTCTAGGGTCATAGCTAGAATGAGAGGCCTGGCGGTATGGAGCGAAATACAAGTTCACCCGGAAGGATCGCCCCAACCGCCCCGGGGGAGGCATCGCCATCGCTCACAAGACCAATCTCCGACTGAGCACATATTCAGACGGGCACACAGACCTAATGGAACACCTCCATTTCAAGATCCAGAACAATCCATCCTCCACCCTCTGAGGCACCCTCATCTACTGACCCCCGGACCCCGCACCCCTTTCTCCGACTCCATCATAGACAACATCACGCCACACGGCATCACCGCCACCAACTTCACGCTACTAGGAGACCTCAACTTCAACCTCGACAATCGCCCAGACCCCAACTCCGCCGCCCTACTGGACAACCTCCACACCATCGGACTCAAGCAGATCGTACCTGAACCAACGCACTCAGCGGGGCACATCCTCGATCCCATTTTCACAGCAGGGAACTCCGTCACCTTCAGCCACACCTCTGACCTCCCATGGACGGACCACCGCCGTGTTCACTTTACCTTCAAATCCAACACTTCCCGCAAATGACTGCATCAGCTCCAACACAGGAACTGGAACAAGATCTCCAACGACCAGCTCGCCACCGCCCTCAACAGCTCCACTCCCACTACCACAGACGATGACCCCCCCACCGCCGCCCGCACGCTACACAACTGGATCACCAACTGTGCCAAAACCATCACCCCTCAAGAAAACTTCCAAACCCCTCCCCAAGAAAGCCAGCTGGTTTTCCACCGAACTTCGGGACTCCAGACGCACCGACTCGAAAAACTGTGGAGAAACTCCAAATCTACGACTGACCTTGACAACTTCAAAACAGCCACCGCGGCCCACCACAAGCTCATCAGACTCACCAGGAAGGAAGCACTCCAGGATAGAATCGCTATCAACGCCCACAACAGCAAGGAACTCTTCGGCATCATCAAAGAGTTCGCCCAACCCAACAGCGAGACCACCGACATCCCACCCTCACAGGACCTCTGCAACAGACTCAGCGTCTTCTTCCATCACAAAATCAAGACCATCTATGACAACTTCGACGTCAAAAACCCCCACCAGGAACCCCCACCCACCGTGCCCAACATCACGCAACCTTCACTCAACAGCGGGGCTGCCCTCAGCATCGACGACACGCTGAGGATAATGAAGAGCACCCACTCAGGGGCCCCCACGGACCCTTGCCCCCACCACATCTACCGTAAAGTCGCAGACATCATTGCCCCCGAACTCCAACGCATCATCAACCGATCCTTCGAGACCGCCTCCTTCCCCAACGCTTGGAAACATGCCGAGATAAACCCTCTCCTGAAAAAACCTTCAGCGGACCCCACCAACCTCAAGAATTTCAGACCGATCTCCCTACTCCCGTATCCAGCCAAGGTCATGGAAAAATCCGTCAACAGCCAACTCGCCGCCTTCATTGAGGAGAACAACATCCTCGAACCCTCCCAGTCAGGCTTCAGGAAGAACCACAGCACGGAGACCACACTCCTTGCGGCAACAGACGACATCCACGCCCTCCTCGACAGAGGAAAGACCGTAGCCCTCATCCTCCTTGACCTCTCCGCTGCTTTCTACACTGTCTCGCACCGCACCCTAGCCCTCAGACTCCACGACGCGGGAATCCAGAACAAGGCCCTCAACTGGATCCGCTCTTTCCTCTCTGGCAGAACGCAACGAGTCAGACTCCCTCCATTCCTCTCAGAACCGACTCCAACAACCTGTGGAGTCCCAATCAATCAATCAATCAATCACAGAATTTGTAGAGCGCACTACTTACCCGCGAGGGTCTCAAGGCGCTGGGGAAAAAAGGGGGGGGGGTGCCGCTACTGGTCGAACAGCCAGGTCTTGAGTAGCCTCCTGAAGGTCAGCAGGTCTTGGGTCTGTCGTAGGTTGAGTGGAAGGGTTTTCCATGTCTTGGCGGCGAGGTGGGAGAAGGATCTGCCGCCGGTGGTTGTTCTTCGAAGGCGATGGAGAGGTCGGTGGAGCGGAGCTGGCGGTTGGAGACGTAGAAGAAGAGTCGTCTGTTGAGGTAGGCTGGGCCGGTCTTGTGGAGTGCCTTGTGTGCGTGGATGAGGAGTTTGAAGGAGATTCTCCTGTCGACGGGGAGCCAGTGCAGGTTTCTCAGGTGGGGGTGATGTGGCTGTGGCGTGGTACGTCGAGGATCAGGCGTGCAGAGGCGTTTTGAATGCGTTGCAGTCGCTTGATGAGCTTGGCCGGGGCTCCCGCGTAGAGGGCGTTTCCATAGTCGAGTCTGCTACTGACGAGGGCCTGGGTGACTGTTCTTCTTGTATCTGTCGGGATCCACCTGTAGATCTTGCGGAGCATGCGGAGGGTGTTGAAGCAGGAGGAGGAGACTGCGTTGACTTGCTTGGCCATGGAGAGCGTTGAGTCGAGGATGACTCCCAGGTTGCGTGCGTGGTCGGTGGGTGTCGGGGCTGCCCCCAGTGTTGTTGGCCACCAGGAGTCGTCCCAGGCTGAAGGGTTGGAGCCGAGGATGAGGACCTCCGTCTTGTCCGTGTTCAGCTTTAGTCGGCTGCTCTTCATCCAATCGGCGACGGCCTTCATTCCTTCGTGGAGGTTGGATTTGGCGGCGAGGGGGTCCTTGGTGAGGGAGAGGATCAGTTGAGTGTCGTCGGCGTAGGAGATTAAGTTGAGGTCGTGTTGTCTGGCGATGCGTGCGAGTGGGGCCATGTAGATGTTGAACAGTGTCGGGCTGAGGGATGATCCCTGGGGTACGCCGCAGATGATCTCGGAGGCTTCGGATCGGAATGGGGGGAGGCGGACTCTCTGGGTTCTGCCGGAGAGGAAGGAGGTGGTCCATTCCAGGGCCTTGTCTCGGATCCCTGCGTTGTGTAGCCGTGCGCGTAGAGTGCGGTGGCAGACAGTGTCGAAGGCGGCGGAGAGGTCCAGCAGGATGAGGGCTGAGGTCTCACCGTTGTCCAGCATGGTCCTGATGTCGTCGGTGGCGGCGATAAGGGCAGTCTCGGTGCTGTGGTTGCTGCGGAACCCTGACTGGGATGGGTCCAGGATGCTGTTTTCTTCGAGGTATCGGGTTAGCTGTCTGTTGACGATCTTCTCGATGACCTTGGCTGGGAACGGAAGCAGGGAGATGGGCCGGAAGTTCTTGAGGTCTCTCAGGTCCGCCTTGGGTTTTTTGAGTAAGGCGTTGATCTCGGCGTGTTTCCAGCTCTCTGGGAAGGTCGCGGTCTCGAAGGAGGGATTGATGACGTTGCGCAGGTGGGGTGCGATGAAGCTGCTGGCTTTGTTGAAGATGTGGTGCGGGAAAGAGTCTGACGGGAAGCCGGAGTGGATTGTGCTCATGGTCTTGATGGTGTCATCGATGTTCACGTTGGCCCAGGCTGGCAAGGGGTCATGGTCGATGGTGTGCAGTGGGTCTGGTGTGTCGGTGACTGTTGGGGCTGTCTGGGTGTTGAAGCTGTCGTGGATGTCGGCGATCTTGCGCTGGAAGAAGGTGGCGAGGGAATCGCACAGGGCTTGCGACGGCGGGATGTCGTTGGTGTTGGAGCTGGGGTTGGAGAGTTCCTTCACGATGTTGAAGAGCTCCTTGCTGTTGTGTGCATTGTTGTCGAGGCGGTCTTTGAAGGAGATCCTCTTGGCGGACCTGATGAGGTGATGGTGGTTGCGGATGGCGTCTTTGTGGGCTGCGTGGCTGTCCGGTGTCTTTTCACTGTGCCATTTCTTCTCTAGTTTCCGGCAGGTACGCTTGGATGCTAGGAGTTCCGGGGTGAACCAGCTGGCTCTTTTGCTGGTGTCTCTGTAGGTGGTTTTTTCAGCGGGGCGAGGGTGTTGGCGCAGTCGTCTATCCATCGTCTGAGGTTGCGGGCAGCGTCGTCGGTGTTGGAGGGGTCGGTGGGTGGGCTGAGAGCAAGGTTTGCCTGTAGTTGGTCTTCGGTGACTTTGCTCCAGCAGCGGCGTGGGATCTGTTGGGTGCGGTGGTGTGTGGTGGGTTTCTGGAAGGTGAAGTGGATGCAGCGGTGGTCGGTCCAGAGGAGTTCGGTGGTGTGGCTGAAGGAGACGTGGGAGCTTGAGGAGAAGACGGGGTCGAGCGTGTGGCCGGCGGAATGGGTCGGCGTTGTGACGAGCTGTCTCAGTCCGAGGTTGGCGAGGTTGTCGATCAGGGTGGTGGAGTTGCTGTCGTTGTTGTTCTCCAGGTGAAAGTTCAGGTCTCCGAGGAGGATGTAGTCGGTGGAGGTCAGGGCGTGCGTGCTGATGAAGTCGGCGATGGAGTCGCTGAACTGGGGTCGGGGTCCAGGGGGTCTGTAGACGAGGGTGCCTCTAAGGGTGGTGTTGGGGTCTGTGTGGATCTGGAAGTGCATGTGTTCGGCGGTGCAGAGAATGTCGTCGGTGCTGGTCGAGACCCTGATGGTGTTCTTGTGGACGATGGCGATTCCTCCTCCTACTCCGTTGGTGCGGTCTCTGCGGGTGATCTTATAGCCGTCTGGGATGGCTATGGCGATGTCGGGTGCGGAGGAGTCGTTCATCCAGGTCTCTGTCAGGAAGGCGACGTCCGGTGATGATGTGTCCCACAGGGATCATCCATCAGCCCGACCCTGTTCAACATCTACTTGGCCCGCTCGCAGCCATCGTCAGAGCACACGGACTCAACATCACATCATACGCAGACGACATCCAACTCATCCTCTCCCTATCTATTGAACCCAACACCGCCAAATTCGACTTTCAAGACGGAATGGCAGCCGTCGCCGGATGGATGAAGAGCAGCTGCCTTCAACTCAACACGGACAAAACAGAGATACTCATCATGGGCCTGGAATGACACCTGGTGGCCCCCCGCCCTCGGAGACACCCCCCCGCCCCCACCGACCATGCACGCAACCTCGGGATCATCCTGAACTCCGAACTCAAAATGGTCCGCCAGGTCAACGCCATCACCTCCTCCTGCTACCACACCCTCCGCCTACTCCACAAGACCTACAAGTGGATCCCCCCCCCGAACACAGGAAAATGGTCACGCACGCCCTCATCAGCAGCAGACTGGACTACGGCAACGCACTCAATGCCCGGATCAACAAGAACCTCACCCGTAAACTCCAGAACGCCACCGCCAGACCAGTCCTCAACCTCACATCAGCCAACACCTGCGGACCCTACACACTGGCTCCCCATAGAGAAGAGACTCACCTTCAAACTCCTTACCCACGCATACAAGGCCCTACACAACGCCGGGCCCGCCAACCTGAACAACTGCCTCGTGTTCCACGCACCCCAGCGCTCCATCCGCTCGGCACAACTCTCCCTCGCAACCGTACCTCTGATCAAGACAAGCAGAACAGGGGGGCGCTTCTTCTCCCTCCTCGCGGCCAAGGCATGGAACTCCCTCCCTCTCCCCCTTCGATGGACTACATCGCTCCCCAAGTTCCTAAAGGACCTCAAGACCTGGCTCTTCGATGGTACGCAGTGAACCTGCCAGGCCGGAGGAACCAGACCCCCCCCTCTACCTCAGCGCCGTGAGTAGCCTGCGTTTTACAAAAATATGATTGATTGAGGTCTCTGGCAAGGACCTACATTAAATTGTCTTTGAAATCCTCTCTTGGCGAAGGTTGTGGGGTCAGGTGGGTCTGGACTATTTCTGCTTCTATTGCAACCCACTTGGGATTTCCTCATGTTGCACAAGCACCTATATATGTTGAGATAAAGTGGAGGTGGCCACGGGCTCTATTAGGATTCAACCATTTTTCGACCATTTTGGAGATAGCCAAGCTCCACCTACCTACACTTATATTTATATCATTTCTACTTGGAACAGTTTCAACAAACACTAGCAATCACTACTGAAAACCATGACCCTTAGGGCTCCGCAACACCTATTCCTCAGGCTTCAATGAATCCCGACGCGGACACGTAGCGGACGTGCGCAGCGGGCACGCCATAGGCTCACCTAAGGCAAGTCTTTCTGTACCCATCCGCGCCTGGACCCCACCAGCTGCCTTGAAGGCTGCATCCTGTGAGTAAAATCATGCCTCAATTATTTTATTCCAGTAGGGACTTCAGATGAGATATAGAGAACATTCCCCAGCGCTCACTGCACTGGAGTCCATTACCGGTTCAGGAAGGTTTTCTGCACTGCAGTGATTGTAATTTTACCTGCCTACCCCCACCCTCTCAAATTGAGCATAAGCCCTCGTGTATCTCAGGGCAAGGGTATTTTAACTAAAGAGCAATGTTCATCATCTTAAACCTTTATGCGTGCCTCATCTCAGCTACATGGTCTCTTTCTTAATGCACGTTCCATTCCAAATCATGCCTCTGAGCTCTTGGATTTATTAGATACTGCTAAACCAGACTTATGTTTTATAACTGAAACATGGCTTCATTCTGCACCATCTCCATGTATTACAATAGCATTTCCAGCTGATTATAACCTAATAAGATTAGACAGACAGTCAAGAACCCGGGGGGGGGGGGCAGGGGGGCATGTCAATTGTCGCACGTGACCCACACAAAATTAAACTTTTAGATTCATACTGTACTAACTGGTCAGACATTATTATTTTTAAATTAGAAACCACCTCTAAAACATCTTGGAGGGGGGGCTTTGGTTTACCACCTTCCGGCGAAAAGAGACACTACAGCTCCAAGCTAATGGAATGGCTCCCTGCATGTCATAGCTGCAGTCAACTTACTGCCTTTAAGAGACTTTAATTACCATGTGGATAAAGTCTCGGACCCAGATACTAACCGCCTACTAGCTGATTTGGAATCCTTAGGACTCCACCAAACAAATAGAAGGTCCTACCCATATAGCAGGTCGTACATTGGATTTAGTATTCTCCAATGCTCCTAATCTAGAGGTTGATCCTCCGGTCGACCAGATGTGGACTGACCACTCTACCATTAGTTTTCATCTTAATATGCAGGCACAAAGAGGCGCAAATCATAATGTATCAAAACGCATGAGACCTTGGAGGAAGGTAACACTCTCTGCCTTCTCATCTGTTTTTGCCTCTCCTCCATTGAAGGATTATGGTGATATTAATCTAGCATTAAAGTATTTTGAGGAAACTTTTGCACAGGTGCTGGACACTATTACTCTCTTGAAATCCAGTATAACTAGAATAAAAAATCCTGCCTCACCTTGGTACACTGAATCTCTGAAGAGGGTAAAAAATAACGTGTAGGAAATTTTAACGTAAGTGGAGAACATCAAAATTGGCTGAGGATAAACTCATTTATAAATCTGCTTTTTGGAAATATCTTAAAAATATCCTAGCAGCAAGAAAAACTCATTGTTGATAGAATAAATACTGCAAGTAATTCGTCTAAAGAGCTTTATAAAATCTTAAAAGAATGCACCATTCCAGCATCTCAGGTGTTCTGTGATGATCTTGCAATCTGTTTTGAACAAAAGGTTAATAACATCCATCAATCTCTATCGAATAATGCAGCTCCTTTAATGCAAGTCCTATTGGAACCGTTGGTTAACCATTACCCTTGAGTCCTTCAACCCTGCCACCCCTGAACAAGTACTGAGCCTGCTCAAGAGGATCAAATCTGGATCCCCTGACGATCCCTCCCTCCTCATATTATTGTGACTTTGGCCCAATACGTCTTGCCTCCATTACAGACCTATGTACCCTGTCTTTTCATCTGAAAGTGCTTCCAGCGAAATGGAAAGCTGCTCGGGTAAAGCCTATTCTTAAAAACCTCAGGGCCAACCCTACATATTTGGCCTACTATAGCCCAATATTTTTGCTCCCTTTTCTCAGGAAAGTCGCAGAGTCTTTGGTAAACCAACAACCTGTTACTTTTTTAGAAACCCATCCCCTCCTAGATCCCTCCCAGTTAGGTTTCCGTGCCTCATATAGCACGGAGTCTGCCCTGGTGGAGGCCACTGACACTATTAGCCTAGCCGTAGATCAGATGCTGGTTCTCCTTGACCTATCGGTAGCTGTTGATACTTTCTCTCATTCTATCCTAATCCAGAGATTAGGGGAGACGGGTGTCGAGGGCAAAGCTTTGGGATGGCTGACAAACTTTCTGTTGGAGCGAACCCACACTGTACAGGTAGATCTCTTTAATTCCAGAACCATGGTCCTGGATAAAGGAGTCCCACAGGGATCCATTCTGAGTCCCACTCTTTTTAATATATATGTGACTCCCCTGGCTAAGGTTATCAGGTCATGCAGCTTTAATACCATTTCATATGCCGATGACACCCAACTTGTCATCACTATGGACTCTAATCCGGAAGTCACCAAACAGAAATTCAGGGCCTGCATGGTAAAAATTGCCTCATGGATGACAGCTACTTTTCTTTAGTTAAACTCTAGTAAGACGGAAATTCTGCTCTTTGGGAAGGTACATGCAGACTGGTGTCCATCGGAATTCGGTCCGCCCCCACCCCTAAAAAGGTGGTAAAAAATCTAGGGGTTCTTCTGGATGACAACCTTTCCATGACGGAGCATGCCAATTCAATTTCTGGCCCATGTTTTGGTGTTATGTGCATGCATTGGAAAGCTTTTCACTGGGTTCCTATGCAGACCAAAAAAAAAACCAGTCCAGGCTCTAATAGTGAGTCTCATGGACTATGGAAACTCTCTGCTGGTCGCAATGAATGAAGGCCTCTATTCCAGACTTCAGGTGGTGCAGAACACGGCGGCCCGACTTGTCTTCAACCTTCCACCTCGCACTCCGTCTGAACCTCTGCTCCGTTCTCTCCATTGGCATACCATCAAAAAACGTGCTCTATTTAAACTTCTCTGTCTGTTTTTTAAATCTTTGCACGGACATGGTCCACATTATCTCAGAAATAAGCTGCAGCTATACATTCCGTCTCGCATGCTCGGATCTAGCAAGCTACTACTTTTACACCCTAAGCGTATTCGCACAGTTAGGTATGGGAACCTCTCTTCTTCTTTTCTGGCCACCAAACATTGGAATCAACTACCCATTCAGTTACGCTCTTGCCCATACCTGTCGTCTTTTAAGAAATCTTTGAAAACTTGGCTATTTGATCTCTAATACCTCCTCTGACCGCGACCTGTGTGGGCTGCTAAAGCGCCTCAGGGATTATTCCTGCGCTAAATAAATAAAATAAATACAAATACGATCTGCTGCAGCCAGATGATAACTGTGCTCGTGTAGCCAAGTCAACCCTGTCCTCCAAACTCTGAAGTGGTTTCCAAAAATAAGACATTATTTCTTTTAAGGCCCTTTGTCTCACTTGCTGAGCGAATTATGTCTCAGAATTGATCTTTCTTGAGGCTAAACTCCAGATAAACCATTCAAGGAAGTTCCTCTGTTCCAAACTGCCTCCTCTTTGGATTATCCTTCAATTCATAAATTGGTGCATGGGCAAGAGTTATTTTTCCGCTCTACAACTCTCCCCCTGCACAAATCTAAATATTTATCGACCACTAACACATTACAAAGTGATAAAAATCTGATAGTTGCAAGGTGAAACTATGCTTGCAAGGTGCAATTGAATGTGTCTATTCACCAAATCATTTTAAAGTATATAAAGTAGTACTCCAGTAGTACTTTGCATAGTCACAAATGCTACTTACTAACACCCAGGTGGAGATCGTCATCTATGCCTGCACTGTCGTTTATGTGTACAGAACTCTGCACAGGGATATATAGGATGTTGGTGTAAATGTGGGATGGCTTGGGTGAGTGTTTAGGAAATGGGCAATGTTTGCTACAAAATGGGAGGAGTAAAGGGGAAAAACTAGGGACTTCAGGAGGCACATGATTATACATTAACCCACCTCCAAAGAGTAAAACAATTGTTATTCAGAAAAGTTACACACTCAAAGTTACACACAGCACAAACTGGCTCAATTATACTCCAGCCAAGCCTTGGAGTAAATTACACACTACACATGGCCACTTAGCAGAACTGCAATAAAATGTTATTAATAATCAATCAAGTCACACTTGTATAGCGTGACTTTTCATCCGAGAGGGTATCCAGGCGCTGTGCTGGTGTCAGTCGCAGAGTCAAGTCTTGAGTCCCTTCCTGAAGTGGGTCAGCAAGGGTGAGGTGTGGAGATGGAGGGGGAGGGTGTTCCAGGCCCTGGCGGCGAGGTGGGAGAAAAAGCGTCCTCCGGAGCGGCAGCGGGGGATGCGTGGTGTTTTCCTTGTGAGCGCAAGGTGTGAGGAGTGTAGATCCCTGGGAGGTCGGTGGAACTGCAGGTGGTGGTTCATGTAGGCGGGTCCTTGGTCGTGAAGGGCTTTGTATGTATTGGTCAGAGCTTGAATTGGCATCTTTTCTGGATGGGGAGCCAGTTGAGGCCCTTCAAGTGCTGAGTGATGTCGGTCCTCTAGGGCAGGCTGAGGATCAATCTGGTGGCTACGTTCTGGAGCTTCTGGAGTCTTTGCATGAGTTCAGTGGTGGTGCCTACATAGAATCCATTGCCGTTGGCTGGTGATGAGGGCCTGCATCACTGTTTTCCTGGTGCTGATGGGGAGCCACTTGAAAACTTTGCGGAGCATGGTGAAGCAGGCTGAGGGGATGGTGTTGACCTGATGTTTCATTGAGAGTGCGCTGTCCAGGACCATGCCAGGGTTGCCGGCGTGGTCTTTCGACATGGGGTGGGTCCGAGCTCCATTGGCAACCAGGAGCCATTCCAGAGGGTGGTGTGTCTGCCAAAAATCAGAACTTCAGTTTTGTCTGTGTTGCGCTTCAGACAGTTGTCTTTCATCCAGGCTGAGACGTTCTTCATACAGTTGTGGAAGTTGGTCTTTGTCGTGGTGGGGTCTGCTGAGAACGAGAGGATGACCTGGGTATCATTGGCGTACGAGATGATGTTGATGTCTGCGAACTGATGATGTCTGTGAGTGGCATCATGTAGATGCTGAAGAGGGTTGGAAAGAGGAATGAGCCTTGTGGTGCGCCGCAGATGGTGTGCTTCGGCTGTGAGGTGAAGGGAGGGAGAAGGGTTCACTGGGTGCATCCCGTGAGAAAGGTTGCCATCCATCTGAGCGCATTGTCTGTGATTCAAGTCTGGCGCAGTAGATCGATCAGTGTGTGGTGGGAGATGGTGTGGAAAGCTGCGGAGAGGTCAAGTAGGATCAGGGTGGCTGATTCTCCACGGTCTAGAAGGGTGCAGATGTCTTCTGTTGTGTGATCAGGCTATCAGTGTGCTGTGGTTGGCTCTGAAACCCAATTAGGAAGGGTCTAGCAGGTAGTTTCTCTCCAGGTGTTCGGTGAGTTGGAGGTTGATGGCCTTTTCCCGGACTTTGTCAGGAAACGGGAGCAGAGAGATGTGATAGTAGTTCCAGAGCTCACTGGGTATGCCAAAGGTTTTTTGAGGAGGGGTTTCACCTCTGCGTGTTTTCAAGCATCGGGAAAGGTGGCCGTGGTTATGGAGGTGTTGAGGATGGTGGTGAGTTGGTGACTAATCTCATCTCCTCTGAGGTTGAAAAGCCGGTGGGGGCATGGGTCGGTGGGTGCTCCAGACTGGATTGAGTTCATAAGGGTGGTTGTGTTCGGTGTGCTGAATTTTTCCCATACGGTGAGCGGGTGGTAAGTTGTGGTGTGGATGGGATGCTGAGGAGGTCAGAGGGTTGGGGATCAAAGTTTCTGTAGATGGTTGCTATCTTGCTGTGGAAGTGGTCATCGAGGGCGTCGCAGAGTTCCTGTGAGGATGAGATTGATTTTTCTGTGGCTGATGGGCAGGTGAACTCTCTAACGGTAAACGGACATAATATCGAATTTTAAATATCGAAATGACATAATATCGAGTTTAGTATATCGAATATACTAAAATATCGATGTTATGTATATCGAATGTCAAAATATCGTTTAAAAAAATATATCGAATATCAAAATATCGAGTTCAAAATATCGTCATTACAAAATATCTTTAAATTGTAAAGGTAGGAAATATCAAAAATGATAATATAGGGGCCCATTACGATACCCGGCGTAAATAAATCCGCCAGGCATGGAAGCGGCAAAAATCCGCCCGCACACACCGCCTGAACACCGACCACGCCATTACGATTACACAAACCGAAAACCGCCATCGGCGGAAAAATCACACAAAATACCGCCCGCCAACGTCCGAGTCGGAGTCAAACCGCCCGCCACGGACGGAAACACGCACGACAACACAAAACCGCCCGCCCTCACGGCCGACACACCGCACGTGAAATTACGATCGCACCGACATGAGCGCGGAAAACCCACAAATATACCGCCCGCCAGCGCAAACAACGCCGATGAGAATCGACACGGCAGAAGCCATGGCGCCAACGTACCTGCACAGAAACCATCCGCACACAAAACCAATAGCACACAACATGGCCAACAAGTCCACACAGCAAGGCACGCACAAATACACAAGCACAGTACACATCCCGAAAACACCCCCCGGACAAACAAAAAATACAAAGGCCAGAACCCCAGACACAACACACCTGAAAACAACAGACCATGAGGACACACCCACATAGGTGAGTACAAAAGCAGCACTCCCACAGACCACAACCCCTTGCTACATTGCAAACTAGAGAGGAGAGGAGAGGACACAGTGACACAGCAAGGACAGCAGCACACCACAGAAACGCACACATCACAACCACCACCACCACCACCACCACCACCAAACACCGGCACCACAAACCCCCTGCACATTACACAACACACACCGCACCAGCACCACAAACACCATGGCAAAACAAAGAATGCCCAAGTACACGCCCATTGAGCTGACGGTCATGGTCGACGAGATCATCAAGGTGTACCCACAAATCTATGGGAACATGGTCCAGCACACACCACTAGCCACCAGAAACAGAATGTGGAACCGGATCGTAGACCAGGTCAATGCAGTCGGGACCCTGCCCAGGAACAGAGGTGAAATAAACAAACGTTGGAATGACGTAAAGAGCCTGGTCAAGAAGAAGGAGGGCAAAAACAGAGAGCTGGCTGCCGTCACTGGCGGAGGGAATCCCGCGCTCTTTAAGACCTTCAAAGCGTGGGAGGAGAAGGTGCGAGTCGTAATACATCCGGAGATCCTCGCCGGATTAGCAGGGGGAGTGGAGGCTGGTAAGTACAAACTAATGTATACCAGCACACCGCTATGTACTCACATGCGCAACTACCATGCCACAGCTCCCAGGGACAAACACCCCCATGTCCAGCACACAATACACAACACATCACACACACATGCAACAGACACCACCACACACAGCCCAAACCGAACAACTGTAAGATGCGTGGGGACATGTGTACACTCAGCCAGCCACGTAACCACCAACAGGTCCCCAAATATGCCAGAAGCGCCACAACGAGCACCCACCACACCCATGTGTCCGCCACAGCTGCACTAACCGACAAGTAACAGGTAAGTGGCAGGAACACAAAGTGCAGTGGGTGGGAGGGTGGACAGCCCAAGTACAACACACACCAGGCCCCAGTCCCACAGCACAGCAAGGAGGAGCATCCCCCACACCCCACAGCCACGTGTCAGCCACCGCAGTGCACAACGACAGCCGAAAGGCAGACATCACGGTCCACAGCAATCGGTGTCAGTGGGTGTCCAGCCACCCCCACGACCCACAACACCCCCCCACCCCCACAGACCTCCAACATGGAGCACCCCCGCTTAGAGCCATGTGGCATCCAGTACAGTGCACGCATGAACAACTTGCAGGTGGGAAACTGGACAGGGCTGGATTACTGGAGGCATGAGGACCATAACACGACCAACACATGGGACATGTCACGTAGCAGACGAACACGCAGCACCGCCCACCGTCACGAACAAGTGAACAATGTGCACAGGGACATGAACAACAGACTCACACCCCACATGACCCATCACAGACATAGCAACACCCAAGGAGCCACGTCTGCATGCACAAGCCACACTGAATATAGTACCACACGGCAGCCACTGTGCAACTCATCACACACAACCGAAACACCATTGAAGTCCTGTCCATGTAGCCCCTACTGCCTGTCAACCACACACCCCACAACTACGCCTATGTAAGACAAACAACACTAGACGCAACAGAGCGGAACAACATAAATGCACACGAACACCACTGAACCCATCAAACTCACTGACACACCATGCACATACAACATACCATCCATCCCATCCGTCAGCCCCAGTCTCATGAAAGGCATGTCATCCGCACAGCTGCCACACATACAGCAG
Organism: Calotriton arnoldi; assembly: GCA_963921515.1. NCBI lineage: Eukaryota > Metazoa > Chordata > Amphibia > Caudata > Salamandridae > Calotriton > Calotriton arnoldi. The sequence continues at coordinate 215,547 of CAWUFW010002570.1, read as the reverse complement.
TCACGCTAAGATACATGCCCATGACCAACCATGTGCCAGAAGTCAATGAAGCGCACGACACACTGTGAGCAACAACACACAACATGGGCCACACCCCCCCGAGCACTGCAGTGATGCACATGGCACAGGGCAGCACGCACACCAAGGAGATGGGACAACTGCAATACGTTGGCTGGCACACAACCATCACTCACTCATAACGATGCGTCCAATGCCATGTCCAGTAATCACAACAGACAGCAAATATGCAGGCCATGTCAAGCATGCACACACCTCAAACCATGCACTGTCATGCTGCCACAACACATGTCACGTTCGGCACCCATGGCTCACAGCATGTACCCCAAAAGCATATCCCCTCCCAAATGCGAATCTGGGGCATGGCCCCCATGTTGCCATATGCGTTCCTAAGCGTTCCATTTGAACCCCAAAAGCATATCCCCTCCCAAATGCGAATCTGGGGCATGGCCCCCATGTTGCCATATGCGTTCCTAAGCGTTCCATGTGAACCCCAAAAGCATATTCCCTCCCAAATGCGAATCTGGGGCATGGCCCCCATGTTGCCATATGCATTCCTAAGCGTTCCATTTGAACCCCAAAAGCATATTCCCTCCCAAATGCGAATCTGGGGCATGGCCCCCATGTTGCCATATGCGTTCCTAAGCGTCCCATCTGAACACCAAAAGCAAAGTACAAACCAGACCCAGGATGGGCCAGGAGCCCGCATACACCAGAGTCACAATAAGTAGGGGCACAGCAACACACCCATCGGCATGGCCAATCCGTCCCATGCCACATGTGCACAGCACACAGTCCCATTGCCAAGCACACACAACTACAGATGCTACAGCCACACACACGCCTCCGGGAAACCCATGTACGAGATTGCACGAACTGTTAATGTCAGACGACAAATACATACTTCGCCAGGTGCAACACAATAACAAATCTCATTCTCTCCACAGGTGACGAACTGCTGGATGCTGGGGATGGAGCCAGCAGCCAGCACAGCCAGCCTACAAGCCCCCAACGAGGACACACGGATCTGGAGGATCTGTCCTCCTCTTCGGACACGGACCACCAAGCAGGCCCATCTGGTGTGGCAGGGCCCAGCCGCTCCCCAGGACCCCTCCTACCCACCAACCCATCATCCAGGGCTGCTGAACATTCCCAGCCCCCTGCTGCCACTGTCGTTGCGGCCACACCCACGGTCATTGTGGCCACTGCCGCAACCGCCACCATCGCCGCACCGACCACCACCGCCGCCACCACCGCCACGTCTTCGCTGGCACCAGCCCCAGCGCAGGTGGTGGCCCGGCCGACTGGATCCACCCTGGGAGCCACAGCGAGGACCGTGGGGAGCAATGTGGCTAGTGGGCAGGCCGGTGGCAGCAGGACTGGTAGGAGGAGCAGGGTCAGGGAAACGCCAGCCTCCCCTGGGAGCCATGCCCTGCCTCAAATGGCCAGAGTCCTTGGGGCCTATGAAGAGGCCCAAGGACAATGGCTCCGGTCTGCTTCAGACACGCGTGAGGTGCTGGGGGTGCTGAGGTCCATGGACGCCCGTATGGGCCAAATCGTGGACCTCATGGGACAGCTGGTGGTGGCGGTGAGGTCACAGCCAGGGACAGCAGCTCCCCCTCCGCCACCACCTGCCGGGGCGCAGGGTGGAGCAGCAGTGTCCAGTTCCCCTGCGTCCACAGCCAGTGAGCACACCTCAACCACCAGCATGTCGCAAGCAGGCACCCCCCTCGCAAACGTGGAAGGGGCCGTCCGAAGTGGAAACAGATCTCCCGGGAGGACTTCGCACGCTCCAAACGCAAGTGAGGCAGCCAGCCAGCCTTCCGCCAGCCTTCCTTGACCAGCCACTGCATTGACTTGGACTACGATCCCACTCCACACAGCCATCTGGATGGCATGTGTGTGTTGGACTATGGACATAGAACCAGTGGGTACACCCTGATCATCACGCAGCCATGACCGACAGCTCATTGTCACTGCACGCACCACTTTTGTCATCACCTTACACACAATCACATGTCACAGTTTGTAATAAATGCACCTTTTTCACTAACTGCTGTTTGTGCCCTGTGTTTTATTTGTACGGAATACAACGGCCACCTTGGGCGGAAAGGCAACTGATGCGTGGCATGGCAATTGAATCCGGAGGGCCTGTAGGGACCTAGGGGTGGGAGACAGAACAGGAGCACATTCAATGAGTGTGTCACACACCCATCACACAGTACATGTCAACAACTACAAGCAATGTACACACATCGCACAGAGCAATAGGGCACAATGCCACAGCCACCAACAGTGGCATACTACCCTGGCCATGGAGCGTTGACACACAGCACGCAGTGAACAAACGGCCACCCTGACACAGCACACACACACCTGCACAGATACAGCCACATCAGCCGTCGTACATGGACACTCACCGTCAAGTGAAGTAGCGGGCGATGAGCTGCTGCCGCACATTACCAGCTTCCTCCTCTCCGCTGTCCTCCTCACTCGAGCTGTCCTGGTCTGCGGGCTGGGGCCCTGGTTGATCTCCGTCATCCACGATGAGGGGGATCTGCTTCCGAATGGCCAGATTGTGCAGCATGCAGCACGCCACCACTATCTGGCACACCTTCTGTGGGGAGTACGCCAGCGCACCCCCGGTGCGGTCCAGGCACCTGAACCTGGACTTGAGGAGGCCAAAGGTACGCTCGACCACACGTCTGGTCCTCCCATGTGCCTCATTGTAGCGATCGTCTGCTGGGGTGCGAGGATTCCTCAATGGACTGAGCAGCCATGCCCCATTCGGGTACGCAGAGTCACCTGGGTGTGAGGGACACAGAGAACCGTTGCTATTCCAACTGGACAGGGGACAGCATCGCACAACCAGCACGCTACACCACTCCACATACTCACCGACAATACAGGCACGATCCTGTTGCATATTGGACATCAGTCGTGGCAAGATGCTGTTGCGCATTATGTGTGCGTCATGGGCCGAGCCTGGGAACTTTGCACACACGTGGGTGATCACCATGTCCGCAAGGCACACCACTTGCACATTCAGGGAGTGCGTGTGCTTCCTGTTGCGGTTCAGGTGCTCAGTGGCCTGTGGTGGAACAAGGCCGACATGTGTGCAGTCAATGGCTCCAACGAAGTGTGGGATTCTGCCAAGGGCATAGAATGCACCCTTCACTGCCGCCAATTCACGAGCCCTGGGGAAGCGGATGTACCTGTTTCGGTACAGCATCATGGCTGCCAGTACATCCCTCAGCACCTTGCTGAACATGGGCTGGGACATCCCTTCTCCAATGCCCACTGTGTGCTGGAATGACCCAGTGGCGAAGAAATGCATGGCGGCCATCACCTTAGCCGTGGGGGTGACAGCAGTCGGATACACCCTGCGGGGACGGAGATGGGGTTCTAACATGGCACACAGTCGATGCAGGGTTGGCCTGTCCAGCCGAAACTTCCTAATAACCTCTGTATCGTCCATGTCCGCCAGCAATTGGTATGGGCGGTCAATGTTCGGTCTCCGCCTAGGGACAATGGCAGAGGACACATGTCAAAGCAACACGACACATAGCAATTTCGCATACACATCACTGACATGACTGAGCAAGCACATGAGCCACAGCCCAGCTGTCAAGCTGGGACGGCACGGCCACAATACACTTACACAGGTCTCCCAACAATGGCAATGGCTAGTGATACAAACCACTGCCATGTGCATGCACATGGGGATCTAGGCCCCAATGACTTGCGGGGCGTGCTGATGGGGACTGACTGCATATCCGTCAAGCGGCAACGCCACAGCAACATGAATGTCTGCTGAGCATGGAACTGCTTCCGCGGCTGGATGAGTATGGCACACGACGACGACGATGTGGGCACAGGCTGAGCGGCCAAAACAAGTGGGACCTGTGGCACGAGGGGATATGAGACAGTAGTAGGTGTCAGCACTGCACCCTATGTACAGCACTGTACGGATCACACCTCCCGAAACATTGACAGGTGTCCACATTGACAGCCCCATGCCAAGACGGCTGTGTGCTTGCAGTCACACGTCACAGGTGAGAGGTTACATTGCACGTGCCAGGTGGCAGACGTACATAGTGGGAGCTGGCATGTGTGTGCATGTGTCTCCTGTTCAGGATCCACCAGATGGGCGCTGACTCTGTACTGACCATTGGACACAGCATGTTCCGTGGAAGGCTTGTGTGTGTGGGATGGTGGCACTGGATGTGCCTCCGTTGGGTGGGGGGCCATGCACAGGGCGGGTACGTCGATGATTGCGCATTGTTGGTCACGGTGGGTGCACCCACTCAGATGTGTTGCCCTGTGTTCAATTCCTATGTCCGCATGATGATGGACTGTAGATGTGGGCAGACTACACATTGGTCGATGTGCTGTCTATATGCATGTGCCTTCACACCAGGCACAGCTGCCCCTGCACATGTGACCCCTGCTGGACTCGCTGCTGGGTCTGTGGAGCTGATGCACCTTCTGCGCGTGGGGCGGACAGCTCTCCTCACTTCCCTCATTGCGCATGTCATGACTTTGCCGCAGGTGACATGGATCATGGAGGGCCCACATGTACGCGTGGGTAGGCTACACATGATTGTACACTGGTCGCCACCCCCAGTCAGTGTTTCGAATGGGAAGTTTGTCGTGCTGGTGGTATGTTCGATGTGGCGGATGGGCGGGCCTAGGTGCGGGCTTTCATTCCGGACATGGGGGGTAGTTGGATTGGCGACTAGTTGCAGTACACACGGGACACGTCTCTTCCTTTCCACATCTGGGTCATCCCTTGTACTTACTGACAGTGATACAGTCATCTTCGCCCCAGCCCTCATGTCCTCCCCTCGCTCCCCCAATATGCATGCTCACCTGCGAGGCTAGCGCCTGCACAGGCAGCCCCAAGCTCGCACCAGAGAGGGCAAGGAGTGTATGTGTGGGTCCAGTTGCACGAGTGGGCTGTCTCAGGGTATGATGTGTGGCGGGACGCCGTCCACCTGCGTGGTGCCCCAAATGGAGACCCGGCCTGCATGGACTATGCATCACAGTCTTCGCCTTCCGGATCCGCCACCTGCACCCAGTGGCTGTGGCTGCCCTTGCGGCCAGGCCGCGTCCGTCTGCGGCTGATGGCCCACACATTCACTCTTTGGCCTCTCTGGGGAGGGCTCGGGGGTGGTGGCGCACGCGCTTGCACTTAGTCGCAATGGCATGTGGCGTGGTTGGTATGATGGGCAATGGATGGGATGGTGCGAGCCACCTCCCGTGACGTCAGTGCTGCTCGTGCTGTGGTGCGTCCCCCTACACTTCCATTTGACTTGTGCCATGCTAGACGTTGAGGTTCTATTGCCTGCGTGATATGACCAGGAGGAGCGCGAGGAGACCTCTCACACACCATGCTCCACTGCCATCCCGTGCCCTGTATCGCCTGTGCGGATTGACTATGTTGGGGTTACACCTGGTCGACTGGGGCTGTGTGTGCCTTGTCAAGGGGCATGGCGGGCGCACAACAGGATCCAGCTTGTCCACAGAGGGTGGGCTGAGGTGCGCCTGGTACCGCTTTGTACGTGTGCCCGGCTGCTGTGCACACACGTGTTCACTCCCCCCGACAGGTGTCCTCTCACGATGCCCAGGGAAGCGGTGGTGTACTGTTCATGACCCCTCCCAACACGGCGTGCTCCAACTTGGCATGTGCGCATCTACCCGTCGCACCCACCCACCTGAGCACTGCGTCCATACGACTTCACACGACACATGTGTGTCTTCCACAGTAGTGCTACTCATTTGCGTTGACATCCAATACCAGTGGACTACATGGTCATGTCACGACTGCCGTGTACTTCACATACTCTCATCCTCTCTCATTCGTACTTGTGAAATGAGTCAGCGGAGACAGTTTTGGTTTCAAACATTATATTGAGTCTTCTGTCCTCTGTGATGCAGTATAGTGGACACTACTGGCAGCGGAATACATGTTGAGGATATACTGAGCATGATTGCAAATGGGATAGGGTGTGGGGTTACATGTGATTGGCTGTTGCATGTGGGATGTGGGCTTCAGAGTGACATCTGCTTGGCCAAGGCTGTGCTAATGTACATTTACGTATAGCTGCGGAGCTGCGGACTTTGACACAGACGGTATACATGTAGCCTACCAGACCGCTTGGCATCATGGGCACAGTCCATCTCAGTTCCATGTGACAGGTTTGCTGCGGTTGTTCCTCATGCACGCGTGCATGTGAGATGACATCAGGGCATGTGCTTGCGTGCATGCAGCGGCGTGCCACTTGTTGTTGCACTGTGGTGGTTACTGGACATGTCACAGTCACTGGGGTCGTGTTGTTGTTGTATGCACTTGTCGTCCATGCAAAGGTCCTGGTATGGGATTCCCGGGGCGGGGGTGGGAGGGGTGCAGCACCCACAGACTCCAGGCGACCTATTCATGTCCACTGAGCGGTGTGTGTGTCCATGGGCGCTGGATCCATGTCGTGTCCTGGTTGTTCGTGCAGTTCCGTCCATGTGGGTGCGATACACAGAGCCCATGCCACTGCCTCCCACGATGCATGCGGTGTTCCTGGATGTGATGGGGAACAGTGTGCATGTCCCGGTCATATCCGATGTCATGGCGATGTCGTTGATGGTGTGGTTACAGTTGCCGGTCGTTTGGTATGGCTGTTGTGGTGGTGACTGGCCAGTCCGTGCGGAAGCTAAGCATGGGTGCGGGGTTGGACATCATAGGTCACTCGGGGAACCTGCGTTGTGGTCCGACGAATTGACAGGTTGTCAGGTATGCGATGCCGTCCAGCAGGGCTTCCATGTCATTGGTGGTGTACATGTTTGCCAGCCAATGTAGCGGATGGTGGCTGTCAAGGTGTTGTTCGTAAGTTGTCCCTTGGAGGACCATGATGGGGCATGCTGGGTGACATTCGATGTAGCTGTTCTCGATGATCCGTCGTGTGGAGGCACAGTGGTCCCATTTCAGTGCGGGTGCGATGTTGGCCACATACGCCATGCCCCCATAGGCAGAGCAGGCCCTGTCGTGTGCGTCCAGAGGGAGGAGTAGTGGTAGCAGGTCCGCCTTCAGACATGCCGGGTTGGAGAGGCATATCTCGACGGGATGCTGGTAGGGACACCTCCGACAGTAGAAGACGGGCATGACGCAGCTGAACAATGTGATGCGGTAAGTCAGTCGGTAACTTACGTTCAGCAGGGACAGGAGATCGCATCCCAATGTATGGAACAGGTTGGTTTTGTACAGCTTGAGCTGTTCGGCGTAGTTGGGTAGGTGTGTTGCGGTTGCCATTTCGCAGCGGTTCGTTGAGGTGGCGTGCTCCGGCTGTGTGTGCAGTCTGCAATGTGCACGCTCCGAGGTTGCTGTGAGCTCTGTGTAGTCGTAAGGAGACAGGACTTGTGTTCTGTTTGCTTGTTTGGAGGACACGGGCCCTCTTCCCACATGCTTCTCAGACAGTTCAAGGTCAGTGATGTGTGACTCCTTCCAATTAACTTGCATGTGGCCGACATGGGGGAGTGTTTTCTTCTTTCTTCCCCGTCCGTTGTGTGCTTCTGTGATATGCGCTATCTGCCCTGTGGTCGGTCTCCTCGGCATGCCTGTGTTGTTCTATTCTTGGACAATGGCTGTATTCACCGGCTTCTGTCGTAGGGCTGTGGTTTCGGAGTTGGAATGGAAGGTCATTCAGTGCTGTCTGCTCTCCCTTGTGTGGGCGGCAGGCTGCCTTTCCGCCCTGCGTTGGGCCTTGTGTGTGAATGTTATTCTTGGGCCACCTGTTGTCGGTCCCCGGGCTCTTTGGTGTTCCGTTTTATATGTCTTGTTCATATGTGCAGGGTGGTATGGGTGTTTCAGTGTGGTACTGGCGTTCCTCTTCCCGAAGGGGCCCTGCTTCTCCTAGTTGGTGTTGCCGCCGCTGTGTGCTACGCCATGTTTGTTACACGGGGGTGTGTCCTGCTGTTGCGTGACTTCACTGACATGTGTGCGTCGGTTGTGTGGCGTTGGGTGTTGTCCGTGAATTGGGCGTTGGGGACATGTCTGTGGCAGGCCTGTCACGTGTCATGTGCGTTCGGGGTGGGGCTGATGTGTGTGCTGCTTGGTTGTGTCCCTGTGTCTGTGTGCGACGCATGCATGGCGCTGCGGTTGGCCTCTGCGTTGTGCGCATGTGTGGCGGCGTCATCGGCGCTTTGGGGCCGTGACGGGGTGGTTGGTTCCTAGTCCCAGGTGGTGTGTACACATGTGTTCCGCGATGTTACGATTTGGCCTGTGTGTCATATGTGGATGCAATGGTGGATGTGTAGTGTACACGCGCTGGTGGGGGGTTGTCCGCTTTTTCCGCCCTTGCACTGTGTGCGCTGTTTGCGTGCACTTGTTGTGTGTGTGCCTACCTGCGTCTCCGCGGTACGTTGCGTCCTTGGTGGTGCATCAGCAGAAGCATGGGGAGGGCCTGCAGTGCTGGATTCATGCTCGGGGAGCCGCTTCTTCGTTGTCCGTGCTCGGCATCCGTGTTACTGCTTCGGTTTGTCGTACGGTATCTCTTGGCCGTGGGAGCCGTTTGTTTGCGGCATCGTAATTTATGCGCCGGGCGGGACGTGTTTCGTCGGACGGTGTGTGTCAGTTGGGCTGCGCCGCTACGTGTACGGGCGCACTTTGATGGCGGACGGTGTTGCTGGCTTGCCGGCGGTGTTTGGCCTACTTTTCGCATCGTAATTGGACGGGCGTGTGGACTGCTGCGTGCCGGCGGTAACTGGTGCTTTTTGCATCCGCCAGCACGGCGGTGGTGCTTCCGCCCGCCATCGTAATGTGCCCCATAGAGTGTTAAAAATATCGAAATGTTAAAATATCGAAATGTAATTAATTTAATAATAAGAAATGTAAAAAAGTAGTAAATAATATTAGTTAACATTTATAAAAAAATTATTTGTAATATAAATTTTAGGAGCGGGATGTTGGGTTATTAGGGGATAAGGATGGGGAGTGTTTTAAAAATATAGAAAATGAAATATAAATATATAGTAAATAATAAAGTGTTGTTTTAGGAGCGGGATGTAGGGTTATTAGGGGATAAGGGTGGGGAGTGTTTTAAAAAAATATTGGGGCCGATCACGATGGCGGGCGGATCGCCCCCGCCGGGCCGGCGGTGGTCACCGCCGGCCCGGCGGGGCGATCCGCCCGCCATCCCGACAGCAAAGACCCCCGCCATATCATGATGGCTGGGGGGTCTGCGGCGGACGGTCGCCGCTTTTCCGCCGGTCGACTCGTTGACCGGCGAAAAACGTGCTGAATATGGTGGCGATGTCTGGAAGACACCGCCATCCATATCACGATGCAGGCTGCGAGCAGCCTTTCCATGGCTGCATTGCCGCCGTGGAAAGGCTGGTGGTTCCTGCTGTTGGGGGCCCGTTGCGGGCCCCCAGGGTGTTGGGGGGGTGGGGGTGCACATGGCCCCCCTGCATTTGCATGTACAATGTGGCAGGCACCGCGCGGTGCCTGTCACGTTGTGCATGTAAATGCACAACATGTATTTTTACATTGCGGCGGGTGCTGCTTGCAGCACCGCCCGCCGCAATGTAAAAATACGGGATGCGCCCGCCAGTGTGGCGGGCGCATCCTGATTTGTGTAGCGGGACCGCCGCACCTATGGCGGGCGGTCCCTTTTGGCAATGCGATGGCGGGCGGACTTTGTCCGCCCGCCATCGTAATCGACCCCATAGATTTATAAAATTGAAATTAAAAATAAATTTTGTTGAGAGTAAATAATTATTTATGAATGAATATTAAATTTTGAGGTTAAAATTTTGAAATATTTTTCAAATAAATATTTAATTTATTTTAAAATATTAATATAAAATTTATTTTTACATGTAATCTAATTTGTTTAAAAAATATCTTATTTGTACTGATAGGTCTTGTTGTATTTATAATTAATTAATTAAATTTAAAAATTAGGAATGTTACAAAAAAAAATATATCATTAATATTAATAGTATAATTATGATAGTTAATTTTTGGTAGAAATGTATAGTGTGTGTTATATAAAAAATTAAATATAAAAATTATAAAATATATTTAGATCTCATAATTTATAATTTACAAATTTTAAAATTTAATACCCCAAAAAATATATTCAATATATATGTATTGAGCAAATATTAATAATTTAAAATATTATTTATAATTTATAAATATATTATACTACAGAGAATTATAGATGTAATAAGGTATGGTATTTAAATATAATGTAATGGAGTACATATAATACATTATTTATAATAAATGTGTGAGTAATATGATAATATATGTAACAAAAAATGTATATAAATTAATATTTGACAAATATATTATTATTAAATATTTATAAATTTTTCGTAATAATATTTAATGTAAAAAAATATTCAAAAATTTAATATTTAATAAGGAATTAAAATAGTATTAAATTAATAATGACATTTGTATACATTTTACTGAATTAATTGTATTATAATTTATAAATATTTAATTAATATATTTATAACTATAATATGTGGGAATATTATAATAAAGAGTGTTTTAACTCTTTTTGTTTTTTATTTTGTTTGTATTTTGAACAAAAATTAATAAATGTTTAGTAGGTAGCATTATTATTTAAGATATATTTATTGTAATAAAATTTGTAGATGAAATGTAAATTTTATAAATAGTTTTTAATTTTTGAATTTTAACTATAGTGTGAATTTCATAATATATTTGTTTACTCTCAAATTATATATTTATATTTATTTAATATCCATCACCTTTCCTGATTTAATACTAACTGGAGTGGGAATAGTAAATTATATTTATTTAATATCCAGCACCTTCCCTGATTTAATACTAACTGGAGTGGGAATAGTAAATTATATTTATTTACTATGCAGCACCTTCCCTGATTTAATACTAACTGGAGTGGGAATAGTAAATTATTATTATTTACTATCCAGCACCTTCCCTGATTTAATACTAACTGGAGTGGGAATAGTAAATTATATTTATTCAATATCCAGCACCTTCCCTGATTTAATACTAACTGGAGTGGGAATAGTAAATTATATTTATTTACTATCCAGCACATTCCCTGATTTAATACTAACTTGAGTGGGAATAGTAAATTATATTGATTTAATATCCAGCACCTTCCCTGATTTAATACTAACTGGAGTGGGAATAGTAAATTATATATATATATGTATATTTTTTAAAATATTTTTATTTGCATTTTCAACCAACATAAGCACAGCTGGCAAGTCACAGATAGTTAACCCCACACCCAGGCGCCCCCCCATCCTCCCACCCACCATCCGCCAGAACGACATCATGAGCATCAATTCCACAAGATCTAGCCACTTCTTACAGTACATAGTTCTGCAATACTCTGTTACCCCCCAACAATTCTCCACAAGTTTCGGTCCCACCGCCCGCTTTCCGACAACTGGAAACATAGCCTCAGCCTTTAGGACTCTTAGGGGTCGATTCCGATCCCGGTCGGAGGCGCACCTAATGCCATTCGGTCGGGAAAAAAGCCAGGCGAATGCCTGTTTCCCGACCGATCCGCACATACGTCCGAACGAGCAAGTACGATGCGCACAACTGCCCAAATCCCGACCCAGTCGTACTCACCCAATACAGGTCCTGTACTCCGACCGAGGCGGATCCAGAAACGCTGAATCGAGTCGCACGGAAGCTAAAATGCAGCCCCATCCGGCCGGACAAGTACGAAGCGCTTTCCGTACGCGCCGAACCCGTCGCTACGCACGGCACGTCAAAGCATCCGGGCGAGGCGCACATAAGCTCTGATTCGCGCCACAAGACGATCCACGGCTACGAGACGAACACGCCAGCGACGAGGACGAGGCGAAGCAAAGAGAAAGACGAACGAGACGAACCAACCATGAATCCCATCGTGCCGATCCTACCAATATTCTACATCTATTACCGGAACTGGCACGGACGCGTATGACGCAGAAGGTAAGTCAGACACCCACCACACAAACAAACCACACGTACCCGACATATCATACACACACATAGGGATGCAGAAATACTTACACCAGCAACAGCAGCACCATAGGGGCGGGATGGCCATCACCAATGCCACACATACACATAGGGGCCTGTATGCCCACCACCACTACCACCCCTACTCAGGGGGTGCCAGATGCCTGTGACTACTACCACCTCTACCCAAGGGGGGCTGGATGCCCACCACCAGTACCACCCCAACTCAGGGGGAGCCAGATGCCTACCACTACTACCACCCCAACCCAGGGGGTGCCAGATGCCTACCACTACTACCACCCCTGCCCATGGGGGGCTGGATGCCTACCACTACTACCACCCCTGCCCAGGGGGTGCCAGATGCCTGTCACTACTACCACCCCTGCCCATGGGGGGCTGGATGCCTACCACTACTACCACCCCTGCCCAGGGGGTGCCAGATGCCTGTCACTACTACCACCTCTACCCATGGGGGGCTGGATGCCTACCACTACTACCACCCCTGCCCAGGGGGTGCTAGATGCCTACCACTACTACCACCCCTACCCAGGGGGTGCCAGATGCCTACCACTACTACCACCCCTGCCCATGGGGGGCTGGATGCCTACCACTACTACCACCCCTGCCCAGGGGGTGCCAGATGCCTGTCACTACTACCACCTCTACCCATGGGGGGCTGGATGCCCACCACCACTACCACCCCTACTCAGGGGGTGCCAGATGCCTGTGACTACTACCACCTCTACCCATGGGGGGCTGGATGCCCACCACCACTACCACCCCAACTCAGGGGGAGCCAGATGCCTGTCACTACTACCACCTCTACCCATGGGGGGCTTGATGCCCACCACCACTACCACCCCTACTCAGGGGGTGCCAGATGCCTGTCACTACTACCACCCCTACCCATGGGGGGCTGGATGCCCACCACTACTACCATTCCTACCCAGGGGGTGCTAGATGCCTGTCAATACTACCACCCCTGCCCATGGGGGCCTGGATGCCTACCACTACTACCACCCCTGCCCAGGGGGTGCCAGATGCCTGTCACTACTACCACCTCTACCCATGGGGGGCTGGATGCCTACCACTACTACCACCCCTGCCCAGGGGGTGCTAGATGCCTACCACTACTACCACCCCTACCCAGGGGTTGCCAGATGCCTACCACTACTACCCCCCTGCCCATGGGGGGCTGGATGCCTACCACTACTACCACCCCTGCCCAGGGGGTGCCAGATGCCTGTCACTACTACCACCCCTGCCCATGGGGGGCTGGATGCCTACCACTACTACCACCCCTGCCCAGGGGGTGCCAGATGCCTGTCACTACTACCACCTCTACCCATGGGGGGCTGGATGCCTACCACTACTACCACCCCTGCCCAGGGGGTGCTAGATGCCTACCACTACTACCACCCCTGCCCAGGGGGTGCTAGATGCCTACCACTACTACCACCCCTACCCAGGGGGTGCCAGATGCCTACCACTACTACCACCCCTGCCCATGGGGGGCTGGATGCCTACCACTACTACCACCCCTGCCCAGGGGGTGCCAGATGCCTGTCACTACTACCACCCCTGCCCATGGGGGGCTGGATGCCTACCACTACTACCACCCCTGCCCAGGGGGTGCCAGATGCCTGTCACTACTACCACCTCTACCCATGGGGGGCTGGATGCCTACCACTACTACCACCCCTACCCAGGGGGTGCCAGATGCCTACCACTACTACCACCCCTGCCCAGGGGGTGCCAGATGCCTGTCACTACTACCACCTCTACCCATGGGGGGCTGGATGCCTACCACTACTACCACCCCTGCCCAGGGGGTGCCAGATGCCTGTCACTACTACAACCTCTGCCCATGGGGGCTGGATGCCTACCACTACTACCACCCCTGCCCAGGGGGTGCCAGATGCCTGTCACCACTACCACCTCTACCCATGGGGGGCTGGATGCCTACCACTACTACCACCCCTACCCAGGGGGTGCCAGATGCCTACCACTACTACCACCCCTGCCCATGGGGGGCTGGATGCCTACCACTACTACCACCCCTGCCCAGGGGGTGCCAGATGCCTGTCACTACTACCACCTCTACCCATGGGGGGCTGGATGCCCACCACCACTACCACCCCTACTCAGGGGGTGCCAGATGCCTATGACTACTACCGCCTCTACCCATGGGGGGCTGGATGCCCACCACCACTACCACCCCAACTCAGGGGGAGCCAGATGCCTGTCACTACTACCACCTCTACCCATGGGGGGCTTGATGCCCACCACCACTACCACCCCTACTCAGGGGGTGCCAGATGCCTGTCACTACTACCACCCCTACCCCCGGAGGGCTGGATGCCCACCACTACTACCACCCCTACCCAGGGGGTGCTAGATGCCTGTCACTACTACCACCTCTACCCATGGGGGGCTTGATGCCCACCACCACTACCACCCCTACTCAGGGGGTGCCAGATGCCTGTCACTACTACCACCCCTACCCAAGGGGTGCCAGATGCCTGTCACTACAACCACCCCTACCCAAGGGGTGCCAGATGCCTGTCACTACTACCACCTCTACCCATGGGGGGCTGGATGCCTACCACTACTACCACCCCTGCCCAGGGGGTGCTAGATGCCTACCACTACCACCAACCCTACCCATGGGGGGCTGGATGCCTGCCACCAACACCACCCCCACTCATAGGATGGACAATGCATGACACAACTAGCACACTACAACCTAGGGAATGCAAGAAAAAGACATCCCCCCAACACCATGACAAGCGTGTGTAGACTGTGTCAAATGCCTACAACACTGAACATGACCATGAACACACAATGTGAACCCCTATCACATGTGTCACACATAAATGTGTGTGGCCTCCACAATGCAAGCAGACCATGACCACTGTGGCAATGGGGTCCAACCCCCATCATCACAGTGACCAAAATATAAGTGTGGGGTCCATAGCTGAAGCACATTTTGAACATTGTGACAATGGGGTCTAAGCCCCCATCATCACAGTGACCAAAAGGTAAGTGTGGGGTCCATAGCTGAAGCACATTTTGAACATTGTGACAATGGGGTCTAAGCCCCCATCATCACAGTGACCAAAAGGTAAGTGTGGGGTCCATAGCTGAAGCACATTTTGAACATTGTGACAATGGGGTCCAACCCCCATCATCACAGTGACCAAAAGGTAAGTGTTGACATTGAAAAAACTGCAACTGCCAAAATGCATGGATGATTCCTGGTCACAGAACAACAAACACATCAGTGGCAAAGTAGTGCTTGTGTCCCATAGCAACATAGATTGGGGGAGGCAAACAGTGCAGTGAAAATAAGACATACCTTTGGCCATGTGCAGACAAACATCACCCATGGGGGCTGACACTGTCAACATTCATCAATGACACAATGACAGAAGTGACCATCATAATGCAGACCCACATATTTGCACCAATGGGCACACAAATGGAGATATCCTGTGGAGACTGTAGATGTGAGCTGAACAAATACCATACCATGGCAGCAATGGGACACACAAACAATGATCATAGTGCTGACTGATGACCTAGGAGTCCCAGGGACAGCAGGTCAAACCCACCAAACAACATACAGCCAATGGCACACTAAAGATATGCCAATGCAGTGGTGCAGATGCACAAACACAAACAGGCAGCCCCACACTGCACATCAAACACAACAGGTGAGGGGGGTTGCCAGTGCCCCCAGGCAACCACACAACACATGATGAGGCCTGAATACCAATTACACAGATGCGCATGCAGTGCCACACAAAAGTAACTCATGGATCCAAATCCCCTATGTGGGCAATCAGGCATTGTTAGATGAGAGGGAGCACAAATCACACATGTCACACAAGCATGTAGGAACAGCAACTGACACAGACACACCACAGCACTACCCCCAGGCTCCCCACAATGTGTTGACCCTGGGCTGCATGACAATCCCACTGTGATGACAAAGCTAGATGTCGTTCACACTGTGAACCACAGTCATGTGTCCTGAGCACCAAACTACCATCACACCTACACAAGCACAAATCAATCAGCACGGCCAGTAAGCCAAGTCCAACATGGAGGCAGGGGTCTAGCCGGGCAACAACTCTCATCTGCACACACTCAACACCACACACCTCGACCTCCAACAATGTGCAGCAGTGAAGATCACATGCACTGGTGACATTGCACATGCACCCATGACAATCCCATGGGGGGGGGTGGTAACTAAGGTGCAGAAACACATCACACATGGCCACTCAACAAGACTCCTGAATGTCTGACACACTGCACACTACGCTGTACATGGACATGACGGCAATACCACACCAACCAATGGGATCCCAGCCACAGTCCCACACCAATGAAGAAGCCAAGGTCACCCACAAAGAACACACATAGACAAATACCAACATTGCAGCCCTGACCCTGAGGAGTGCCAGCAGTCACACACACAATGTGTCACAATCCCTGAAAGCTAACACAAACTGGAAATTACATGACAGGTGTAAACAACAAGTGCCAAGGGGAATCCTGACTGTGTCCCATCTGCGTTAGCCCACAAACTCAGCCCTGACAGCAAACACACCTATGGGTGACACCCTGATGACCAGTAATGTGCCATGCACCCACATCACAGAGAACCCAGGGAGAAGACTTTGGGGGAACATAGGTCAACTCAGCAAGCATCACAAACAGGAACATCACTAGGGATCCCAGCATGCACAGCAAAATGGAAGTGAACACACACAGACATGCTCACACAACACACACCTTGGGCTCAGGCAATGTCACAGGAATACCCACTGCCATGAGTGGACTCTACTCCTGTGTGAGGAAAGCTGTGCCATATGTCGCCTCAGTAGGGCACCATCATGTCAGCAGAACACTTGGTCACACAGTCAACAATTAGCACGAAATGAAGTCTCCCGTCAAATCAGCCTGGTCATGGGAGTGTCAACGAAATCATCAGCACAGATCCAACACACATGTATAGCAAGTTGCACTGACAACACAGATGAGTCCTTCCCCATTGATGCCCAAACTTGCATGTCCAGTGGAGATGGACACACGGTCAGGGAAGGAGACTAATTGAACAATGGCAAGCACAACAGATGTGCAGGGGTGTAAGCCACAGATGTGATTTTGCAAATGTAAGTAGGAAATCCCATTGCCAAATATTAAAAACATGACACCCTCATATGCTGCTAAGGATGACATGGATACACTACAGGATAGGACACATTACCCGTGGACCACATGGGTTCCTGCACAGTAACACTTCATTTTCATGAGACCAAAAATCACCATCACTGCAGCAAGGGCACGGTTAGCATCATCAACATCATGTACATCAGAAGCAAAACCACTAGAGAACAGAAAGTAGCTTTATTCAGCATATGTGGGTTCTAAAGTTAAAGTCCAGAAAAAATAGACACAAAAGCCAATGGCCAGTCCATTCTGAAAGTCAAAACAGGGTGACAGTGGCAGATGTCACCCTACGCATGTCTGCACTGCTACACACCAGGGACAATCCCCTCGGAGGGGCATACGGGGGGGCAGGCCAGGCACCGCAGTGACAGGATCAGGGCTCACCAGAAGGAGGAAGTGAAGGGGTGGTGGGTGCCGGAGAGCCACTGACAACTGCAGTGGAGGTGTCTGACATGGTGTGTGCCGGCACAACTGGGGGGCATGACTCAGATGGTGTGGGTGCCGGCACGACTGCAGTGGGCCGTGCAGATGGAGTGGACAGGTTCCCCACTGCAGTGCCCAAGTCAGACGGGGTGGTAGTGGACTCCACTGCAGTGCCTACCTCCAGGGGAGGAGAATGGGGTTCAGGTAAGGTGGGCAGGACAGAGGGGGAAGACACCGTCTCCACACCAGTGGCACAGACATGCGCAGCGGGGGGGGTGGTGCCGGAAGAGCAAGTGGCAGGGGGAGAAGGCCGGATCTTTTTGGGGATGGTGTATCTGTGGGTGGGGGAACCTGGGGCAGGGTGTGGTGGGGGCACCTGTGGAGTGGGGGCCTGAGGGATGGAGGAAGGAGACTTGGTGCTTGAGCTGCAGGGCGGCGGCGGGGTCTTGCTCTTCCGGGTCCTGGGGGACTTGCGGGTGGGGGCGTCAGTCGGTCTGCGCCTGGGGGAGGGTGTCCGGGGGCGAGGGGCACTCCCCTCCGTGTGGGTGGGCTTCCTCTTCCCCCTGAATGCTGGATCAGCTGGATCGGAGGGGAAGAGGCCGAGGTCACTGAGGAAGACCCGCTGTGTCTTTGGGGTTGCAGGTGAGGCAAGGGAAGGGGCCTTGGAGGGAGAGGTAAGTGAGGACTGCGCAGTGCTCGTGGATACGTGTGTGTGTGCCTTGGCCCCATCCCCTGTGAGTGTGGTTTCAGTCCCCTGACTGTGCATGCGTGTGCGTGTGGATTTTGGCGTGTGTGCTGCCTGTGTCTGTGCTGGTGTGTGCCTGTGCCGGTGTGTGTGTGCTTGGGACAGGTAAGGTGCTGGGGAGTGTGGATGGGGCAGAGGTAGGAGGGGTGAGGGACTGTTGGAGGAGGGACACTGCTGCCGTCAGGGAGGAGTCCATGGACGTATTGCCCCTCTGTAGGGCAGACATGCCCGATGAGATGCCCTCCATGAACGACACCAGCTGAGTCAACAGAGTGGTGTGTGCATGGAGGACACTCAGCATCGCTGTCTGCCCTACATGGAGCTGGCGAAGGAGGTACACAGACTCCTCACTCAGGGCAGCAGGGGACACAGGGGCAGGGGGTGCGGTGCCTGGCACGAAGGAGACACGCTCCCGAACATGGGAGCCTCCACGGACCTATGGAATGGGAGCCGATGGGAGGGCGGTGGTGGTGGTGGCGGGGACAGCAACACTAGCTGTGGTGTGGTGGCTGCTGACACCCGCATCCACAAGGGAGTCATCCTCCGAGCTGCTGTGGTCCTCAGCTGAGGTGGATGGTGCTGAGGACTCCTCGGTGTGGCTCCCCTCGCCCTCCGTGCCACTGGGTCCCTCCGACCACTCCTCGGCTGCTGACCCAGTCTGGCTCTGCGGCTCCTCCTGGTCCGTGGAGCTGTCCCCTCCTGTGGCCGTGGATGTATCTGCAAACAATAGGGAAACAGACAGACATCAGACACCTGCACCGAACGCACACGCCACAGTAAGTACAGCACATTACAGAGCAAGCCCTGGCATCCTTAGTTGAACATTGCTAAAAGTGCCCAAACAGAGTAGGGGAAGCCAATTGTCAGTCTGATGGTCAACCATGGCACTCACATCTCTCCTGGCCTTGCACCCATCTGTCTGGTGTCTGTCGGATGGCAATACCCCAGTGTGGACACATGCACCACCTACACAGTAGTTGGACAGTGCAGAGAAGACGGTGAAGCATGTGAACATGCACACATCAAAACTCTTGCCACTGAGTCAGTACAGGTGTCCGGATAAAGGGATGCCCAGAGTCAATTTTGAAATGCATGTGATGCATACCAGCGACACACACCATGATGCACCCATGTCCTGATAGTCATTGCCACAATGGTGTGCATGTAGCACATGTCACTCCCCTGCAGGATCACTTATAGGAAGTTGCATGCCATGGCACAGGCATGCCTGCTAAGTCATACATCACTGTCTCCAGTCACATGGGCAGGGCAGCCAGACAACAACAGTCTGCACTGTCACTATAGTAGGTCATGGGGAATGCAAGTCCTGGAGCTGAACAAGTGCACATGTACATCCCCCACACACCACATCATCTGAACCCTTATCTGTCCACGTCATACCAATTGGACATATGGGAGACCTGTAACAGAACCCTCTGAACCTGAGCACCTCACAATCTGCTGTGAATGTGAAACAGCTGCCTGAACATCACATTTGCATAACCCAGTCTGCACGGTCAGGTGATCAAACACCTATGTGTCACACAAGTATCGTCTCCTATGTCACATCTCCGGTGGCATGCTGAGCCCCAAACGAGACACAGCCCTGACAACGAAGTCACAGCACACTGACACAGAGGCAGACACCTGAGGGGACATATCACTGAGCACAACGTGTCAGCTGATACACGTGAGTGGGAGTACAGAGTGTATTGTATGGCCTGGAGTAGGCATGACTGTCCTGCCCCACGTGAATGAGGGATGAGCCCTGGACAGTAGGCAGGTGGCTAAGTATGTGTGACACACGTAATATACACACTCCTGGGGCCCAAACATTGAACCCACCCGCAGCATGGGTGTGTGCCAGATACCCCAGGCACATGTGGTGGATCAGCTCAGCAATTGGACCACATATCAAAGTAACACGCAGATTACATGGCAGAACACAGGCATTGTGTAAGCAATGGACCCACCCATGATGCCCACCACAGAGTTAGGGGAACAAATGCTGTCCCCCACCTTGAGCTGAGCAAAATGCAAGGACACAGTACCCAAGTGACACAATTCCCTGACTGTAAGGGCCACACCTGGGTATCAGATGAGGAGTGGGCAGTGCACAATTGAGGGACATGGGTCCTGGACCACATGACTGATGTACTGTGGAAGTTTAACCAGGCCAGAGGAGGGCACATAGCATGGCAGACAAAGTTCACAATGCAGTCATGGACTCACCCCCTCCTTGCTGCTCTCTGGCCTTCAGCTGCCCATCCAGATCAGGGAAGACCACCGCCAGGATCCTGAGCATGTGGGGGGTCAGGGTCCGGTGTCCGCCCCTCCTGCGAGGAGGCGACAGCTTCAGCTGGACCCATGCGATCCTCCGGGTCCAGCCCCGAAGGTCCTGCCACCTCTTCTGGCAGTTGCGGATCCGGCGCTTGTAGACCCCCACGGATCTCACTGCCCGGACGATGGTCAGCCATATCTGCTGCTTCTGGTGGGCATCAACCTGTGAGGATGACAAAGTGAAAAATTCCATTACTACACATTCAACATAATCGTGCATTACACAGTTGGATATACATGTCTCAATCACAGGGGCACATGATGTACACAGGCAGTGCAACGATGGCTGTGGACCGTTTGCCAGCAGTTACTACATGGTATCATTGCCTGGGTAGTAAAACCTTGTTTAAATGCACTGTCACTGCACTATACCTGTTCAGTGCATGTTACTACACACTATGGGGGGTGACAACTACTCAGTGAGCCTGCTAGCCAGTGGCGTGCAGACTGTAAGTCTTGCTAGTCAGACAACATGCACATTTAGTAAGGCAGTGGACAGCACACTCACCTGCTCCCCTGCTTTCCCATACAGCTTGCTGTACTGTGGAAGGAGGCCGTCCAGCAGGGCCTGGTTCTCCTCAGTGCTGAAGGCTGGGGCTCTCTCCACAGTACGTGCCATTGCAGGATCCAGAGGGTGCAGGTACAGCAGCAGTGGTGGTGGCAGATGTCGTCCTGGGGCATGTAGTGCAGGCAAGTGAGCTCTCAGGGGAACAGCCAACATTATATGTGTGCTGCAGAGGCAGATACTGACCCATGTGTCCAAAGTGATAGGTCCAAGTCGTTTGCATCTTCTGAATCTGACCAATCCATGGAATAGCAGCACTAATACACGCCCACAGCATCCTTCAAAAGTTCAACTTCATGACACCCATGAATTTGCAACATTGTTGTGGGTGACCAACTGAATTCACAGCATCAGACTCGTTAAAGATTTGAAAACGCGTCCGTTGCCAGGCCAGGCCATAGCCAATGTGTGCGCACCGATCGGTCCATTGCTGTACAACGCGTATTGCGCATACAACGCGTAACCGCTCACATTGTATGCAATGGGCCGGCCGGGAACACCGATCGGTCCATTGCTGTTCAACGCGTACCAGGCATACAACGCGTACCCGCTCACATTGAATGCAATGGGCCGGCCGGGAACACCGATCGGTCCATTGCTGTACAACGCGTCCCTGGACCAGTCACTGGCATATGTCACCATGCCTGTCACAGGTGAACATATGCCAGCCACATATACTTCCCAGGGAGTGAGGGGCACACCTACAACACCACAGCCTGTCCACACTGTATCCTAAGGCATGTAAGGCTGCATTACCTATTCCGTGTATGGGGGTGAACATGTTGTTCTGTGGGTGTCACTTCGGGGCAGCCACTCCCAGGCTGTGCACGTGTTCATGGGGACAGGATCCTTGGTGTGTCGTGCACATGACCACTGTGATGTGCAAGTGTTCATTCCTGAGCATGTGGCATGGTCACATTTCACGGTGGTGTATGTGTATGTCATGTCACATACCCCCTGAGTCCCATGTGGGACGGTATGTACGTCCCAGGGTGACCCATTGGCACAATAGTGATGGTCCTCCACAGTCTGTGTGCATGTTGTGTTTACAATGTCTCTGATTCCATGTGCACAATGTGTGACAGTCTCCACATCCACGTTGTTTGTGCATGAACTTTGATGTTGTGCGTGTGTGTGCCACAGACGTCCATGTCTGTCCTGCCGAGGCAACAGGGACCACTACCTGTGGGGGTAATGGTTGTTTTGCTGTGGTGTATTCAAGATGCACCATGTCATGCCAGTGTCCATGTGGCAATACAGGGTCCCTGGGAATCTACCTGTCGATGAGCTGTGATGCCTGGGGCACATCTGTCCTCACATGTCACTGTGGTGTGTGTTTGGAACGTGGCAGCAGTACATGGGTACTGTGACACAGCCTAATGATATCCCATAGCACAACCTGGGACTTGTTGAGGGAACATGTTGAACTGTGATGTTAGATGTTAGCCATGTAGGTGCCATACATATCCTTACGGAACGGCACACGCATCATGTACTTGTGTCTCGTAATGGTGTATCATGTGATATTGAGTCTGGTCTATGCCACATATGTGGGGTGACTGACAAAATATCTTTCTTCACCTATGCACTGCAGGGCACCAGCTGTCCATCGGCCATTCCCTGACCTTGCAACAGTGGTTGAACTGGACTGCATCCGACGGTACCGCTTCACCAGGCCACTGATTGAGGAATTGGCGGTGCGGTTGGCCCCACATTTTCAACCTGGCCGGACATACCCCACAGCGCTGACCCCCAAGGTGAAGGTGATGGCAGCCCTACACTTCTTTGCCACCGGTACCTTTCAACACACTGTGGCGTCTGCTGGTGGGATGTCACAGACCATGTTCAGCCGTGTGCTCCGCGATGTTTTGGAGGCTATGTTGAGATACCTGAACCAGTACATCTATTTCCCTAGACTTCAACAACTCACTGACGTGAAGAGTGACTTCTATGCCCTGGGGAGGATGCCGCATGTCATTGGCTCCATTGATGGGACACATGTGGCTTTGGTACCACCACAGGCCCAAACACTACCACTCGGTCAATGCACTGGTGGTATGTCTTGCAGATATGAGCATCTCACACGTCTGTGCCCGTTTCCCAGGTTCTGCACACGATGCCTTCGTGATGAGGAGCAGTCGCATCCCGAGGATGATGTCACAGATGCGGAACCAGCGTGCCTGGCTTGTTGGTGTGTACTGACTATGTACCATTGTGTGTGTTCTGCAATGTTGTGTTCCACCCTCTTTTCCAACTCAGCTAATGTGCAATTGTCTGTATGTAGGTGACTCCGGATACCCCAACATGCCGTGGTTGCTGACGCCCCTCAGGAACCCTGTGACACCAGCCCAGATGCGTTACAATGAGGCACATGGTCGGACCAGGAGAGTCATTGAGCGGACATTTGGTCTCCTGAAGAGCCGCTTCCGCTGCCTGGACAAGACAGGAGGGGCCCTCCCATATGCCCCAGCAAAGGTGTGCAAGATTGTCATCGTCTGCTGCATGCTACACAACCTGGC
This sequence comes from Calotriton arnoldi, assembly GCA_963921515.1. NCBI lineage: Eukaryota > Metazoa > Chordata > Amphibia > Caudata > Salamandridae > Calotriton > Calotriton arnoldi. Next base: position 191,680 of record CAWUFW010002570.1, on the reverse strand, counting down.
TGTGCGGAAGGAGTTGCCTCTCATCCTGGATGACGATGATCAACATCCGCCACCTGTGGAGGATCCTGGCCTGGACCACGATGCCAGTGATGATGATGATGATGATGGTGTTGTCCGCACACAGCTCATCACCAACTTCTTCAGCTGAATGTGAGTATCCGGAGATGTAATGTCAATGATGTGAGTATGCATGATATGTGTTGGTGGTGCTCTGGTGCTGTTTGAGTGTGGCCATGTGCGACATGACTGTATGCGTGTAGCGATGTGTCCTTACAGGTAGTCTGTACTCCCCAACAGTGTTGACATGCTAACGTTGTTCTGGGTGGGTATCTTGTGACATGTATTGGGCATGAGTGTTGCAGTTCTGTCCTGTTCTTCAGTGCTTTTGACTGTGTGTCATTTCTGTCCTTCACAGGGTACTTTCAGAGTTGTTTGGTCAACTGTGATCCCCCAACACCGTGATTGAACTTCCAGGGTGGTAGCTGTCATATCCCTACAGGTGATGTGCGCCACACCCATGGACTTCCTTCCTTCTACACTTGTTGACTGTGTGCCCACTGCCAGGTGGGATTACCTTGCATCTGTAGTGGTTACAACATGTTGCAAATGTGTAATAAACCTGTGCTTCACTTTGTGATGTGCGTTGTCTGTGGTCACACATCTGACTGACATTTGCTTACTGCACCAGTGGGCTAGTTGACATAGACTGTGAATAGGTGTTGTGTCTGTGCATTGCACCGTATTTCCTGGCAACATCAGTGTAGGCGATGAGTCAGGTGGCCTTGGTGTGTATATGTTGTGTAGCCCTGGTGGTGTGTCTCCCTCATATGCGTCACGTTGCCATGACTCACATGCCTGTGTTGTACTTGCTGTGGCAGTTAGCATGCACAGTGTAATTTGGCAGGTCATCATCTCCATGACAGAAACCACATTTGAATCACAACAGAGGCAGGTATGGTGTATTAGTGTGTTTATTGTCATACATGTGTGAGTATGGTGCACAGGATGGTGGGTGCTGTACATTGTGATTGTAATCCAAAGTTCCTAGATGATTTGGAAGTCCTGGTAGCAGAAATGTCCTGAGTAAAGTCCACAGTCATCTGATACATTGGTCCAACTTGTACTCCCCATGTCATGTGGGGGAGTTGTGTTGCATTGAACAGGGTGTACAATTTGCGCACAAAGGTGATTATCCAGCACAGGTTTTGGCTTCCTGGTGGTTGCGCATGGCCATCGGCCTCTCAGTTGCCCTTCCTCGGACGACCCCTCTTCTTTGGGGGGGACCCTCAAGTGCAGGCTGCTGCGATGCAGGGGACTCTCCGCCAGAGTCATCCTCCCTCCCTGTGGCAGTTGCAGTTGTTTCAGCACCAGATGTTGTGGGCACACAGGGAGGTGTTGACATGTTGCTGCTCATCTGGCGGAGGCATTGTAATATGTCCCTATGCACCGCCGTCATCTCTTGCAGTGTGTCCCACTTGGACTCCATGCGGGACATGTGTAAGTCCAAGCGTGCATGATGGGCAGCCTGCTGCTGTCGTATGTCCCTGAGGATCCCCACTACCTGGCTGAACTCTCCGGTGCTGGTCTGGTACGCATCGGCTATGCGTACCAGTTGTGGGTCTTCATGCAGTCCAGACCCCTCTGCGAGCAGCGACCTATGTCTACCACCCCCTGGCGACACGTGCAGTACCTGAGGTGGCACGCACAGGTGATCCTGGGCCCCCTTGGGGGTTGTTGGTGGTGTTGGTGTCCATAGCCCCACGTTGGGCAGGGGTCCGTGTGCTGGTGGTGGTGGTGGTCCTTGGTCTGTCCGTGTCGGCAGGGGTGGTTTGTGTGTTGTCAGTCGTTGGAGGGGTGGGTGCAGGGGTGCAGCTGGTGGTCCTGCTGGTGCTGCATGTTGCCTCGCTCCGGAGGTGCCAGGTAGGTCTTCGTCATCCGAGGAGGGCAGAGGCTGTTCCACACCAGTGAGCTCCGTTTCCCCTGGATCCTGGGACAGGGACTCCTCAGCGTCTGCTGCTGTGTCCCCATCATCACCTGTTTTTGGGAGACACACACAATGTATGTTATGTTTCTGCAGGCATCAATGGTTGACACACCTGACAGTTGTGACTGTACCTCTGGATGCGGGCCTGTACATTGCATTGTCCTGAGTTGTCACAGTCAGAGGTTGATATTGGTGTAGCACATTGTCCTGCATACTTTGAGCATTTCAATTTGAATGTTGGGGTGTGTACATGGTCTGCATGGGTTGTATTTGGTTGACATCCGGCCCTCCTTCTCCCCCCAGCCCAGTTATCCCACCATGAAGCATGCCACCCTTGCAGTGGGTTCAGGTTGACTCTCAGGATGTAAGTGAGTGGTGTCCTGCTGTTGGTGGTGCCCAGTTCCCAGCAGGGCCTTGTGCTCCCCACAGCAGTACCCAGTGTCAGCCATCTTGTCAGTTCTTTTCCACTCCCTGTGATGTGCGCATGGTTCAGGGTGGTGTTGATGGGACAGTTGTGGTGGTGACCAATATCTGTGACTGCCACTCCCATCATGCTATTGCCTCCACCCCCTTCCCAGCGTGCCCATACTTCCTTCCTTTTGACTCTGCTTCCCTGTGGGGTTGTGTGCCTGTGCTGACAAGATGGCTGACAGTGTTATCCTGGGGTTCATTTTGCAACAAGTCCCATGTGTGTCCCTGTGCTTCACACAGCATGACCCAGGGTTGTGGTTCTTTGTGGGATATTTGATTGGAGTGTGAGGCAATGCATTCTCCCAGGTGAGTTGTGTGGAGTTTGTATAAGGGGGGTGTGTGGGTGGAGCTGCTGGTGACTATGGTCAGTGCTGTGAGTCCTCCTTCCCACCCAGCCAGATATCCCACCATGGAACGTGCTTCCATTGCAGGGAGTGCAAGTTGTCTTTCAGGATGTCAGTCAGTGGTGTCCTGCTGTTGGTTGTTGCACAGTTCCCAGCAGGGCCTTGTGCTTCCCACAGCAGTAGCCAGTGTCAGCCATCTTGTCAGTTCTTTTCCACTCCCTGTGATGTGCACATGGTTCAGGGTGGTGTTGATGGGACAGTTGTGAGGGTGAGCAATATCTGTGACTACCACTCCCATCATGGTATTGCCTCCACCCCCTTCCCAGCATGCCCATACTTCCTTCCTTTTGAGTGTACTTCACTGTGTGTGAGTGTGACAGCAATGGCAAGATGGCTGACAGTGGTGTCCTGCTGTAGGTTGGTGCCCAGTTCCCAGCAGGGCCTTGTGCTCCCCACAACAGAGCACCATTGTCCGACATCTTTGAAGTGGCTTTTCACTCCCTGTGAGGTGTGCATGGTTCAGTGTGAGCTTGCTGGGCCATGTGGGTGGGGGATGTTGAGCTGTGACTACCACTCCCATCATGCTATTGCCTCCACCCCCTTCCCAGCATACCCATGCTTCCTTCCTTTTGAGTGTACTTCACTGTGTGTGAGTGTGACAGCAATGGCAAGATGGCTGACAGTGGTGTCCTGCTGTAGGTTGGTGCCCAGTTCCCAGCAGGGCCTTGTGCTCCCCACAACAGAGCACCATTGTCCGACATCTTTGAAGTGGCTTTTCACTCCCTGTGAGGTGTGCATGGTTCAGTGTGAGCTTGCTGGGCCATGTGGGTGGGGGATGTTGAGCTGTGACTACCACTCCCATCATGCTATTGCCTCCACCCCCTTCCCAGCATGCCCATGCTTCCTTCCTTTTGAGTGTACTTCACTGTGTGTGAGTGTGACAGCAATGACAAGATGGCTGACAGTGGTGTCCTGCTGTAGGTTGGTGCCCAGTTCCCAGCAGGGCCTTGTGCTCCCCACAACAGAGCACCATTGTCCGACATCTTTGAAGTGGCTTTTCACTCCCTGTGAGGTGTGCATGGTTCAGTGTGAGCTTGCTGGGCCATGTGGGTGGGGGATGTTGAGCTGTGACTACCACTCCCATCATGCTATTGCCTCCACCCCCTTCCCAGCATGCCCATGCTTCCTTCCTTTTGACTCTGCTTCCCTGTGGGGTTGTGTGCCTGTGCTGACAAGATGGCTGACAGTGTTATCCTGGGGTTAGTTTTGCTACAAGTCCCATGTGTGTCCCTGTGCTTCACACAGCATGACCCAGGGTTGTGGTTCTTTGTGGGATATTTGATTTGTGTGTTTGAGGCAATGCATTCTCCCAGGTGAGTTGTGTGTAGTTTGTGTTAAGGGGGTGTGTGTGAAAAGCTGCTTGTTAATATGGTCTGAGGTGTCAGTCCTCCTTCCCATCCAGCCAGATATCCCACCATGGAACGTGCTTCTATTGCAGGGAGTGCAAGTTGTCTTTCAGGATGTCAGTCAGTGGTGTCCTGCTGTTGGTTGGTGCACAGTTCCCAGCAGGGCCTTGTGCTCCCCACAGCAGTAGCAATTTCAGCCATCTTGTCAGTTGTTTTGCACTCCCTGTGATGTGGGCATGGTTCATGGTGGTGTTGATGTGCGCATTGTGAGGGTGGGCAATATCTGTGACTACGACTTCCATGATGCTATTGGCTACACTGACTTGCCCAGCATACACACAATTCCTTCCTTTCAGTGAGCTTCCCTGTGAGGTGGTGTTCTAGTGGTGGCTACATATCTGACTGTGTTTGTTGGTTAGATTTGTGCCACTGCCTAGCTATATTTGTTGTTGGGTTTGTACATGTGATGACACAGTTACATATCACTATGAGATGGCATGTATTGTGTTTATCTGACTGACATACACATTTTGGGATGATTCTGTTTTGGTTGCTGTGGATTTGCTAAGGGTGCATGGTTTGACTCTCCCCTTGACAGTGATGTGTGTGTATTGTCGCACAATATTGTGTACATTAGTTGTGTACTCACCAGGCTCTGGGATGTTTTCTTGTCCATATACGCTCACTGGTGGTAGGATGGCCCGCACCTTCTCCTCCCAGGGCCTGAGATATACTGGTTTGGCAGGAGGGCCACTGCCGGTGTGTTGGCTCAAGAGGTAGTCCTTCATCATCAGCTCCCTGACCCTCCTGCGCACGTCATACCACCTGTTCTGGATGTCTCCCTTTGTGCGCAAACATGGTGATTGTGCGTTGACCCTGTCAACAATCCTCTCCCACATCTTGGTTTTCTGCGCCATGGGTGTCTGTTGGACCAATGTACCAAACAGCTGTGGCTCTACCCTGAGGATCTCATCTAACAGGACTTCCAATTCACTATCTAGGAACTTATGATTCTTCTTTGGGGGCGTGGTGATGGTGAGTGATGTGTGTGGGGGTGTGCAAGTGAGGGTGTGTGAGTGTGGGTTTTGATGGGTTTATGTGAGGGTGCTATTTGTTGAGGTGCTGCTGGTGTGTGGCTTGTGTGATGGATGAGCTGTGAGTGTGTGTGTGGTTGCTGTCTGTTGGTGTTGAGTGCTGGCAGGTAATTTGAATTTGCAAAGAATCATGGTAGGGATTTGTGTCCTTTATATGGGTGGAGTTGTGGGTGTGTCTTTGTTCCCTGTTTCCCCCCAGTATTTATTTGCTTTGTAATTGCTTGTTTGGCCTTTTTTTGTGTGTTTTTTCCTTAGTTCTTTTTGTGCATGTAGGAGACGTTCTTCTGACCGAGTCGGACCCTGCAGTTGTCTCGTGCGAGCCTCTCAGATTCGTTCACGCTGTGTTTGTGCTGTTTTCTGTGCTGCGTACGCGTCGGTCGCGGTGTTTTGTGTTGCTTCGGCTCGCAGTTTTGTATGCGTGTCGGTCGTACGGCTTGGGCCCCGTGCGACTCGGTCGTGTTTTCCACGCGTTGCATCGTACTTGGCGGGTAGGAGTTCGCGGGTACGTTTCGTTCGGGATTCTTCCTGGTGCGTGTCGGTCGGTTCGATTCGCGTGGTTTTCCGGCCGGATGGCTGTTTTCCTCGCGGTTCGGTCGTTCGGCTTGTGTTCCGTACGCGTCGGTCGGGTTTTGCACGCTTCTCATCGTACTTTGCGGGTCGGGCTGCACCGGTATGTGTCGGTCGGAATTAATTCCGGCTCCGAGTCAGTCGGTACGTTTTCCGGCCCGAATCGGAATCGGCCCCTTAGTGCGTCAATCTGGCCCCAGACCCCCATCGAGACCATGGTACCTTCTCCATTTACCCCACACTCTACGGAATTTTCGGGGACATCCTCTAGCTTTGTATGTGACCCTTTCGGCCGCCATGTACATATCCATCCCCCTCCTCCATTCCCCAACCTGGGGAGGCGCTGGTGCTCCCCACGCTCGCGCCACATCTCGTTTCGCCACCACTAGGGCCAACATCGCAAAGATCAAATGTGGGCGGCTCAAATCTACATCGGTAGTTATCCCAAGTAAAACAAATTTTGGGTCCATTGGGAGCGCTGCCTCTAGCACCTCACTCAATTCCCCCAATATGTGTGTCCAATAGGTGTGGATAATAGGGCAGTCCCAGATAATATGGTAGAAGGCCCCCTGCGGGTGTCCACATCTGAGACAGCAGGAGTCACTAGCTCGACCCATGTGGTGCAGTCTGGCTCTGTCGTAATATACCCTATGTAGTATCTTATATTGTATGAGTCGTAGTCGGGATTTAATCGCGACTTCTCTGTGATGCATCAAGGCTGCCTCCCAGTCTATTGTGTCCATCTCGCCCAAGTCCTGTTCCCATGTTGCTCTCAGTTTCCCTAATCTGTCCGGCGCGTTATTATTCAGGGTCTTGTACGTCTGTGACACTAGTTTACTGGGTACCCGTTCTTGCAATAGACGACCCTCCAGTGGGGCATATTCTGGCAATGCAGAGGTGAGTGCCGTCTCAGCCCTCCATGCATGGCGCAGTTGCGCGTATTTGAGGAACTGAGTAGGGCGCAGTCGATATTCCGCCGCCAGGGTCCCATAGGGTTTAAATTTCCCCTTTGCTACCAGGTCCCCCAACGTGGAGATCCCGATATCGTCCCATCCCCTAAAACCTGCGAGTTTGTGGAGCTCCTTTAGCCATGTGCAGGTCCATATCGGTGTCTGTCTGGTAGGTTTATGTGACCACCCCATCATCTTTGTCTCCCTGTCCCAGACCTCTATGGTTATCTGCGTAGCCGGGAGTAATCGCCTCTTTCCAGCCCCCCCATACAAATAGTGGAGACTAGTGCAGCGTGTCATGGTGTCTCTTTCTAGCCTATACGTCGAGTGATCCACAGGTGCGTGGAGCCATTCATTGATCGGTGCCAAGTGTTCAGCCCAGTAATATGCTTTCACATCTGGCAAGGAAATCCCCCCATTGTACTGATTTCTCTGTAATGTATCTAGGGCTATTCTCGGTTGTTTCCCTAACCACAGCAGCGAGCGTAGTTCCGCATTTATCACCTTGAACGTCTGTCTGGGGAGGGGGAAATACTCATTCTGTAGGGCATACAGGAAGCGGGGCAATGTGATCATCTTAAACATTGCAGCCCGGCCTAAGATCGTGAGAGGGAGGGCCTTCCATCTAAGGGCATCATCTGCAAAATTCCTAATCACTCGTTGGATGTTTGTTTGATAGGAGACGTGTCGGTCTGTAGTCAGATAGATCCCCAAGTATGTAAACCCGTCTGGGTAACCTGGAGGGCGGCAGGCAGAGGGGGCCACTCCTTCTCCTCGCGTGGGCTATACAGGACCGATTTATGCCAGTTTATCGTGTACCCCGAGAAGGAGCCATACCTACCCAGGAGCTTGAACAGTGCAGGGACTGTCGTGGCCGGTTGGTCCACATACAAAAGAATATCATCCGCGTACAGCGAAATTTTTTCTTCCTGCATGTCGGCCTGCGATATATGAAATCCCCGTATCTCGTCTGTCTGCCGGACCTCACAGGCCACTACTTCAATGGTGAGGGCGAATAGTAGTGGGGACAGGGGGCATCCCTGCCGGGTCCCCCTCCTGATAGGGAAATCTTCAGATAGGATCCCGTTCACCTTCACCCGGGCTCTAGGGTCTGCATATAGCAGTCCCACCCATTTCCTAAAGTTGGGGCAGATGCCGAAGTTGACCAGCGCCGCCTCCAGAAAGGGCCAGTGTACAGCGTCAAACGCTTTTTCAGCGTCAAGAGAGAGGAACATATGTGGTTCCTCCCGCCCCTTCACCTCCATAAGCCAGTTATGTGTTCGTCTCAAATTTTGCCTAGTCACAATGTCTGGCAGGAATCCCGTCTGGTCCTGGTGGAGCAGCCTTGAAATCACCTGACGTAGGCGAAGGGCCAGGACCGTCGCCAAGAGCTTAGCCTCCACGTTCAGGAGGGAGATTGGTCTATAAGACGCGCAGTCCTCAGGAGGTCTGCCCTGTTTATATATAGGTACGATCGTGGCCATCTGCAGGTCCGATGGGAGGAGACCCTCCTGTGCCGCGTCTTTAGAGAGCGCCAGGAGGTGGGGCGTCAGCAGATCCACACCTTTTTTAAAGAATTCTGCCGGGAGTCCATTCGGACCCGGCGACTTCCCTGGTCGGAGTCTGGCTATTGCCTCTCTAATTTCAGTGGCCGTTATGTCAGTTTCAAGGGTCTCCTTGTCCTCGTCCGTTAAGACCGAGGTTCGGACAGTAGACAGGTAGTCCATGATTTCTTCTGACCCACCCAATTCCCTGGCTTTATAAAAGTCCCGAAAGTAGGAAGCAAACGTCTGGACGATCTGGGCATCTCCTCTCTGTAGCTGTCCCTGACCATCCACCACCCCTTCAATCCACCTGGCATCCCTTTCCTTACGGCTTAGCCAGGCCAACAGTTTCCCGGACTTGTCCCCAACGTCATATAACCTGTGTAGGGTCGCAAGCGCCTGTGCTTTGGCTTCATCCGTCGCTAAGGCTTTATACTGCTGTTGGGTATCCGTCAGGCGCCGAAGCACCTGAGGGTCTCCTCCCGACAAATACCGCCGTTCTAAGTCTAGTATTTGAGTTTCCAGGGTATTAAGCTCCTCCTGGGCTTTCCGTTTCCCCCAGGATATTCGATTTTGAGCCCTATCGTGGAGTACAGTCTTGTAAGCCTTCCATACGGTCACTCCGGACTGCACCGAGCCCACGTTTTCTGCAAAGTACACTTTCGTGTCAGCCCTAAGGCCCTGCACTATCTCACTATTCTGTAGATCCCATGGCGTCAGTCTCCAACCTCCACCACTGGCTCGAGGCCTCCCACCCAACCGAACCAAAAGAGGCGAATGGTCCGAAAGACCCCTTGCCAGATACTCTGCTTCGTCGTCAGCCCCAAGTGCATGTCTGGGGAGGAAGACATAGTCCAGTCTGGAATGTACCCTATGTGCCCCCGAGTAATATGAGTAGCTTCTAGTAGTTGGGTGCAGCCGTCGCCACACGTCTGTCAGGCCTAGTGTGGTCATAACTCTGGCCATGGGTGTAGTCTGGGAGCCGTCCTCGCGGGTCCCCAAGCGGTCCATGGGGGTGGACATAACGTCATTAAAGTCCCCACCTATGATGTGTAACGTGCCCGGTGTGTCCAGCAGGACATCGGCCAATCCGGAGAGAGTCCTGGCTTGGAGTTTCGGGGGAGCGTAGATCGAGGCTATCGTGACCCTCTGCCGCCCCCATGTTCCTGACACCCCTACGTAAGTCCCCTGGGGGTCCGTCCAGGTCCGGGTCACCGTAAAAGGCGGGGATCTTTTAATCAAAATCGCTACCCCCCGGGAGCCCGCCGTGTAACCCGCATGTGCCAGTACCTTATAAGCTCCCCTCGCCAGAAACCCGCACTTCGTTCCTTTAAGGTGGGTCTCCTGGAGGAGGACTATATCAGGGTGTAACCGTTTAATATGTGCCGTCACCAGACCTCTCTTAATTTTGTCCCCTAGACCATTCACATTCCACGTGAATAGTAAATTATATTTATTCAATATCCAGCACCTTCCCTGATTTAATACTAACTGGAGTGGGAATAGTAAATTATATTTATTTACTATCCAGCACATTCCCTGATTTAATACTAACTTGAGTGGGAATAGTAAATTATATTGATTTACTATCCAGCACCTTCCCTTATTTAATATTAACTGGAGTAGGAATAGTAAATTATATTTATTTACTATCCAGCACCTTCCCTGATTTAATACTAACTGGAGTGGGAATAGTAAATTAATATTATTTACTATCCAGCACCTTCCCTTATTTAATACTAACTGGAGTGGGAATAGTAAATTATATTGATTTAATATCCAGCACCTTCCCTTATTTAATATTAATTGGAGTGGGAATATTTAATTATATTTATTTACTATCCAGCACCTTCCCTGATTTAATACAAAGGGGCCGATTCCGATTCCGGCCGGAAATCACTCCGACCGAGCCGGACCCGGAGAGATTTCCGACCGAATCGGACTCTAGCAGCCCGACCAAACGAGTACGATGCGTACGCATGCAATCGGACTCGATTCGGTCGGACTCCCATTGAAGTCAATGGGAGCCGGTCGTACGACGCGTACGCGAGCTCCCATTGACTCAATGGGTGCGAGGCGAACAAGGGCGCCCCCTACAGCGGGTACGCGTCGATGCGAATCGCGCAGTACATGCACAGTTAGGGGGGACCCATGGGTCCCCCCTGTGTGCGACTCGTGCGGCTACGCGTACAGGGGGGTCCGACACAGACCCCCAAAGTCCGGCTCCGACTGCCCTTTGGAGCCGGACGGCGCGAGTCGGTCGGACTGCTCGAGGCGCGCATCGTACTTGCCCGGCCGGGGAACGTCTCCATTGCGCGGTGCGAGTCATGTCCGTGCGAGTCGGTCGGAGCGATTCGGACCCGCGAACGAGTCGGTCGGCTATTTCGCATGCGCTCGCATCGTACTCGCTCGCCCGGATACACGTTCGAATCGGTCGGGAAAGAGGGCTCCGAATCGGATCCAGTTCAGCCGAATCCGATTCGGTGCCCTACCGGCCGAGATCGGAATCGGCCCCTAAGTGGAGTGGGAATAGTTAATTGTATTGATTTACTATCCAGCACCTTCCTTGATTTAATACTAACTGGAGTGGGAATAGTAAATTATATTTATTTACTATCCAACTCCTTCCCTGATTTAATACTAAGTGGAGTGGGAATAGTTCATTATATTGATTTATTATCCAGCACCTTCCTTGATTTAATACTAACTGGAGTGGGAATAGTAAATTATATTTATTTACTATCCAGCACCTTCCCTGATTTAATACTAACTGGAGTGGGAATAGTTCATTATTTTGATTTACTATCCAGCACCTTCCTTGATTTAATACTAACTGGAGTGGGAATAGTAAATTATATTTATTTACTGACCAACACCTTCCCTGATTTAATAGTAAGTGGAGTGGGAATAGTGTATTATATTTATTTAGTATATTTAAGCTTTTATTAATTAATAATAAATGTAGTGGGAGTAATAAATTATATATGTGTAGAATTTATTAAGTTATTTGCATTCATAGTACTTGGTGTAGCTAATTTAAATTAAATATATTTGTTTATATGTGAATATGATATATTTAAAAAAAATACAGTTGTTATATGTATGTATTATAATATTAATTGTCTCTTGTTTAATAAATATTTTAATACATATTTAAATTGTTATTGATGTACAACACTATTTTTGTAAAATATATGCATTTTTAATAAACATATAATAAAATAACATACATTGCAAAATAATCAGAATTTCAAATAGGGTAAACAAACATTTTATTTTTATTAGGATATAGTTAGATGAAAAACTTATATTTTATTTTGAAAATGTTATATAGATGAAGACATATGGTGAAAATATTTACATATTTTATTTTTTTGCATAACATTTTTTGAACACATTACAATGTTTACAATATATATTTCTTAACATATATAATTTATACATTGTTATATTTTATAATACATGTATTGTTAATTAGTAACATAAAATAGTATTTTGCATGTTTGTGACAAACATTTTTTTTATACAAAATAATATTGGTATATTAGGGGCCCATTACGATACCCGGCGTAAATAAATCCGCCAGGCATGGAATCGGCAAAATACCGCCCGCATACACCGTCTGAACACCGACCACGCCATTACGATAACACAAACCGAAAACCGCCATCGGCGGAAAAATCACACAAAATACCGCCCGCCATCGTCCGAGTCGGAGTCAAACCGCCCGCCACGGACGGAAACACGCCCGACAACACAAAACCGCCCGCCCTCACGGCCGACACACCGCACGTGAAATTACGATCGCACCGCCATGAGCGCGGGAAAACCACAAATATACCACCCGCCAGCGCAAACAACGCCGATGCCAATCGACACGGCAGAAACCATGGCGCCCACGTCCCTGCACAGAAACCATCCGCTCACAAAACCAATAGCACACAACATGGCCAATAAGTCCACACAGCAAGGCACGCACAAATACACAAGCACAGTACACATCCCGAAAACACCCCCCGGACAAACAAAAACTACAAAGGCCAGAACACCAGACACAACACACCTGAAAACAACAGACCATGAGGACACACCCACATAGGTAAGTACAAAAGCAGAACTCCCACAGACCACAACCCCTTGCAACATTGCAAACCAGAGAGGAGAGGAGAGGACACAGTGACACAGCAAGGACAGCAGCACACCACAGAAACGCACACATCACAACCACCACCATCACCAAACACCGGCACCACAAACCCCCTGCACATTACACAACACACACCGCACCAGCACCACAAACACCATGGCACCACAAAGAATGCCCAAGTTCACGCCCATGGAGCTGACGGTCATGGTCGACGAGATCATCAAGGTGCACCCACAAATCTATGGGAACATGGTCCAGCACACACCACTAGCCACCAGAAACAGAATGTGGAACCGGATCGTAGACCAGGTCAATGCAGTCGGGACCCTGCCCAGGAACAGAGTCGAAATAAACAAACGGTGGAATGACGTCAAGAGCCTGGTCAAGAAGAAGGAGGGCAAAAACAGAGAGCTGGCTGCAGTCACTGGCGGAGGGAATCCCGCGCTCCTCAAGACCTTCAAAGCGTGGGAGGAGAAGGTGCGAGTCATCATCCATCCCGAGATCCTCGCCGGATTAGCAGGGGGAGTGGAGGCTGGTAAGTACAAACTAATGTATACCAGCACACCGCTATGTACTCACATGCACTACCACCATGCCACAGCTCCCAGGGACAAACACCCCCATGTCCAGCACACAATACACAACACATCACACACACATGCAACAGACACCACCACACACAGCCCAAACAGAACAACTGTAAGATGCGTGGGGACATGTGTACACTCAGCCAGCCACGTAACCACCAACAGGTCCCCAAATATGCCAGAAGCGCCACAACGAGCACCCACCACACCCATGTGTCCGCCATAGCTGCACTAACCGACAAGTAACAGTTAAGTGGCAGGAACACAAAGTGCAGTGGGTCGGAGGGTGGACAGCCCAAGTACAAAACACACCAGGCCCCTAGTCCCACAGTACAGCAAGGAGGAGCATCCCCCACACCCCACAGCCACGTGTCAGCCACCGCAGTGCACAACGACAGCCGAAAGGTAGACATCACGGTCCACAGCAATCGGTGTCAGTGGGTGTCCAGCCACCACTACGACCCACAACACCCCCCACCCCCACAGACCTGCAACATGGAGCACCCCCGCTTAGAACCATGTGGCATCCAGTACAGTGCACGCCCGAACAACTTGCAGGTGGGAAACTGGACAGGGCTGGATCACTGGAGGCATGAGGGCCGTAACACGACCAACACATGGGACATGTCACGTAGCAGACGAACACGCAGCACCGCCCACCGTCACGAACAAGTGAACAATGTGCACACGGATATGAACCACAGAGTCACACCCCACATGACCCATCACAAACACAGCAACACCCAAGGAGCCACGTCTGCATGCACAAGCCACACTGAACATAGTACCACACGGCAGCCACTGTGCAACCCATCACACACAACCGAAACACCATTGAAGTCCTGTCCATGTAGCCCCCACTGCCTGTCAACCCCACACCCCACAACTACGCCTATGTAAGACAAACAACACTAGACGCAACAGAGCGGAACAACAGAAATGCACACGAACACCACTGAACCCATCAAACTCACAGACACACCATGCACATACAACATACCATCCATCCCATCCGTCAGCCCCAGTCTCATGAAAGGCATGTCATCCGCACAGCTGCCACACATACAGCAGTCACGCTAAGACACATGCCCATGACCAACCATGTGCCAGAAGTCAATTAAGCGCACGACACACTGTGAGCAACAACACACAACATGGGCCACACCCCCCCGAGCACTGCAGTGATGCACATGGCACAGGGCAGCACGCACACCAAGGAGATGGGACAACTGCAATACGTTGGCTGGCACACAACTATCACTCACTCATAACGATGCGTCCAATGCCATGTCCAGTAACCACAACAGACAGCAAATATGCAGGGCATGTCAGGCATGCACAAACCTCAGACCATGCACTGTCATGCTGCCACAACACATGTCACGTTCGGCACCCATGGCTCACAGCATGTACCCCAAAAGCATATCCCCTCCCAAATGCGAATCTGGGGCATGGCCCCCATGTTGCCATATGCGTTCCTAAGCGTTCCATTTGAACCCCAAAAGCATATTCCATCCCAAATGCGAATCTGGGGCATGGCCCCCATGTTGCCATATGCGTTCCTAAGCGTTCCATTTGAACCCCAAAAGCATATTCCATCCCAAATGCGAATCTGGGGCATGGCCCCCATGTTGCCATATGCGTTCCTAAGCGTTCCATATGAACTCCAAAAGCAAAGTAAAAACCAGACCCAGGATGGGCCAGGAGCCCGCATACACCAGAGTCACAATGAGTAGGGGCAAAGCAACACACCCATCGGCATGGCCAATCCGTCCCATGCCACATGTGCACAGCACACAGTCCCATTGCCTAGCACACACAACTACAGATGCCACAGCCTCACACTCGCCTCCGGGAAACCCATGTACGAGAGTGCACGAACTGCCAATGTCAGACGACTAATACATACTTCGCCAGGTGCAACACAATAACAAATCTCATTCTCTCCACAGGTGACGACCTGCTGGACGCTGGGGATGGAGACAGCAGCCAGCACAGCCAGCCTACAAGCCCCCAACGAGGACACACGGATCTGGAGGATCTGTCCACCTCTTCGGACACGGACCACCAAGCTGGCCCATCTGGCGTGGCAGGGCCCAGCCGCTCCCCAGGACCCCTCCTACCCACCAACCCATCATCCAGGGCTGCTGAACAGTCCCAGCCCCCTGCTGCCACTGTCGTTGCGGCCACTCCCACGGTCATTGCGGCCACACCCACGGTCATTGCGGCCACTACCACTGCCGCAACCGCCACCATCGCCGCACCGACCACCACCGCCACCACCACCACCACGTCTTCGCTGGCACCAGCCCCAGCGCAGGTGGTGGCCCGGCCGACTGGATCCACCCTGGGAGCCACAGCGAGGACCGCGGTATGCAATGTGGCTAGTGGGCAGGCCGGTGGCAGCAGGACTGGTAGGAGGAGCAGGGTCAGGGAAACGCCAGCCTCCCCTGGGAGCCATGCCCTGCTTCAATGGCCAGAGTCCTTGGGGCCTATGAGGAGGCCCAAGAACAATGGGTCAGGTCTGCCACAGACACGCGGGAGGTGCTGGGGGTGCTGAGGTCCATGGACGCCCATATGGGCCAAATCGTGTCCCGTATGGACCAACTCGTGGACCTCATGGGCCAGCTGGTGGTGGCGGTGGGGTCACAGGCAAAGCCAGCAACACCACCTCCGCCACCACCTGCTAGGGCGCAGGGTCGGCCAGCAGTGTCCACATCCTCTGCGACCACAGCCAGTGAGCACACCTCACCCACCACCAGCAGGTCGCCACCACACACCCCCCCTCCCAAACGTGGAAGGGGCCGTCCGAAGAGGAAACAGGTCTCCCGGGAGGACTTCGCACGCACCAGTCGCAAGTGAGGCAGCCAGCCAGCCTTCCGCCAGCCTGCCTTGACCAGCCACTGCATTGACTTGCTCTACGATCCCACTCCACACAGCCAGCTGGATGGCATGTGTGTGTTGGACCATGGACATAGAACCAGTGGGTACACCCTGAGCTTCACGCAGCCATGACCGACAGCTCATTGACACTGCACGCACCACTTTTGTCATCACCTTACGCACAATCACATGTCACAGTTTGTAATAAATGCACCTTTTTCACTAACTGCTGTTTGTGCCCTGTGTTTTATTTGTACGGAATACAACGGCCACCTTGGGCGGAAAGGCACCTGATGCGTGGCATGGCAATGGAATCCGGACGGCCTGTAGGGACCTAGGGGTGGGAGACAGAACAGGAGCACATTCAATGAGTGTGTCACACACCCATCACACAGTACATGTCAACAACTACAAGCAATGTACACACATCACACAGAGCAATAGGGCACAATGCCACAGTCACCGACAGTGGCATACTACCCTGGCCATGGAGCGTTGACACACAGCACGCAGTGAACAAACGGCCACCCTGACACAGCACACACACACCTGCACAGATACAGCCACATCAGCCGTCGTACATGGACACTCACCGTCAAGTGAAGTAGCGGGCGATGAGCTGCTGCCGCACATTCCCAGCTTCCTCCTCTCCGCTGTCCTCCTCACTCGAGCTGTCCTGGTCTGCGGGCTGGGGCCCTGGTTGATCTCCGTCATCCACAATGAGGGGGATCTGCTTCCGAATGGCCAGATTGTGCAGCATGCAGCACGCCACCACTATCTGGCACACCTTCTGTGGGGAGTACGCCAGTGCACCCCCGGTGCGGTCCAGGCACCTGAACCTGGACTTGAGGAGGCCAAAGGTACGCTCGACCACACGTCTGGTCCTCCCATGTGCCTCATTGTATCGATCGTCTGCTGGGGTGCGAGGATTCCTCAATGGACTGAGCAGCCATGCCCCATTCGGGTACGCAGAGTCACCTGGGTGTGAGGGACACAGAGAACCGTTGCTATTCCAACTGGACAGGGGACAGCATCGCACAACCAGCACGCTACACCACTCCACATACTCACCGACAATACAGCCACGATCCTGTTGCAGATTGGCCATCAGTCGTGGCAAGATGCTGTTGCGCATTATGTGTGCGTCATGGGCCGAGCCTGGAAACTTGGCACACACGTGGGTGATCACCATGTCCGCAAGGCACACCACTTGCACATTCAGGGAGTGCGTGTGCTTCCTGTTGCGGTACAGGTGCTCAGTGGCCTGTGGTGGGACAAGGCCAACATGTGTGCAGTCAATGGCTCCCACGACGTGTGGGATTCTGCCAAGGGCATAGAATGCACCCTTCACTGCCGCCAATTCACGAGCCCTGGGGAAGCGGATGTACCTGTTCCGGTAAAGCATCATGGCTGCCAGTACATCCCTCAGCACCTTGCTGAACATGGGCTGGGACATCCCACCTCCACTGCCCACTGTGTGCTGGAATGACCCAGTGGCGAAGAAATGCATGGCGGCCATCACCTTAGCCGTGGGGGTGACAGCAGTCGGATACACCCTGCGGGGACGGAGATGGGGCTCTAACATGGCACACAGTCGATGCAGGGTTGGCCTGTCCAGCCGAAACTTCCTGATAACCTCTGTATCGTCCATGTCCGCCAGCAATTGGTATGGGCGGTCAATGTTCGGTCTCCGCCTGGGGAAAATGGCAGAGGACACATGTCAAAGCAACACGACACATAGCAATTTCGCATACACATCACTGACATGACTGAGCAAGCACATGTGCCACAGCCCAGCTGTCAAGCTGGGACGGCACGGCCACAATACACTTACACAGGTCTCCCAACAATGGCAATGGCAAGTGAGACATACCACTGCCATGGTCATGCACATGGGGATCTAGGCCCCAATGACTTGCGGGGCGTGCTGATGGGGACTGACTGCATATTCGTCAAGCGGCAACGCCACGGCGACATGAGTGTCTGCTGAGCATGGAACTGCTTCCGAGGCTGGATGAGTATGGCACACGACGACGACGATGTGGGCACGGGCTGAGCGGCCAATACAAGTGGGACCTGTGGCACGAGGGGAAATGAGACAGTAGTAGGTGTCAGCACTGCACCCTATGTACAGCACTGTACGGATCACAGCTCCCGATACATTGACAGGTGTCCACATTGACAGCCCCATGCCAAGACGGCTGTGTGCTTGCAGTCACACGTCACAGGTGAGAGGTTACATTGCACGTGCCAGGTGGCAGACGTACATAGTGGGAGCTGGCATGTGTGTGCATGTGTCTCCTGTTCAGGATCCACCAGATGGGCGCTGACTCTGTACTGACCATTGGACACAGCATGTTCCGTGGAAGGCTTGTGTGTGTGGGATGGTGGCACTGGATGTGCCTCCGTTGGGTGGGGGGCCATGCACAGGGCGGGTACGTCGATGATTGCGCATTGTTGGTCACGGTGGGTGCACCAACTAAGATGTGTTGCCCTGTGTTCGATTCCTATGTCCGCATGATGATGGACTGTGGATGTGGGCAGACTACACATTGGTCGATGTGCTGTCTATATGCATGTGCCTTCACACCAGGCACAGCTGCCCCTGCACATGTGACCCCTGCTGGACTCGCTGCTGGGTCTGTGGAGCTGATGCACCTTCTGCGCGTGGGGCGGACAGCTCTCCTCACTTCCCTCATTGCGCATGTCATGTCTTTGCCGCAGGTGACATGGATCATGGAGGGCCCACATGTACGCGTGGGTAGGCTACACATGATTGTTCACTGGTCGCCACCCCCAGTCAGTGTTTCGAATGGGAAGGTTGTCGTGCTGGTGGTATGTTCGATGTGGCGGATGGGCGGGCCTAGGTGCGGGCTTACATTCCGGACATGGGGGGGTAGTTGGATTGGCGACTACTTGCAGTACACACGGGACACGTCTCTTCCTTTCCACATCTGGGTCATCCCTTGTACTAACTGACAGTGATACAGTCATCTTCGCCCCAGCCCTCATGTCCTCCCCTCGCCCCCCAATATGCATGCTCACCTGCGAGGCTAGCGCTTGCACAGGCAGCCCCAAGCTCGCACCAGAGAGGGCAAGGAGTGTATGTGTGGGTCCAGTTGCACGAGTGGGCTGTCTCAGGGTATGATGTGTGGCGGGACGCCGTCCACCTGCGTGGTGCCCCAAATGGAGACCCGGCCTGCATGGACTATGCATCACAGTCTTCGCCTTCCGGATCCGCCACCTGCGACACCCAGTGGCTGTGGCTGCCCTTGCGGCCAGGCCGCGTCTGTCTGTGGCTGTTGGCCCACACATTCACTCTTTGGCCTCTCTGGGGAGGGCTCGGGGGTGGTGGCGCACGCGCTTGCACTTAGTCGCAATGGCATGTGTCGTGGTTGGTATGATGGGCAATGGATGGGATGGTGCGAGCCACCTCCCGTGACGTCAGTGCTGCTCGTGCTGTGGTGCGTCCCCCTACACTTCCATCTGACTTGTGCCATGCTAGACGTTGAGGTTCTATTGCCTGCGTGATATGACCAGGAGGAGCGCGAGGAGACCTCTCACACACCATGCTCCACTGCCATCCCGTGCCCTGTATCGCCTGTGCGGATTGACTATGTTGGGGTTACACCTGGTCGACTGGGGCTGTGTGTGCCATGTCAAGGGGCATGGCGGGCGCACAACAGGATCCAGCTTGTCCACAGAGGGTGGGCTGAGGTGCGCCTGGTACCGCTTTGTACGTGTGCCCGGCTGCTGTGCACACACGTGTTCACTCCCCCCGACAGGTGTCCTCTCACAATGCCCAGGGAAGCGGTGGTGTACTGTTCATGACCCCTCCCAACACGGCGTGCTCCAACTTGGCATGTGCGCATCTACCCGTCGCACCCACCCACCTGAGCACTGCGTCCATACGACTTCACACGACACATGTGTGTCTTCCACAGTAGTGCTACTCATTTGCGTTGACATCCATTACCAGTGGACTACATGGTCATGTCACGACTGCCGTGTACTTCACATACTCTCATCCTCTCTCATTCGTACTTGTGAAATGAGTCAGCGGAGACAGTTTTGGTTTCAAACATTATATTGAGTCTTCTGTCCTCTGTGATGCAGTATAGTGGACACTACTGGCAGCGGAATACATGTTGAGGATATACTGAGCATGATTACAAATGGGATAGGGTGTGGGGTTACATCTGCTTGGCCAAGGCTGTGCTAATGTACATTTACGTATAGCTGCGGAGCTGCGGACTTTGACACAGACGGTATACATGTAGCCTACCAGACCGCTCGGCATCATGGGCACAGTCCATCTCAGTTCCATGTGACAGGTTTGCTGCGGTTGTTCCTCATGCACGCGTGCATGTGAGATGACATCAGGGCATGTGCTTGCGTGCATGCAGCGGCGTGCCACTTGTTGTTGCACTGTGGTGGTTACTGGACATGTCACAGTCACTGGGGTCGTGTTGTTGTTGTATGCCCTTGTCGTCCATGCAAAGGTCCTGGTATGGGATTCCCGGGGCGGGGGTGGGAGGGGTGCAGCGCCCACAGACTCCAGGCGACCTATTCATGTCCACTGAGCGGTGTGTGTGTCCATGTGCGCTGGATCCATGTCGTGTCCTGGTTGTTCGTGCAGTTCTGTCCATGTGGGTGCGATGCACAGAGCCCATGCCACTGCCTCCCACGATGCATGCGGTGTTCCTGGATGTGATGGGGAACAGTGTGCATGTCCCGGTCATATCCGATGTCATGGCGATGTCGTTGATGGTGTGGTTACAGTTGCCGGTCGTTTGGTATGGCTGTTGTGGTGGTGACTGGCCAGTCCGTGCGGAAGCTGAGCATGGGTGCGGGGTTGGACTTCATTGGTCACTCGGGGAACCTGCGTTGTGGTCCGACGTATTTACAGGTTGTCAGGTATGCGATGCCGTCCAGCAGGGCTTCCATGTCATTGGTGGTGTACATGTTTGCCAGCCAATGAAGCGGATGGTGGCTGTCAAGGTGTTGTTCGTAGGTTGTCCCTTGGAGGACCATGATGGGGCATGCTGGGTGACATTCGATGTAGCTGTTCTCGATGATCCGTCGTGTGGAGGCACAGTGGTTCCATTTCAGTGCGCGTGCGATGTTGGCCACATACGCCATGCCCCCATAGGCAGAGCAGGCCCTGTCGTGTGCGTCCAGAGGGAGGAGTAGTGGTAGCAGGTCCGCCTTCAGACATGCCGGGTTGGAGAGGCATATCTCGACGGGATGCTGGTAGGGACACCTCCGACAGTAGAAGACGGGCATGACGCAGCTGAACAATGTGATGCGGTAAGTCAGTCGGTAACTTACGTTCAGCAGGGACAGGAGATCGCATCCCAATGTATGTATCGTGTTGGTTTGGTACAGCTTGAGCTGTTCGGCGTAGTTGGGTAGGTGTGTTGCGGTTGCCATTTCGCAGCGGTTCGTAGAGGTGGCGTGCTCCGGCTGTGTGTGCAGTCTGCAATGTGCACGCTCCGGGGTTGCTGTGAGCTCTGTGTAGTCGTGGGGAGACAGGACTTGTGTTCTGTTGGCTTGTTTGGAGGACACGGGCCCTCTTCCCACATGCTTCTCAGACAGTTCAAGGTCGGTGCTGTGTGACTCCTTCCAATTAACTTGCATGTGGCCGACATGGGGGAGTGTTTTCTTCTTTCTTCCCCGTCCGTTGTGTGCTTCTGTGATATGCGCTATCTGCCCTGTGGTCGGTCTCCTCGGCATGCCTGTGTTGGTCTATTCTTGGACAATGGCTGTATTCACCGGCTTCTGTCGTAGGGCTGTGGTTTCGGTGTTGGAATGGAAGGTCATTCAGTGCTGTCTGCTCTCCCTTGTGTGGGCGGCAGGCTGCCTTTCCGCTCTGCGTTGGGCCTTGTGTGTGGATGTAATTCTTGGGCCACCTGTTGTCGGTCCCCGTGCTCTTTGGTGTTCCGTTTTATATGTCTTGTTCATATGTGCAGGGTGGTATGGGTTTTTCAGTGTGGTACTGGCGTTCCTCTTCCCGAAGGGGCCCTGCTTCTCCTAGTTGGTGTTGCCGCCGCTGTGTGCTACGCCATGTTTGTTACACTGGGGTGTGTCCTGCTGTTGCGTGACTTCACTGACATGTGTGCGTCGGTTGTGTGGCGTTGGGTGTTGTCCGTGATTTGGGCGTTGGGGACATGTCTGTGGCAGGCCTGTCACGTGTCATGTGCGTTCGGGGTGGGGCTGATGTGTGTGCTGCTTGGTTGTGTCCCTGTGTCTGTGTGCGACGCATGCATGGCGCTGCGGTTGACCTCTGCGTTGTGCGCATGTGTGGCGGCGTCATCGGCGCTTTGTGGCCGTGACGGGGTGGTTGGTTCCTAGTCCCAGGTGGTGTGTACACATGTGTTCCGCGATGTTAGGATTTGGCCTGTGTGTCATATGTGGATGCAATGGTGGATGTGTAGTGTACACGCGCTGGTGGGGGGTTGTCCGCTTTTTCCGCCCTTGCACTGTGTGCGCTGTTTGCGTGCACTTGTTGTGTGTGTGCCTACCTGCGTCTCCGCGGTACGTTGCGTCCTTGGTGGTGCATCAGCAGAAGCATGGGGAGGGCCTGCAGTGCTGGATTCATGCTCGGGATGCCGCTTCTTCGTTTTCCGTGCTCTGCGTCCGTGTTACCGCCTCTCTTTCACGTGCGGTGTCTCTTAGCCGTGGGAGCCGTTTGTTTGCGGCATCGTAATTTATACGCCGGGCGGGACGTGTTTCGTCGGACGGTGTGTGTCAGTTGTGCTGCGCCGCTACGTGAACGGGCGCACTTTGATGGCGGACGGTGTTGCTGGCTTGCCGGCGGTGTTTGGCCTACTTTACGCATCGTAATTGGACGGGCGTGTGGACTGCTGCGTGCCGGCGGTAACTGGTGGTTTTTGCATCCGCCAGCACGGCGGTTGTGCTTCCGCCCGCCATCGTAATGAGCCCCTTAATTATCAGTTTATTTTTCCATGTTTCACATTTTATAATATAAAATATAATTTGTTGAAAAAGAATATTGCATTATAATATACTTGTATTTAACAAAACATAATATTATTTTTACAGAACATTTTTTCCATATACACAAGATATATTTTTATTAATATTAATATGTATATAATTAATAATATTAATAATTACATTGTTTTAAGTTTCTATTTTTTTTTTTAAAGGTTTGTATTTATTTAACATTTGCATATATTTTATGCATTTATTTATAAAGTATAGTAAGTAATACAAATAAATATTTTATAATAATAATTAATATATATAATATATTATTTATTATTATAAATTAACAATGTTGAAAAAATGTTACAATATTTTTTAAATGTATATAAACATTTGTTACATTTAAAAAATATATATTTGTTATTCATTTATAACTTTATTGCATGTCTTCATATTATTTAAGATTAATAATAATATTTAACCAGCCATTTTTGTTTAGGGGGACTAATTTTGTAACCGCTACCTGTTGTTTTGGGTCATTTCGCCGGGGATCCTATCGCGGTTGGGAGCTGCTTCGCGTTGAGACAGGTAAGACTAATTTTTTTTATTTAAACTAAGGGGGTCATTAGGATGTCGGGCGGTTCGCCCCCGCCGGGCAGGCGGTGGCGAACCGCCCGACATCCACACCAGAAAGACCCCCCGCCATATTAGGATGGCTGGGGGGTCCGCGGCGGACGGAAAGACCGTCCGCCGCATTTCCGCCGGTCGACACGTCGACCGGGCGGAAAACACCTTTAATAAGGTGGCGGTGTCTGCAAGACACCACCATCCATATTAAGATGTATGCGGAGAGCAGCCTCATGGAAAGGCATACGGTGTTTGCTTTCGGGGGCCCGTTGCGGGCCCCCAGGGTGTGGGGGGTGCACATGGGGGGTACCTATGGTACCCCCCTGCATTTGCATGCACAAGGTGGCAGGCAACCCGCGGTGCCTGTCACCTTGTGCATGCAAATGCACAACGTGCATTTCCAGCATTGTGGCGGGCGGTGCTGTGAGCACCGCCCGCCACAATGCTGGGAATGGGGGATGCCACCGCCACGGTGGCGGTGGCATCCTAATTGCAGGTGCGGGACCGCCGCACCCCTGGCGGACGGTCCCGCATTCCGCCCGCCATCGTAATGGACCCCTAAGTTATTACTTTAATTTGGATGTAGTTAGGTGGTGTATAGTGTATTTACTGTTAGGTAGTTGTGTTTTTGGTGTGTTTTAGGTGTATGTTCGATTTTTTTAGTTTTGACTAGAATTGGTGTTTGAGGCCTAGGGGCTCATTAGTATGGCGGGCGGACTTTGTCCGCCCGCCAGAGCCCCGGGAAACGGGACCGCCCGCACTGCCTGCGGCGGTCCCGCACCTACGATTAGGATGCGCCCGCCGCAATGCCACAAAAGCAAGTTGTGCATTTCAGTGCACAACGTGACAGGCACCGCGCGGTGCCTGCCATGTTGTACATTGAAATGGGTACCCCCCATGTGCACCCCCCACCCCCCAGAATACCCTACGGGCCCCCAATGGCGAGAACCGCATGCCTTTCCGTGGCGGCGTTGCCGCCACGGAAAGGCAAAACCCTGCATGCATCATAATATGGATGGTGGTGTCTACCAGACACCGCCACCATATTAACAGCTTTTCCGCCCGGTAGGCAATCGGGCGGATTGCCTACCTGCAGAAAACCGGCGGACGGTCTTTCCGTCCGCCGGGGTCCCCCCCGCCATAGTAATATGGCGGGGGGGAATTGGCATGCGGGCGGGCACAAATGTCGGGCGGATCGCCACCGCCATGCGGGCGGTGGCGATCCGCCCGACATACTAATGGGCCCCCTAGTGTTTAGAGTCTATAATATGTCTATAGCTTTATGTGTATTATTTTTAAACAGTTATTAACAGTATATTGCAGTTGTATATGTGTATTTTTGTGTGGGTGGGTATGTTTTACTTTTTTTACAGACTTTAGTTTTACAACGTTGCGTTTTGGAGAAGATTGCCGTTTTTTTCTAAGAGGTGTGTATTAGTTTTGTAAACTAATATTTATTTAACACCCTCATAATTTTTCGCGTTTTAATGGAGCGTTTTTTTACTATACTATTTTTTCGGGTTTTTTATGGTATTTGCCAATTTGATTTATCGAGAGAGGATTTGTTTTTGGCGATATTTGCATTTTTGCATTTTTTTGGGGTTTATTTTAAATTAATTTGGAGAAACCGACACCTGGATGGATGTAGAAGATGTGTAAAGTTAGCTTTCGAGCTACAACAACTGTAAGTAATTTTTAATATTTTATGTGGGAGGGAAATGTTGGTTTATTATATTTTAATATGTATTATATTTTGTAAAATATTAAGCTGTCAATATATATTTATATTATTATAAAATATATATATGACAATTTATTAATGTTTTATAAAATATAAAAATAATATATATACATGTATATGTTGGGTTTTAGAAGAAAATTTATTAATTACTGTTTACTTTAGATTTAAAGTATGCTTTTTGCTATTAGGGATAAGTATTCTAGACCTCTAGTTGTTGGGAAGAGTGTAACTTGACTTTGTAGAAGCTCATACATTTTTTTAGTTTGTTTAGTTTGTTTTGGTCCAATTAGTGTAACGGATTGTTCTATTCTAAGTTGTTGGTAACTTTGCTCTTTTTGGATAGATTGTAGTAATTTGTGAAGTGTAGGTGTCCCTCTGCCTGTTGTTGCCTGGAAGGCATTATGCCATCCTTCAACAGCGTTGTTAGTTTTGGTTTGCTTGTTTAGGGTACTAAGGTACACATTCCACCACGGAATGTGGAACTTAGGTAATCTTCTGTGCCCTGATCTATGTAGTCTACCTACCCATGTATCCTCAAAGTAATCCAGTAGTGGGCTTAATTTCTCCTCATTTCTTTTGTAGTAGGGGCTCTCTATTAGCAGGTTATAGTGCTCTGCTACATCAGTCACAGGCACATAGGCTAGGGCTGCAAGTTTTTAAATTTGATATGCTAAGGTACTGTCTGTTGCATATTGAACACTTAGGGGCCCATTAGGATGGCGGGCGGACAAAGTCCGCCCGCCACCGTAACGGAATGCGGGACCATCCGCAAGGGGTGCGGCGGTCCCGCACCTGACATTAGGATGCCACCGTGGCGGTGGGACACCCTATTTCCAGCATTGTGGCGGGCGGTGCTCACAGCACCACCCCCCACAATGCTGTGAATGCACGTCGTGCATTTGCATTCACAACGTGACAGGCACCGAGCGGTGCCTGCCACCTTGTGCATACAAATGCAGGGGGGCACCATAGGTACCCCCCATGTGCACCCCCCACCCCCAACTTCCTGGGGGCCCGCTATGGGCCCCCGAAGGCAAAGACCACATGCCTTTTCATGGCGGCAACGCCACCATGGAAAGGCTGATCACCGCAGGCATTGTAATATGGATGGCGGTGTCTTACAGACACCGCCACCATATTAACCTTGTTTTCCGCCGGTCGACGAGTCGACCGGCGGAAAAGCGGCGGGCGGTCTTTCCGTCCGCCGCGGACCCCCCAGCCATCATAATATGGCGTGGGGTCTTTGCTGTGTGGATGGCGGGCGGATCGCCCCCGCAGGCCTGGCGGGGGCGATCCGCCCGCCATCATAATGACCCCCTTAGTGTTGACTTTTGGAGATGTCTCCACAGACACTGGTTAAAATGATAGAAGCACCCTTGGATAGCTGTATGAGGGTACGTTTTTAGTATTGCGTTAATCATTGCTTGCTCGAAATCGATGATTATTTTCTGTGGAAAATAATTAGTGTTTTCGTTTTTTATTTGGTTGAGAATTTCTAGATAGGTAGTTTGGGTTTTATTTGGGAGTAAGCAATAGATGAAGGGAATATTAGTATTTTGATATATAGCATGCACTGTGTATAGCTGGAAAAATGGTTTGGGACATATTTTAAATGTCCCATCCATCATCCAGGTGTCACATTGCTGTAATTTTATTAAGTTATTTGCAGTGGCAAACATAATTATTCGTTTTTCACTGCTTTTATTGTCAAAGAAAATAAATGGTTCGTTATTATGGGTAATGCTTAGTTCAGGTGGGATAAGTACTTCTTGGAATGTTTTAGGGACAGGTATGGTAGTTGTTGTTTTCTTTTTCTGTCTAATTATAACTTTTTTAATGCATCTATGGATGGTAATTGTCCAGATGCATGTTGGGGTACTCTAATTAATTGCTCCTTTAATATTTCACTAGTGGGTTTGTCTGTACTACTGCTTGCTTCTTTAATATTTTCCAGAGCATCCCTAACTTCAATTTCGGTTATATTTGGGGGGTGGTTGTGCTCTTTCACAGATAAAACAGTAGTTTTGTGGGTTATGGCTCTTCCATAGCATTTGTTAGAATAATACATGTTACATTTCCAAAACACTTTTAAATCTTTCTGCTTTTCCTGCGTATACACATAACCCATATAACATAGGAGCATTTTCCCCTTCTGGGACTCTATGAATTGTGCGCCTTCAGTCATGGTGGTGTCTTTAATGCTAAAGAAAATGTATATAGAATTTAATTAATATAATACAGTCGGTTATTTTGTTTCTAAAATATACATTTTTTGCAATATACTTACAATGTTGAATTTGATGGCAAGAAAAATGTTCTTTTGATGTGTTGAAGCTTTTATTTTCGGAATGTTGAAGGTCTTTCTGTTGATATAAGAAAAAAGAATGTTAGGATATTTAAATATATTTGTTGTAGGTGGTAGGGGAATTGGGAAAGAGTTCGTTTTTCTTTTCTAAATTTAGGGTGTTGTTTAAAATAGCAATTTTAGATACTTAGGGGCCCATTACGATAACCGGCGTTAAAAAATCCGCCATCTACTATAGCCTGAGAAAACCGCCCGCCTGCACCATGGGAATACCGACCGAGCAATTATGAAGTCGTGAAGCAACCTCCGCCCGCGGCGGTAAAAACACACAAAATTCCGCCCGTCCATGTCCGAGTAGAAGATTATCCGTCCGCCACGGACGCAATCCCGCCCGAAAACACAAATCCGCCCGCTCTGACGACCGAGACAACGACCGTGAAATTATGATCTCCCCGACATGAGCGCGGAAAATCCACATATTCCCCGCCCGCCACGGTCAACAACAGTGATGAATAACTGACACGGCGGAAGGCCTGGCGGCCACGTCCGTGCACAGAAATCTTTTGCGGAACAAAGAAATACACACAACATGGCCAACAAGTCCACACAGCAAACTACGCCAAAATACCCAAACACAGAACGCATCCCAAAGACACATCCCCCTTGGCAAAACTAAAAAACTACAAATCCCAGGACACCAGACACAACACACCTGAAAACGAAAGCCCATCATGACACACCCACAAAGGTAAGTACAAAAGCAGCCCCTTCACAGACCACAATCCCTTGCACTACTACAAAGCGAAGACGCCATCAGAGAACCCAGAGAGCCACAAAGGAAAGCAGCACACCACGCACACATCACACTCATCACCAACACCACCACCACCATCACCACTGAAACAACGGCACCACGAACCCCTGCACATCACACACCACACACCCACCACACCAGCACCACAAATAGCAAACCACACACCATGGCAACACAAAGAATGCCTAAGTACACTGCCACTGAGTTGACGGTCATGGTCGACGAGATCATCAAGGTGCACCCACAAATCTATGGGAACCAGGTCCAACAGACACCAGTAGCCACCAGAAACAGAATGTGGAGCAGGATCGTAGACCAGGTAAATGCAGTTGGGAACGTGCCACGCAACCGGGGTGAAATCACAATGAGGTGGCACGACCTGAAAAGCGTGGTCAGGAAGAAGGAGGCCAAGAATCGTGAGCTGGCTGACAGGACTGGCGGCGGAAATCCCGCGCTATTCAAGACCTTCAAGGCGTGGGAGGAGAAGGTGCGAGGCATTCTACATCCGGAGAGTCTCACCGGAATACCAGGGGGAGTGGAGGCTGGTAAGTACAAACAAATGTATACCAGCACACCGCTATGTACTGTCCTGCACTACCAGAATGCCATAGCTCCGAGGGCCAAACACCCCCATGTCCAGTACACAATCCACAAGACATCTCTCACACATGCAACAAACACTCCCACACACTCAGCCCAAAGGTACCAACAAACAAAACCATGGGGGCATGTGTACAGTCAGCCAGCACCACAACTCCCACCAGGTCCCCTTGTACCCCAGATGTGCCGGAAGGAGCACTCCCCACACCCACACTCATGTGTCAGCCATAGCTGCACTAACCAACAAGTAACAGGTAAGTAGCCTTACCACAAAGTCCGAGTATCGGAGGGGGGACTGCAGAAGTACAACCCCCACCAGGCCCCTAGTCCTACAGCACAGCAAGATGGAGCACTCCCCACACCCATGTGTCAGCCATTGCAGTGCACACCTTCACCTGACAGGTAGATATGTTTCCCTACATGGAGTGGTGTCTGTAGGTGGTAAGCCTTCACCACAACTCACAACACGGCCCCCACTCCCACAGACCAGCAAGATAGAGCACCCCTCCCTCTCATAACCATGTGGTAGCCATCGCATTGCTCCCTCCAAACCAACAAGTAGGTAGACTACTGTACAGGGCGGGGTGTCTGTAGGCATGAGGACTGTACTACGACTAACATTTGGGACATGTCACGTAGCAGAGGAACAGGTAGCACTGCTCCCTGTCATAATCATGTGACTAATGTGCACACGGACATGAGCCATCTAAAATACAGTAACACGTAAGGAGTCACGTCTGCATGCACAAGTCTCACTGGAGTACTGACCCACATGGCGTGCACTGTGCCAGTCATCACACACATCAGCAACACCATCGAAGTCTTGTCCATGTAGTCGTGTCTGCTTGTTCCGTTGACATCGTACAACATCACCCATGTAAGTCTATCTTGTCTCAATGTAACAGAGTGGAACCCCAGTAATGTCACATACACCACTGGACCCATGAACCACACAGCTACACAATGCACATTCAATATCTCATCCATCTCATCTTTCAGCCCCATTGTCATGAAAGGTATATCATCTAAACAGTTGTCCCATATACAGTAGTTCAGCAAACATTCCTGCCGATGACCAATAATGTGTCTGCAGTGTCTGAAGCGCACGTCACACTGTGATTTACAACATACCTAATCAGACCCTCCAGGATTTCGCGATTTGCCGCGAAATCGGCACTTTTGTAAAAATGCCGCGATTTTTACAAAAGTGCCCGCGAAATCGTCACTTTTGTAAAAATGCCGCGATTTTTACAAAAGTGCCCGCGAATTCGGCACTTTTGTAAAAATGCCGCGATTTTTACATTAGTGCTATTGGTGCAATGATTTGTGAAATATGCTGATCCGCGCTCTGTGATGCGCTGCGAGCCTTGGTTCACAGGCACTGACTGCTGTGGCAAGCTGGCTCCGCCTGAGGTTGCGAGCGGTCACTGTTAGCCCGTGGGGATGCATTGTGGATGTGTGGGGAGATTGTGCACAGGGCAGGACAGGGGGCACTTTTGCTTCACATGCGGCTGTACCGAACCGGCAGGAGCTTTCGGCAATAGGATGCGAGAATTCCTGGCGGCAGACACAGCGAGAGGCTGAGAGAGCGACAGAGAATTACGTTAAACATTGCACTGGCTGGGTCCAGAGACCGTACCGAGGAAAACCTGGGATGGAGTCTCACACTATTAAGCATACACGAAGGAAGCGATGTAAAAATGATCTGGAAAAAAAACATGAATGAAAACTCGCATACAGTAGAGAGCAGGGGTGATGGAATGTATACAAACTGGAAACGTAATTAGGCAATTAAAGCTTTGTGTGTATGTAATCTACTGGAACATGCTACCAGTAAATGTGCTTCTGAAGACAAATGTTTTTATTTTCTCTGATTAATCTCGCTCACTGCGATACAAAAGGGGATGATGGACGGAACGCTTGAGCCAATCAAACACTCACCCCCAGTCAACTGATCTGGGTTTAATCCATCATCATTCTTTAGCTCACTCCACCACCCCAGTTCAGACATGGCCATATGCAAATCAGTCTGACCCTGTGCCTCATGGGAACAGTCCAGCCCAAACTGCCAAGCCATGTCTTCCCTGGACCGGAAACAAGCATCCTAGGACCGGTTTCTGGCATTCCAGCCGTCATCAGCCAGGCTTGCTTGAATCCAGTGGCAAAGTGAGCAAGGGACCCACGTCTGGGCATACCCCCGCCAACTTAGGGCGAACAAAGCGATACAAAAGGGGATGATGGACGGAGCAGCTAGAGCCAATCAAACACTCACCCCCAGTCAACTGATCTGGGTTTAATCCATCATCATTCTTTAGCTCACTCCACCACCCCAGTTCAGACATGGCCATATGCAAATCAGTCTGACCCTGTGCCTCATGGGAACAGTCCAGCCCGAACTGCCAAGCCATGTCTTCCCTGGACCGGAAACAAGCATCCTAGGACCGGTTTCTGGCATTCCAGCCGTCATCAGCCAGGCTTGCTTGAATCCAGTGGCAAAGTGAGCAAGGGACCCACGTCTGGGCATGTCTAGCGCAGGAGTCAATTGTTTATGTAGCACTCTATCATTTAAGTTTCAAAACTCTGTAGCCTATGATATGATTGACCAACTCAAGTGTGCTTATTTTATCGGTTTTGTGTAAACCTGCAGGGGCCTGACCCAACTGTGGTAAAGGGAACAGAAGCTAGGACCACGTGGAAGGTTCAAGTAACCACAGACGTTGAATAGCACTTCCTGTCTGCAAATTCATGTTGAAATGGACAGAGGGTAAAGGCAACCTGGAGTAAGTAGGTCAGAGTGGGATGGTGATGGCCAGAACACTTGTCCAGCCCAGAGGTTAAAGAAAACATATAATGGACTCTCCCATTCCCTGTCCTGTGTTTTCCCCCCCATCCACCCGTTATTGTCCTCTAGAAGGTTGAGGGAACACTGAAGCTCATTTAGAATGTTGGCATGAGGCAGAGAGAGTTGGCAGTTGCTGGAGGATTGAAGAGGAGAGATTGGAGGCATTACGTTAAATATAACTGAAGTTAACCATCCTACTCAACTGAAGGACGTCCTCCTAAACCGGCATCTCAACTAGCGGGTCGTCTATCATTCAGGCCGTCAAGTTGACTTTCCTTAATATTCTTCCTCCCTCCTGCTCAACCACTGATTTTATATGATACAACTCAGCTGCTCTGTCTATACTTGTTATCTTTGATGTGAACATTTACTGTTGTGAAGCTCTCTGATACCTTTGGGTCTAGCTAGTGCTATATAAAACTCTTATATATATATGCCATTACCTACTGTGTAATAGTGACTGCACCAGATTCACCAACAGGGCTGCTTCCTCTGTTCCATATCCCAGGTTGCCTATTTCAAAGTGGAATACTCTGCTAAAACAGTTTCCATTGTTTTAAAGCTGAAAATGGATGATTATGAGTAAAATAAAGTGCCGCAAAAATGCCGCTAAATTTCCATATTTGTGCCGCTAAATTTGCTAATCCATGCCACAATATCCTGGGGGGTCTGCCTAATATAGTCAACACCCCAAGAGCACTGCATTGCTGCACATGGCTGAGGGTAGCACGCACACCAAGGAATTGTCCCATCTGCAATACGTTGTGTGGCACACAACCATTACTCACTCACTACAATGCTTGCAGTGTAATGTCCCTAAATGATAACAGTGAGCAGATATGCTGGGTATGTCAGACATACACACACCTTTGTCTCTGCAGTGTCGTGTGG
This sequence comes from Calotriton arnoldi, assembly GCA_963921515.1. Lineage (NCBI taxonomy): Eukaryota > Metazoa > Chordata > Amphibia > Caudata > Salamandridae > Calotriton > Calotriton arnoldi. The sequence continues at coordinate 158,932 of CAWUFW010002570.1, read as the reverse complement.
CCAAAACACGTCCCCTTCTGCACCCATATGTCACAGTATGTACCACAAAACCATATTTCACCTCAAAAGCGTTGATGGGGCTGTACCCCTTTTGCCATCTGCGTTTCTAAGCGTTTCATTTGAACCCCAAAAACATATTTCACCTCAAAAGCGTTCATGGGGCTGTACCCCTTTTGCCATCTGCGTTTCTAAGCGTTTCATTTGAACCCCAAAAACATATTTCATCTCCAAAGCGTTCATGGGGCTGCACCCCGTTTCCACCAAAGCCACAAAATGTAGGGGTACTGCAACACACACCGATTGGCTAACCAAATCCGTCCCATGCCATATGCACCCATCACACTATTCCATTGCCTTGATCACGCACACACGACACACGCATCTGGGAAATCAGTGCACAACTGTGCACCAACTTTGAATGTCAGACATCTAACACAAACCTTGCAAGGTGCAACACAATAACCTTTCGTCTCCGCCCCACAGGTGACGAACAGCATGATGCTGGAGAGGGAGACAGCAGCCATCACAGCCAGTCCACAAGCCCTCCACCCGGACTCATGGATGTGGAAGACCTGGACACCTCTTCGGACGAGGACTCCCGACCAGGCACATCTGGTGTGGCAGGGCGTAACCGCTCCCCAGGACCCCTCCTACCCACCAACCCATCTCCCAGGGCTGGTGACCAGTCCCAGGCCCCTGCTGCCACGCTCATTGCGACCACCACCACCGCCGCAACCACCACCACCACCACCACCACCAGGGCCTCCCTGACCACTCACCCTGCGCAAGGGGTGGTACGCACGTCGACATCGACCTTGGGAGCCACAACAAGGCCCCGGGTGACCAATGTGGCGAGTGGGCAGGTCGGTGGCAGCAGTTCAGGTGGGAGGAGCAGGGTCAGGCCAACGCCATCAGAGCCTGGGAGCCAAGCCCTGCCGCAAATCGCCAGAGTCCTTGGGGCCTATGAAGAGGCCCAGGGACAATGGGCCCGGTCAGCTGCCGATACGCGGGAAGTCCTTGGGGTGTTGAGGTCCATGGACGCCCATATGGGCCAATTCGTGACCCGTATGGGCAAACTTGTCGACCTCATGGGCCAGCTAGTGGTGGCGGTGAGGGCCCAATCAAGGCCAACCACACCACCTCCGCCACCACCTGCTGGGGCGCAGGGTCGTGCAACATCCAGTTCCCCTGCGGCCACAGCGAGTGGGCAATCCTCAGCCACCACCAGCAGCCCACAAACACAACCCCCTCTCAAACGTGGAAGGGGTCGTCCGAAGAGGAAACAGATGTCCAGAGATGACTTCGCACGCTCCAAACGCCAGTGAGTCAGCCAGCCACGGTGGCCATCTACTGCATTCACTTGGACTACTATCCTACCCCACACTGCCATGTGAATGGCATGTGTCTGTCGGACTGTGGACCCAGAACAACATGGGTACACCTTGACCATCACGTGGACATGTCCGTCAACTCATTGTTTCAGCATGCACCACTTTTGTGATCACCTTGCCCACAATCACGTCACCGCTTAAAATAAATACACCTGGATCACATTCTGTTTCATCTGCTCTGTGTTTAATCAAGGATGTGCAACCGTCACCATGATCAGAAATGCATCTGGAGTGTGGTATGTCGATAGGCCAGGAGAGGCTGTAGGGACCTAGGGGTGAAAAACAGAACAAGAGTCCATTGAATGTGTGTGTCACACACTCATCACACAGTACTTGTCATCAAGTTTAAGCAATGTACATACATCTCACAGAGCAACAGGGCACAATGCTACAGCCACTGTCAGTGGCATACTACCCTGGACATGGACCATTGCCACACAGCACTCAGTGAACAATAGGCCGCCGTGACAATGCACACATACACCTACACAACTACAGCAACATCAGCCGTCGTACATGGTCACTCACCGTCAGGTGAAGTAGCGGGCGATGAGCTGCTGACGCTCATTCACTGCTTCCTCCTCTCCACTGTCCTCGTCACTGGACACGGCTTGGTCTGCAGGCGGGGGGCCTGGCTGATCACCGTCATCCACTATCAGGGGGATCTGCCTGCGAATCGCGAGATTGTGCAGCATGCAGCATGCCACCACTATCTGGCACACCTTCTGTGGGGAGTATGCCAGTGCACCCCCGGTGCGGTCCAGGCATCTGAATCTGGACTTCAGGAGTCCAAAAGTCTGCTCCACCACACGTCTGGTCCTCCCATGTGCCTCATTGTATCTGACATCAGCTGGTGTCCTAGGATTCCGTAGTGGGCTCAGCAGCCAAGGCCCGTTAGGATATGCAGAGTCACCTGGGTGTGAGAAACACAGAGAATCGTTGCAATTCCAACAGGATACAAGACAGCATGTCACACCCAGCACGCTACACGAGTATGCATACTCACCAACAATCCATGCACGGTCCGGTTGAAGATTGGTCATCATTCGTGGGAGGATGCTGTGGCGCATGATGTGCGAGTCATGGGCGGATCCGGGAAACTTCGCACACACGTGCGTGATAATCATGTCCGCCAGGCACACCACTTGCACATTCAGGGAGTGGAAATGTTTCCGGTTCCTATAGATGTGCTCCGTGACCTGTGGTGCAACAAGGCCAACATGGGTGCAATCAATTGCACCAACAACGTGGGGGATGCGTCCAAGGGCATAGAAAGCACCCTTCACTGCCGCCAAATCACGAGCCCTGGGGAATCGGATGTACCGGTTCCTGTACAGCATCATAGCTGACAGGACATCCCGTAGCACCATGCTGAACATGGGCTGGGACATCCCACCTCCACTGCCCACCGTGTGTTGAAAAGATCCGGTGGCGAAAAAATGCAGTGCAGCCATCACCTTAGCCGTGGGGGTGAATGCTGTAGGATACACCCTGCGAGGACGAATGTGGGCTTCCAACATTGCACATAGGTGATGCAGGGTGGGTCGGTCCAGACGGAATTTCCGTATAACCTCCACATCCTCCATGTCTGCCAGCAATTGGTAGGGGCGATGTATGTTTGGTCTCCTCCTAGGACAGATGGAAGTGGACACATGTCAATGCAACACACCACATGGCATTTTCACATACACAAAACTAAAATTACCGACAAAGCAATAGAATCACAGAACAGCTGACAAGTAGGGGCAGCACAGCTACAATACTCTTACACAGGTCCCCTTACCAATAGCAATGACCACTGACACAAACCATTGCCATGAGCATGCACATGGGGATTTAGGCCATAATAGCTTGAAAGGCATGATGATGATTTCAGACTGCATATGTGTGAAGCGGCAACACCACGGCAATATACCTAGCTGCTGTGCCTGACACAGCTTCCGAGGCTGGGTGAGTATGGCACACACCAACAACACAATGTACACAGGCTGAGCCGCCCAAACAAGTGGGTCCTGTTGCACAACAGGATATGAGACAGTCAATGATGTCCCTAGTTCACCCAATGTACAGCACTGTACGTATCACACCTCCAGCACACATTGACAGGTGTACACATTGACAACTCCATGACAACACAGCTGTGTGAATGCAAATACACATCACAAGTGACACGTAACGTTGCACGTGCCAAGTGGGAGATGTACATTGAGAAATATGGCATGTGTGTGCATATGCACATCCCATGCTCCCATGCTAATGTGTACATGATGATGTGCCAACAGACATGTGGGGGCTGAGCACTGGCAGTCAATGCCTATGCACACAGCATGAAGTGGCCCTGTCAGGTGTGGACATGCTCCAACACACAAATCATGGCCACACCTGCAAATGCATGGCGCACATTAAACTGTGGATTCCACATGGCACCAGCGGACTGTACCCGCCATGGACCAGGCCCTTGAGGCCAACTCCAATGGCCCTCGCGGTTGCATCCTGCGTGTTCGACTATAGAGGTAAGCGTACCGGGACAGCTCGGAGCAGGCCATTGTGTGCATTTGAAGTAGGCAGACATGGTACACCAATTGCAGCAGCTTGGTCCCACTGAAACAGCCCCAGGGGGCTTCATGAGTGTGGGGGGGGAGACCGGCATTACCACAGCTTCCAGGGACTGCTGCCTAGCATCCCACAACAACACCTGCTGCTGCTGCCACATGTCCACCTTCATGTCGACGACTCTGAAGATATGTCCAGGTACACTCACCAGCGAGGAGTTGGAGATCCTGGATTCCGAGCTCCACGCACACTGCCCAAGGCTATTTCTTGCAAAAGTTGTGTGTGTAAGACAACTACAGTGTGTGTGGGAGTGCATGTGGGGGACACACATGTCGTTGATCCGCAGCACTATGAGTCTGAGCCTGTGGGGTTCCAACATGCACTGCTTACCATGCTTACTACAGGTGGAAGGGGTATGTAGGCTCTCTGGCGCTTTCCCATGCATGTCCCTCCCGAGTGGTGGTACATGGCATTTTCATGTCAGACATCCAGTGACGCAGCCACTTGGCAATGCAGGACTCAGGGCAGTTATTGCTTGTGTGAATGGCTGGCTGGGTCCCTGCTGGCCTTCTCAGTCTCAGCAGACCTGGGCTGCACATTGACCGCCCAATCCTAGAGGAAACAACACTAACTGTACAGTGGGTTACATGTGTCTTTTGTTCACAACTCTCCGGAAACGCACAAACTCAGCCCTTGCGATTGAACACTCCAGGCCTTGTGATAGGGATGTGTGTGAGAGATAGTGGCACTGAATGTGACCTCCATTGCGGGGTGAGCCATTCACAGGGCGAGTACGTTGAGGGCTGCGCAGTGTTGGACACAGTGAGTCCACCCACAAAGATGTGTTGCCTTGTGATCTATGTGTTGGTCCACCTGACAATGGACAGTAGATGTGGGCAGACTACACATTGCTCAATGTGCTGGCATCCTGCATGTGAATGGGATGGACAGGTACTGTGTACACACTCCCACCAGCATGCATTCACGTGTGGTGTACACATGCTGTTAGGCCATGTCCGATTACTTCTTGGTTCTGTTACACATCTCTGAGTATTTTGGATGGGTCAGCATCATGCCATTGTGATTGGTGGATGTGGGTGATGATGAGAAGTGTATGAGTGATATTCCAACCCTCCTGTGTACCATCCCTGCAGTTGGAAGTCCTCCAGCCCAAGGCCTTGTGATGAGCCATTGCATCCAAGTTGATGCCTCTGTGTATGTGCAACCGACAGTGCAGCCAATTCCACAAAGGGTGTGACGTCATCTGCCGGATGAGCGACTACGTGGCGAAAACAAATCGGGGGATGCCCCCTCGTATTGTCAGGTTAGCACGGCGCTGCATTTCACCACTAATGGTCTGCATCTTGACAGTCACACAGCCTGTGCCGGATGCACGTTTGTAGGGGCATCGGCAGCAAGCAAGTGTACAGTATTGTGGGATGGTGTCTTTTGCTGTGAGAGGCAGCATGTGTCCACAGCCTACCCATAATCTGGGTAATGTGATGTTTGTTGTGTGATGCAGTGGGTTGTAAGTGTACTCTGTGCTGGGTGCATCTGACATGCATATGCGATTCCTGAGGGTCAAGATGTAATTTGAGCACTCTGCATTGTCAATGCATTCAGAGTCGCAGCCCGCAGGAACAACCTGTAGTAGGCTGGAGTGGCAATTCACATGTATGTTTGAGGCACTGTGCCTACTCTGATTTCGTTCGGACATATGTGTGCGATGCCTCACCTCATATTCCTGGTACTTACACATCCGGCACACTGTGCAACAGTAGTTGTGCTCGTGCGAACGACAGGTGGATGGCATGGGCTCATGACCATTGTGGACTGTCATATTGCAGCCTGTGTGAGTGGTGTCCCATTCTGCTCCATGCAGGTATGTCCTTGGCCTAATTACATAGTGGTAATCCTTGCCACCATCAGGACAAGTGGGTGCGCACACAGCGATTTGTGGCTATACGTCCCCCCACTTATTTTACCGCGAGCTCGATGACTGGAGCAAAGGGAGCCACACATTCACTCTTTGGCCTCTCTGGTGCGAGATTGGAGCTGCTGCTCACGCGCTGGCTTCTCTGATGCAATCGCATCTAAGGGGTGAGCGAGGGGCGGCAATGAGTCTGATGGTGCAAGCCACCTTTCGTGACGTCACTTCTTGTTGTGACGTCAGCGTCCCCCCACTTCTTATTTAGGACTTGTGCCCTGCTGCACACTGAGAATGTGTCGCCTGCGAGATGTGACCAGGAGAAGGGCGCCATGACCTCCCACCCACCAAGCTCCACTGCCATCCCGTGCCCTGGGTAGCCTGTGCAGGTGGACAATGTAGGGGGTACACCTGGAGGACAGGGGATGTAAGTGCCTTGGCAAGGGCCTGGCAGACGCACAGCAGTATCCAGCATGTCCCCAGAGGGAGGGCTAACGTCTACACCTGATGCAGCATTGATCGTGTGCCCGCCTGTTGTGCCCACACGAGTTCACATTCATCCCCAGACAGGTAGGCTTTCCAAATACCCAACACAGTGGTAATCTACCCCTCCGGAATCCTCACCACACAGTCTGTTACAACACTGCATGAGTGCACCTACCCGTGCCACCCACCCACCTGGGCCAAGCAGCCCTCCCGCTTCGCATGCCACATGTGTGTCTTCCACAGTTGTGCTTCTCTCTCAGGGGCGGACCTCCAGCTGTCCCGTAGCACACAGACAGCACCGAGTCGGACTGGCATCCTGTTTGAATGGTAGGCACCCTCACACAACTACCTGTGACACAGTGGTGGCTGTAATGGCTATTGTGACTGCCATGGCAGTGTTGCTGGCCATGGCAGGGTACACTCACACACATTGCATACGCAGCTTTTCGGATCACTACTCTGCACATCGGACTGGCCACTGTCCCTGGTGTTGAACAATATTGCCGCCTGTCTATGTAATCTGTGACTGGATGCTGTTGTTCCTGTAGTCGGTTGTGTCTGTGTAGTTGCTGATTGCAGTTGTTACTGTGTGTGCATAGTTAAGTGAGGCACATGCCGTGTATGGTACCTCAACAATTGCAATGTCTGGTCTCACATTCCAATGTATTTTACACGTGGCAGGGACTTCACTTCTTTCAGACTCTGCTACTTGTGTGTGTGATGAAGAAGTATTTTGTGACACGGATTGTCTGCATGTATTTGGTGGTATTTCTGCGAAAATGTATACGTGTCATGTTTGCGGGCAAGCAAAGCACAGGGTGTGAGTATTGCCACAGGATGACAGGTAGCATGTGCAGAGTGTGCGTGTATGTGTGAGCTTACTTTCTGTGTGGCCAGCAGTGTAGGTGTATGTTAATCTTGTGATGAACATTGAGCCTGGGCACACGGCTTACTTTCAATGTGTGCATTTGGGAGGTGTAGGTAGGTGTGAAGGGTGTGACTTTAGGGTAGTGTTGGTGTGTTTGTGTGCGCTCTGGCAATGTCGACTACACACATGTGTTACCCAGGGCCATGGTGGGTGTTTGTATCCGTGTTCAGATCTGTGGATGTGAGCACGTGTGTATTGTATGTTGCACAGTGTGCAGTGTGTGGGTGTGTCCTTGCAGTTCAGGATGACTCCTACTTGATATGTTTTGGACATTGTGGGTCTGCAGGGTGTGTGACTGTCAAGATTGTGCCTTGTTTAATTGAGCATGTATGTGAATTTCTGCAGTTCGTATTCACTGTGCAGACCTGCCCACCCACACTGATATCGTGTGTGTGTTTTGTCATGCATTGCTGTAGCATGCTTCTTGCGTGCCTCCTAATTTTGCTTGATGACTGTGATGTCAGACTGTGAAGGTAATTGTACACATATGTAGGACTGTGCTTTGTAGTGACCAGTCCGTCAGTGTTAATGTGATGATCTATTGGGCCACGTCAGAGTCTGACAAGCCAAGGCCCACGACCTCTGGTATTTCACTAGGTCCACTGTGGCGGCAACTCATATGCATTGACATCCAATGACACTAGACTACATGGTCATCTCACGACTCTCGTGTACTTCACACACTCTCATCCTCTCTCATTCGTACTTGTCTTCGATAAATAATTCTACATAGTCACATATTTGCTTCAAGGCATGTATTTGAACTTACTTTCTCTGTGATGCAGTATAGTGGACACTTCTGGCAGCAAAATGCATATGGAGGATATACTTAGCATGATTACACATACAAAATGGGGTACAGGTAGATGTGATTGGTTGTTGACTGTGGAATGAAGGCTTCAGAGTTACAACTGCCTTGCCCTTGCTATGCTAAAGTACATTTGCTAATTATGAAGAGCTCTAGACTTTGACACAGACAGTATTCATTTTGCCTACCAGACAGCTTGACATCATAGGCACAGTACATCTCAGTTCCATGGTACGGGATTACTACAATAGTGACTCCGACACACCTGCGTCAGAGGTGACATCAGAGCATGAGCCTACATGCATGCAGCAGCGTCTCACAGGTTGTTGCTATGTGGTGGCTACTGAACATGACACAATGACTAGGGCCATGTTGTAGGGGGTTGCATTTGTTGTCCATGCAAAAGTCCTGGCACGGAAGTACAGACGATGGTGAGGTGACAGTTCTCACGTAATACAGCAGACAGATAAGTGTGCACTGACAGGTGCATGTGTTCAGGTGCGCAGAATACATATTACAGCATAGTTGTTCGTGCAGTATTGGCCATGTGGTTACTGTACACAAGTCCCATACCTCTGCCTCCCCCTGTTCATGCAGAGACACAGGATATGGTGAGGAACAGAGTGCATGTCCCGGAAATGTCCGATGTCATGGCAGTGGAGTTGATGGTAAGGTGTTTGTTGAAGATTGTATGGTATAGTTGTTGTACAGCTAACTGCCCACTCCGTGCGAAAGCCAAGCATAGGTACGGTGTTGAACATCAATGTTCAATTGGGGGTATTGAGTCGGGGACCGATGAATTGACAAGTTGTCAGGTATGCGATACCTTCCAGCAGGGCATCCATGGCATTGGTGGTAAACATGGATGCCATCCAATGAAGTGGATGGTGGCTAGCAACGTGTTCATCGTAAGTTGTCCCTTGTAGAAGCCTGATGGGACATGTTGGATGACATTCGATGAAACTGTGATCCAGAATACGTTGTGTGGAGGCACACTGGTCCCATTGCAGTGTGTGTCCGATTGCAGCCACATACGCCATGCCCCCATACACTGAACAGATCCTGTCGTGGGCGTCCAGGGGTGCAAACAAGTGTACCAAGTCCGCCTTTGGACATGCCGGGTTGGAGAGACATAAATCCACAGGACAGTGGAACGGACACCTCCGACAGTAGAAAACGGGGATGACGCAGCTGAACATTGCAATGCGGTAAGTCACTCGGTAACTTACATTCAGCATAGCCAGATTTGCACGGCCCACTATCTGTAGCAAGCTCTCAATGTACAGCTGCATCTGTCCGGCGTAGTTGGGAAGCAGTGGTGCAACAGCCATTTTGCTACAGGGTGATGTGATGGCGTGCTCCGGCTGCCTGTGCAGTCAGCAGAGTGCAACCTCCGACGATGCTGGGAATTCTGGGATGGATGTACGACGGCAGGACTTGGGTTATAGCTTGGGCGGAGGACACAGGCCCTCATCCCACATGCTTCAATGAATGGTCAAGGCCAGTGGTGTCTGACTCTTTCCAGATTACTTGCATTTGACCCACATGGAGGAGTGGTATCATTTTTTTTTGTGTTATTATCTTTCTTTCATGTTGGGCGCTATCTGCCAGTGGACGGTTTACTCTGCATGGCTCTGTTTGGCTTCTTGTTGGTAGAATGGCTCCATTCTCCTGCATAAATTGTTGCAATGTGATTTCAGAGTAGGAATGGAAGGCCATTCAGTGCTATCTGCTCTCCCGTGTGTGGGCGGGACACTGCGTTTCCGCTATACATTGTGGCTTCTGTGTGGGTGTAGTAATTGGAAACACCTGTTCTCAGGCAGCAGGGTTTTTCAATTTTGTACATTGCATGGCTTGATATTGCGAGCAGGATGGTATAGGTATTTTTGGATTAGACTGGCGTGCCTTTTACGGACAATGTCCATATTCTGCGCTGTTATGTAGCAGCCGCCGTGTGCTTCTCCATTTTTTGCACACAAGGGTGTGTCCTATTTTGCCATCACATTACTCCCCTGTTCGGGACACTTGTGTGACATCAAGTTGACAACTGTGAGTTGTCGGTTGGGGACATGATTGATGCAGGAAGGCCACGTGACATGTGCCTTCAGGGTGGGGCTGGTGTGTGGGGTGTGTAGTTGTGACCCTGTGGTGTTTGTGTGCAGCCCATGCATGGCGCTGTCGTTGGCCTCTGCGTTGTGCGCATGTGTACCTGCGTCTTCGCCACTGCGCTGCGGTGCCGTGACGGGGACGTCACTTCCTGGTCCCGGGTAGTGGGTGCCCAGGATGTTGCGAGTTGTTTTATTTTGACAGGTGGGACATGTGTGGGTACAGTGGTGGATGTGTCCTGTCCACACAGGGGTGTCTGGGGGGCCATGTACAGTTTTTCCGCCCTTGCATTGTGTGCAGTGTTTGCGTGCCCTTGTTGTGTGTCTGCCTACCTGCGTCGTCGTGGCGCGTTCACTCCTAGGTGGTGCATCAGGTAGAGCATGGGGATGGCCTGGAGTGCAGGATTCATCTCTGGGTGGGCCGCCTTTTTAGTCTCCGTACTGAACAGTCGGGTTTCCGCCTTGGTATCTCGTGCGGTGTCTCTTTGCCGGTGAGGCTGTTTGGTTGTGGCATCGTAATTTGTACGCCGGGCGGTACGTCATTTCTTCGGACGGTGTGTCTCCATTGGCTCGCGCCGCTACGTAGACGGGCGCACTTTGATGGCGGGCGGCGTCGCAGGCTTACGGGCGGTGTTTGCCTGACTTTTCACATCCTAATTTTGCGGGCGTGTGGGCCGTTGCTGGCGGACGGTAACTAGCGGTTTTTGCCTCCAACAGCACGGCGGTTTTGCTTCCGCCCGACATCGTAATGGGCCCCTTACTTTTTGATTAACTTTATTTTCTTAGCTGTTGTAGATTATTTTTGCTGCTGTTGGAAAATTCTGTAGAGGAGATATAAATAAATAAAAATACATTTTAGTGTATTATGAATTTGACATATATTTGGGAGAATGTTAGCAGTATTGTACTATTTAAAATGTTAATTTACTTACTTAATGCAGTTTCAAAGCTTTGGGGGTCATTGTGCGGTGGTCCCGCACCTGATATTAGGATGCCACCGTGGCGGTGGGACACCCTATTTCCAGCATTGTGACGGGCGGTGCTCACAGCACCGCCCGCCACAATGCTTTGAATGCACGTCGTGCATTTGCATGCACAAGGTGACAGGCACCGCGCGGTGCCTGCCACCTTGTGCATGCAAATGCAGGGGGGTACCATAGGTACCCCCCATGTGCACCCCCCACCCCCTCAACACCATGGGGGCCCGCAACGGGCCCCCAAAAGCAAACACCGTATGCCTTTCCATGGCGCCATGGAAAGGCTGCTCTCCGCATTCATCTTAATGTGGATGGCGGTGTCTTGCAGACACCGCCACCATATTATCCTTGTTTTCCGCCGGTCAACGAGTTGACCGGCGGAAAGCGGCGGACGGTCTTTCCGTCCGCCGCAGACCCCCCAGCCATCATAATATGGCGGGGGTCTTTGCTGTGTGGATGGCGGGCGGATCGCCCCCGCCGGGCCGGCGGTGACTACCGCCGGCACGGCGGGGGCGATCCGCCCGCCATCATAATAATCCCCTTTGTTTTGAAATCAAAGTCTGCAATCAGGAAGCAATCTGGCAGAGTTTCCTCTTCTTTTTTCTTGTAGGGTTGAAGTGGAAATGAACATAACTTTTTCTTTGCTTTTATACTGTTTAATTAATTAGTTCATTTATGTTATTGGTGCCTTTTGTTAGTGGTAGCATTCTATTTGTTGTTGTGCAAGTTTTGTATTTTTTTATCAGTTTGTTTCCTTATATGGAAGACGCTAATTAAGAAGTTGTTACCCTTTTTTTTTTTTAACCATATTCTGTTGGTGAAATGTGTTTTATAATGATTAAAATGTTATATATTTAGTGCATTATATTTTTAAAGTATTTCTTTATTTAGGACAAAAGTGATATTAGGTAAAATCATTTTTTTGGTGTTAATGTGTTTGCAAAATATATTTTTATATTTATTAAATGTTTTGTATATGTTTATATTGTGAAAATGTATTTTTTTCTGAAGATATATTTAATTTACTGTGTATCAGTCATTCGATTTTATTAAAAAAACGATAATATTGGCTGTCTATATTTTGGGAGTCGATATTATGGCTCTTTGTTAGTTATTTGAATGTATTTCGATAATTTTTGTTTCGATATTTTGATGTTCGATAAAGTTAGAAACGATATTTATTTTAGTCGATATAGTGGTTTCGATATTTTAGTGTTTTGTTTATTAAGTATTGGTGGTCGATATTCTAGTTTTCGATAATTTGGCGACTATATTTTATAAAGTCAATATTTTGTCCCTTGATATTAAGTCACTGATCCCTCTCTAACAATGGTGAAGAGTTTCTTGATTTGATTGGCACTGGTCTCGATCTGGTGTTTCAGGGCCTTCCTTTTTTGCGGCTTAGTGCTGGCGGTGGTAATCGTTGAGGGTTGATTTGAAGGTTGCTCGGTCGGTGAGGTTCCTACTGGTGTGCCATCTTCTTTCCAGTTGTTTGAATCTGTGCTTTGACATTCTGAGTTCTGGAGTGCACCAGCTGGCTCATTTGGTGGGTCTGTGCATTTTGGCCTATTTGGTGGGAGCGACTCGGTTCACGCAGCTGGTGATCCATGCATTGAAGTTCTCTACTGCCTGGACCAAGTTGGTGGTGACGTTGGGCTGAGTGATGCTAAGGGCGTTGGTCCATTGTTGCTGAGTGACTTTGGTCCAGCTGCAGTAGAGGGCGCTGTGGTGGTTTGGTGCGTGCAGGGAGGTCCAGCAAGGGTGAAGTGTATGATGGAGTGGTCCGACCAGGTGAGTACCGAGGTATAGCTGTATCTGATTCTGCTGCTGGACATGAAGACGGGGTCTAGCGTGTCTTGCTTTGTGTGTGGGGTCAGTGACCAAATGTTTGAGGCCAATGTTGTCCAATCTCTCTAGGAGGTCGGTGTAGTTGGTGTTGGTGGAGTCGTCCAGGTGGAAGTTGAGGTCTCCCAGGAAGACGTAGTGTAGTGTTCAGATTCGATGACGAGCGGGGTGATAAATTCAGCGATAACGTCACTGAGGCCGGTTCATGGTCCTGGCGATCTGTATGCTAAGTGAGCCTTTCATGGTGGTTTTGTCGTCGGTGTCGAGCTGGAAGTTCATGTGTTTCACGATCAGCGTGCTTTTGTCATTGGTGATGATGCAGGTGATCAACTCCTTGTGTATGATGCTGATGCCACCTACATGTCTGTGGTTTCATCTTGTAGCTGATGGATGTTGCTGTGGCGATGTCCGGGGGTGGATGCGGGTGTGAGCCAGGTCTCTGTAATGAAGGTCACGTCAGGGGTGAGGGTGGAGATGGTGTCCCAGACTTCAGTGCTGTGTAAGCAGAGTGATCTATGGTTGATCAGGCGGCAGCTGAGTTGTTCTGGGGAGGTCTCAGCACCTAGGGCTGGTGAGGCGTTGGTTGCAGTGTTGGTGGTCTGTGCTGGGGTGGAGGTGAACCGGCAGGGAATGCAGGTGAAGGGTCACGCTATGGAGCGAGGCGATGCGAGGCAGATGTTGTTGCATCCAGGGCATTGTGGTCTGCAGCAGACTGTCTGTGGGAGTGCGGAGAGCCAGGGTTTCTGGCACTGGGCGCGGTCCAGGCACGGACAGGCAGAGACGGGCTTGCCTTTGTCATGCCAGCGGCTTGCCTGCTGCACGCGTCCACTGTGCAGCCGCCTCCATAAGTAGTCCTGGGAGGTGAGAGGAGCTGGCAGGGAGGCGGGAGGGCGGCGATCAGTACAATGGCGGTAAAAAACAGTGGAAGCGGTCAATGACCAGGAACGGGGAGCTAAAAGAGAGCGCAAGCACTGGGGGAAAGGTGGAAATAAATGCAATCAAATTAAATTAGGCAGCGAAAAAGCAGCAAACAGAATTACAAGGGGCCAACTGAAATAGTGGAGACAAATGCAGTTAAATTAAGTTAAGCAACCCAAAAGGGGCAAACAGAATTACAGGGGCCAACATTAATTACCATTAGAATTAGCAGCTCACTTGGCTGAGGGTCTGAACCTGCGGCCTCAAGGGCTGAACAACATGGCTGCTGTCACGAGGAGATGGGCAGCAGGATGTGTAGTTCAGAGACCAGGTGTCAGAGGCTACTCTTATAGAAATAAAAGCAGCCCAGGATTAACAGCACATAGAGAAAAAAATTAAGGAAAAATATGCTCATTTTTTAAAAACACAGCCACATAACAGTAAACATAGCAGAAAACAAATTTAGCAACAAGGATCCATTAACATGCAGCACATTTGCTAATGCAAAGCGGTGGTGGATTCAACAGTCATGATAACCCTATTTGCTTCACCACGTTAAACTTACTACTCCATCATCCCTTCACATACAGCCTTCCCATAAAACAAGGAAAGCCACAGACCAAATAAGGTTTGTGAGTGCCTTTGCCATCTTGCCCTCATTTTGAGGGAGAACTGCTTGTGGAGGAGCAAGAGGATGGACAGGAAGGGCAGTGAAATCTTTGGTATGTCTAGGGAGGCAGTAATTGCTAGATACCCATCATCAGCTGATGTGACCCTTGACATGGTTACAAAATAGGAACAGAAGCTCATGTCACCTTAAGCCTGCTCCTAGACCATGCCTGCCCATGTGAAAATACTGGCATTGTAGGAAATGTGGTTATTGGTTGAGGGGTGAAACCCTACTCATACAGCAACCACAATATCTGTTAGGGTGAAACACAAGCAAATCCCAAATTAAACTGTGCTTAACCCTCTGGTAGCTTGGCACAAAAGCAGTCAGGCTTAACTTAAAGCAAAGGTGTAAAGTATTTATGCAGCACTGTAAACACTAATAAAAAGGAAACATGACACAAGGAAACCGGGCACCAAAGTAACATTTAATAAATTATTTGAGACCAAAACATCAAAACTCCAATCAGTAACACCAGAAATATGCAATTTTAAACTGTTAAGTAAAAATAATGCCTGAAAGCACAAAGCGCCAGCTAGGGTTATCTAGTTGCACCAGACCAGGACAAGTCACAAGTTCAGGCTGACTGCAATGGAGCACCGGCTGAATGCAGAAACAGGTTCGGCCTGCTGAACAAATTACCTTAAATCCTGTTTTTCAGTATGTTGCAAGATTCCGTGTCGAGGATGCGTCATGCAGCAGCGGTTCTGAGGAAGCTGTAGGGCTGCGATGCAGAGTCCTGCGTCGTCATCAAGGATGCCGCCATTGAAGGGCTTGCAATGTGAAGTCCTGCGACGAAGATGAATCGTGCACTAGCAGTTCAGAAGAAGTTGTGGGACTGCCATGTGGCGACTTGAGTCGTCATTGAGAATGCCATCGACATGGGCCTTGCGATGCGAAGGCTTGCATTGAGGATGCGTCGCACAGCGGTGGTTCAGAGGAGGCTGTGGGCTGGTATGCGAGGTCCTGCATCCGGGATGCATTGTGAAGCAGTGGTTCCTAAGCGGAGCTGCAAGGAGATGCGTCGCGCTACATTGGTTCTGCCCACAGAACCACAACTGGGGCATCTTCAGGCCAACTCCCAAGGGTCCAGGACTGGGGTGGCACTACCTGGCTGGACACGATTCACAGCAGACAGAGTCCAGGTGCTAGGACCAAGGTGGTTAGAGCTTTTTCTGTCCCTGAGGCTCTGATCAGGAGGCCAGCCAACTAGCCCTTGGGGTCACTCTGGTGGTCCTGGGTTCAAGATGCAGGTCCAGTCCTTTTCACTCTCACAGCAGGGCAGCAGAGTAGCAGTCCTTATTGCAGAGCAGCACAACAGTCCTTCTGAGTCTTCCACAGGACCAGAGTTGAACTGAAGAGTGAGGTCTGAGGGTCCACTATTTATAGTTGGTGCTCACTTTGAAGTAGGACAATTTTCTAAGGGCTTCCACCCCAAGCAGTACTGTATTTGGAATTTCCTGCCTCCCTGCCCTGACCCCTGCTTGTCTGAGGACACAAAAGACTAGTGTCAAAACCCTTTGTGTGTGTGCTGGGCAGAGTTTTTGTGATGTGCAAGTGTGGTACGTGACAGCTCCTCTCCCTCATCAAGTCAGAGATGGCCCATCCTGTCAAAACATATTCCTCCTTTGTCTCACTGTCTGGCAGCAATACATAAAGACTAACTGCTAGCTACACCAAGTCATGTGACCGAGCATATAGGCTGGGGGCAACAAATGGTTAGGAAAAGAAAATGCCTTATTTCTAAAAGTGACATTGTCGGAACTGTGATTTAAAATCCAACTTTACCATTGAAGAGGGTTTTAAATTACAATTCTATAGACACCAAACTCGACATTCCCATCTGCTCCCAATTGAAAGTTACCACTTATTAAATGTAATAAGGGAACACAATGTTATCTAATGAGAGAGATAGGCCTTGCATAAAAACTATTGTAAACGTTTTTCACTACTGAAAACTTAAAATTACATGTCCAACTTTTTAAATACACTTCACCCTGCCTTCCATTTGGCACTCCTTCCTCGCCTGCCAGAATCACCATAACTTGGATGCCGTGGATCATTTTGTCCGATGATCTGTGCAGATGGCATGGTCGTACTTCTCCACCAGAACTGTCAACACCCAGACCTTAAACAAAATTAATAAGCAGGATCATTCTTTGATAGCAAAGTTTTATTCAGCTGAAGGACAGGGGAGCTCCTGGCATTCTAGCAAATGTCTGACAAAACTATATGTGCAGGTTGTTATACCCTCTCCCTGCAATGCAAATTTACACAACAGTTCAGTTCTCAGGCAGGACAAACAGATGTAGGTTCATTATACATATAATAACTCCTTCCTAGTACATGATAGTTTTTGGTAAACAGTGCATTCTTTCCCTGCAGATGCACCCTTGAGAAACACTTGCAAATACCAGAATGTGAGCATCATATCTCACTCAATTAATAAAATGTAAAATTTCACTCCTTGGAATTCCCATGCCACCCGAGCTGAGATCTGCGAATTTCCCTTAATTATTAGTTGTTGAAACTCAAACACATATTAGTGCTCTAGCAATGGGTTCATGTGACACAATTAAGATGGAAGTCAGTTTTGTTTTTGAGTTTTTGACCCAGGTGCTCAAACTTCCAGAGTTAATGTTTGTCAGGCACGTGTTCTTTGACTCAAGTGAATGATGTTTCTCTATATTCTTCAATTCTACTTCTACATTAAAGGGGCAGGGATTTCTGCCCACATTGTGGCGAAATCCGCCTACAGGCACACATCTGAAATATGCTTTTAAAGTTACTTGTAATAACATTGCAATTGTGAATTCATTTCTAAGTGTCTCAGCCTCGTTATATTGGGACTGGTAACATTTACTTCTACTACTGTGAGGATATCTCCACCCAGAATTTATTAATACTATCCAGCAGTGTTTGCTACCAAGGCATAGTCAGAAAGTATGTAGATCTCAGCAAGTAGATTTTCCTATGTGAATAGCACTGCAATCTCTCTCTTTTTAACACCCCGTTCAGGCGTAAACACTGCTTCAAGCCTGTTGTGACACAATTGAAGTGCACCTCTGAATCTCATGCTTTAAACCAGCCTTCAACACATAGGCTATATTGCAAATCCATTCTGTACTAATCATGCATAGCAAGCAGAGTAGTCTCTTAGTGAACCATCCAAAGAGCCTTTGGGGCCTTGTTATGGATGTAAACAAAATGCTACAAAAATGCTACAGTACAACACACTATTGGCACACTTTGAACATGCTGCACTTACGCTGTTGATGCACCGCATCAAAATTTTGTAGCCAAATGGAACTTTCTCAAAAAGTGTTTTGGTTGTTCTCTTGATGTTGGATCTTGGATGTTTCTTACAGGTTAGTGACTTACATAAGAGTAAAAAGGATTTTATTAAAGTTGTAATAATGATAGACAAGATGAAACATCATTATGAGGTCTCAGTAAATCAGAGGATCGTCACTTATTTCTCTGGAACTTGTGTAATGTTAGTGTTATGACTCTCCTGACAAGCCAGAGCGTTGTGTAAAAATGGAACTCGGCCGTAATCATTCAGACTTTTTCCTGGTATCCTATAACACCATACTTGCCTGAAAAATGGGTAACATTTGTTCATATTTTTCCCAACACTGATCTAGTAAAAATCAACTTAAAATAATTTTAACAGAAGTTTTTACTTCTCACCCATTTGCCCTTTTTCCTGACACACTGCAGTAACAGTGCTGTGAGAGCACTCTAGATGTTATGTGTGTGAGATGCTCAGTCACAGGAAGCATAATTACTGCCTCTCACTACCTTCATGATGGATCTGTCCAAGTAAAATGATCAGTGATGAGGCCTGGGAACACCACTAGCACAAGCATACCAATATGGAGCAGAGCAAACATAGAGAGAGAAAGTGAGATTAAAAACGAGCATTAGCAAAGCCAATAGGTTTTGCCTTTCCAATGCAAGTGCTGAGCTTTGGTTCTTTGTTAATTTTTGTTTGTAAAGTATGGTTAAAAAACAGGAAAAGAACATTTCCAAATACTGCAGGAAAACCAAAGCCATATCTTGTGGTATCTTAATACCGTACATCAAATTCAATGTTTTTAGTATTTATACATGTCATAGTTTCTTTTATTTTCAAATCATTTTGACTCAGTTAACTCTAAACAGAATATAAAAAGAATAAGGAAGTGTCAGAATGTAAAGGGAAATGCTTGTCAAGGCCTAATTTAATTTCCACAAGATTCACCTGGTTGGTCTTCTGCAGTACTCGGGGAGCAGATATATGTCTTCCAGGAGAAGTGTCATGCTAGGTACATTTTCTTCCTCAGATTCCAGCTACGTGAGCACAGCAGATAGCCCTTCCAACTGTGCTATAAAAGTCTTTGTGTACCAAAGCTTGGGCTTTCATGCACTATGTTTAATGCAGGCGATAAAACAAAAGCAGCTTTAAAAGTCTGCTATTCAGCCAACCCCCAAAATATCCTTGTTGCTGCACCTTTACAGACAAGTTGGGAGGGGTGGGGAGCAACACAGTGCAAGGGGGGAGGTACTTGATGGTGTGAACCATCACACGAGGCAGAGAGCTAGAAAACAAATGTACTCTCATGGAGCGCTGAATAAAAATAAAAAAAGTAGTCCCCTAAATGTGAGCAGTGGAAGGATAAAAGTCAGTCAATCAAAAGGATTATAAAGAGGCTTGCTCTAGGGGAGGGACAAACACAAGAAGAGGAAGGCAAGCCATTGAATAAAAAGTAGGCAAATGAGTGTGACAGTTAAGCCAACCAATGGAAAGCAATGGGCAGGTTGTTAGCCCACTGTAAATCCACAATTATCTTTCGCAACCAGAGAACTGCGCTGTCTGGTAGGCTTGACCTAAAGGTCACACACACAAATCACACGCTCCTCTGCTACGACAGCACTCTAGCAGTTTTCATTTTGGTGTAACTGCGGCAGAGCATGTCCTTGGGATATGTGCTTTCTTTAAATGTCCCTTGCTATAGATATTTACCCATTCCTATGCACTCTCAATTTATACAGATACAGATCTATGGGCCAGATATGCTATTACAGCATGCAATATCAGGAAATGGGACTACTTTTAAATAGAAAGGTTTAGGTTTTTTTCAACATTGAGAGTTGGCAGTGGTACCATGGACCACTGCCGAATCCATTACAAACATGTTTTTTAACATTCACAAAGGGGAAGGAGTTCCAATGGGGACCCCATTGGAATTATTTTGCAAATTGATTACCACCCCAACTTGGGGGGGGGGAGTAGCTTTTCAAAGGTTTACATTACATCGATTATCTATTTCTAAACCCATTTCAGGAGTCAGAAAAAAGTTACTGAATCCTACAATGGGTTTAGCATATTGCAAAACGCATTTTGCAGTTACAAACTCCAAATCAGAGCGTTTCCAACCACTGAAATGCTCTGTACTACTAGTCTCTAGAGATGTGTCATTTCTGCAGGAAAGAAATGGGCTTATCTATTTAAATTGGATAGTTTATTTTCCACCTAACCCTCTGCCCCACAAAACATGTGCAGTCCTCCTTTCCATGTTTAATAGGATTTCTGGTGCATCATAAACGATTTTCCTATAGAAGGTTTTATGAATACGGGCAATTTCATTGTTAGTGCGCTTTTTTCTTGTTTGCTTCAGCTTTCTTCTATGTAAAAATTTTAAAACAACAATTAACTAGACCCAGAAAAACGGTCATTGCACTGGAGGAGTAAATGCACCGACTGAAAGGAGATTTACAAATGCGCAGCTTTACACAATTTTTAGGAAGGGCACAATACATATTTGCGTAACATAACCGATCATAATGCTGTTTTGGGAACATACCCTCCACTCATAAGGCATACCTCAAAATTAACTTGTCCCGCCAACGTTTGTGAAGAATTACTCATCTGATCCGAGATCACACAACTTGTCAATTGCATACGCCAGGGTTTCATATCATGTATTCTGGGTTTTCCAGATATTTGCATCCTAATGGTGCATTTCACCACCAGGTTGGAGCTGGATCATATGTTCCTGAAGCTGGTCGTGCTGCCTGACACACCAAGGCAGCTGGCAGCCCAAAATAACTGTATCAGCACAAACATGCGACAGTCTGGTCACGGTTATATACCGCCCACTGCTATTGCGACCTCTCTGTAAAGGGGAGCCTTCTGGCTCGTGATAGAAGTCTTTGTGTCTCTGTGTCGGGCACTTGCCATGGCAGACCCCCTGGGGCAGTGCCATTGTGAGCGAAGCTGGTCCACAGGCGGCGGACGGGCCACCAGTCATGCCACTCTATTGTCCAGGCAGGATTTTATCACTTCAGGGGCTGGCGCAGGAGAAAGGGAAATATGTTGATCATTAGGATGAAACAATGCTAATTTAACATGGGGGAAAGAAACATCTTGAGCAGGGCAGAGAGGAAGTGGCAATTGAGAGAGGCCAATTGCTGCATCTCTGGTAAATCAGGAATGTACCATCAGTATGGCATGAGGCTAGAAAGCCCCCTAGTGTGTGTGTGTAAAACTATACTCCTCTGCAATACCTAGAATAAGTCCCACTGCACATGTAATAACGATAATTACGTCGTTCGAATCTGACTACTGAATCTGCAATAGTACCACTACGGAAATAGTCTCCATTGCTGCATATGCAATAAATACAGCTATAAAGATAGACTCCCCAGGAATGAATAAGTAAGAACTAACGTTATGTAGCTAGTGTGTACACTACTGTAAATGGCGTAAATACTGTTATGAAGCTAGAACGAACACTACTGTGTATGCAATCCTTAGATGCGAAGATAGAATCGACACTACTTATAAACACAGTAACTATACAGTTGTAAAGATTAAATCTCGCTTATTGTGTAAACAATAAAGTCAGCTGGAAGATAGAATCCCTTGTACAGTATATGTAACAAAAGGTTTATAAATAGAAAGCAAGACCACTGTTAATGCAATAATACTGCTTTGCAGATAAAAAAAATACGGTTGCAATATGTAAGTACAGCTATGTAGATGGACTTGCTTCTAGTGTCAATGTAGCCAATATATGTATAGCCAAAACCCCGCTGCTGCATATACAATATTCACTCCAATGTTACTTGAACCGCCATTACTGGGTGTTGGACTTGGCCCTTTCTGTAGGGTCACCTCCAAACCTTTAGCCGCCCTCCTGACCTTTTTGCTGACTTCATTTTTGCTGGCTTTAAGACTCTGGGCAGTTTCCCACTGCTCACCAGTGCTAAAGTACACGTGCTCTTTCCCTAAAAACACGGTAACATTTGGCTTGTCCACAATTGCTATATTTAATTTACTTATAAGTCTCTAGTAATGTGCACTACATGTGCCCAGGGCCTGTAAATTAAATGCTACTAGTGGACCTGCAGCACGGATTGTGCCACCCACTTCAGTAGCCCTTTAAACATGTCTTAGGCCTGCCATTGCTGAGCCTGTGAGTCCAGGTTTAAACTGCCATGTCCACCTGGCAAATGAACCCTCTTGCCAGGCCAAAACTTTCCCTTTTCATATATATATATATATATATATATAAGTTCAGTCGCGGCCAGCGTATTGGGGCTGAGGGGCCACTGCCCCTCACCTTTTGCCCCTCAAGAACAGTGTTGGCCTGACAGACACTCTTCATCTTCAGGGCAGGCAGCTAGGAGCTAAACATGCCGGCCCATGCTCCATCGCAGTCGTCCTGAACATGTGACTTTGTCCAGGCCTGGCACGACCAGTTAAGCACAGTTAGCGTTTTGCGCTTTTATGCACTATTTTCACCTAATGCTTTAAAAATTCATACCCCAAGTTCACGGTAACATTTGGCTTAACTTACCCTGACTAGGATTGTGGTCCCTACTTGGAAAGGGTGCATACCTCTAGAGACCCAATTTCTAACTGGATCTGTGAAAATTAAGACTAATTAATATTTATAGAGAAATTCAGGCCTATTGTATCTGCAATAACCAGGGATATATTGAGACGAGACCATTTAATATCTAATTACACACACCTGTATGAAGGACCATTCGTGTGAAACGATTGCAGCTAAACTGACAGGATCACCACTGTTTTGTTTACAGTAATTTCAAGCAATAAGGTGAGGATCACTGCACTGACCTCTCGCATGAAGCCTGACAGCGCAGCACTCTGCAAGGTGAGATCGATGGTCTGCCGCCTCAAATTAAGGGAATGGACCGGATACCCAGCAGCTTGGTTGCGTTCGGTTCGACCCGAGAGCCGGGTGAGTGCCTCCGCCCCCCCCGCCTCTGAAGCTTCGGTAAATGCTGTTATGAAGCTAGAACGTATTGCAAACAAGTTTTTCCTTTGGGATGCACTAAAGGCTCAATTGATACACACTCACACAATAGCGTCATTCATACACATTCAAGTTCTCACCACTCTTGTACGAGAAATATAACTATAAACCCAAGGTAAACAGTCTGGCAAAAGTTGTTTTTGTTAAAAAATTATATAGATCTATTTATTCATGATAGTATCATGCAGTACATCAATCATTTAATGCATTCCTAACATTACATCTAAAATTCATTCAAAACATTGTATACAATTATAAAAACATGTGATTTAAGAACGAGAGTACATCAAAAAGACAATCAAATATGTCATTAAAAGGCACACATCCGTGATCTCACGATAGTTTAGACTGGAGTCCGAAACTGCAATAATTATAGTTCTGTGATTCCAGCCTTTACACGGATTGTGTTTCAGAAAAGTGCGTCGACGCGTTTCGATGGTAAGTCTTATAACACCATCTTTCTCAAGACTGTAATTTGTTACTCTCATTTATGACAATTTCAGCCAGAGCCTTTATCCACACCTGTGTGATAAAGCACATATATCAGCATCTGTATCTGCATTATTGTTCACTCTTACATTATCTATATATTAATAAGAAAAACATTTACCGAAACCTAAACAAATACAAATGGGTAAACATTGCCTGTTTATACATTTCTATTGCTATGTCCAGAATGACAATTACTGGTGGCATGTGCCCGCAATAACAAAAGGGGCAGGTATAGATGAGGTGAAATTATAACATACCCCGACTGCAAACCTTGGTCTATCACAGGTGTTCACCTCAGGGTTTACTTGTTATGATTCCCTTTGATTTTACATTCTCTCCGTACTCTGCATTCATCTGCCTTACACTTGTTATAATTCTCTTTCTTTTTCCATTCTCACGATACTCTACATTCATCTTCTTAGTACCCCCTAGCACTCACTCACTCCGGGCGACATTACTTATTGATATACTGTATTAAAACTAATATTACGGCTGAGCTCCTCACCTTTGAGCTAATAAGGAGGGGATGCAGAAATACTTAGGGGCCGATTCCGATCTCGGCCGGAAGCACACCTAACACTATTCGTGCGGAAAAAAACCAAGCCGAACGCGTGTTTCCCGACCGATTCGAACAGTCGTCCGAACGAGCAAGTACGATGCGCATAACTGCTCAGATTCCGACCCAGCCGTACGTACCCATTCCAGCTCCTGTTCCCCGCCCGAGCCGGATCCGTAAACGCCGAATCGAGTCGCTCGGAAGTAAATATACAGCACCTTCCGGCCGGACTAGTACGATGCGCCTTCCGTACGCGCCGAACCCGTCGCTATGTCCGGCACGTCAGAGCATCCGGGAGAGCTGCACATAAGCTCCGATTCGCGCCACAAGATGATCCACGGCTACGAGACAAACAAGCCAGCGACGAGTACGAGTCGAAGCCACGAGAAACCCGAACGAGACGACCCAACCATGAATCCCATCGCGCAGGTCCTACCAATACTCTACATCTATTACCGGAACCGGTACGGACGCGTACGGCGCAGACGGTAAGTCAAACACCCACTACACAAACAAACGACACGTACCCGACATATGTCACACACACATAGGGATGCAGAAATGACGTACACTAGCAACAGCAGAACCATAGGGGCGGGATGGCTATCACCAATGCCATACACACCCATAGGGGCCTGATGGCTACCACTACCACCACCCCTACTCATGTGGGCCTGGTTGCCTGTCACTACTACCATCCCCTCTCATAGGGGGATGGATGCCTACCACTAACACCACCCCTACTCATGGGGGCCTGGATGCCTACCACCACCACCACCCCTACTCATGTGGGCCTGGATGCCTGTCACTACTACCATCCCCACTCATAGGGGGATGGATGCCTACCACTACCACCACCCTACTCATGGGGGCCTGGATGCCTACCACTACCACCACCCCTACTCATGGGGGCCTGGATGCCTACCACTACCACCACCCTACTCATGGGGGCCTGGATGCCTACCACTACCACCACCCCTACTCAGGGGGGCCTGGATGCCTACCACTACCACCACCCCTACTCATGTGGGCCTGGATGCCTGTCACTACTACCATCCCCACTCATAGGGGGATGGATGCCTACCACTACCACCACCCCTAGTCATGGGGGCCTGGATGCCTGTCACTACTACCATCCCCACTCATAGGGGGATGGATGCCTACCACTAACACCACCCCTACTCATGGGGGCCTGGATGCCTACCACTACCACCACCCCTACTCATGGGGGCCTGGATGCCTACCACTACTACCATCCCCACTCATAGGACGGGTAATGCATGACACAACCAGCATACTCCAACATAAGGAATGTCAGAAAAAGACATCCCCCCAACATCATGACAAGAGTGTGTAGTCTGTGTCAAATGCCTACAACACTGAACATGACATTGAACATACAATGTGACCCCCTATCACATGTGTCACTCATAAATGTGTGTGGCCTCCACAATGCAAGCAGACCATGACCACTGTGGGAATGGGGTCTAAACCCCTATCATCACAGTGACCAAAATGTAAGTGTGGGGTCCATAGCTGAAGCCCAATTGAACATTGTGGCAATGGGGTCTAAACCCCCATCATCACAGTGACCAAAAGGTAAGTGTGGGGTCCATAACTGAAGCACATTTTGAACATTGTGGCAATGGGGTCTAAACCCCCATCATCACAGTGACCAAAAGGTAAGTGTGGGGTCCATAGCTGAAGCACATTTTGAACATTGTGGCAATGGGGTCTAAACCCCCATCATCACAGTGACCAAAAGGTAAGTGTGGGGCCATAGCTGAAGCACATTTTGAACATTGTGGCAATGGGGTCTAAACCCCCATCATCACAGTGACCAAAAGGTAAGTGTGGGGTCCATAACTGAAGCACATTTTGAACAGTGTGGCAATGGGGTCTAAACCCCCATCATCA
The DNA here is from genome assembly GCA_963921515.1 of Calotriton arnoldi. Taxonomy (NCBI): domain Eukaryota; kingdom Metazoa; phylum Chordata; class Amphibia; order Caudata; family Salamandridae; genus Calotriton; species Calotriton arnoldi. Next base: position 133,029 of record CAWUFW010002570.1, on the reverse strand, counting down.
CAGTGACCAAAATGTAAGTGTGGGGTCCATAGCTGAAGCACATTTTGAACATTGTGGCAATGGGGTCTAAACCCCCATCATCACAGTGACCAAAAGGTAAGTGTGGGGTCCATAGCTGAAGCACATTTTGAACATTGTGGCAATGGGGTCTAAACCCCCATCATCACAGTGACCAAAAGGTAAGTGTTGTCATGGAAAAAGCTGCAACTGCCAAAGAGCATGGATGATTCCTGGTCACACAACAACAAACACATCAGTGGCAAAGTAGTGGTTGTGTCCCATAGCAACATAGATTGGGTGAGGCAAACAGTGCAGTGCAAATAAAACATACCTTTGGCCATGTGCAGACAAACATCACCCATGGGGGCTGACATTGTCAACATTTATCAATTACACAATGACAGAAGTGACCATCATAATGCAGATCCACATATCTGCACCAATGGACACACAAATGTAGATATCCTGTGGAGACTGTAGATGTAAGGTGAACAAATACCATACCATGGCAGCAATGGGACATACAAACCATGATTATTGTGCTTACTGATGACCTAGGAGTCCCAGGCCCAGCAGGGGAAATCCACCAAACAACATACAGCTAATGGCACACTAAAGATATGCCAATGCAGTGGTGCAGATGCACAAACACAAACAGGCAGCCTCACACTGCATATCAAACACAACAGGTGATGGGGGGGGGGGTGTGCCAGTGTCCCCAGGCAACCACACAACGCATGAGGAGGCCTGAATCCCAATTACACAGATGTGTATACAGTGCCACACAAAAGTAACTCATGGATCGGATTCCCCTATGTGGGCAATCAGGCATTGTTAGATGAGAGGGAGCCCAAATTACACATGTCACACAAGCTTGTAGGAACAGCAACTAACACAGCAAGAGACAGACCCACCACAGCACTACCCCCAGGGACCCCACATTGTGGTGACACTAGCCTGCATGATAATCCCACTGTGATGACAAAGGTAGATGTCGTTCACACTGTGAACCACAGCCATGTGTCCTGAGCAACTAACTACCCTCACACCTACACAAGCACAAATCAATCAGCACGGCCTGTCAGCCAAGGACAATATGGAGGTAGGGGTCCAGCCGTGCAACAACTCACATTTGCACACACTCAACACCACACACCTTGATCTCCACCAATGTGCAGCAGTGAAGCTCACATGGACTGGTGACATTGCACATGCACCCATGACAATCCCAGGGGTGGTGGTGGGAACTAAGGTGCAGAAACCCATCACACATGGCCAGTCAACAAGACTCGTGAATGTCTGACACACTGCACAGTACGCCGTACATGGGCATGACGTGAAATCCACCCCAATCAATGGGATCCCGGCCACAGTCACACACCAATGAAGAAGCCAAGGTGACCCACAAAGAACACACATGGACAACTTCCAACATTGCAGCTCTGACCCTGAGGAGTGGCAGCAGTCACACACACAACGTGTCACAATCACTGAAAGCTACCTCAAACTGTAAATTACATGACTTGTGTAACCAACAAGTGCCAAGGGGAATCCTGACTGTGTCCCATCTGCGTTTGCCCACATCCCCAGCCCTGACAACAAAGACAACTAGGGATGACAACCTGATGAACATTAGTTCGCCATGCACCCACATCACGGAGAAACCAGGTCCAAGATGCTGGATGAACACAGGACAACTCAGCAAGCATCACAAACAGGAACATCCCTAGGGACATAGCCTGTGTAGGAAAAGAGAAGGGAACACACACAGACATGCTCACACAACACGGGCCCAGGCAATGTCACGGGGTTACACACTGCCATGAGGGCACTCCACTCCTGTGGAAGGTCTGCTGTGCCAAACCTTGTCTGTGCACGACTCAAACATGTCAGCAGAACACTCGTTCAGTGAGTCAACAACTACAACACACTGAAGGCTCTGCTCACATCAGCCTGGGTACGGGAGTGTCACGTCAGTCATCTGCATACACCCAAAACACGTGTAAAGCAAGTTGCACTGTATACACATATGAGTCCTTCAACATTGATGTGCTAAACTGCATGTCCAGTGGAGATGGGCACACAGTCAGGGAAATAAACATTGAACAGTGGTAAGCCCACCAGATGTGCATCAGTGTAAGCCAAAGATGTTAATTTACAAATGCAAAACGTACATCCCTGTGTCAAATGCTGAACATTACACCCTCAGACTGCAGCAAAGGATGCTATAGATCCAGACTACATTAGGACACATATCCCATGGACCTCATGGAGTCCATCACAGCAACACTTCATTTTCCTGATCTGAACACTATTACAACTGCAAATGCATGATGATACTCATGTACATCCAAAGAAAACCACAAGTAAACAAAAAGAGGCTTTATTCAGCAAATGTTAAACTAAAATTTTAAGTCCAAAAGAAACTAAGGCCAATGGCCAGTCCAAATACACAGTCCCAACAGGGTGATATGTGACAACTTGTCACCCATTGCTTGCCTGCACTGGTACGGACAGGGGACATCCCCCTCGGAGGGGCATACAAGGGGCAGGCCAGGCACCGCAGGGACAGGATCAGGGGATGCCAGAAGGAGGCAGTGAAGGGGTGGTAGGTGCAGGAGTGTCACCGGCAACTGCAGTGGAGGTGTCTGACTCAGTGGGGGCCGGCACCACTGTAGGGCACAAGTCAGATGGTGTGGGTGCTGCAACCACTGCAGTGGGCCGGTCAGATGGAGTGGACTGGGTCCCCACTGCAGTGCCCGAGTCAGACGGGGTGGTTGTGGACTCCACTGCAGTGCATAACTCCAAGGGAGTGGAAGGGGGGCAGATGAGGTGGGCAGGACAGAGGGGGGACCCGGTCTCCACACCAGTGGCACAAACAGGCAGAGCGTCTGGTTTGGGGGTGGAAGAGCAAGTGGTAGGGGGGGAGGGCCTAAGCAGTTTGGGGATGCGATATCGGTGTGTGGGGGAACCTGAGGCAGGGTGTGGCGGTGGAACCTGTGGAGTGGTGGCCTGGGGGATGGAGGAGAGAGACTGTGTGGTGGAGCTGCGTGGTGGTGGTGGTGGGGTCTTGCCCTTCCTGGTCCGGGGGACTTTCGAATGGGGTCCTCAGTCTGCCTGTGCCTGGGGAGGGTGTCCGGGTGTGAGGGGCACTCCCTCTGTGTGTGTTGGTCGCCTCTTCCGCCTGGACTTCGTGTCAGATGTATCTGTGGGGAAGAGGCCAAGCTCACAGAGGAAGAGCTTCTGGGAGGGGGGTTGCAGGTGAGGCAAGGGAAGGGGTTTTGGAGGGAGAGGTATCTGAGGACTGCGGAGTGCTCGTGGATGCGTGTGTGTGTTCCTGGGCCCCATCCCCTGACTGTGCGTGCGTGTGCGTCTGGATTTTGGCGTGTGTGTCTGTGTGCTGCTTGTGTCTGTGCTGGTGGGTGCCTGTGCCGGTGTGTGTGTGCTTGGGACAGGCAGGGTGCTGGGGATTGTGGATGGGGCAGAGGTAGGAGGGGTGAGGGACTGTTGCAGGAGGGACACTGCTGCCGTCAGTGAGGAGGCCATGGACTGATTGGTCCGATGTAGGGCAGACATGCCAGATGACATGCCCTCCATGAATGACACCAGTTGTGTCAACAGACCCGTGTGTGCATGGAGGACACTCAGCACTGATGTCTGCCCTACATGGATCTGTTTAAGCAAGTCCACAGACTCCACACTCAGGGCAGCAGGGGAGACAGAGGCAGGGGTGCGGTGCCTGGCATGAAGGAGACATGCTCCCCTACACAGGAGCCTTCACGGACATGTGGGATGGGAGCAGATGGGAGGGTGGAGATGGTGGTGGTGGCGGGGGCAGACTTGCTTGATTTTGTCTCTGGTCTGCTGACACCCGCCTCCACAAGGGAGTCCTCACTGGAAGTGCTGTGGTCCTCAGCCGAGGTGGTCGTAGCTGAGGTCTCCTCAGTGGGGCTCCCTCACCCTCCGTGCCACTGGGTCCCTCGGTCTCCCCTGCAGTGGACCCAGTCTGGCTCTGCCGCTCCTCCTGGTCCATGGAGCTGTCTCCTCCTGTGGCCGTGGATGTATCTGCAAAGAATCAGGATAAACAGAGCAACATTAGTCACCTGTACTGACCACACACGCCACAGTAAGTACAGCACATCACAGAGCAAGCCCTGCCATCATTTGCTAGACATTGCAATAAGTGCTGACACTGATTTGAAGAAGCCCATTGTCTGCCTGACAGTCATTCATGCCACACATATCCTACCTGTCCATGCACCCATCTGTCTGGTGCCTGTTGTATGCGACTAATCATATGTGCACACTTGCACCACATACACAGTTGTTGGACATCCAAGAGAACATGTGGAAATGTGTCACTCCAAACACATGCCATCTCCTGCCACTGACTCAGTACATGTGTCAGGAAAAGTGACGGGCAGAGTCCCTGTCGATATGCGGGTTTTGCTTCCATCACCAGACACAATGATGTCCTCATGTCCTGATAGACAATGCGACAATGGTGTGCTTGCAGGACATATCACACTACTGCTGGATCACCCTTTGCGAGTTGAATGTCATGGCACAGGCCTGTCTGGCAAGTCAGTCATAACTGTCTCCTGTCACAGGGGCAGTGCATACACACAACACCAGTCTACACTGTGTCACAATCATGGAAGTTTTGGGTATGCAAGCCCTGTAGCTGACAGGTGCACATGTGCACCCCTGGCCACCCACATCATGAGGACTAAGATGATCCCACGTCAATCAAATGAGACATTTGAGTGACTGCAAACACAAATCCATACACATGGGCACTTCACCGTCTGATGAGAATGAACCAAAGCTGCCTGCACCTCAATGTTTCATACACCTTTGTGCACAGTCAAGGGATCAGAGACCTATGCATTAACCAATGTGCAGATCCTATAGTCACAACTCAGATGGCTGGCCACCCCAAATTGTTAAACACTCCAGGAGTCAAAAAAGCAAGGCCACACCACGGTGACACAGAGGCAGACACCTGAGTGCACTCTTCACAATGCCCAATATGTATGCTGACACACGGGAGTGGGAGAACAGAGTGCCTTCGATGTACGGAGTAGGCATTACAGTCCTGGTCCATGTGCAACATGGTATTACCCTGAACACTAGGCAGGTGGCTATGCATGTGTCACACACATGATGTACATACTTCTGAGGCTCCCCCCTTGGTCTCTGCTGCAGCATGGGTGTGTGGCACATACCCCAGAGATGTGGTGAGTCAGAGCAGCAATTGGAACACATTGTGAAGCCATACCCAGAGTACATGTCAGATCACAGGCATTGTGTGAGCAATTGTACCACCCATGCAGCCCACAACAAAGTTCCTGTAACTGATGCTGTCCCCAACTTGAACCACAGGTAACTGCAAGTACACAGTACCCAAGTGACCTAAGTCACAGACTGTAAGGGCCACACCTGTGTATCAGATGAGGAGTGGGCATGACACAAGTGAGGGACATGAGTCCAGGACGACAAGACAGTTGTACTGTGGAAGTGGAACCAGGCTAAAGGAGTGCATAGAGCATGTTAGTCATAGTACACAGAAAAGCCTAGCACTTACCCCCTCCTTGCTGCTGTCTGGCCTTCAGCTGTCCATCCAGGTCAGGGAAGACCACCGCCAGAATCCGGAGCATGTGGGGGGTCAGGGTCCGGTGTCCGCCCCTCCTGCGAGGAGGCGACAGCTTCAGCTGGACCCTTGCGATCCTCCGGGTCCAGCCACGAAGTCCTGCCACCTCTTCTGGCAGTTGCGGATCCTGCGCCTGTAGACCCCCACAGATCTTACTGCCCGGACGATGGTCAGCCAGATGTCCTGCTTCTGGTGGGCATCAACCTGTGAGGATGACAAAGTGAAAAGGCCATTACTACACATGCAACATATCCGTGCATCACACAGTTGGATATACATGTCTCAATCACAGGGGCATATGATGTACACAGGTAGTGCAACTATGGCTATGAACAGTTGTCCAGCAGTTACTAAATGGTATCATTGCCTGGGAAGTAAAACCTTGTTGGAATGCACTGTTACTGCACTATACCTGTTCAGTGCATGTAACTACACACTTTGGGGGGTGCCAACTACTCAGTGAGCATGCTAGCCAGTGGTGTGCACACTGTAAGTCTTCATAGTCAGACAACATGCACAATTAGTAAGGCAGTGGACAGCACACTCACCTGCTCCCCTGGTTTTCCATACAGCTTGCTGCACTGTGGAAGGAGGCTGTCCAGCAGGGCCTGGTTCTCCTCAGTGCTGAAGGCTGGGGCTCTCTCCACAGTACGTGCCATTGCAGTAGCCAGAGGATGCAGAGACAGCAGCAGTGGTGGTGACAGATGTCGTCCTGGAGCATGTAGTGCAGGCAAGTGAGCTCTCAGGGGAACAGTCAGCATTATATGTGTGCTGTAGAGGCAGATACTGTCCCATGTGTCCAAAGTGATAGGTCCAAGTCGTTTGCATCTTCTGAATCTGGCCAATCCATGGAATTGCACCACTTATACACGCCCACAGCATCCTTCAAAAGTTCAACTTCATGACACCCATGAATTTGCAACATTGTTGTGGGTGGCCAACTGAATTCACTGCATCCGGCTCGTAAAAGCTTCGGAAACGCGTCCGTTACCATGTCAGTCCATAGCCAATGCGTGCGCACCGATCGGTCCATTGCTGTACAACGCGTATTTCGAAAAACAACACGCATCCGCCAACATCATATGCAATGGCCAATGCGTGCGCACCGATCGGTCCATTGCTGTACAACGCGTATTTCAGAAAATAACACGCATCCGTCCACATCATATGCAATGGCCAATGCGTGCGCACCGATCGGTCCATTGCTGTACAACGCGTATTTCGGAAAACGACACGCATCCGTCCACATCATATGCAATGGCCAATGCGTGCGCACCGATCGGTCCATTGCTGTACAACGCGTATTTCGGAAAACGACACGCATCCGTCCACATCATATGCAATGGCCAATGCGTGCGCACCGATCGGTCCATTGCTGTACAACGCGTATTTCGGAAAACGACACGCATCCGTCCACATCATATGCAATGGCCAATGCGTGCGCACCGATCGGTCCATTGCTGTACAACGCGTATTTCGGAAAACGACACGCATCCGTCCACATCATATGCAATGGCCAATGCGTGCGCACCGATCGGTCCATTGCTGTACAACGCGTATTTCGGAAAACGACACGCATCCGTCCACATCATATGCAATGGCCAATGCGTGCACACGGATCGGTCCATTGCTGTACAACGCGTCCCTGTACAAGTCACTCGCATATGTCACCATGGTTGTCACTGGTGAACGTATGCCAGCCACAATTACTTGCCAGGGACTCAGGGGCACACCTACAACACCACAGCTTGTCCACACTGTATCCTAAGGCATGTAAGGCTGCATTACCTGTGTGTGTATGGGGGTCAACATGTGGTTTGTTGGGTGGCACTTGGGGGCAGCCACTCCCAGGCTGTGCACGTGTTCATGGGGACAGAATCCTTTGTGTGTTGTGCACATGACCACTGTGATGTGCAACTATTCAGTTCAGAGCATGTGGCATGGTCACATCTCCAGGTTGTGTATGTGTATGTTATGTCACATACACCCTGAGTCCCATGTGGGATGGTATGTACGTCACAGGGTGACCCATTGCCACAATTGTGATGGCCCTCCACAGTCTGTGTGCATGTTGTGTTTCAGATGTCTCGGATTCCATGTGCACAATGGGAGACTCCACATCCACGTTGTTTGTGCATCGACTTTGATGTTGTGCGTGTGTGTGTCACAGACGTCCATGTCTGTCCTGCAGAGGCAACAGGGGCCACTACCTGTGGGAGTCATGGTTGTTTTGCTGGCGTGTACATGATACGCCATGTCATGCCAGTGTCCATGTGGCAATACAGGGTCCCTGGGAATCTACCTGTCAAAGAGCTGTGATGCCTGGGGCACATCTGTCCTCACTTGTCACTGTGGTGTGTGTTTGGAACGTGACAGCAGTACATGGGTACTGTGACACAGCCAATGATTTCCCATAGCACAACCTGGAACTTGTTGTCAACACATGTTGAACTGAGATGTTAGATGTTGGCCATGTAGGTGCCATATATGTCCATGCAGAACGGCACACACATCAAGTACTTGTGTCTCGTAATGATGTATCATGTGATATTGAGTATGGTCAATGCCACATATGTGGGGTGACTGACAATCTTTCTTTGTTCACCTATGCACTGCAGGGCACCAGCTGTCCATAGACCATTCCTTGACCTTGCAACCATGGTTGAACGTGACTGCATCCGACGGTACCGCTTCAACAGGCCGCTTATTGAGGAATTGGCGGTGCAGTTGGCCCCACATTTGCAACCTGGCCGGCCATACCCTGCAGCGCTGACCCCCAAGTTGAAGGTGATGGCAGCCCTACACTTCTTTGCCACCGGTACCTTTCAACACACTGTGGCGTCTGCTGGTAGGATGTCACCGACCATGTTCAGCCGTGTGCTACACAATGTTTTGGAGGCGATGTTGAGATACTTGAACCAGTACATCTATTTCCCTAAACGTCAACAACTCACTGACGTCAAGAGTGACTTCTATGCCCTGGGGAGGATGCCACATGTCATCTGCTCCATTGATGGGACACATGTGGCTTTGGTACCACCACAGGCACATGAGCAGGCATACAGGAACAGGAAACATTACCATTCTATCAATGCCCTGGTGGTATGTCTTGCAGATATGAGCATCTCACATGTGTGTGCACGTTTCCCCGGTTCTGCACACGATGCCTACGTAATGAGGAGTAGTCGCATCCCGAGGATGATGTCACAGATGCAGAACAAGCGTGCCTGGCTTGTCGGTGTGTGCTGACTTTGTACCATTGTGTGTGTTCTGCAATGTTGTATTCCACCCTCTTTTCCAACTCAGCTAATGTGCAATTGTCTGTATGTAGGTGACTCCGGATACCCCAACATGCCGTGGTTGCTGACACCCCTCAGGAACCCTGTGACACCAGCCCAGATGCGCTACAATGAGGCACATGGTCGGACCAGGAGAGTGATCGAGCGGACATTTGGTCTCCTGAAGAGCCGCTTTCGCTGCCTGGACAAGACAGGAGGGGCCCTCCCATATGCCCCTGCAAAGGTGTGCAAGATTTTCATCGTCTGCTGCATGCTACACAACCTAGCAGTGCGGAAGGAGTTGCCTCTCATCCTGGATGACGATGACCAACATCCGCCACCTGTGGAGGATCCTGGCCTGGGATCACTGACAGAATATCGATTACAAGAATATCGACCTACAACAATATCGAAGTAAAAATATAGAATGCCAAAATATCGAATGCCTATCTACAAACAGGTAAGTACAAAAATATCGAATCCAAAATATAGTTGTAAAAAATATAGTTAGTCAAAATATCGAATTTTTTAAATATCTTAAAAGTAATGTAAAATTAATGAAATAATATATATAATTAACTAAAACATACTTAAAAATACTTAAATAACTTTAAAATTAATAAATAATTAATGTAAGTTAAAAAAAATAAACATACATTTTTATTTTTTAATACATATATATATTAACGTAATATTTGTAAAAAATATTCAATATTTTTAGCGTAGGATAGCGGGAGGGTACAATTTACTATTACCACTCCAGTGAGTGCAACAGTAGGGAAAGCATTGGATAGCGGGAGGGTAAAAATTACTATTCCCACTTCAGTGAGTGCAACAGTAGGGAAAGCGTTGGATAGCGGGAGGGTAAAAATTACTATTCCCACTCCAGAGAGTGCAACAGTAGGGAAAACGTTGGCTAGCGGGAGGGTAAAAATTACTATTCCCACTCCAGAGAGTGCAACAGTAGGGAAAGCGTTGGATAGCGGAAGGGTAAAAATTACTATTCCCACTCCAGAGAGTGCAACAGTAGGGAAAGCGTTGGATAGCGGAAGGGTAAAAATTACTATTCCCACTCCAGTGAGTGCAACAGTAGGGAAAGCGTTGGATAGCGGGAGGGTACAAATTACTATTCCCACTCCAGAGAGTGCAACAGTAGGGAAAACGTTGGATAGCGTAGGGGTAAAATTACTATTCCCACTCCAGAGAGTGCAACAGTAGGGAAAACGTTGGATAGCGGGAGGGTAAAAATTACTATTCCCACTCCAGAGAGTGCAACAGTAGGGAAAGCGTTGGATAGCGGAAGGGTAAAAATTACTATTCCCACTCCAGTGAGTGCAACAGTAGGGAAAGAGTTGGATAGCGGGAGGGTAAAAATTACTATTCCCACTCCAGTGAGTGCAACAGTAGGGAAAGCGTTGGATAGCGGGAGGGTAAAAATTACTATTCCCACTCCAGAGAGTGCAACAGTAGGGAAAGCGTTGGATATCGTAGGGGTAAAAATTACTATTCCCACTCCAGTGAGTGCAACAGTAGGGAAAGCGTTGGATAGCGGGAGGGTAAAAATTACTATTCCCACTCCAGAGAGTGCAACAGTAGGGAAAGCGTTGGATAGCGTAGGGGTAAAAATTACTATTCCCACTCCAGAGAGTGCAACAGTAGGGAAAGCGTTGGATAGCGTAGGGGTAAAATTACTATTCCCACTCCAGTGAGTGCAACAGTAGGGAAAGCGTTGGATAGCGGGAGGGTAAAAATTACTATTCCCACTCCAGAGAGTGCAACAGTAGGGAAAGCGTTGGATAGCGTAGGGGTAAAATTACTATTCCCACTCCAGAGAGTGGAACAGTAGGGAAAGCGTTGGATAGCGTAGGGGTATACATTACTATTCCCACTCCAGAGAGTGCAACAGTAGGGAAAGAGTTGGATAGCGTAGGGGTAAAAATTACTATTCCCACTCCAGTGAGTGCAACAGTAGGGAAATCGTTGGATAGCGTAGGGGTAAAAATTACTATTCCCACTCCAAAGAGTGCAACAGTAGGGAAAATAATGATTTAATATTTTAATAAAAATAAAATAATTATCAATACCAATAAAAATTAATTAAAATGACTTACCAATTACAAAATATTTAATAATTAATTCTAAATACCAATAAAAATTATTTCTTAAAAAGTAATTACCTATTAATAAAAATTAATTACCAATTAATAAAAATTTATTACCAATTATTAAAAATTAATTACCAATTAATAAAAATTAATTACCAGTTATTAAAAATTAATTGCCAATTAATAAAAATTAATTACCAATTAATAAAAATTAATTACCAATTGCTAAAATTTAATTACCAAATAAGAATTAATTAACAATAAATTAATACTTAATACCAATAAATAAAAATAAATAATGACTGATTTACAATTAAATTACTTCCCACCCTATTCCCCTATAAACCCACAACCCGCTCTGAATAATAAATTAATACAATTAATATAATTATCAATTAAAAAATTAATAAAAATTAATTACCAATTATTAAAAATTAATTACCAATTAATAAAAATTAATTACCAATTAATAAACATTAATGACCAATTAATGATTAATTAACAATGAATTATTTATCAATACCAATAAATAAAATTTAATAATTACTTAATTAAATTTAAATTACTTCCCACCCTATTCCCCTATAAACCCACAACCCGCTACAGAACTAAAACGCACAATTAAATTAAATATAATTAATAATTCCTAAAAATTAATATTTAATTTACTATAATTAAATTACTTCCCACCCTATTCCCCTATAAACCCACAACCCGCTACAGAATTAAATTACGCAAAAATTAAATAACATAAAATTCATTACTTTATAAAAATTAAAACATACATTACAAAAATAATACATACTTTTAACACATATACTAACACTTAAAACACTATAAAAAAATTCGATATTTTTAACAACTATATTATGACTGTCGATATTTTGACAATAGATATTTCTTACCTGTATTTCGATATTCTTAACCACTATATTTTGGCAATTCGATATTCTGTCCATTCTATATTTACAACTCGATATTTTGGCAATTCGATATTTACAATTCGATATTATGTCTGTTTACCCCTGGCCTGGGCCACGATGCCAGTGATGATGATGATGATGAGGGGGCTGTCCGCACACAGCTCATCACCAACTTCTTCAGCTGAATGTGAGTATAGAGAGTTGGTATGTCAATGATTTGAGTTTGCATGATATGTGTTGGTGGTGCTCTGTTGCTGTTTGAGTGTGGCCATGTGCTACTTGACTGTATGCGTGCAGCGATGTGTCCTTACAGGTAGTCTGTACTCCCCAACAGTGTTGACATGCTAACTTGGTTTTGTGTAGGTATCTTGTGACATGTATTGGGCATGAGTATTGCAGTTCTGTCCTGTTCTTCAGTGCTTTTGACTGTGTGTCATGTCTGTCCTTCACAGGGTACTTTCAGAGTTGTTTGGTCAACTCGGATCCCCCGACACCATGATTCAACTTCCAGGGTGGAAGAAGTCGTTTCCCTGCAGGTGATGTGCCACACACCCCTGGACTTTATTTCCTCTTCACTTGGTGACTGTGTGGCCACTGCCACTTGGGATTATCTTGCATCTGTAGTGGAAACAACATGTTTCAAATGTGTAATAAACCTGTGCTTCACTTTGGGATGTGCGTTGTCTGTGGTCACACATCTGACTGACATTTGCTTACTTCACCTGTGGGCTAGTTAACACAGACTCTGAATAGGTGTGGTGTCTGTGCATTCCACTGTATTTCCTGGCAATATCAGTGTAGGCGATGAGTCAGATGGCCCTGGTGTGTATGTGTTGTGTAGCCCTAGTGGTGTCTCCCTCATATGTGTCACGTCGCCATGACTCACATGACGGTGTTGAACTTGCTGTAGCAGTTAGCATGCACAGATTCATTTAGCAGATCATCATCTCCATGACAAAAACAACGTTGGAATCACAACAGAGGCAAGTATGGTGTATTAGTGAGTTTATTTACATACATGTGTGAGGATGGTGTACAGGATGGTGGGTTCTGTACATTGGGATTGGAATCCAAAGTTCCCAGATGAGTTGGAAGTGTTGGTAGCAGAAATGTCCTGAGTAAAGTCCACAGTCATCTGATACATTGGTCCAACTTGAACTCCCCATGTCATGTGGTAGAGTTGGGTTGCATTTGACAGGGTGAACAGTTTGCACACAAAGGGGAATTTCCAGAACAGGTGTTGTGTTCCTGGGGGATGTACATGGCCATCGGCCTCTCAGTTTTCCTTCCTCGTACGACCCCTCTTCTTTCGGAGAACCCTCACGTGCAGGCCGCGGCGGTGCAGAGGACTCTCCACCAGAGTCATCCTCCCCACCTGTGGCAGTTGCAGTTGTTGCGGCACCAGATGTTGTGCGCACACAGGGAGGTGTGGCCATGTTGGTGCTAATCTGGCGAAGGCATGTCAATATGTCCCTCTGCACCGCTGTCAGTTCTTCCAATGTGTCCCACTTGGACTCCATGCGAGACATGTGTGTCTCCACACGGGACATGTGGGAGTCCAAGCGGGCATGATGGGCAGCCTGCTGCTGTTGAATGTCCTTGAGGATCCCCACTACCTGGCTGACCTCTCCGGTGCTATTCTGGTACGCATCAGCAATGCGTACCAGTTGTGGGTCATCATGCAGTCCAGACCCCTCTGCAAACAGCGACCTCTGCCTACCACCCCTCCCACCACCCCTGGCCACACGTGCGGGACCTGCGGTGACACGCACAGGTGAGCCTAGGCCCCCTTGGGGGTTGGTACTGGGGTTGTTGTCCGTTGCTTCACGGTGGGCCGGGGTCCCTGTCCTGTTGTCATTGAGTGTCCTTGGTATGTCCGTGTCGGTGGGGGTGGTCTGTGTGTTGGCAGATGTTGGAGGAGTGGGTGCAGGGGGTGCAGATTGTGGTCCTGCTGGTGCTGCATGATGACTTACACCGGAGGGGCCAGGTTGGTCTTCGCCATCCGAGGAGGGCAGAGGCTGTTCCACACCAGAGAGCTCAGGGTCCCCCGGAGCCTGGGACAGGGACTCCTCATCATCTGCTGCTGTGTCCCCATCATCACCTGTTTTTGGAAGAGACACACAATGTATGTTATGTTTCTACAGGCATCAATGGTTCAAACACCTGACAGTTGTGACTGTACCTCTGGATGCGGGCCTGTACATTGCATTGTCCTAAGTTGTCACAGTCAGAGGTTGATATTGGTGTAGCACATTGTCCTGCCAACCTGAAGCATTTCAATGTGAATGTTGAGGTGTGTGCATGACCAGCATTGGTGGTATTTGGTTGACATCCGGCCCTCCTTCTCCCCCAGCCCAGTTATCCCACCATGAAGCATGCCACCCTTGCAGTGGGTGCAGGTTAACTCCCAGGATGTCAGTCAGTGGTGTCCTGCTGTTGGTTGGTGCCCAGTTCCCAGCAGGGCCTGGTACTCCCCACAACAGAGCACCATTGTCAGACATCTTTGAAGTGGCTTTTCACTCTCTGTGAGGTGTGGATGCTTCAGTGTGAGCTTGCTGGGCCATGTGGGTGGGGGATGTTGAGCTGTGACTACCACTCCCATCATGCTATTGCCTACACCCCCCTTTCCAGCATGCCCATACTTCCTTCCTTTTGAGTGGACTTCACTGTGTGTGAGTGTGACAGCAATGGCAAGATGGCTGACAGTGTGGTCCTGTTGTTTGTTGGTGCCCAGTTCCCAGCAGGGCCTTGTGCTCCCCACAGCTGAGGCCAGTGTCAGACATCTTTGAGGTGGCTTTTCACTCCCTGTGAGGTGTGCATGCTTCAGTGTGAACTTGCTGGGCCATGTGGGTGGGGGATGTTGAGCTGTGACTACCACTCCCATCATGCTATTGCCTACACCCCCCTTCCCAGCATGCCCATACTTCCTTTCTTTTGACTCTGCTTCCCTGTGGGGTAGTGTGCCTGTGCTGACAGGATGGCTGACAGTGTTGTCCTGGCGTTTGTTTGGCTACAAGTCCCAAAAGTGTCACTGTGCTTCACACAACATAACCCAGGGTGGTGGTTCTTTGTGGGATATTTAATTAGAGTGTGAGGCAATGCATTCTCCCAGGTGAGTTGTGTGGAGTTTGTGTTAAGGGTGTGTGTGAGAAAAGCTGCTGGTAACTATGGTCAGTGCTGTCAGTTCTCCTTCCCACCCAGCCAAATATCCCACCATGGAACGTGCTTCCATTGCAGGGAGTGCAAGTTGGCTTTCAGGATGTCAGTCAGTGGTGTCCTGCTGTTGGTTGGTGCACAGTTCCCAGCAGGGCCTTGTGCTCCCCACAGCAGTACCCAGTGTCAGCCATCTTGTCAGTTCTTTTCCACTCCCTGTGATGTGAGCATGGTTCAGAGTGGTGTTGATGGGCCAATTGTGAGGGTGACCAATATCTGTGACTACAACTCCCATCATGCTATTGGCTACACTCACTTCACCAGCATACACAGAATTCCTTCCTTTCAGTGAGCTTCCCTGTGAGGTGGTGTTCTAGTGGTGGCAAAATGTCTGAAAGTGTTTGTTGGTTAGATTTGTGCCACTGCCTTGCTCTATTTGTTGTTAGGTTTGTACATGTCATGACACCGTTACATATCACTATGAGATGGCAGGTATTGTGTTTGTCTGACTAACATACACATCTTGGGATGATTATGTTTTGGTTACTGTGGCTTTGCTAACGGTGCATGGTTTGACTATCCCCTTGACAGTGATGTGTGTGTATTGTCACACAATATTGGGTATATTGGTTGTGTACTCACCAGGCTCTGGGATGTTTGATAGTCCATGTACGCTCTATGGTAGTAGGATGGCCACACCTTCTCCTCCCAGGGCCTGAGGTATACTGGTTTGGCAGCAGGGCCACTGCCGGTGCGATGACTCAAGGTGTAATCCTTCTTGAGTAGGGCCTTGACCCTCCTGCGCACATCATACCAGCTGTTCTGGATGTCTTCCTTTGTGCGCAAACATGGTGATTGTGCGTTCACCCTGTCGACGATCCTCTCCCACATCTTGGTTTTCTGCGACATGGGGGTCTGTTGGACCAATGTACCAAACAAGTGTGGCTCTACCCTGTGGATTTCATCTACCAGGACTTCCAATGCACTGTCTAGGAACTTTGGATTCTTCTTTGGGGGCATGGTGATGGGTGGTGTGGGGATTGATGTGTGTGTGTGTGCAAGTGAGGGTGGGTGAGTGTAGGTTTTGCTGGGTGTATGTGAGGGTGCTATTTGGGAGGTGCTAATGGTGTGTGGCTTGTGTGATGGATGAGTTGTGGGTGTGTCTGTGGTTGCTGTCTGATGGTGTTCTGTGCTGGCAGGTCATTTGAATTAGCAAAGGATCATGGTAGGGATTTGTGGCCTTTATATGGGTGGAGTTGTGGGTGTGTCTTTGTTCCATGTTTTTTCCCCCTGTATTTATTGACTTTGTCATTGCTTGTTTGGCCCTTTTTTTTGTATTTTTTCCTATGTAGTTTTTAGGCATGTAGGAGACGTTCTTCTGACCGAGTAGGATGCTGCAGTTGGCTCGTGCGAGCTTCTCCGAGTCTTTCAAGCTGTGTTTCTGCTGTGCTTCATGTGCGGCGTACGCGTCGGTCGCGGAGTATTGGGTTGCTTCCACTCCGTTTTGTATGCGTGTCGGTCGTACGGCTTGAGCTCCGTGCGACTCGGTCTGGTTTTACACGCATTGCATCGTACTGTGCGGGTCGGAGTTCGCGGGTACGTTTCTGTCAAGTTCATTCCTGGTGTGTGTCGGTCGGTTCGATTCGCGTGGTTTTCCGGCCGGATAGCTGGTTTCCGTGCGGTTCGGTCGTTCGGCTTGTGTTCCGTACGAGTCGGTCGTGATTCACATGCATTGCATCGTACTACGCGGATCGGGCAGCGCCGGTACGTGTCGGTCGGACTAAATTCGCGTACCGAGTCGGTCGGTACGTTTTCCGGCCTGAATCGGAATCGGCCCCTAAGTATTTCTGCATCCCCACCTTATTAGCTCAAAGGTGAGGAGCTCAGCCGTAATATTAGGTTTAATACAGTATATCAATAAGTAATGTCGCCCGGAGTGAGTGAGTGCTAGGGGGTACTAAGAAGATAAATGTAGAGTATCGTGAGAATGGAAAAAGAAAGAGAATTATAACAAGTGTAAGGCAGATGAATGCAGAGTACTGAGAGAATGTAAAATGAAAGGGAATCATAACAAGTAAACCCTGAGGTGAACACCTGTGATAGACCAAGGTTTGCAGTCGGGGTATGTTATAATTTCACCTCATCTATACCGGCCCCTTTTGTTATTGCGGGCACATGCAACCAGTAATTGTCATTCTGGACATAGCAATAGAAATGTATAAACAGGCAATGTTTACCCATTTGTATTTGTATTTGTTTAGGTTTCGGTAAATGTTTTTCTTATTAATATATAGATAATGTAAGAGTGAACAATAATTCAGATACAGATGCTGATGTATGTGCTTTATCACACAGGTGTGGATAAAGGCTCTGGCTGAAATTGTCACAAATGAGAGTAACAAATTACAGTCTTGAGAAAGATACTGTTATAAGACTTACCATCTAAACGCGTCGACGCACTTTTCTGAAACACAATCCATGTAAAGGCTGGAATCACAGAACTATAATTATTGCAGTTTCGGACTCCAGTCTAAACTATTGTGAGATCACGGATGTGTGCCTTTTAATGACATATTTGATTGTTTTTTTCATGTACTCTCGTTCTTAACCCCTTCGGTGCTCACGACGGCCGGGAGCCGTCATGAGTTACAGTGGGGCTGTGCTCATGACGGCTCCCGGCCGTCGTGACACCCACCCACGGGGGAAGCGCTGGCGCTCCCCCGTGGGACACCGATCTTGCTGCCTCCCCCCACCCCCCCCCTGCCACGTCATGAATGACGTCAGCGCGGGAGTCGCGCTGACGTCATTGAGGGTTTCCCTTTGTTCGCCCAATGCGCTGGAAGCCATTTGCTTCCAGCGCGTTGGGAAAGAAAGGTGAGTTTCTCGCCGTGGAGGGTGGGGGGTATTTTTAAAAAGGCATCGGAAGAAAGGAAAGGGTTTTCCTTTCCTCCGATGTCTTTTTAAAAAGCATTCCTGCTGCACAATCGCGCCCAGGCGCGATCGTGCAGCAGGAATGCTTTTTTTTTTTACTTCTTAAAGCCCAAATTGTGTTGGGGAGCGGCCCCTTGGGCAAGGGTCGCTCCCCTTATTTATTTTTTTATTTATTTATGCATTATGTAGCGCGGACTTTACCCGAAGGTGTCAGAGCGCTTCACAATAGGAACAGTAACATTACATGAGGAGGAGGTTGCAAGTGAGCATAATACACAACTGCCCGGAACACTTTTTTTATTTTTTATTTTTAAAAAGCTTATTTCGCACTATCCCCCAGTCAGTGCAAATACAGTTTTTCCCCACACATGCCAATCAGAGCATTAAGATGTTAAAAACCGATTCAGCAAATTAAACAAAATATGCAGAACTAATCGCTGCTCGTCCAGCGCACTGAGGCCTATTAAATCCAGTAACAAAGCAAATCCCAGACACTGGAGTGCAACTCAACAAAAATATCATCTCACAGTGGGATCGCGGGAAGGAGTGCAGAAGTGGGAGCAGCGCGGCATGTACAACCAAATACAAAGATTGAAATAAAAACTGCCCTGAACATTGTTTTTTAAAACTGCTTTTTTCACAGCCCCCCCCAGTCCGTGTCAATGTTCTTTGAGTCTAGCCCTGACTTGTAGAAGAGCATACAAGTTCCCCGTCCCTTGTATAATACTTTGTTTGACTGAGCACAGAACTTCACCTAAAACTAAAAGGTGAATGTCCTACATGTCTCGCAAGACAATCTAGAGATCAGGACAACTGCAGTTTTGAGGGTGATTTAGATTCGGCTACTTGCAACTCATGCAGTGCCTACTTTTTTGTTAGTGAGGGCTGTGTGTGGTCTTGGGGGTCTTATCGTGTTTAATAGTAACTTATCATGCTAGTGTTTGTTGCTGGGATTCAATTTTCTTCGTCCACAGCTGCACAGGACATGGGTCATAAGCACAATACCTTTATTTTAGTGGCTATGCCCTTGGCAACAGTTTTATCAAAGTGATACATCTTTGCTGGCCTGAGACTGATGTTTTGAAACTGGTTTTGATTCAGTGAGTTGAGCGCATGTCTCTGCATGTTCATTTGAGAGTTATTTGTTGAAGATCAATCAAAAAACCCATATACAGTAAGTGAGAGAGAGGGGAATGGGCAATATATCTTCATGCAGAGGGGGCATGGAAGTGGCCATCTTGAAGTCTGCTGTCCTACATCGCCACCTACATGCTTGGGCTACACATACACGAGGGACTCCTGTCATGCCATACCCCGTTTTCTCATCAGATCAAATGTGATTCATTAAAACCATTACAATATTTGTAAACTGATCATGAAATAATAGCTCATTCTTTGTCTGATGGCCCTAATTATACGAAAGCCAAAATGCAAATGTTAATGTCAGTGGATGAATTGTGGATCTGAAAATGTATCATTAGCAAGCTAGTTTATAAATTCCGCTGCTTATTTAAGTGGATCAAGATACATCAATCTACTAAAATTACACCTTAGCCGCTGGACCATTGTAATTTAAAAACATTTTTTTTTAACGAAGCCACCTATATGTTTTTAACAATTTTCCATATTAAGTCTTCACTACTAGGACGTAAGTTGACTGATTGAAATTCTGGGCAGCTGCTAACCCACTGCTGCTTTTTTATGAAACAGCCTTTAGGAGAAAGTGGTACACATTAGCTAATACTTTAGCAGTTTTGATCCTAATAGGTTGCATTGTCCACATTGCTGGGGCTTACTTATATGCCCGTTTTATGAATTCTAGTGCTGTCTTCAGTGGTGTAAATAGTGGGGCTTTTTGGAACAAATTGAAAAGGCGAGGAACAGCTGGCTGTCCAATTGTGCAGTAACATGTAGGGCAATACCTTTTCACCCAGCTTGGTTTTGCCCCTATTACCGCAATTTTGATCTAAAAACCGTCCACTCGCATACCAACCCAGAAAATCAGAAGCTGTGGTGTCATTTCGAGTATCGGCAATGATGCTGAACATCCTGTGATTCTGGGCAAATCACTTAATCTGCCCGTGCCTAACAAAAATGAATGTGTCCTCATGTAATGCAACTGGTGCTATGTAAAGCGCTCTGATACCCGATTCGGGTCAAGTTCGCGCTATATAAAACTCTGTAAAATAAAAAATAAAAAAATACAAAAGCAAGCGTTACATTACATGAGGAAAAAGTGACAATTGTGCAAATAACAAAAACAAACAAGATACACAAAGTGGTATACGTTACAAGAGGACAAAGTGACAGGTGTGCATGATACATAAGATACAAAATACAAATAGAGGTATAATACTCCAATAAGTGGCAGTCACTCAGAACACACTGGGAAGGCACTTCTATAGGCATGGAGTACAGAATTTCCTATAGTGGAAGAACTTCCTTGAGGGAGTAGAGAGGGCGTGAATTAAACAGGGGACTTAAAATGAAGGGAACACACACATAAAATCCAACACATCCATCCCCTTGGGGGAGAAATTTATGTAGTTGGGTCTGCCCCCCTTGGGCCACCAGGGATTTTTTTTTTTTTTTTAAATGCCCAAATTGTGTCGGGGAGCGGCTCCTTGGGCAAGGGTCGCTCCCCTTGGGGAGAAATGTATGCAGTTGGGTCTGCCCCCCGTGGGGGGGGGGGGGGGCAGATCGTTATTATTTCATATTAAAAAAAAGGTCTGTGTGCCCCCACTGGGCCACCTGGGAAACGCCCAGTGTGTGTCGGGGAGCGGCCCCTTGGGCAAGGGTCGCTCCCCTTGGGGGAGCAATTTGTTTAGGGGGGTCTGCCCCCTGTGCCCACTAGGCCACCAGGGATTTTTCTTTAATTAAATTATGTTTTTGGGGATCATTTATTTTGGCCGTTTTTGCCCCCTTTGGGGGCAGATCGGCCTTGTGAGTCTAGGCCCATCCGCCCCCAAGGGGGGCAGAAGCCATTAGACACCAGGGATTGTTTTAGTGTTGTTGGGGAGCGGCCCCTTGGGCAAGGGTCGCTCACCTTGGGGAGCAATATGTTTTGGGGAGCGGCCCCTTCGGTAAGGGCCGCTCCCCTTTGGGAAGCATTTATTTGGGCCGTTTCTGACCCCTTGGAAGGGCGGATCGACCCAAATAAACAATTAATTTTATGGTATGCCCACTAGGCCACCAGGGATTGTTTTTGTGTTGTTGTGAGCGGCCCCTTGGGCAAGGGTCGCTCCCCTTTATCGGGTATTTATTGTGGTCGGTTCTGCCCCTTTAGGGGCAGATCGGCCATATGTTTTTAGGCCCATCTGTCCCCTAGGGGGGCAGAAGCCAGTAGGCACCAGGGCTTTTTAAATGTTGGTGTTGGGGAGTGACCCCTTGGGCAAGGGTCGCTCCACCTTTATGAGGGTGAATTTTTTGGCTGTTTCTGCTCCCTGTGGGGGCAGATCGGCCTTATTCTTTTAGGCCCACCTACCACCTTTGCTTGGCTGGTGGATAGTATGTGGACTAGTGCATTATTTGCATATGTGATTCTAATGTTTTATTTCTCCTTTTTATTCTAGTGTAAAGCTTTTGGTTCCTGTTTGCGGTTTCGGCAGTGGTTCTGCAGTTTTGAGTAGTTGCATTTTTTTGGTAAGAAAAACTTTTTTGTTGTATTTACTCCAAATGAGTATTATTGTCATGCATGAATGAATTTTTTTGCAAGTGGTGTTATAATGGCAGCATATTTAGTTAGTGTTTTGAGCATGAAATTCTTTGAGATGTGTTTTGCATTCTCTTATGTGTAATTTTCTTTTCTTTTTCTTTTTTAGTGGGATATTGTTGATCCTTACTGTGTCTGTGCAGAGTAGGTGGTGGTGAGTCTAGCTGCTTCTGGCAAGTGAGTGGTATCGTTTTGGAGTATATAGGTCTTTCTGATAAAGACGCATTTTGTCTATTACTTATTTTACAAAGTGTTTGTTGTTGTTGACTTTTTTGACAAGTTACCTTTATTAGTAAGGATTATGGCTAGCCGTAGAATGACTGCTCAGCAGGTTGTTGGTATGCTGCTTGAATCTTCCTCTGAGCAGAATTATGAGACTGACAGTGCGTCTGAGGGAGAGGAGGGAGGGGAAGATTCAGGCAGTGAGTTTTCTCTCCACATGGAATCATCGGATGATGAAGATACTCTCAGTGCGGATGAAGGTACTCTCAGTGCGGATGAAGTGCCTGTTTTAGAGGGGGGCACTGATGTGCTGATGGTGCAGCAAGAGACATCGGTATTGCAGCCTGAGGCTGCAAGGCTTCCTACTGGAAGTGCTGGACTCTGGGTTGATCCAAACATGGTGCAGCCGGTGTTGCCTGCCTTTAGTGGTTATGCAGGGTGTAGAGTGGATTGCGATTTTTTTTTGCCTATACAGTTCTTTCAGTTGTTTATGGATGATGTATTTTTGGCTGAGATTGTTGAGCAGACTAATTTGTATGCTGAACAGTTTTTGAGGGCCCACAGTGCCACACTTAAGCCCCACTCTAGAGCTACCCGGTGGACTCCCACAAATCTGGATGAGATGAAGAAGTTTTTGGGTTTGACTTTTTTGATGGGCTTGATAAGGAAGCCGTCCATGGCTTCATATTGGTCTACCAGTCCCTTGATGGCAACGGCCAAATTTCCTGCGATTATGACCCGTGATCGGTATTTACTTTTGCTTCGGATGCTGCATTTTGTTGATAATACTTTGGTGTTGCCACGAGATAACCCTGACTGTGACCGTCTTTTTAAGATTCGGCCTGTTCTTGATCACTTTGTAGATCGATTTTCAGAGCTCTATACTCCAGGGAAAGAAATGTCTATTGATGAGTCTTTGGTCCTGTTCAAGGGCCGTTTGGTTTTTAGGCAGTACATCCCTAGCAAGAGGGCACGTTATGGAATTAAGCTGTATATGTTGTCTGAGAGTAGGACAGGATATGTTTTTAATTTCCGTGTGTACACTGGTAGGGATTCCACTATTGACCCCCTGGTTGTCCGTCCACTTTTGGAGTTTCAGAGAAAATTGTGTGGGATCTTGCTAGAGGACTGTTTAACAGAGGCCACCATTTGTACCTTGATAACTTCTACACTGCTGTGCAATTGTTTAAGGAATTGTTCAAAGTGGACACTTTTGCTTGTGGCACAATCCGCTCTAACCGTAAAGGTTATCCAAAAGAGCTTGTTTGCAAAAAACCTCAGAGGGGACAGTGCAGTTCCTTGCGTAGTGATGAACTACTAGCTGTGAAATTTGTGGACAGGAGGGATGGGTACATGCTGACTACCATCCATGATGAGAGTACTTCACCTGTGGCTGTTTGGGGTCAGTTTGCTGAAGTACGCAAACCGGTGTGCATTTTAGACTACAATAAGCACATGGGTGGTGTTGATAGAGTAGATCAGACGTTGGAACCTTACACTGCTATTCGTAAGGCGTACATTTGGTACAAAAAGTTGGCCATCCATCTCTTCAATTTAGCAACTTTCAATGCTTTTGTTGTGTACAAGGAGTGTTCTCCTGAGTCAAAGTTGACTTTTGTTCAGTTTCAGCA
This sequence comes from Calotriton arnoldi, assembly GCA_963921515.1. NCBI lineage: Eukaryota > Metazoa > Chordata > Amphibia > Caudata > Salamandridae > Calotriton > Calotriton arnoldi. The sequence continues at coordinate 109,421 of CAWUFW010002570.1, read as the reverse complement.
GTCTGTGATAGGAAGCCTTGTTGTTGTGGAACAGGCAAGTGTTCCTAGAGTTGGAGTGGTGGAGGATGTGGCTAGATTGAAAGATCGCCACTTTCCTGATTTAATTCCTCCCATGCCCAAAAGGTGTGCGGAAGGAGAGTTGTATGCACTGTGCCGATTGTCCTTATAATCCTGGGCTGTGTGTGCCCTCATGTTTCAGATTGTATCACACTAAAAAGAGTTTTTGGGAGCAACCGTGAGTCTAATAGTGTACTGCCTGGTCTGTATGGTTTTATATAGTTCAGTTTCATGTTTGGCAACAGAATGATGTCTTTAGTTACTGCTGTGGTTTTTGTAGTTATAGTTTGGTATCTAGTTGCAATTGGTTTGTGTTTTTTTCTTGTTTGAAAATTTTTTATGATGGTGTGCGTGGACTGGCGGTAGGCTGGCGGTGTGCGTGGACTGGCGTTTGGCTGGCGGTGTGCGTGGATTGGCGCTTGGCTGGCAGTGTGCGTGGACTGGCGCTTGGCTGGCGGTGTGCGTGCGCTCGGCTGGCGGTGTGTGAGTAGTGACTTGCTGCTGGTCACTACACACACTGCTAGCCGAGTGCAACTCCACGTAATCCATCAGCTTGTGTGGTTGCTGTGTCAGGAATGTGGGCGTGTGAAAGTGATGGGCCCTTGAATGGCGCTGTCTGCTGGTGTGAGTGTTGTAATGTGATGGGTCCGCGGCTGGCGGTGTGAATGGTTTTGTATGTGTCACAAGTATGAAAGGTGTATGAATGGCCTGTAAAGAGGTTGGTGCCTTGTCGTGGCTTTACAGCTCCCGAGCTGTGAGTCAATGGTTCAGTTTCTCGTCCTTTCAATTATTATCAGTGCATTTCATTTTTGTGAAATCACTTGTTAATACAATTGTATATACTGAACCATCACTCACCCTCGTGCCAAATCCAACCAGTATGTGTGTGTGCTTGAGGATTAGATGGCTGTGCAGTAATATTTGTCTTTCTCAAGCAGGGTGTACCTTGTCACTTTTTGTGAATGTTGTAATGTGTTGGTTTCGTGCCTGGTGGTGTGAATGGTCTTGTGTGCATCACGTATGAAAGGTGTGTGATTGGCCTGTAAAGCGGTTGGTGCCTTGCCGTGGCTTTACAGCTCACGAGCTGCGAGTCACTGGTTCAGTTTTTTGTCCTTTTAATTATTGACGGTGCATTTCATTTTTGTGAAATCTCTTGTTAATAAAATTGTATATACTGAACCATCACTCGCCCTCGTGCCAAATCCAACCAGTATGTGTGTGTGCTTGAGGAATAGATGGCTGTGCAGTAATATTTGTCTTTTTAGTCTCTGTGCCAAGGTGTACATTCCATCTAAGAATAACCTACCAACTGTAGATATTGTCGTAAACTAAACACCCATGGGAGTACATGGTGATGTCTCTCTTGTGGATCCCAACAAGTTATCTTATCCACAATGTCCTGCAAACCTCAAAATGTCTGTTACATTTTCCTTGCAATATTGTGCCAAAATTTTCACACTGAAGAAATAAACAACAAATTACCTCAAAACGACCTGGTTTTGCAAGGGAGTCCCCTGGGTTTTGGCCCGGTGCTCGGCGGCCACCCAGGAAACCTATCAAACCCACACATTTCTGGAAACTAGACACTCGGGGATTCCAGGGAGGTATGGCTTGCGTGTATCCCCCAACGTTTCCTTACCCAGAATCCCTGCAAACCTCACATTTAGCTTAAAAATCACTTATTTCACACATTTGTGTGTGGGAAAGTTGTGGCATCGCCGGGCTGACACAAATTTCCTACCACCCAGCGTTCCTCAGGTCTCCCGATAAAAATGGTGCCTCACTCGGGTGGGAGGCCCAAGTACCCGCGACAGGCAAGGGCCCACAACGTAGGGAGGCGACATCAAAATTGCCTATCTCAAAAGACCTGGTTTTGCAAGGGGTCCCTGGGTTTTGGCCGGTGCTCGGCGGCCACCCAGGAAACCTATCAAACCCACACATTTCTGGAAACTAGACACCCAGGGGATTCCAGGAGGTATGGCTTGCGTGGATCCCCCAACGTTTCCTTACCCAGAATCCCTGCAAACCTCAAATTTAGCTGAAAAAATCACTTTTTTCACACATTTTTGTGTGGGAAAGTTGTGGCATCACCGGGCTGACACAAATTTCCTACCACCAAGCGTTCCCCCGGGTCTCCCGATAAAAACGGTGCCTCACTCGTGTGGGAGGCCCAAGTACCCGCAACAGGCAAGGGCCCAAAACGTAGTGAGGCGACATCAAAATGGCCTATCTCAAAACGACCTGGTTCTGCAAGGGGGGTCCCCTGGGTTTTTGGCCCGGTGCTCGGCGGCCACCTAGGGAAACCTATCAAACCCCCACATTTCTGAAAACTAGACACCCGGGGGATTCCAGGGAGGTCTGGCTTGCGTGGATCCCCCAACGTTTCCTTACCCAGAATCTCCTGCAAACCTCAAATTTAGCTGAAAAAATCACTTTTTTCACACATTTTTGTGTGGGAAAGTTGTGGATTCTCTGGGCTGACACACATTTCCTACCACCCAGCGTTCCCCCGGGTCTCCCGATAAAAATGGTGCTTCACTCGTGTGGGAGACCCAAGTACCCGCGACAGGCAAGGGCCCAAAACGTAGTGAGGCGACATCAAAATGGCCTATCTCAAAACGACCTGGTTTTGCAAGGGGGGTCCCCTGGGTTTTTGGCCCGGTGCTCGGTGGCCACCTAGGGAAACCTATCAAACCCCCACATTTCTGAAAACTAGACACCCGGGGGATTCCAGGGAGGTATGGCTTGTGTGGATCCCCAAACGTTTCCTTACCCAGAATCCCCTGCAAACCTCAAATTTAGCTGAAAAAATCACTTTTTTCACACATTTTTGTGTGGGAAAGTTGTGGCATCACCGGGCTGACACAAATTTCCTACCACCCAGCGTTCCCCGGGTCTCCCGATAAAAACGGTGCCTCACTCGTGAATTTGAGGTTTGCAGGGGATTCTGGGTAAGGAAACGTTGGGGGATCCACGTAAGCCATACCTCCCTGGAATCCCCCGGGTGTCTAGTTTTCAGAAATGTGTGGTTTTGATAGGTTTCCTAGGTGGCCGCCGAGCACCGGGCCAAAACCCAGGGGACCCCCTTGCAAAACCAGGTCGTTTTGAGATAGGCCATTTTGATGTCAGCCTCACTATGTTTTGGGCCCTTGCCTGTCGCGGGTAGTTGGGCCTCCCACACGAGTGAGGCACCGTTTTTATCGGGAGACCAGGGGGAACGCTGGGTGGTAGGAAATTTGTGTCAGCCCAGAGAATCCACAACTTTCCCACACAAAAATATGTGAAAAAAGTGATTTTTTCAGCTAAATTTGAGGTTTGCAGGGGATTCTGGGTAAGGAAACGTTGGGGTATCCATGCAAGCCATACCTCCTGGAATCCCCGGGTGTCTAGTTTTCAGAAATGTGTGGGTTTGATAGGTTTCCTAGGTGGCCGCCGAGCACCGGGCCAAAACCCAGGGGACCCCCTGCAATACCAGGTCGTTTTGAGATAGGCCATTTTGATGTCGCCCTCTACGTTGTGGGCCCTTGCCTGTCGCAGGTACTTGGGCCTCCCACACGAGTGAGGCACCGTTTTTATCGGGAGACCTGGGGGAACGCTGGGTGGTAGGAAATTTGTGTCAGCCCGGAGAATCCACAACTTTACCACACAAAAATGTGTGAAAAAAGTGATTTTTTTCAGCTAAATTTGAGGTTTGCAGGGGATTCTGGGTAGGGAAACGTTGGGGGATCCACGTAAGCCACACCTCCCTGGAATCCCGGGTGTCTAGTTTTCAGAAATGTGTGGGTTTGATAGGTTTCCTAGATGGCCGCCGAGCACCGGGCCAAAACCCAGGGGACCCCTTGCAAAACCAGGTCGCTTTTGAGATAGGCCATTTTGATGTCGCCTCACTACGTTTTGGGCCCTTGCCTGTCGCGGGTACTTGGGCCTCCCACACGAGTGAGGCACCGTTTTATCGGGAGACCCGGGGAACGCTGGGTGGTAGGAAATTTGTGTCAGCCCGGAGAATCCAGCACTTTCCCAAACAAAAATGTGTGAAAAAAGTGATTTTTTCAGCTAAATTTGAGGTTGCAGGGGATTCTGGGTAAGGAAACGTTGGGGGATCCACGCAAGCCATACCTCCCTGGAATCCCCGACCCCACCTTGCAAAACCAGGTCGTTTTGAGATAGGCCATTTTGATGTCGCCTCACTACGTTTTAGGCCCTTGCCTGTCGCGGGTACTTGGGCCTCCCACACGAGTGAGGCACCGTTTTTATCGGGAGACCCGGGGGAACGCTGGGTGGTAGGAAATTTGTGTCAGCCCGGAGAATCCACAACTTTCCCACACAAAAATGTGTGAAAAAAGTGATTTGTTTCACCTAAATTTGAGGTTTGCAGGGGATTCTGGGTAAGGAAACGTTGGGGGATCCACGCAAGCCATATCTCCCTGGAATCCCCTGAGTATCTAGTTTTCAGAAATGTGTGGGTTTGGTAGGTTTCCCTAGGTGGCCGCTGAGCACCGGGCCAAAAACCCAGGGGACCCCCCTTGCAAAACCAGGTCGTTTTGAGATAGGCCATTTTGATGTCGCCTCTCTACGTTGTGGGCCCTTGCCTGTCGCTGGTACTTGGGCCTCCCACACGAGTGAGGCACCGTTTTTATCGGGAGACCTGGGGGAACGCTGGGTGGTAGGAAATTTGTGTCAGCCCAGAGAATCCACAACTTTCCCACACAAAAATGTGTGAAACAAGTGATTTTTTCAGCTAAATTTGAGGTTTGCAGGGGATTCTGGGTAAGGAAACGTTGGGGGATCCACGTAAGCCATACCTCCCTGGAATCCCCCGGGTGTCTAGTTTTCAGAAATGTGTGGGTATGATAGGTTTCCCTGGGTGGCCGCCGAGCACCGGGCCAAAAACCCAGGGGACCCCCCTTGCAAAACCAGGTCGTTTTGAGATAGGCCATTTTGATGTCGCCTCCCTACGTTTTGGGCCCTTGCCTGTCGCGGGTACTTGAACCTCCCACACGAGTGAGGCACCGTTTTTATCGGGAGACCCGGGGAACGCTGGGTGGTAGGAAATTTGTGTCAGCCAGGAGAATCCACAACTTTCCCACACAAAAATGTGTGAAAAAAGTGATTTTTTCAGCTAAATTTGAGGTTTGCAGGGGATTCTGGGTAAGGAAACGTTGGGGGATCCATGCAAGCCATACCTCCCTGGAATCCCCCGGGTGTCTAGTTTTCAGAAATGTGTGGGTTTGATAGGTTTCCCTAGGTGGCCGCCGAGCACCGGGCCAAAAACCCAGGGGACCCCCCTTGCAAAACCAGGTCGTTTTGAGATAGGCCATTTTGATGTCGCCTCACTACGTTTTGGGCCCTTGCCTGTCGCGGGTACTTGGGCCTCCCACACCAGTGAGGCACCGTTTTTATCGGGAGACCCGGGGGAATGCTGGGTGGTAGGAAATTTGTGTCAGCCCGGAGAATCCACAACTTTCCCACACAAAAATGTGTGAAAAAAGTGATTTTTTCAGCTAAATTTGAGGTTTGCAGGGGATTCTGGGTAAGGAAACGTTGGGGGATCCACGCAAGCCATATCTCCCTGGAATCCCCCGGGTGTCTAGTTTTCAGAAATGTGTGGGTTTGGTAAGTTTCCCTAGGTGCCGGCAGAGCTATTGTTCAAAAACTACAGCTAGGCACTTTGCCAAAAAGGGTCATTTTTCACTGCGAAATTGAGGTGTGTCCACGTTGCGTTTTGCGCCGTTTCCTGTCGCAGGCACTAGGCCGACCCACACAAGTGAGGTACCATTTTTCTCGGAAGACTTTGGGGAACGTGGGGTGGGTGGACATTTGTGGATCCACGCAGATTCCACAACTTTCCACCACAGAAATGTGGGGAAAATGTGTTTTTTTTGACAATTTTTTATGTTTGCAAGGGATTCTGGGTAACAGAACCTGGTGTGAGGCAGTCAAGTCACCCCATCCTGGATTCCCCTGGGTGTCTAGTTTTCAAAAATGTATAGGTTTGCTAGGTTTCCATACGTGCCGGCAGAGCTATGGTTCAAAAACTACAGCTAGGCACTTTGCCAAAAAAGGGTCATTTTTCACTGCGAAATTGAGGTGTGTCCACGTTGCGTTTTGCGCCGTTTCCAGTCGCGGGCACTAGGCCGACCCACACAAGTGAGGTACCATTTTTCTCGGAAGACTTTGGGGAACGCGGGGTGGGTGGAAATTTGTGGAGCCACGCAGATTCCAGTACTTTCCACCACAGAAATGTGGGGAAAATTTGTTTTTTTTTACAATTCTTTAGGTTAGCAAGGGATTCTGGGTAACAGAACCTGGTGGGAGGCAGTCAAGTCACCCCATCCTGGATTCCTCTGGGTGTCTAGTTTTCAAAAATGTATAGGTTTGCTAGGTTTCCCTATGTGCTGGCAGAGCTATGGTTCAAAAACTACAGCTAGGCACTTTGCCAAAAAAGAGTCATTTTTCACTGCGAAATTAAGGTGTGTCCACGTTGCGTTTTGCGCAGTTTCCTGTCGCGGGCACTAGGCCGACCCACACAAGTGAGGTACCATTTTTCTCGGAAGACTTTGGGGAACGCAGGGTGGGTGGAAATTTGTAGATCCACGCAGATTCCAGAACTTTCCACCACAGAAATGTGAGGAAAATGTGTTTTGTTTGACAAGTTTTTAGGTTTGCAAGGGATTCTGGGTAACAGAACCTGGTGGGAGGCAGACAAGTCACCCCATCCTGGATTCCTCTGGGTGTCTAGTTTTCAAAAATGTATAGGTTTGCTAGGTTTCCCTAGGTGCCGGCAGAGCTATGGTTCAAAAACTACAGCTAGGCACTTTGCCAAAAAAGAGTCATTTTTCACTGCGAAATTAAGGTGTGTCCACTTTGCGTTTTGCGCAGTTTCCTGTCGCGGGCACTAGGCCGACCCACACAAGTGAGGTACCATTTTTCTCGGAAGACTTTGGGGAACGCGGGGTGGGTCAAAATTTGTGGATCCACGCAGATTCCAGTACTTTCCACCACAGAAATGTGGGGAAAATGTGTTTTTTTGGACAATTTTTTAGGTTTGCAAGGGATTCTGGGTAACAGAACCTGGTGGGAGGCAGTCAAGTCACCCCCATCCTGGATTGCTCTGGGTGTCTAGTTTTCAAAAATGCTTAGGTTTGCTAGGTTTCCCTAGGTGCCGGCAGAGCTATGGTTCAAAAACTACAGCTAGGCACTTTGCCAAAAAAGGGTCATTTTTCACTACGAAATTGAGGTGTGTCCACATTGCGTTTTGCGCCGTTTCCTGTTGCGGGCACTAGGCCGACCCACACAAGTGAGGTACCATTTTTCTCGGAAGACTTTGGGGAACGCAGGGTGGGTGGAAATTTGTAGATCCACGCAGATTCCAGAACTTTCCACCACAGAAATGTGAGGAAAATGTGTTTTTTTTGACAATTTGTTAGGTTTGCAAGGGATTCTGGGTAACAGAACCTGGTGGGAGCCAGTCAAGCCACCCCATCCTGGTTTCCCCTGGGTGTCTAGTTTTTAAAAATGTATAGGTTTGCTAGGTTTCCCTAGGTGCCGGCAGAGCTAGGGTTCAAAAACTACTGCTAAGCACTTTGCCAAAAAAGGGTCATTTTTCACTGTGAAATTGGAGTGTGTCCATGTTGCGTTTTTCGCCGTTTCCTGTCGCGGGCACTAGGCCTACCCACGCAAGTGAGGTACCATTTTTCTCGGAAGACTTTGGGGAACGCAGGGTGGGTGGAAATTTGTAGATCCACGCAGATTCCAGAACTTTCCGCCACAGAAATGTGAGGAAAATGTGTTTTTTTGGACAATTGTTTAGGTTTGCAAGGGATTCTGAATAACAGAACCTGGTGGGAGGCAGTCAAGTCACCCCATCCTGGATTCCTCTGGGTGTCTAGTTTTCAAAAATGTATAGGTTTGCTAGGTTTCCCTAGGTGCCGGCAGAGCTATGGTTCAAAAACTACAGCTAGGCACTTTGCCAAAAAAGGGTCATTTTTCACTACGAAATTAAGGTGTGTCCACGTTGCGTTTTGCGCAGTTTCCTGTTGCAGGCACTAGGCCGACCCACACAAGTGAGGTACCATTTTTCTCGGAAGACTTTGGGGAACGCGGGGTGGGTGGAAATTTGTACATCCACGCAGATTCCAGAACTTTCTACCACAGAAATGTGAGGAAAATTTGTTTTTTTTGACAATTTGTTAGGTGTGCAAGGGATTCTGGGTAACAGAATGTGGTGGGAGCCAGTCAAGCCACCCCATCCTGGTTTCCCCTGGGTGTCTAGGTTTTAAAAATGTATGGGTTTGCTAGGTTTCCCTAGGTGCCGGCAGAGCTAGGGTTCAAAAACTACAGCTAAGCACTTTGCCAAAAAAGGGTCATTTTTCACTGTGAAATTGGAGTGTGTCCATGTTGCGTTTTGCGCCGTTTCCTGTCGCGGGCACTAGGCCTACCCACGCAAGTGAGGTACCATTTTTCTCGGAAGACTTTGGGGAACGCGGGGTGGGTAGAAATTTGAGGATCCACACAAATTCCAGAACTTTACACCACAGAAACATGAGGAAAATGTGGTTTTTTTGACAACATTTTAGGTTTGCAAGGGATCCTGGGTAACAGAACCTGGTGAGAGGCAGTCAAGTCACCCCATCCTGGATTGCCCTGGGTGTCTAGTTTTGAAAAATGTATAGGTTTGCTAGGTTTCCCTAGGTGCCGGCAGAGCTAGGGTTAAAAACTACAGCTAGGCACTTTGCAAAAAAGGGTAATTTTTCATTGTGAAAATGTGGTGTGTTCACGTTGGGTTTTGAGCCATTTCCTGTCGTGGGCACTATGCCTACCCACACAAGTGAGGTACCATTTTTATCGAGAGACTTAGGGTAATTCAGATTTGTAAAGCAACTGTTATTACCTATTGACTTTCGATGCATTTCTGCCTTCCAAATGAAAGACATTGTGTAAAAAGAAGTCATTTTAAAAACTGACCCATAATTCTCATGCTAGTATGAGTATTCCCAATTTCGGAAATGTGCAAATATCTACTGTTTCTAAACTCTATATTTTGTTCCCATTTCAGAAATACATAGGTGTCTTTCATACCGATTTTTCCATGTACACATTTTTCCAGAACAATTGCTATATACCCGGTACATAATTAAAAACCATTGCAAGTTGCTGCTCAGTTTTTGGCTCTGGGTTCGTCGGGTTCTTGGTGAACCTACAAGTCCTATATATCCCCACAACCAGTAAGGTCCAGCGGATGTAACGGTATATTGCTTTCAAAGAGCTGTCATAATTAAAAGAAGTTACAGGTGAAAACGTTGACACAACAGGCTGTTTTTTTCAACTAATTTTCAATTTTTCCTATATTTAACTGTTAGTTTCTATAAAGAAACCTTGATGGATCTACACAAATGACCCCTTGCTGAATTCAGAATTTTGTCTACCTTTCTAAAATGTATAGATTTCCAGGATCCATTATTGCTTTCATACCCATTTCTACCATTAACTGGAAGGAGGTTGAAAGCACAAAAAATAGCACAAATAGGCTATGTCCCAGAAAAATGCCAAAACTGTGTACAAAATGTTGGTTTTCTGACAAAAGTCTGTCATTCCCTAAAAGCTGGGAAAATGGTGATTTCAGCCCCACAAACCCTTTTTTGATACCATTTGCAGGGAAAAACTCAGACGCTTTCATTTGCAGCCCTTTTTTCCAATTTTTCCCCAAAAAAACAAAATTCAGCTGTATTTTGGCTAATTTCTGGGGCCCCTCCAGGGGAATCCACAAATCCTGGGTACCTTTAGAATCCCCATGATGTTGGAAGAAAAGGACGCAAATTTGGCGTGGATACCTTATGTGGTCAAAAAGTTACAGGGGCCTAAGCGCGCACTACCCCAAATAGCCAAAAAAAGGCTTAGCACAGTGGGGGAAAAGGCCTAGCAGCGAAGGGGTTAAATCACATGTTTTTATAATTGTATACAATTTTTTGAATTAATTTTAGATGTAATGTTAGGAATGTATTAAATGATTGATGTACTGCATGATACTATCATGAATAAATAGATCTATATAATTTTTTAATAAAAACAACTTTTCCCAGACTGTTTACCTTGGGTTTATAGTTATATTTCTCGTACAAGAGTGGTGAGAACTTGAATGTGTATGAATGAGGCTATTGTGTGAGTGTGTATCAATTGAGCCTTTAGTGCATCCCAAAGGAAAAACTTGTTTGCAATACAGTTGAATTGAACCCTATTCCTTTGGTGATAAGGGGTCCCTAGCCTTTTTCCTTACAAAATGAAGCTAGAACGAACACTAAGGGGCCGATTCCGATCTCGGTCGGAGCGCACCTAACACTATTCGGCCGGGAAAAAGCCAGGCGAATGCCTGTTTCCCGACCGATCCGCACATTATTCCGAACGAGCAAGTACGATGCGCACAACTGCATAGATTCCGACCCAGTCGTACTCACCCAATCCAGGTCCTGTCATCCGACCGAGGCGGATCCGGAAACGCAAAATCGAGTCGCACGGAAGCCAAAATGCAGCCCCGTCCGGCCGGACAAGTACGATGCGCTTTCCGTACGCGCCGAACCCGTCGCTACGCTCGGCACGTCAAAGCATCCGGGAGAGGCGCACATAAGCTCCGATTCGCGCCACAACACGATCCACGGCTACGAGACGAACACGCCAGCGACGAGGACGAGGCGAAGCAAAGAGAAAGACGAACGAGACGAACCAACCATGAATCCCATCGTGCCGATCCTACCAATATTCTACATCTACTACCGGAACAGGCACGGACGCGTACGGCGCAGAAGGTAAGTCAGACACCAACCACAAAAACAAACTACACGTACCCGACACATCACACACACACACAGAGGGATGCAGAAATTACTCACACCAGCAACAGCAGCACCATAGGGGCGGGATGGCCATCAGCAATGCCACATATACACATAGGGGCCTGGATGCCCACCACCACTACCACCCCTACTCTGGGGGTGCCAGATGCCTACCACTACTACCACCTCTACCCAGGGTGTGCCAGATGCCTACCACTACTACCACCCCTACCCAGGGTGTGCCAGATGCCTACCACTACTACCACCCTTACCCAGGGTGTGCCAGATGCCCACCACCACTACCACCCCTACTCAGGGGTGCCAGATGCCTACCACTACTACCACCTCTACCCAGGGTGTGCCAGATGCCTACCACTACTACCACCCCTACCCAGGGTGTGCCAGATGCCTACCACTACTACCACCCCTACCCAGGGGGTGCCAGATGCCTACCACCTCTACCCGGGGGGTGCCAGATGCCTACCCCTACTACCACCTCTACCCATGGGGGGCTGGATGCCTGTCACTACTACCACCCCTACCCAGGGGGTGCCAGATGCCTACCACCACTACCACCTCTACCCAGGGGGTGCCAGATGCCTACCACTACTACCACCTCTACCCATGGGGGCTGGATGCCTGTCACTACTACCACCCCTACCCAGGGGTGCCAGATGCCTACCACCACTACCACCTCTACCCAGGGGGTGCCAGATGCCTACCACTACTACCACCTCTACCCATGGGGGCTGGATGCCTGTCACTACTACCACCCCTACCCATGGGGGCTGGATGCCTACCACCACTACCACCCCTACCCAGGGGGTGCCAGATGCCTACCACTACTACCACCTCTACCCATGGGGTGCCAGATGCCCACCACTACTACCACCTCTACCCATGGGGGCTGGATGCCTACCACTACTACCACCTCTACCCATGGGGGCTGGATGCCTGTCACTACTACCACCCCTACCCAGGGGTGCCAGATGCCTACCACCACTCCCACCTCTACCCAGGGGGTGCCAGATGCCTACCACTACTACCACCTCTACCCATGGGGGCTGGATGCCTGTCACTACTACTACCCCTACCCATGGGGGCTGGATGCCCTACCACCACTACCACCCCTACCCAGGGGTGCCAGATGCCTACCACTACTACCACCTCTACCCATGGGGGGCTGGATGCCTGTCACTACTACCACCTCTACCCAGGGGTGCCAGATGCCTACCACTACTACCACCTCTACCCATGGGGGCTGGATGCCTGTCACTACTACCACCCCTACCCAGGGGGTGCCAGATGCCTACCACCACTACCACCTCTACCCAGGGGTGCCAGATGCCTACCACTACTACCACCTCTACCCATGGGGGGCTGGATGCCTGTCACTACTACCACCCCTACCCAGGGGGTGCCAGATGCCTACCACCACTACCACCTCTACCCAGGGGTGCCAGATGCCTACCACTACTACCACCTCTACCCATGGGGGCTGGATGCCTGTCACTTCTACCACCTCTACCCAGGGGTGCCAGATGCCTACCACTACTACCACCTCTACCCATGGGGGGCTGGATGCCTGTCACTACTACCACCCCTACACAGGGGGTGCCAGATGCCTACCACTACTACCACCTCTACCCATGGGGGGCTGGATGCCTGTCACTACTACCACCTCTACCCAGGGGGTGCCAGATGCCCACCACTACTACCACCTCTACCCATGGGGGGCTGGATGCCTACCACTACTACCACCTCTACCCATGGGGGCTGGATGCCTGTCACTACTACCACCCCTACCCAGGGGTGCCAGATGCCTACCACCACTACCACCTCTACCCAGGGGGTGCCAGATGCCTACCACTACTACCACCTCTACCCATGGGGGCTGGATGCCTGTCACTACTACCACCTCTACCCAGGGGTGCCAGATGCCTACCACTACTACCACCTCTACCCATGGGGGCTGGATGCCTGTCACTACTACCACCCCTACCCAGGGGTGCCAGATGCCTACCACTACTACCACCTCTACCCATGGGGGCTGGATGCCTGTCACTACTACCACCTCTACCCAGGGGGTGCCAGATGCCCACCACTACTACCACCTCTACCCATGGGGGCTGGATGCCTACCACTACTACCACCTCTACCCATGGGGGGCTGGATGCCTGTCACTACTACCACCCCTACCCAGGGGTGCTAGATGCCTACCACCACTACCACCTCAACCCAGGGTGTGCCAGATGCCTACCACTACTACCACCCTTACCCAGGGGTGCCAGATGCCTACCACCACTACCACCTCTACCAAGGGTGTGCCAGATGCCTACCACTACTACCACCCTTACCCAGGGGGTGCCAGATGCCCACCACCACTACCACCTCTACCCAGGGTGTGCCAGATGCCTACCACTACTACCACCCCTACCCAGGGGATGCCAGATGCCTACCACTACTACCACCTCTACCCATGGGGGGCTGGATGCCTACCACCAACAACACCCCCACTCACAGGATGGCTAATACATGACACAACAAGCACACACCAACATAAACAATGCAACATAAAGACATCCCCCCCAACACCATGACAAGCGTGTGTAGACTGTGTCAAATGCCTACAACACTGAACATGACTTTGAACATACAATGTGACCCCCTATCACATGTGCCACACATAAATGTGTGTGGCCCCCACAATGCAAGCAGACCATGACCACTGTGGCAATGGGGTCCAACCCCCATCATCACAGTGACCAAAATGTAAGTGTGGGGCCCATAGCTGAAGCACATCTTGAACATTGTGGCAATGGGGTCCAAACCCACATCATCACAGTGACCAAAATGTAAGTGTGGGGCCCATAGCTGAAGCACAACTTGAACATTGTGGCAATGGGGTTCAAACCCCCATCATCACAGTGACCAAAATGTAAGTGTGGGGCCCATAGCTGAAGCACAACTTGAACATTGTGGCAATGGGGTTCAAACCCCCATCATCACAGTGACCAAAATGTAAGTGTGGAGCCCATAGCTGAAGCACATCTTGAACATTGTGGCAATGGGGTCCAAACCCCATCATCACAGTGACCAAAATGTAAGTGTGGGGCCCATAGCTGAAGCACATCTTGAACATTGTGGCAATGGGGTCCAAACCCCCATCATCACAGAGACCAAAATGTAAGTGTTGACATTGAAAAAGCTGCAACTGCCAAACTGCATGGATGATTCCTGGTCACAGAACAACAAACACATCAGTGGCAAAGTAGTGCTTGTGTCCCATAGCAACATAGATTGGGGGAGGCAAACACTGCAGTGCAAATAAGACATACCTTTGGCCATGTGCAGACAAACATCACCCATGAGGGCTGACACTGTCAACATTCATCAATGACACAATGACAGAAGTGACCATCAGAATGCAGACCCACATATTTGCACCAATGGGCACACAAATGCAGATACCCTGTGGAGACTGTAGATGTGAGGTGAACAGATACCATACCATGGCAGCAATGGGACACACAAACAATGATCATTGTGCTGACTGATGACCTAGGAGTCCCAGGGACAGCAGGGGAAACCCACCAAACAACATACAGCCAATGGCACACTAAAGATATGCCAATGCAGCGGTGCAGATGCACAAACAGGCAGACCCACACTGCACATCAAACACAACAGGTGAGGGGGGGGGTGTCAGTGTCCCCAGGCAACCACACAACACATGAGGAGGCCTGAATACCAATTCCACAGATGTGCATACAGTGCCACACAAAGGTAACTCATGGATCCAAATACCCTATGTGGGCAATCAGGCATTGTTAGATGAGAGGGAGCACAAATCACACATGTCACACAAGCATGTAGGAACAGCAACTGACACAGCAAGACACAGACACACCACAGCACTACCCCCAGGGTCCCCACAATGTGGTGACCCTGGGCTGCATTACAATCCCACTGTGATGACAAAGCTAGATGTCGTTCACACTGTGAACCACAGTCATGTGTCCTGAGCAACAAACTACCATCACACCTACACAAGCACAAATCAATCAGCACGGCCAGTAAGCCAAGGCCAACATGGAGGCAGGGGTCTAGCCGGGCAACAACTCTCATCTGCACACACTCAACACCACACACCTCGACCTCCAACAATGTGCAGCAGTGAAGCTCACATGCACTGGTGACATTGCACATGCACCCATGACAATCCCAGGGGTGGTGGTGGGAACCAAGGTGCAGAAACACATCACACATGGCCACTCAACAAGACTCCTGAATGTCTGACACACTGCACACTACGCTGTACATGGACATGACGGCAATACCACACCAACCAATGGGATCCCAGCCACAGTCCCACACCAATGAAGAAGGCAAGGTCACCCACAAAGAACACACATAGACAACTACCAACATTGCAGCCCTGACCCTGAGGAGTGCCAGCAGTCACACACACAACGTGTCACAATCACTGAAAGCTAACACAAACTGGAAATCACATGACAGGTGTAAACAACAAGTGCCAAGGGGAATCCTGACTGTGACCCATCTGCGTCTGCCCACAAACTCAGCCCTGACGGCGAACACACCTATGGGTGACACCCTGATGACCAGTAATGTGCCATGCACCCACATCACAGAGAACCCAGGGAGAAGACTTTGGGGGAACATAGGTCAACTCAGCAAGCATCACAAACAGGAACACCACTAGGGATCCCAGCATGCACAGCAAAATGGAAGTGAACACACAGACATGCTCATACAACACACACCTTGGGCGCAGGCGATGTCACAGGAGTACACACTGCCATGAGGCGACTCCACTCCTGTGTGAGGAAAGCTGTGCCATATTTTGCCTCAGTAGGGCTCCATCATGTCAGCAGAACATTTGGTCACACAGTCAACAATTAGCACCAAATGAAGGCTCCCGTCACATCAGCCTGGTCATGGGAGTGTCAACGAAATCATCAGCACAGATCCATCACACATGTATAGCAAGTTGCACTGACAACACAGATGAGTCCTTCCCCATTAATGCCCAAACCTGCATGTCCAGTGGAGATGGCCACACGGTCAGGGAAGTAGACAAATTGAACAATGGCAAGCACAACAGATGTGCAGGGGTGGAAGCCACAGACGTGACATTGCTAATGTAAGTAGGAAATCCCATTGCCAAATTCTGAAAACATGACACCCTCAGATGCTGCTAAGGATGACATGGATACACCACAGGATAGGACACATTCCCCCTGGACCACATGGGTTCCTGCACAGTAACACTTCATTTTCATGAGACCAAATATCCCCATCACTGCAGCAAGGGCATGGTTAGCATCATCAACATCATGTACATCAGAAGCAAAAGCACTAGAGAACAGAAAGTTGCTTTATTCAGCATATGTGGGTTCAAAACTTGAAGTCCAGTAAAAAAGAAACAAAGGCCAATGGCCAGTCCATCCTGAAAATCAAAACAGGGTGACAGTGGCAGATGTCACCATACACATGCCTGCACTGATTAAGACCAGGGACAATCCCCTCGGAGGGGCATACGGGGGGGCAGGCCAGGCACCGCAGGGACAGGATCAGGGCTCACCAGAAGGAGGCAGGGAAGGGGTGGTGGGTGCTGGAGAGCCACTGACAACTGCAGTGGGGGTGTCTGACATGGTGTGTGCCGGCACAACTGGGGGCATGACTCAGATGGTGTGGGTGCCGGCACGACTGCAGTGGACCGTGCAGATGGAGTGGACAGGTTCCCCACTGCAGTGCCCAAGTCAGACAGGGTGGTAGTGGACTCCACTGCAGTGCCTACCTCCAGGGGAGGAGAATGGGGATCAGGTAAGGTGAGCAGGACAGAGGGGGAGGACACAGTCTCCACACCAGTGGCACAGACAAGCGCAGCGGGGGGTTTGGGGCCGGAAGAGCAAGTGGCAGGGGGAGAAGGCCTGATCTTTTTGGGGATGGTGTATCTGTGGGTGGGGGAACCTGGGGCAGGGTGTGGTGGGGCACCTATGGAGTGGGGGCCTGAGGGATGGAGGAAGGAGACTTGGTGCCTGAGCTGCAGGGCGGCGGCTGGGTCTTGCTCTTCCGGGTCCGGGGGGACTTGCGGATGGGGGCATCAGTCGGTCTGCGCCTGGGGGAGGGTGTCCGGGGGCGAGGGGCACTCCGCTCCGTGTGGGTGGGCTTCCTCTTCCCCCTGAATGCTGGATCAGCTGGATCGGAGGGGAAGAGGCTGAGGTCACTGAGGAAGAGCCGCTGTGTCTTTGGGGTTGCAGGTGAGGCAAGGGAGGGGGCTTTGGAGGGAGAGGCAACTGAGGACTGCGCAGTGCTCGTGGATGCGTGTGTGTGTGCCTGGGCCCCATCCCATGTGAGTGTGGTTTCAGTCCCCTGACTGTGCATGCATGTGCGTCTTGTTTGTGGCGTGTGTGTCTGTGTGCTGCTCGTGTCTGTGCTGGTGTGTGCCTGTGCCGGTGTGTGTGTGCTTGGGACAGGTAAGGTGCTGGGGAGTGTGGATGGGGCAGAGGCAGGAGGGGCGAGGGACTGTTGGAGGAGGGACACTGCTGCCGTCAGGGAGGAGTCCAGGGACCTATTGCCCCTCTGTAGGGCAGACATGCCCGATGAGATGCCCTCCATGAACGACACCAGCTGAGTCAACAGAGTGGTGTGTGCATGGAGGACACTCAGCATCGCTGTCTGCCCTACATGGAGCTGGCGAAGGAGGTACACAGACTCCTCACTCAGGGCAGCAGGGGACACAGGGGCAGGGGGTGCGGTGCCTGGCCCGAAGGAGACACGCTCCCGAACATGGGAGCCTCCACGGACCTCGGGAATGGGAGCCGATGAGAGGGCGGTGGTGGTGGTGGTGGTGGTGGTGGTGGTGGCGGGGACAGCAACACTAGCTGGGGTGTGGTGGCTGCTGACACCCTTATCCACAAGGGAGTCATCCTCCGAGCTGCTGTGGTCCTCAGCTGAGGTGGATGGTGCTGAGGACTCCTCGGTGTGGCTCCCCTCGCCCTCCGTGCCACTGGGTCCCTCCGACCACTCCTCGGCTGCTGACCCAGTCTGGCTCTGCGGCTCCTCCTGGTCCGTGGAGCTGTCCCCTCCTGTGGCCATGGATGTATCTGCAAACAATAGGGAAACAGACAGACATCAGTCACCTGCACAGAACGCACACACCACAGTAAGTACAGCACATTACAGAGCAAGCCCTGGCATCCTTAGTTGAACATTGCCAAAAGTGCCCAAATAGAATAGGAGAAGCCAATTGTCAGTCTGATGGTCAACCATGGCACTCACATCCCTCCTGGCCTTGCACCCATCTGTCTGGTGTCTGTTGGATGGCAATACCGCAGTGTGGACACATGCACCACCTACACAGTAGTTGGACAGTGCAGAAAACACGGTGAAGCATGTGAACATGCACACATCACAACTCTTGCCACTGAGTCAGTACAGGTGTCCGGATGAAAGGGATGCCCAGAGTCAAATATGAAATGCATGTGATGCATACCAGCGACAGACACCATGATGCACCCATGTCCTGATAGCCATTGCCACAATGGTGTGCAAGAAGCACATGTCACTCCCCTGCAGGATCACTCATAGGAAGTTACATGCCATGGCACAGGCATGCCTGCTAAGTCATACATCACTGTCTCCAGTCACATGGGCAGGGCAGCCAGACAACAACACTCTGCACTGTGTCACAATAGTAGGTTATGGGGAATGCAAGTCCTGGAGGTGAACAAGTGCACATGTACATCCCCCACACACCACATCATCTGAACCCTTATCTGTCCAGGTCATACCGATTGGACATATGGGAGACCTGTAACACAACCCTCTGAACCTGAGCACCTCACAATCTGCTGTGAATGAGAAACAGCTGCCTGAACTTCACATTCGCATACCCCAGTCTGCACGGTCAGGTGAGCAAATACCTATGTGTCACACAAGTATCATCTCCTATGGTCACATCTCCGGTGGCATGCTGAGCCCCAACCGAGAAACACCCCAGCAGTCCTGACAACGAAGCCACAGCACACTGACACAGAGGCAGACACCTGAGGGGACATATCACTGAGCACAACGTGTCAGCTGATACACGGGAGTGGGAGTACAGAGTGTATTGTATGGCCTGGAGTAGGCATGACTGTCCTGCCCCACATGAATGAGGGATGAGCCCTGGACAGTAGGCAGCTGGCTAAGTATGTGTGACACACGTAATATACACACTCCTGGGGCCTAAACATTGTTCCCACCCGCAGCATGGGTGTGTGCCAGATACCCCAGGCACATGTGGTGGATCAGCTCAGCAATTGGACCACATATCAAAGTGACACGCAGATTACATGTCAGAACACAGGCATTGTGTAAGCAATGGACCCACCCTTGATGCCCACCACAGAGTTAGGGGAACAGATGCTGTCCCCCACCTTGAGTCAAGCAAACTGCAAGGACACAGTACCCAAGTGACACAATTCCCTGACTGCAAGGGCCACACCTGGGTATCAGATGAGGAGTGGGCAGTGCACAATCGAGGGACATGGGTCCTGGACCACATGACTGATGTACTGTGGAAGTTTAACCAGGCCAGAGGAGGGCACATAGCATGGCAGACAAAGTTCACAATGCAGTCATGGACTCACCCCCTCCTTGCTGCTCTCTGGCCTTCAGCTGCCCATCCAGATCAGGGAAGACCACTGCCAGGATCCTGAGCATGTGGGGGGTCAGGGTCCGGTGTCCGCCCCTCCTGCGAGGAGGCGACAGCTTCAGCTGGACCCGTGCGATCCTCCGGGTCCAGCCCCGAAGGTCCTGCCACCTCTTCTGGCAGTTGCGGATCCGGCGCTTGTAGACCCCCACGGATCTCACTGCCTGGACGATGGTCAGCCATATCTGCTGCTTCTGGTGGGCATCAACCTGTGAGGATGACAAAGTGAGAATGCCATTACTACACATGCAACATATCCGTGCATTACACAGTTGGATATACATCACTCAATCACAGGGGCACATGATGTACACAGGCAGTGCAACGATGGCTATGGACAGTATGCCAGCAGTTACTACATTGTATCATTGCCTGGGAAGTAAAACCTTGTTTAAATGCACTGTCACTGCACTATACCTGTTCAGTGCATGTCACTACACACTATGGGGGTGACAACTACTCAGTGAGCCTGCTAGCCAGTGGCGTGCAGACTGTTAGCCTTGCTAGTCAGACAACATGCACATTTAGTAAGGCAGTGGACAGCACACTCACCTGCTCCCCTGCTTTCCCATACAGCTTGCTGTACTGTGGAAGGAGGCCGTCCAGCAGGGCCTGGTTCTCCTCAGTGCTGAAGGCTGGGGCTCTCTCCACAGTACGTGCCATTGCAGGGTCCAGAGGGTGCAGATACAGCAGCAGTGGTGGTGGCAGATGTCGTCCTGGAGCATGTAGTGCAGGCAAGTGAGCTCTCAGGGGAACAGCCAGCATTATATGTGTGCTGCAGAGGCAGATACTGTCCCATGTGTCCAAAGTGATAGGTCCAAGTCGTTTGCATCTTCTGAATCTGGCCAATCCATGGAATTGCACCACTTACACACGCCCACAGCATCCTTCAAAACTTCAACTTCATGACACCCATGAATTTGCAACATTGTTGTGGGTGACCAACTGAATTTCCAGCATCAGACTCGTTCAAGATTTGAAAACGCGTCCGTTGCCAGGCCAGGCCATAGCCAATGGGTGCGCACCGATCGGTCCATTGCTGTTCAACGCGTATTGCGAATACAACGCGTACCCGCACACATTGAATGCAATGGGCCGGCCGGGCACACCGATCGGCCCATTGCTGTTCAACGCGTATTGCGGATACAACACGTACCCGCTCACATTGAATGCAATGGGCCGGCCAGGCACACCGATCGGTCCATTGCTGTTCAACGCGTACCCGGGATACAACGCGTACCCGCACACATTGAATGCAATGGGCCGGCCGGGCACACCGATCGGCCCATTGCTGTTCAACGCGTATTGCGGATACAACGCGTACCCGCTCACATTGAATGCAATGGGCCGGCCGGGCACACCGATCGATCCATTGCTGTTCAACGCGTACCCGGGATACAACGCGTACCCGCACACATTGAATGCAATGGGCCGGCCGGGCACACCGATCGGCCCATTGCTGTTCAACGCGTATTGCGGATACAACGCGTACCCGCTCACATTGAATGCAATGGGCCGGCCGGGCACACCGATTGGTCCATTGCTGTTCAACGCGTACCTGGGATACAACGCGTACCCGCGCACATTGAATGCAATGGGCCGGCCGGGCACACCGATCGGCCCATTGCTGTTCAACGCGTATTGCGGATACAACGCGTACCCGCTCACATTGAATGCAATGGGCCGGCCGGGCACACCGATCGGTCCATTGCTGTTCAACGCGTACCCGGGATACAACGCGTACCCGCACACATTGAATGCAATGGGCCGGCCGGGCACACCGATCGGTCCATTGCTGTTCAACGCGTACCCGGGATACAACGTGTACCCGCTCACATTGAATGCAATGGCCAATGTGTGCGCACCGATCGGTCCATTGCTGTCCAACGCATCCCTGTACAAGTCACTGGCATGTGTCACCATGCCTGTCACAGGTAAACATATGCCAGCCACATATACTTCCCAGGGAGTATGGGGCACACCTACAACACCACAGCCTGTCCACACTGTATCCTAAGGCATGTAAGGCTGCATTACCTATTCCGTGTATGGGGTGAACATGTTGTTCTGTGGGTGTCACTTGGGGGCAGCCACTCCCAGGCTGTGCACGTGTTCATGGGGACAGAATCCTTGGTGTTTCGTGTACATGACCACTGTGATGTGCAACTGTTCATTTCTGAGCATGTGGCATGGTCACATTTCACGGTGGTGTATGTGTATGTCATGTCACATACCCCCTGAGTACCATGTGGGACGGTATGTACGTCCCAGGGTGACCCATTGCCACAATAGTGATGGTCCTCCACAGCCTGTGTGCATGTTGTGTTTAGAATGTCTCTGATTCCATGTGCACAATGGGAGTCAGTCTCCACATCCACGTTGTTTGTGCATGGACTTTGATGTTGTGCGTGTGTGTGTCACAGACGTCCATGTCTGTCCTGCCGAGGCAACAGGGACCACTACCTGTGGGGCTCATGGTTGTATTGCTGTGGTGTATTCATGATACACCATGTCATGCCAGTGTCCATGTGGCAATACAGGGTCCCTGGGAATCTACCTGTCATTGAGCTGTGATGCCTGGGGCACATCTGTCCTCACATGTCACTGTGGGGTGTGTTTGGAACGTGGCAGCAGGAGATGGGAACTGTGACACGGCCTCATGATATTCCATGGCACAACCTGGGACTTGTTGATGCCACTTGTTGAACTGTGATGTTAGATGTTGGCCATGTATGTGCCATACATGTCCTTACGGAACTGCACACATCATGTACTTGTGCCTCATAATGATGTATCATTTGATATTGAGTATGGTCAATGCCACATATGTGGGGTGACTGACAATCTTTCTTTCTTCACCTATGCACTGCAGGGCACCAGCTGTCCATAGACCATTCCCTGACCTTGCAACCATGGTGGAACGGGACTGCATCCGACGGTACCGCTTCACCAGGCCGCTGATTGAGGTATTGACGGTGCGGTTGGCCCCACATTTGCAAGCTGGCCGGACATACCCTACAGCGCTGACCCCCAAGGTGAAGGTGATGGCAGCCCTACACTTCTTTGCCACCGGTACCTTTCAACACACTGTGGCGACTGCTGGTGGGATGTCACAGACCATGTTCAGCCGTGTGCTCCGTAGTGTTTTGGAGGCTATGTTGATATACCTGAACCAGTACATCTATTTCCCTAGACTCCAACAACTCACTGACGTGAAGAGTGACTTCTATGCCCTGGGGAGGATGCCGCATGTCATTGGCTCCATTGATGGGACACATGTTGCTTTGGTACCACCACAGGCCCAAGAGCAGGCATACAGGAACCGCAAACACTACCACTCGGTCAATGCACTGGTGGTATGTCTTGCAGATATGAGCATCTCACACGTGTGTGCCCGTTACCCCGGTTCTGCACACGATGCCTACGTGATGAGGAGTATTCGCATCCCGAGGATGATGTCACAGATGCGGAACCAGCGTGCCTGGCTTGTTGGTGTGTACTGACTTTGTACCATTGTGTGTGTTCTGCAATGTAGTGTTCCACCCTCTTTTCCAACTCAGCTAATGTGCAATTGTCTGTATGTAGGTGAATCCGGATACCCCAACATGCCGTGGTTGCTGACGCCCCTCAGGAACCCTGTGACACCAGCCCAGATGCGCTACAATGAGGCACATGGTCGGACCAGGAGAGTGATTGAGCGGACATTTGGTCTCCTGAAGAGCCGCTTCCGCTGCCTGGACAAGACAGGAGGGGCCCTCCCATATGCCCCAGCAAAGGTGTGCAAGATTATCATCGTCTGCTGCATGCTACACAACCTGGCAGTGCGGAAGGAGTTGCCTCTCATCCTGGATGACGATGACCAACATCCGCCACCTGTGGAGGATCCTGGCCTGGACCACGATGCCAGTGATGATGATGATGATGTCCGCATACAGCTCATCACCAACTTCTTCAGCTGAATGTGAGTATCCAGAGATGTCATGTCAATGATGTGAGTATGCATGATATGTGTTGGTGGTGCTCTGGTGCTGTTTGAGTGTGTCCATGTGCTACATGACTGTATGCGTGTAGCGATGTGTCCTTACAGGTAGTCTGTACTCCCCAACAGTGTTGACATGCTAACTTGGTTCTGGGTGGGTATCTTGTGACATGTATTGGGCATGAGTATTGCAGTTCTGTCCTGTTCTTCAGTGCTTTTGACTGTGTTTCATTTCTGTCCTTCACAGGGTACTTTCAGAGTCGTTTGGTCAACTGTGATCCCCGACACCGTGATTCGACTTCCAGGGTAGTAGCTGTCGTGTCCCTACAGGTGATGTGCGCCACACCCATGGACTTCCTTCCTTCTACACTTGTTGGCTGTGTGCCCGCTGCCAGGTTTGTGGGATTACCTTGCATCTGTAGTGGTTACAACATGTTGCAAATGTGTAATAAACCTGTGCTTCACTTTGTGATGTGCGTTGTCTGTGGTCACACATCTGACTGACATTTGCTTACTGCACCAGTGGGCTAGTTGACAAAGACTGTGAATAGGTGTTGTGTCTGTGCATTGCACCGTATTTCCTGGCAACATCAGTGTAGGCGATGAGTCAGATGGCCTAGGTGTGTATATGTTGTGTAGCCCTGGTGGTGTGTCTCCCTCATATGTGTCACGTTGCCATGACTCACATGCCTGTGTTGTACTTGCTGTAGCAGTTAGCATGCACAGTGTAATTTCGCAGGTCATCATCTCCATGACAGAAACCACGTTGGAATCACAACAGAGGCAGGTATGGTGTATTAGTGTGTTTATTGTCATACATGTGTGTGTATAGTGCACAGGATGGTGGGTGCTGTACATTTTGATTGCAATCCAAAGTTCCTAGATGAATTGGAAGTCCTGGTAGCAGAAATGTCCTGAATAAAGTCCACAGTCATCTGATACATTGGTCCAACTTTTACTCCCCATGTCATGTGGGGGAGTTGTGTTGCAGTCAACAGGGTGAACAGTTTGCGCACAAAGGTGATAATCCAGAACAGGTTTTGGCTTCCTGGGGGTTGCACATGGCCATCGGCCTCTCAGTTGCCCCTCCTCGGACGACCCCTCTTCTTTGGGGGGGGACCCTCAAGTGCAGGCTGCTGCAGTGCAGGGGACTCTCCACCAGAGTCATCCTCCCTCCCTGTGGCAGTTGCAGTTGTTTCAGCACCAGATGTTGTGGGCACACAGGGAGGTGTTGACTGGTTGCTGCTCATCTGGCGGAGGCATTGGAATATGTCCCTATGCACCGCCGTCATCTCTTGCAGTGTGTCCCACTTGGACTCCACGCGGGACATGTGTAAGTCCAAGCGTGCATGATGGGCAGCCTGCTGCTGTTTAATGTCCCTGAGGAGCCCCACTGCCTGGCTGAGGTCTCCGGTGCTGGACTGGTACGCATCGGCTATGCGTACCAGTTGTGGGTCATCATGCAGTCCAGACCCCTCTGCGCTCAGCGACCTATGTCTCCCACCCCTCCCACCACCCCTGGCGACACGTGCAGTACCTGAGGTGGCACGCACAGGTGACCCTGGGCCCCCTTGGGGGTTGTTGGTGGTGTTGGTGTCCATAGCCCCACGTTGGTCCAGGGTCCCTGTGCTGGTGGTGGTGGTGCTCCTTGGTCTGTCCATGTCGGCAGGGGTGGTATGTGTGTTGACAGTCGTTGGAGGGGTGGGTGCAGGGGGTGCAGCTGGTGGTCCTGCTGGTGCTGCATGATGACTTGCTCCGGAGGTGCCAGGTAGGTCTTCGTCATCCGAGGAGGGCAGAGGCTGTTCCACACCAGTGAGCTCCGTTTCCCCTTGAGCCTGGGACGGGGACTCCTCAGCGTCTGCTGCTGTGTCCCCATCATCAC
Organism: Calotriton arnoldi; assembly: GCA_963921515.1. Lineage (NCBI taxonomy): Eukaryota > Metazoa > Chordata > Amphibia > Caudata > Salamandridae > Calotriton > Calotriton arnoldi. The sequence goes on along the minus strand of CAWUFW010002570.1, from coordinate 83,955 downwards.
CTGTTTTTGGGAGACACACACAATGTATGTTATGTTTCTGCAGGCATCAATGGTTGACACACCTGACAGTTGTGACTGTACCTCTGGATGCGGGCCTGTACATTGCATTGTCCTAAGTTGTCACAGTCAGAGGTTGATATTGGTGTAGCACATTGTCCTGCATACTTTGGGCATTTCTATATGAATGTTGGGGTGTGTACATGGTCTGCATTGGTTGTATTTGGTTGACATCCGGCCCTCCTTCCCACCCAGCCAGATATTCCACCATGGAACGTGCTTCCATTGCAGGGAGTGCAAGTTGTCTTTCAGGATGTCAGTCAGTGGTGTCCTGCTGTTGGTTGGTGCACAGTTCCCAGCAGAGCCTTGTGCTCCCCACAGCAGTACCCAGTGTCAGCCATCTTGTCAGTTCTTTTCCACTCCCTGTGATGTGCGCATGGTTCAGGGTGGTGTTGATGGGACAGTTGTGGGGGTGACCAATATCTGTGACTACCACTCCCATCATGCTATTGCCTCCACCCCCCTTCCCAGCATGCCCATGCTTCCTTCCTTTTGACTCTGCTTCCCTGTGGGGTTGTGTGCCTGTGCTGACAAGATGGCTGACAGTGTTATCCTGGGGTTAGTTTTGCTACAAGTCCCATGTGTGTCCCTATGCTTCACACTGCATGACCCAGGGTTGTGGTTCTTTGTGGGATATTTGATTAGAGTGTGAGGCAATGCATTTTCCCAGGTGAGTTGTGTGGAGTTTGTGTTAGGGGTGTGTGTGAGTGGAGCTGCTGGTAACTATGGTCAGTGCTGTCAGTCCTCCTTCCCACCCAGCCAGATTCTCCACCATGGAACGTGCTTCCGTTGCAGGGAGTGCAAGTTGTCTTTCAGGATGTCAGTCAGTGGTGTCCTGCTGTTGGTTGGTGCACAGTTGCCAGCAGGTCCTTGTGCTCCCCACAGCAGTAGCCAGTGTCAGCCATCTTGTCAGTTGTTTTCCACTCCCTGTGATGTGAGCATGGTTCATGGTGGTGTTGATGTGCGCATTGTGAGGGTGGGCAATATCTGTGACTACGACTCCCATGATGCTATTGGCTACACTGACTTGCCCAGCATACACAGGATTCCTTCCTTTCAGTGGGCTTCACTGTGAGGTGGTGTTGTAGTGGTGGCTACATGTCTGGATGTGTTTGTTAGTTATATTTGTGCCACTGCCTAGCTGTAGTTGTAGTTGTGTTTGTACATGTGATGACACAGTTACATATCACTATGAGATGGCATGTGTTGTGTTTATCTGACTGACATACACATTTTGGGATGATTCTGTTCTGGTTGGTGTGTATTTGCTAAGGGTGCATGGTTTGACTCTCCCCTTGACAGTGATGTGTGTGTATTGTCGCACAATATTGTGTACATTTGTTGTGTACTCACCAGGCTCTGGGATGTTTTCTAGTCCATATACGCTCACTGGTGGTAGGATGGCCCGCACCTTCTCCTCCCAGGGCCTGAGGTATACTGGTTTGGCAGGAGGGCCACTGCCGGTGTGTTGGCTCAAGAGGTAGTCCTTCTTCAACAGCTCCCTGACCCTCCTGCGCACGTCATACCACCTGTTCTGGATGTCTACCTTTGTGCGCAAACATGGTGATTGTGCGTTCACCCTGTCGACGATCCTCTCCCACATCTTGGTTTTCTGCGACATGGGTGTCTGTTGGACCAGTGTACCAAACAGCTGTGGCTCTACCCTGAGGATCTCATCTACCAGGACTTCCAATTCACTATCTAGGAACTTATGATTCTTCTTTGGGGGCATGGTGATGGGTGGTGATGGTGAGTGATGTGTGTGTTGGTGTGCAGGTGAGGGTGTGTGAGTGTGTGTTTTGCTGGGTGTATGTGAGGGTGCTATTTGTTGAGGTGCTGATGGTGTGTGGCTTGTGTGATGGATGAGCTGTGGGTGGGTGTGTGGTTGCTGTCTGTTGAGTGCTGGCAGGTAATTTGAATTTGCAAAGGATCATGGTAGGGATTTGTGTCCTTTATATGGGTGGAGTTGTGGGTGTGTCTTTGTTCCCTGTCCCCCCAGTATTTATTGCCTTTGTCATTGCTTGTTTGGCCTTTTTTTGTGTGTTTTTCCCTTTGTACTTTTTGTGCATGTAGGAGACGTTCTTGTGACCGAGTCGGACCCTGCAGTTGTCTCGTACGAGCTTGTCCGAGTCGTTCACGCTGTGTTTGTGCTGTTTTCTATGCTGCGTACGCGTCGGTCGCGGTGTATTGGGTTGCTTCGGCTCGCAGTTTTGTATGCGTGTCGGTCGTACGGCTTGGCCTCCGTGCGACTCGGTCGTGTTTTCCACGCGTTGCATCGTACTTGGCGGGTAGGAGTTCGCGGGTACGTTTCGTTCGGGATTCTTCCTGGTGCGTGTCGGTCGGTTCGATTCGCGTGGTTTTCCGGCCGGATGGCTGTTTTCCGCGCGGCTCGGTCGTTCGGCTTGTGTTCCGTACGAGTCGGTCGGATTTTGCACGCTTCTCATCGTACTTTGCAGGTCGGGCTGCACCGGTACGTGTCGGTCGGAAAGAATTCCAGCTCCGAGTCGGTCGGTACGTTTTCCGGCCCGAATCGGAATCGGCCCCTAGGTCTGGCACGACCAGATAAGCATAGTTGGCGCTTTGCGCTTTTATGCACTATTTTCACCTAATTCTTTAAAAATTCATACCTCAAGTTCACTTATTAGATTTTTGTCGTTTTGGGCTCGTTTTGCTCATTAAATTAAGCTCTATTTTCCTAACGAGATGTGATGCATTTTTGTGTGGTGTTTTCATTATTTTACTGTTTTCAGTGTTGCACAAAAACTTTACACATTGCCTCTTAAGATAAGCCTGACTGCTCTGGCCAGGCTACCAGAGAGTGAGCACAGGTTAATTTAGAGTGTGTATCTAACTTACCCCAACTGTGAAGCACTCTGATACCCTCCTGGGTCATGTTCGCGCTATACAAAACTTTATAAATAAAATAAATAAAACATTGTCCAGGGGTCCTAACCATGCCTCCCATTTCCTCCGCAGGGGGCTAATGCAACGGGCCATTGCTGATCATTGAATGGTAAATATGCGACAACCCCCTTCCCCTGTGCACCCATAAGCAGCTGTGCCTCCAGTTCACTTTATTCGGTGAGTGTGCCAAGATCGTCCCCATAGACAGCGAGTGCATGTCGGACCTGCAGATATTGATAAAATTGAGTCGTGGAGAGAGAGTATTGTTCCTGGAGGCCCTGAAAGGACTTAATGTGATCTCCTTCCTCGATGTTGCCTAGAGTTGTAATGCCTATAAAGTCCCACACCTGGAAGCCTTGGAGGCTGGACATATAATGGAGCCAATGGCTGTGCCAGAGAAATGGGTCTGCAGGTTGACTTTGTTGTGCCAGCCCTTTGCCTGTGACACCACGCTCCAAACCTGGAAAACGGTGCAAGTCACCTCAGGAAGGTGGTGGGGCACAGGGTCTCCATAAAGCAACCTCATAACTTTATCCAAATTCAATAAGGCAAGTTTGGCCTTATAGGCAGGTTCTTCCCAAACACTTGTGAGCCACTCATTAATCACAAGAAGCTGTGTGGCCATATAGTACGTTTGAAGGTCGGCCATGGCCACTCCTCCATTGTACAATGCTCATCGACATTTGGTCCAGGCAATGCGGGGTGGATGGTTCCCTCATAGGAAGGTACGGACTACTGAGTTGAAGTCCCGGAACCACCTGTCTCGGATAAGCTGGGGGAAGTTTTGAAAAACATATAGCCAGCATGGGAGTACCATCATTTTAAAAAGGGCTGTGCGACTTAAAAGGTTTAGCGGAAGGCGTGCCCAACGATGCGGGTCCGCCTTCCCCCGGGTGAGAAGAGGCTGCAAATTAAGGCACCACATCATTACAGGGACAGGAGATACATTGATCTCTAGATACTTGAAGCTTAGGCGCTTCACAGGTATGGATGCCTACCACTGGCCGCAGAGTCGCCACAAATCAGCACCATCAGTAACTTGTTTGGGTTAACCCGCAGGCCTGAAGCCTCTTCATAAAGCTCCAGGATGTGGAGCAATCTCGGCCCCATACATGCGGGGTCAGCCAAGTACAAGAGAATGCCATCAGAGTAAAACGCAATTCTGTCTTCCACCAGGCCTCCTCAGTTTCATCCACGCAATTGGATATTGCAGCGCACCAACCGAGCAAGAGGTTCAATCGCGAGAGCAAACCAAAGGAGCGACAGGAGTCACCCCTGTTGGGTACCCCTGCCAATAGGGAACGGGTCTGAGTGTACCCCATTCATCAGTACCTGAGCCTTGGGGTGGGAGTATAACATATCTATGTAGCGATGCATTTAGGGGTCAAAACCCATGCAGACCAGTACTTTCCTCATAAAGCCCCAGTCAACAGAGTCAAAGGCCTTCTCAAAAGCAGGAATGCTCAGAAATCAGGCAATTCATGCGCATGAGCCAGGGCGACTTGCAAATGGCATTTACAGTGATGAGGGCTCCGGTTGGACAGGAACCCACTTTGGTCTTGGTAGACCTAGATGCAAGAATCTTTGCGAAAATCTTCAGCCCAATGTTGATGAGGGAAATGGAATGATAGGAGCTGCACTGAGGCGAGGGCTGGCTGGGTTTTGGAATCACCACAATAGTTGGGGTATCTAGTTAAGGAAGGACCTTGCCTCTCCTAACCTGCTCCGTGTAGAGGTTAAGGATGTGGGGCAGAAGGATGTCTTGAAACCTCTGGTAATATTCTAATGGATAATGGTCTGACCCTGGTATTTTCCCAGAAGACAGCCTGGTGATGGCCTTCCAGACCTTCTCTGCTATGATTGATTCGTCAAGAGCCTCCTGCTCGCTGGGCAAGAGCCGCAGGAGTGGTGTACCATATAGGAGAAGTTGATCACACTCTTAAGGGTGGGGCGGGGACACTGTACATGCAGTTCCCGGTAGCAGGCAGCAAACATCGCAAAGATGGTGGTCGAGTCGATCCGCAGGAGCCTGTGGGTGTCCTCGAACTCAGGCACAATACTGGGGGCCACATCGCTGGTGGCCAGCCATTAAAGGAGCTTACTGGCTTTGTCCCCAAACTCGTACACCTGTCTGGTCAAGGACCGACAACATTGCAGGGCCTCTTCCAGGGCTGTCTGCAGAAGGGTGGATTGAGTCCGGTCAAGCTGACGGCTCTTCGTCTCAGTCGGGTTGGCGTTCAGAGGCTTAAATTTGGATTTCCATGTCCGTCATTTTCTGCCTCTTGGTGCTCTCATTCCAAGGCACATAACCTTTGGCAATCCCCTGCATTGTGGCTTTTCCAGTGGCCGAGGGAGTGACTACTGAGTCCACAGAGCCAGCATTAGCTTTGAAATAGGCCTGCAGCTCTGCTGCAAGGAACTCTGCACAGTTATCATCCTGGAGATACCAGGCATTCAAACGCCAAGTGGGCCACGCCACAGACAGGGCCATGTCCACCAAGGCAAAGTTCTATGGGAGGGTGGTCCGAGATGCCACTCAGGAGGATATCAACTCGGATGACATTCTGCACGTCGGTCGTGGGAAGCTAAAAGAGATCTAGGCATGAGAGCATCTTGTAGGATGCAAATGTATGAGTGTATGCCCTGTCGTTTGGATGCCAAACCCGCCATATGTCACAGATGCCGAAGGATTCCACTCATCCCTAAAGTTGCCATGAATGCGTGGGTCGATGAGAGGTTGAAGCGCCATTGAGATCGTGGGAAGGATCAAGGGCCATATTAAAATTACCTCCAATGCCAGTGTAGGTAAATGTGGCTGGACATACGCACTAAGGATGTTGCAGGGCCATCCCATTAGCAGTCTCTTCACCCCCACATACCTGCCCAGCGGGTTGGCAACCGTGTGGGTGACCATTAGGGGAAATGTTTTGTGCAGAGGTATCACCACCTCCCTGGAGCCCAGGGTGAACCTCTCATAAAAAACCCTATCATATCCCAACCTCTGTAAAAGGGGCAGTGAGAGCCCAAGAGGTGTGTTTCTTGAAGCAACAAAATCAATGGATTCAGAAGCCTGGCATACTATAGGACAGCAGACCTGTAAATGCGGTCCAGGAGGCTGTTAACGTTCCAAGAAAGAGCTTCATAGACCTCCATGTTGATCAGGTGGTAAGTGCATCTCTCCTCTTCGAAGGAGCGCCCAGTTTAGGTCCAGGGCTGTAGGCAAAGAGTCCCACTGGGAAGTGGATACGGGATGTGGTTGTGTGGACAGCGGTGTGATTGTGGTCAGCGGGTAGGCTAAACAGATTAAACGGTACAGAACAAACCAGAGATCAAGCATTCCCCCATCCCCCCCAATTCCCCACCCCATAATTCCTCCCCTGAAGCATCTGTCGGCCAGTGCCCTCCCAACTCAACATTGAAACCAAAAAGAAGGGGGCAGTTCTTGGGGTGTCCTCTGTGGCAACCTCCCTGTGATGGACAGTTACACACACGCCTCACTCAACAACATATTGATGAAGGTACTCACTCTGGGTTGTCCGTATCTCCCACCTGTAGAATCGCATGTTAGTCCGCCCCTCTCTCCAGACTCGCTGCCCTGCAGCGGAGCTCACAGGCCTTCATCACGCTGCTTTGCTTATACATACAATGCATATACTATAATAGCCAGATACACAAACATGCACAACATACACTTGAATGGGATTTGATGACACAACAGGGTATAACTCTGACTGCACATTGGGTAGCCACTCTCAGCCAGTGCAAAATAACTCATTTTTAGTGAGATAGTGAAAAACAAAACCTTTAATTTACAGAATAGCAAATTAAGATATTAAAATGAGACCTTTTTTCTGTGTCAACTGTCCTTATACAGGATACAGACTCTGTACTAAGGTTGGGACACTCCAGACTCTCTTTAGAAGAGCAGTCCTAGGCTTGGCACACAACAGGCTAGGGCTCGTAAGGCTTAAATGATGTGTACACTCGGAATCACGTTTACGCTGTCTGACCCAGATATTGAGTAATATGTAAATAAAATTTCTTTCTACAGCTTACATTCTCCAATTGCCTGCAACCTCAGAAAGCCTTCTCCCACTATACTCCTAAAACCCTCCAAGGGAAATTGACTGTGATGTACTTTCTTTCTTCAGAGTGACTCTCATCTTACCTTTCATGCTCTGCATACCTTCTATTTCTAAGTATAGCCTCCTCTCAGTCTCATGCCTGCCTACCTCACTCCTCTTATTTTAATTCTGCAATTGCCAGATAACTAATTTCATTCATCATAACCTCTCCTCTTTAAAACCCTATTACTGTAATCTAACATTACCTAATCTCCACCAGCCTATCTGTCTCAAGACTATTCACCTGATACCACATAGCCCCAACTAATGATTACACCTCCCTGGCATTAATATATCACAATGTTTTATATGATATTTTGAAAAGGAGACGCTAACTGTCCATCAAATTATAGGCCTATTATCCTAGTGGATAATTTTCAAAAAATATTTGCCAGGCAGGTCTCAAATAGATTGTAGAAGTGGATGGAATATCAGAGGATTTTAACTCCCCTTCAGGCAGGATTTCATGCTAAAGTTAGCACTTTATATCAGGTTTTTAAATGTGCCCTCCTTTATTGGAAACATGTCCTGTTGGACAGCAAGAAACTTTACGTGGCATTTGTCAATCTGCGTGCCGTATTTGATCTGATACCCTGGGGGAGCCTATGGAGAGTACTAGCAGACATGGGAGTTCCAGGTGGATTAATTGAATTACTAACTAGGTTGCACGAAAAAAACGATGTGCAGGTCAGGTGGGGTGATAGAGGTGAGCAGTGGCGGCTGCTACTTAATGACGGTGAGAGTGTGAGTCGCAGGGGTAGGGCGAGGAAATAAAAAAAAATCTCTTTGCCCGCTTTCAGGACTGCAGGAAGCAGGAACATAAAGCACCCAGGCTTCCAGACTCCCCTAGCCAATTACGACAGAGAGCAGCATTGTGAATGGTCTGAGCACTGTGGTTCGGCACTCAGAGAAGGGCTGGGAGGCTGGGCATGTTCTCCACCAGGCTGTGCAATACAGCCTGGTGGAGAACATGCAAAGTGCGTATGACTGTTTGGCCAGCCCAAGACGGCCGGCCACACCATCATGTGCATTTACAGAGTTCTCACCACTCCTCCCCCTGCTCCTGTCACAGCCAGCCCCATCCCTAACCAGCTGATCAATGAAGGAAAACTAAAATGATAATAACAATGCATTATTGTCATTTTATTTTATTTTTTCCTTTATGACCTGCTCACAGAGCAGTGGGGCGACGCTCCTCCGCCTTGCTGAGGAGCTGCCCCTGGAGGTGAGTTAACAAAGCACATCCCATCGCAAGAGGGGTTCAACAGGGTTGTGTTTTGGCTCCTACCTTGTTAACTCTATATATAAATGATGTGGCCGGTGAACTGACAAAGTGTGTAAATCACTCCCCTACTCTTAGCAGGGCCAGAAAACCCATACTTTTGTTTGCAGATGATTCATTATTAATTTCTAAGATCTGCTAAATACATTTTTGGAGTTCTGGGGCCACAGGGGTTTAGAATTAATAGCTACAAAAACCAAATTCATGGTCTTTGGCAAGAATGGTAGTAACTGTCTAGTTTTGGCGGGGAATGACCATTTGGAAGGGGTTTTTAGCTTCAATTATTTGGGGATGACCCTATCAGATAAATTTAGGAGAGTCCACTGAATAAATAAAGGAGCCCTCATGATATCACATAGATCTAAGGCCATTCTACACTTTCAGAAGAACACATATTTGCGCTCTATCTCCCCAGCCTTGGAAGCCTATCGAGCGAAGGCCCAAAGCGCTGCACTGTATGGCGCTGAAGTTTGGGGTTACACTAATACCACGAAGCTCACAGTGACAAATAATTCATTTGTCAGTGTATTGCTCTCGGTCCTCGCACGTACCGTATGGGTCCTGCTCTATTTTGATATGGGGATGAAAAGAGTATCTGATCAGGTGCACTTAAAACCACGACTGTTCTGAATTCGTATCTGGACTACTCCTGAATTAGGCAAATATAGAGATTCCTTGAGTGACTTAAAGAATTTGGATCGTGACATTTTTTTGTTTAATTCATTATATTTATGTATCAAGTTACTGAATGAAGCGAAATTTGATATATGGATGATATGGATGTTTTGTACCTTTGATGGTTTGAAGCCGAATAAAGAATCTTGATTGATCATAAAGTAACTGAAGTAAATGCATGCAATTTTCTTTACAGCACACGACTAATCACAATAACCAACAATAATCACTAGATCAATCACTAACTTTGGATTCTGGAGTAGCGTGCCACTCGCCTCATCATGGGTAGTAAGCACTATATAAATCCAATTACAGTAACAGTTACAATATTTTACACACTTCGGTCTTTTCTGTTTGCTTTACAAAAGTGCTTGCTCTGTTAGACAACAAGAACTACACACAACTAGACCCAGTTCTATTTTTGCATGCATGTGTGGGAATGCTAAATAAGTAAACAAAAAAAGTAAATAATAATGTACTTTAGTACTGCGTGCTGTCTCAAAGATTATAAGTGTGCTACCTTTTGCACTGTCATAAATCCCATACGCTAGTGCAGTGAGACACCAGAGTACCTTTCGCTTTCTTCCACCATGTGGACTTTGATGTGAACTTAGAATGTGAACATTGGATTTATTGTGTTGTTCAACTAAATATTTACAGCCTTGAGAAAGCTCCAGGCCTGAGAATTGAAACACATTTTAACGGTACCAACCTTCACTGCTAAGCATTTGTCATCAGGAAAAAGGATGAAATTAGAAGGAAAAGGCAATACATGACCTCTATATGAAACAACTGTGGAATATATCTGGAATAAAAATACTGTTACAATAATCTCCATTGTACAGATGAATTTAAATTTGAAACTCTGCTTCCTACTAACATGTATAATAACCACACCTTGTTCAAGTAACAAATAATCAGAGCTAAGCCTGCATGTAAAGTTCGAACATTCATGTGGCTACATGCACATGAATCACTAGTCTTTATATAGAAGCCAGCAGTATCATCATGAGTTTATTTCCATAAACACCCCCCCACTGCTTTCTGTACAAAAGTCATATGTACATATTGAAAACACACTCTTGTACAACTGCACCTCCCAGTTGAACTAGGGGAAACTCCCATACCAGTGATCATGGCAAGAAATGTGGGAATTATATTAGACAATAAACTAACCTATGCGAACCAAATAAACACCACAGTGTCTTCCTCATTTATCATAATATGGAAAATAAGGACATTCTCTCATACCTACCAGCCAACTCCAGGAAAACTGTGGTTACGGCACTTTTGTTATCTAAATTAGATTACTGCAACGGTTTGTACCTAAATATGCAAGGTCAACATCTAAAAAAGTTACAGATTATACAAAATGCAGCCGCAAGAATCTTACTGGATCTGCCGAAATATCAATCGGTTTCCAAAGAACTTTGGAAACTGCACTGGCCTACAGTGGCTAGCTGCATCAAGTTCAAGGCCTTGTGTCTGGCCTATAAAGCTTTAAACAACACAGGACCCGACTTTCTTAAAAATCTTTTAAATGGTATTGTCCTAACAGACTGCTTCGGTCCGCCGAGGCTAATTACATGACGGTTCCCAGATTTCTAAAAACTAATTGAGGGGGCCGCAGTCTGAGTTATGGAACAGCAAAACTTTGGAACACTCTTCCTCTGCATATTAGATCCTCGCAGTCCTTGTCCTCCTTTAGGAAGGGCCTGAAAACCTGTCTTTTTCAGATCTAAGCTACGGGTCTCATGGTCTATCCGCTCTGAGCTTTAGCGCCAAGACACCTCAGGGTATTCGTGCGCTTAATAAATTCATTTAACGTAGCATAACATAACATAGGATGGCATCTCCTGTGCATGCTATAACTGCACATACATAAAGAATGCCAACTGTTGTTTATAAAATAATCACACCTATAAACTAAGTACCCATCTCCGCATCAATGCACACCTCCACATCAAATACTCTGACTGTAGATGCAGTGCCCACATCTACTGTTTGAATACCCACTAACCTACACATGATAACCACAATTACACATATTAAGATATAGGAGTCTCACATACAGATTACCACTGTACACATAAACAATACTGCAGTAATCTACTAAACATGCCTCTTAAATTTTAGCCCCGGTTGTATCTACAGAACCTAGACCATGGGTACTCACAAACATTTTCCTGGGGGCCGCAAATTTTGGTCTATGGTGTGACTGAGGGAGGTGTGAAGTGGTTGTAGGGGAAGCAATGCATGTATATCTAGTGGCTGTCTTCAAAAATTAAGGTGTTCCTAAAGTTAAGGGCCTAGTTACTTCCTTTCCCTAACTGCAATTAACCTTTAAATAAGTGATTGCTGTACATTTTTAAACAAATTCTATGTTAGTGCTGAGTCGAGTAAGCAGCAGCCCAGTGCTGCTGCTGCCCAGGGGGCCTCATGTAAAGGTCAGGAGAGCCGCATGCGGCCTCGGGCCGTACTTTGAGTATCACTGAGCTAGACCCATGTATGAATTCCTCACTTCTGAACATGGTTTTAATTTAATTTTTTCGTTTTGGTGTAGCATAGACCACACTGTAAAGTGTTTTACTGTACTGGGAGCATCTAGAACGCATCTATATGCAATACCCTCCTCTATTTAATGACCACATTTATATATAGAATAGCTGCTTTAGTGCATGCAAAAAACATACTTTATATGCACTAGTCACGGCTGTACATACAATAACTACAATCCTAAATAATATCTACTCCTGTACACATAAAAAACACAAATGTATGTAGGTTGGGCATGGCCATATGTACAATAACATCTGTATATAGAACACCACTGCAGTACTTGACTACATCTTTTTATATCTTTATATTGGATGCCATTGTCACCTCTACAGTATTGCTATAGTTATACATAAGGTTCACTGTCGAACACGCAATAAGGGTATATTTACACAGACGACCCATTGATGAACATACTGTAATGGCATCAAGTCAAATCACTTTATTCGATTTACTATAATAAATCATAAAAGCACATTTAATAAAAATTTTAAAATACAGCTAAAATCTTTATATTCATTCAGTGGGAAAAGTGAAAAACTCCTGCTAAAAACCATGAGACATAAAAACACACTGTATAACTCTCTAACAATTGTAAAAAGAGTAAGGCCGGTCTCACTTGCGTAAACCCCAGAGGTAGCAGCAAAGGACAAATATACTTGACCCACAGATTTTTAAAAATAGGACAAATAACAAGCATTGGCATAGCCAATAGGTCTCGCCTTTGGGACCTTATAAGTGTTTAGCCATGCAACAATTGTGCTGCATAACTGACACCTGGTTAAACACATATACGGTCCCAAAGGCGAGACCTATTAGCCAATAGGTCTCGCCTTTGGGGCCTTATAAGTGTTTAGGCAGAGCTATTGGTTTTGCCAATGTTTTTAAGAGCATTGTGGCTGCTGTGCAGCATGTTGAAAAGTTATAATAAAAAAGACTTAAGCATTTTTGTTACTTTATATATAACTAAGACGACATTATGTACAACTGAATGACCCAATTAAAAAGAATAAACATAAGAAAGGTCTTGTCGTTTATTTTGTCGTTGCAATGTTGGCAACTTCTTCCTGCCTATTCTAATGTTGAGGTGGTGCTTAGTGATGCTGAGGTGGTGTTGAGTGATGTTGAGGTGGTGCTTAGTGATGCTGTGGTGGTGCTGAGTGGTGTTGAGGTGGTGCTTAGTGATGCTGAGGTGGTGGTGCTGAGTAATGCTGTGGTGGTGCTGAGTGATGCTGGGGTGGTGCTGAGTGATGCTGGGGTGGTGCTGTGGTGGTGCTGAGTGGTGGTGTGGTGGTGCTGTGGTGATGCTGAGTGATGCTGTGGTGGTGCTGAGTGGTGCTGTGGTGGTGCTGTGATGCTGTGGTGGTGCTGTGATGCTGTGGTGGTGCTGAGTGATGCTGTGGTGGTGCTGAGTGGTGTTGTGGTGGTGCTTAGTGATGCTGTTGTGGTGCTTAGTGGTGGTGTGGTGGTGCTGAGTGGGGCTGTGGTGATGCTGAGTGATGCTGTGGTGGTGCTGTGGTGGTGCTGAGTGATGCTGTGCTGGTGCTGAGTGATGCTGTGGTGGTGGTGTGGTGGTGCTGAGTGATGCTGTGGTGATGCTGAGTGATGCTGTGGTAGTGCTGAGTGATGCTGTGGTGGTGCTGAGTGATGCTGTGGTGGTGCTGAGTGATGCTGTGGTGGTGCTTAGTGATGCTGTTGCGGTGCTTAGTGATGCTGTTGTGGTACTTAGTGATGCTGTGGTGGTGCTGAGTGATGCTGTGGTGGTGCTGAGTGGTGCTGTGGTGGTGCTGAGTGGTGCTGAGTGATGCTGTGGTGATGCTGAGTGATGCTGTGGTGGTGCTGTGGTTGTGCTGTGGTGGTGTTGAGTGATGCTGTGGTGGTGCTGAGTGATGCTGTGGTGGTGCTGAGTGATGCTGTGGTGGTGCTGAGTGATGCTGTGGTTGTGCTGAGTGTTGCTGTGGTTGCGCAGAGTGATGCTGTGGTGGTGCAGAGTGATGCTGTGGTGGTGCAGAGTGATGCTGTGGTGGTGCAGAGTGATGCTGTGGTGCTGCTGAGTAATGCTGTGCTGGTGCGGAGTGGTGTTGTGGTGGTGCTTAGTGATGCTGTTGTGGTGCTTAGTGATGCTGTGGTGGTGCCGAATGATGCTGTGGTGGTGCTGTGGTTATGCTGTGGTGGTGCTGAGTGGGGCTGTTGTGATGCTGAGTGATGCTGTGGTGGTGCTGAGTGGTGCTGTGGTGGTGCTGAGTGATGCTGTGGTGGTGCTGTGCTGAGTGATGCTGTGGTGGTGCTGAGTGGTGGTGTGGTGGTGCTGAGTGATGCTGTGGTGATGCTGAGTGATGCTGTGGTGGTGCTGAGTGGTGCTGTGGTGGTGCTGAGTGGTGCTGTGGTGGTGCTGAGTGGTGCTGTGGTGGTGCTGAGTGATGCTGTGGTGGTGCTGAGTGATGCTGTGGTGGTGCTGAGTGATGCTGTGGTGGTGCTGAGTGATGCTGTGGTGGTGCTGAGTGATGCTGTGGTGATGCTGAGTGATGCTGTGGTAGTGTTGAGTGGTGGTGTGGTGGTGCTGAGTGGTGCTGTGGTGGTGCTGAGAGATGCTGTGGTGGTGCTGAGTGGTGGTGCTGAGTGATGCTGTGGTGGTGCTGAGTGGTGTTGTGTTGGTGCTGAGTGATGCTGTGCTGGCTCTGATTGATGCTGTGGTTGCGCAGGGTGATGCTGTGGTGTTGCCGAGTGAGAGATAGAGTGAAGATATAATGCCCAATTAGAGAGGGTGGTGAGAGAGAAAGAGAGAGAGAGAGAAAGGGTGTACATAGAATAAAGAGTGGAGCGGGATAGAGAGAGAGAAAGAAGGGGAGAGAGAGTGAATGAAGGAGTTTGAAAGAGAAACAGATAAAGGGGTGAGAGAGAATGAAAGGCTAAAAAGATAGAGAGGGGAGAGTTAATTAAGTAGAGAGAGAATTAGAGAGGGAGAGAGAGAGAAGGAGAGAGCCAATAAGAGTGGGGGTGTGGAGTTTAAATAGAGTGAAGAAGTGACGCGGAAAAAGTAACCTTAAATATAGCTTTGTGCGAATAAATATTTTTTAAAAACAGTGAGAGACAAAAATACAGGTAATTAGGCTGTGACTCCCAATATAAAACAAATAGCGATATAAGGTGAAATCAACCCACTGAAGCAATATTTCTAACTAGACAAAAAAGCTTGCATTTCAATGCTAATCGCTGTTGTTTTTCATGTGACTGTAGTCCAGGGCCCTCAGTTGGTAATGTGAGCTGCTGCTGCGATTGAAACATCAGAGTCCAGAGAGTTAATGAGCCATGACGAGGAAATGAGGAAGAGATGGGAAACAACAGATGGCAGCTGCGCGTGCACGCCATCGTGAACTCAAGCTGGTCGCCAGCCGAAAGCCAGTGTTTGCACTTCCAAAACCCGCTTACTAAAACTCTCGGCCAGACCAGCGCAAGCGCTGGTGCAGGCCGAGACCTAAAAATGATGTGTAAAGTGTTGAGTGTAGTAACATTATCACAAGTACAAAGTGCAGGCTTTGAAGAACTGTGCCGACCAACCAGCAGCTGAGGGAACAAATGTAGATGAAAATATGGCAATAGTCGCCTCTGAAATTCCGGCATGTCAAGTGTTAAATACAGTTGACAGTCCATTGACAATTTAACCATCGCATGATGCGTGCAAGCTTTTTTGGACAGGGATCTCGCATCCCTTCCTTCTTGCATATGCAGCTGATATGTCTTGTTAACCCAACACACATCAGATTTCGTAATTGTCTCAGGATGAGAAAACAACTCTGGCCTGCCTAGGGCCTCTAGCGTATTTTTGATGTACTGTACCCATGGGATTAAATGACCATGCTCCAACCC
Organism: Calotriton arnoldi; assembly: GCA_963921515.1. NCBI lineage: Eukaryota > Metazoa > Chordata > Amphibia > Caudata > Salamandridae > Calotriton > Calotriton arnoldi. The sequence goes on along the minus strand of CAWUFW010002570.1, from coordinate 68,490 downwards.
CAAACAGTCTTTCACAGTTATTCTATTGAATTCCAGATCTTTTTTAAGCCATACTGACAACCATAATAAGACTGGGCGTATTTGCTACTCAACTTTATTGGGTTTTCCGAACTTGCAGGCAAAACACAAACAAAAAGACACAACATTTATGATATCAGATCCCCTACACTTGATACTAGTGGCCTATGTTGAACCGCGAAGCCCACCCACCCCATACGGTCGAATACCGAGTGCCCAATTGGTCAGTCCAGAGCAATGGTTCCTCGTGAGTCAACCCTGTTTTGTCATCCTAACAGTCCCAACCATTTGCCCCACACTCGTTTATATTTGTTTGGACATCCTTGTGCCACATATAGCGGCTCTTCCTGCGCAGCACACCAATCCAAGCCCTTTCGCCATTGGGCGATTGAAGGGGGGGTCAGGGCTCTTCCTTCGAGATGCTATGTCTCTTTTGGCTATCATAGTGCCCAGAAAATGTTTGTCCGCTCTGGAGTAACCTACGTCATCCAGGATCCCCAAGGGCAGAAACTCGCAGGTGAGCGGGACCTCCCATCCCAGAACCTCACTCAATACCTTGACCACCGCTGCCCAGTATTTCGATATGATGGGTCAAGACCAAGTCATATGGTAGAAATCTGCAGGCTCTTCTCCACACCTTGTGCAGCTCGGGGTTGGAAGACTGCATGGTATAGTCTGATGGGGGTGAGATATGCAAAATGAAGGTAGTAGATGTCGACAGTCCTCAACCTGGCTGAGTTAGTGATGATCCGGGGGCCATAAGGACATCTCTCCAGTCTTCATCCTCCATAGGTCACATCCATCGTTCCCATCTGGTCCGCAGGTAATCTAGTGTGGTGAGGGAGTTATTAATCAGGGATTTGTAAATCTGAGAACTCCCCCAAACCCAGCACTCCCATGAGGAGTTTAGCTTCTAAGGGACTGAATTCGGGAAGAGTGGTGTTCCTGAGGATATGCTTTGTAAGGGCGTGTCTCAACTGCAGATATTTGTAGAAATGCGTATGGTTATGGGAGTACATGTTTTGCAGGTTTAGGAACGTCTGCATTTGACCCCCCTTTCAAACATCACCCACTTGTGTAATACCAATGAGGTACCACGTTTGGAAGCCCTCCAACCTTGATACGTCCCCGATCCATTCGCCTTGCCACAAGTGCGTGTGCAGTGTGATTCCGGCATCCCGGCCTATCGAAGTGCCGAGCACCACTCAAGAAAGACTGATCTAGTAACTGCCAAGAGATCGCATGGGACTGGAGAACCGTATAACATTGCTTAAATCTTTGACAATCCCAGCTCTTCCAGTTCTATTGGGTATGCTGGGTCTGACCACCCCCTGAAAACCAATCATTGATCACTAATAGGCGTGTGGTCATGTAGTATAGAAAAAGATTGGTCATTCCCATACCCCATCGTATGGGGCTTTTTGGCAGTAGGTCAGTGCCTCTAATTTCCCCAGAGAAATGAGATTGTTATTCCATCTAGGGCACAAGACCATTGCCATGGGAGATGGAGAGGCAGATTTTGTAGTACAAACAAAATCTGGGAAGGAACATCATTTTGTACAGCGCGATTTTCCCTAACGGGTTCAATGGGAGTTTCTGCCATCTCGGTAGATCGCCTTTGACCTTTTACAATAGTGGGCTTAGATTGAGAGACCAGGTTGGTTCTGGGTGAATTGCTACCCAGATCTTCAAATATCGGAAGCTAAGGCGCCTGATTGGGATGCTCGTCTGCCACTTCAGGCATTCTCTGGAGATATGCAGGGGAACCAATACTGTCTTGGTTGGGTTAAGCTTCAGGCCAGAAACTTCCCCAAAGAGGTTGAGAATTTGCAGGCACCGGGGGCCGGAACAGTCAGGGTCTGCCAGGAACACAAGCACATCATCAGCATATGATGCAATTCGGTCCTCACCGGATGAGCTCCATTGCCAGCCTTGTATTTGGGCGTCTCATCTAATGAGTCGGGCCAGGAGCTCTATAGCTAAGGCAAAGAGCAAGGGAGAGAGGGGATAGCCTTGTCTCGTCCCTCGCCCTACGCGGAAATCGTTTGATAGAACCCCATTGGCCAAAACCCGAGCTATAAGCACAGTGTCATCTGCATAAAACAAGGCTGGCACCTTCCTGTTACCCACCAAAGGAACATCCTTACATTGGGCCACTAAACATTGATCTAACTGAATAATCAATTTAAAAAAAAAAACATAGGTGCTAATATACAGCCCTGGCGGACTCCTCTCCCTAAGTGAAAGTGTGATGTGCATTCTCCTTTTGCCCCAAATCTAACTGAGGCTTCCAACCCCTGATGCAAATCAATCAAAAAATTTATGAGAGCCTTTTACACCCCCATAGACCTCAACACGACCCACAGCCTAGCTGTATCTTTTGTGTCAAAGGCTGCGCTGAGGTCCATGAAAGCAAAATTTATCGCTTTCTTCCTTACCTTGATGTATTTTTCAATCGTTCCTCTCCCAGTTCCAAAGCTATATTGAATATCTGAGATGAGGTTTCCCTTCTCTGACCAGTCCTTTAGATGGTTTAACAGTACTTTCCCTATGACTTTCACTTCAGCATCCACTAAAGAAATGGGCCCATAGCAGGTTGCATCTTTCTATGTAATGCAGCTACACCTACAGCTCATTTACTTTGTTTTTTTTAATTAAAATTTTAAATCTTCATATTACAGTTACAAGTCATGGCAAATTCATTGTCGAGAAAAAGGAAAAACCATAATAAATTGACATAAAAAGACAAACAACATAATTTAGTCAATCCACTCGGAAATAGGAGCCCAAGTTTTTTGCCCAAGTTCCCGTCTTTTACGTCCTTTCAATCTATTTACAGAGGACTCCATATTATAGATAGCTAAGATCCTTGACCTCCAAATTATAAATGTGGGAGAGTCGGGGCTAATCCACTGGGAAGTAATACATAATCGTATAATGGCCATGGCGACAAATACAAATCTAATCTCAGGTCTTGCTCTTGTATTTCCTCCCCAATTGCACTCAGTGCCCAGGATTACCAATTCTGGTGTTATTGCAAGCGGGATCCCCAAAACTGTATTAAAGAAAGATTCGATATCCTGAAAGAATTGAGCTAAGTTAGTGCATGAATAAAACATATGTATAGTATCCGCAGCCGCTAGGCCGCATCTGCTACACTTGCCTCCCCGTGTACCCCGTGTACCTCCCCATTTCACGACCTTATGAGGAGTATAGTAAAGATCAAAAATAGACATATAATGTTGGGTTCTAAGGCTTCCTATTGTTAAAGTCTCATTTGCTAAAGCGATTGAATCTTCTATATTTATCCCCTCCTTCCCAAATTTTCCCTCCCAGTTAGTATTCTGACTACATAGGTCGTCAGGGAAAGCTTCCAATAATATTTGATACATTTTCCCGATTCGGGACCTTCTACTTATTGTTTCCACCAGAGATATTTTTTCCAGATTTGCTGTGGTCCCTTGTGCATTTGTCCCCATGAAGCTCCGAACCTGCAGGTATTTGAAGAAATCTCTTCTGTCTAACCCAAATTTTTCTTGCAAAGAAGTAAATGTATCTATTTGAGCTTCATCATATATATCCCCCAAGACACTAATCCCAGCGCTGCACCATCGGAAAGTAATTTGATCTTGAAAAATTGGCGGTAAGACACCACACGCCGAAAAAGGAGTATACACATTTATATTAGAAACCTTAAGCTTCCGTCGGACCTTTCTCCAAAGCCCATAAGCTGCCTTGAGGATTTTAAATCTAGTTTTTTTATAGTAGCTGGGTTCTAGATTTTTAACTAAACATTGATTAGCTTCATTATCCAGTACGATTTCGTAAATAGTTGGTCTTACAGCCATGGATATTTCAGTTTTAATCCCAGTCACCAGAATCCCCATATGTTGTAGCAGTGATGCCCAATGATACATTAGGAAATTGGGAACTCCCCAACCCCCTCGCTCTCTAGGGAGTGTCATCCATCTGGCCGCCCTTCTCACTCTATGAAATCCCCACAAAAACCTAGAGCAGCCCCTTTCAATTTTTGCTAAAGATGCCGTTGAGAACTCCAGGGGAATAGTCCTAAACAAATATAAGAATTTTGTGAGGACCAGCATTTTTAAAACATTATTTCTTCCATACATAGAAAGATGCAGGTGATCTAGCGTCTCTAATGTCCTATTGACAGTATCAATCATAGGAATAATATTTAGATCCGGTATTTGATCAACCGACGGTGAGATTTTAATCCCCAAATATGTTGCTTCAGCCAGGATTGGGAGATCAGGAGGAGGCATAGAATAAGAATGAATAATCTGCGTTTTATCGATATTTAATTTATAACCCGATAAAACCCCGTATTGCTCCGCCTGATCCCTCACTGCTGGGAAAGCCGCTGTGATATCGCTAGTGAGTATCGCGATATCATCTGCGTAGGCCAGTGTCTTATACTCCGTATCATTGATCTTCACTGGTTTAATGTTCATGTTTTTCTCTAATTTGTTAAGAAATGGATCAATATAGAGTGCGAACAGCAGGGGGGAGCAAGGGCACCCCTGCCTTGTACCTCTGTTGATGCTAAATGGTTTTAATTCCTGCCCTGATATACGGATCTCTGCTTCAGGTGATATATAGAGTGTCTGCACGGCTTGAATAAATTCAGGGCAAAACCCCTTCCACTGCAATACAAACCACATGAATCGCCACGAGACCCTGTCGAACGCTTTCTCTGCGTCCAACAGGGCCACCCCCAACGGAGATCCCGTAGCCTTAGCCCAGTCAAGAAGTGCAATCACGCGTCTTACATGATCAGTTGTATCCCTCCCGGGGATGAACCCATGCTGGCGAATAGACACCAGAGGGGTAATAATTTTAGCTAGTCTAGAAGCTATTATTTTAGAATAGACCTTACTATCTGAGTTAATGAGAGAAATTGGCATATACGATGATGGGCTAAGTGCAGGCTTGTTTTTCTTCTTGAAGACTACTATTGTGTTCTTCCGCCAAGATTCAGGAATTTGCCCCTTTTGAGCCAGCTGGAATAACGAGACCATATCTTGTCGAAGTGCTGATCTAAATGTCCTAAAGAATTCTAAAGGGATGCTGTCTGGGCCAACCGCTGAGAGAGAAACTACGGCACTTTCTATCTCTTCCCATGTGATTGGGGCAGCAAGAATCTTATTTTATTCAGCAGTAACCGTCCTTGTTTCAAGATCTTCAAAGAACTCAAGGAACGCCTTTGGAACCGCTGCCTCACCTGCACCTATCTCCTCAGTATATAGTTGTTGATAAAAATTCTGGAATAACTCTAAAATTTTAGTTGGAGAATCTTGAATCTGGCCAAAATGATCTTTAATCCTACAAATTCCGCTAGCCACTTCCCTCTCTCTCAGCCTCTTTGCCAAAACCCTTCTAGTATTTTCCCCACATTCGTATGTTTTCGCCCTGAACTGTGTATATTTAATAGCAATTTCTTCCCCAAAGTGCTGCTGCATTTTAGATTTTATCACAGCTATTCGCTGAAGACACTCTTCATTGTCTTGGCCATCCCCTATTTTATTCATCAGCTCAATTTCAGTCATCCTAAGCTGATCTACCCATCCACTGATCTTTTTCTGTTTGGCCTTCTACCGATATATAGAAAAGCTAAGAGTCTCCCCGCGCAAAGCTGCTTTGAACGCGTCCCAAACAATAGTTTCAGAGGAAGTGCTCCTATTAATACTAAAGAATTCCATTATCCATTTGGACATATGCTCGCAGTATGCCTGTTCAAGGAGCAATTTCCTTTCAAAAGACCACTTCCTCTGAACCCTGAAGATGCCACTTAATGGCAGCTCAACGACCAGTGGATTGTGGTCCGAAATGATCCTAGGGGAGATATCAATACTGACAGACGGACAGATTTGTTATGGGGGGCTGAGTAAAAGGTGTGCCCTGTGACCCCCAGTCTGTGTCTGACCCAGAGATCAACTAGTCCATGTTCCCTCACTACTCCCTGCAGAGCTTTGAACGTCCTGACTTTCCTTCCTTGATATGGAGCATTACCGAGAAAATTAAAATTACTATCCAAATGGATATTAAAATCTCCACAGAGAACTACCGGATATTTCCATAGGGCCATTTCGATGTTGAGATGGTCTAAGATCTCTGGGTCGTCCAGATTAGATCCATACAGTGAGCAAATTGTCAATGGGGTTTCATTAATTACAAACTCCAAAATCACCCACCGTCCCCATTTATCCTCCTTAATTCGTTGACACATACCAATACCTTTCTTAGCTAAGATGGCCACCCCCCTAGTGGTAGTACCTTGATGAGTACAAGCCAATAAATCTAGGTCCAAACCTCTCAAGCATCCCCGTTTGCCCCACGGTATGTGGGTCTCTTGTATACATAAGATATCTATTTGCATAAATTGTATAATTTTAGCCAATACATCTCTTTTCTTTCTGTCATTCAAGCCGCATATGTTCAAAGAGCAAATGCGAATTTTATCCTTTCCACCCATCATTCTTATTGACACTTGATTCTCCCCTCAGCCTAGAGAAATAGCTCAGACAATACAAGTAGACTCCACGAATCCTATCAAAAAAGTACTCTCATATTGAGACCAAAAAAAATGCCATGACTATAAGTGGCAAACCCTAGCTGTATAGCCCTCTTGACCACCCTTAACCCACCACCACCACCCCCTCTCCCCCCCCCTCCAACCTGTCTCCCCCACCCCGTCCCTCTCCCTATTACCTATCTTATGAGGCTTAGGGACCAACAGTCCCTGGTGATGGAGAGCTGTGTCATCGCCCCCTCCTCAAGACCGACCCTCCCCCCCGCTACGACATCATAAAAAATTCCAAGAAAAAGAAAAAGGGCACAGGGTATCAGAGGAATCCTCCAAAAGAGCTAAAGATAAAAGAAAGAAACAGTAGAATAGGAGGGATAAGAGGAAATCATGAATCAAGCTTTACATCATCCACTGGAAATCATCCTCTTATCCATCACAGCATTGCTGAGAACTTTTATCCCCCTGTGCACTTTAGATCGCTTGTAAATATTCTTTTGCTAAAACCTCAGATAGGAAAAATTGTGTCTGCCCCTGAAAAACTACTTTCAGCTTAGCGGGATTATGCAAAAAAACCTGTGCCCCTTTTGCTTGGAATAATGGGATTAATTGGTGAAGCTGCCATCTTTTCTCAACTGTTGCAGGGCAGAAGTCTGGCCTTACGAAAAAATCACATCCCTTTCCCCTCCTTTTTCTGTCTGGCCTAGCCAAATCGTACAATGCCTCTCGGGCCAAAAAATTATTCAAGCAGATAAGGATGGCCCGTGGTCTTTCAATGCCTTGGCCCCGTTTTTTCTGTTGGAAAGGAAACCGATGAGCTCTTTGCAATTCCGTTTTCCAGTCCCAATGTAGTTCTGGGAAGGCCTCCTCGAAAACTTCAATCAGGAATTGGCGAATATCCCCCCCCTCCTTGCCCTCTGGTATCCCCAAAATCCGTAGATTATTCCTCCTTGAACGATTCTCTAGATCCGTCAGCTTCCATAAGCTATCCTCCTTCAAGGATTTCAGGGACTCAGTGATGGTTCTCTGGTTAGCCAACTCATCATCTAATGTGGAGATTCTTGTCTCTGCTTCGCCGATCCTAGCTGCAAACTCTGAGCAAGTCTTTGCCACCCTGCGTATTGAGTTTAGCAGTTTTCGGCATGCACCCTGATTGCGCAGACTTTCCAGGCGAGTCTCCTCACGATGGGCCATTATTGACTGATAGATGGTAGATAGTGTGATTTCTTTGGGGGTCCCTGACTTTGGCCTCGGTGTTTCTGTTACTGCCTCTCCAGGCACGTCCTTACTCCCCTCCAAGTTTGGGGAGAATGAGTAGTCCCAGACCATAGAGCCGGCTGATCCCAGAATTTTATCTGACGAGGCAGCCGCATGTTCCCCTTGCTTGCGCACCGTTCCCGGAGTATGAGAGGATTTATCTTCGAGTTCTTCCTCTTCCCAGCGCAAGCTGCTAGTATCACTCTCCTCTCCAGCCCAATCTTTACCAGGACTTTCATCCCCCGAGGAGTTCGACTGGTCTGACAGTGAATAGAATTTTTCCCCTGAGTCTCCATCTTTCACAGCACCTTGAGGTTCCTGTGCCCCCTTTTGCAGACCGTCAGCTCTCACGGCAGTATAGCTCCCACCTGCCTGATTCACTGTGGCTTCTTCTAAACCATTATCCTGGGGAACTTCATCTCCCATAAGGCCATTTTCTTGATGTTCCATAGATTTTTCCAGTATAATATCCGGCGATCCGGCATTACCCTCAGTGATTTCATGATTATCTCTGTGTTTGTTGGGCTCATCGGTTTGATCTTTGAGGACGTAAACCCCTCCCTTTCCCTTTGACTTGAGGCTCAAACCATTAACACCGCCCTGAGGAGAAAGATCGGTACCTCGAACAAGCCCTTGTGTGAGTCCCTCCGGAATTGCTGCAGCTTTCCCAGATGTAGCCGGCATTGCTACAATGTTGCCATCAACGTTGTTGCCTGTCAAGCGATCGCCTGGCGTCTTGCCTCTTACAGCCTGCACTTTGAATAATGCAGGCACTGTCTGGCGACCCCTTCCTGCAGCTCCGCCCTTGCCCGAGAGAGAGCGGCGTGTATCATCCGTTACAGTGTCGTCCGGGACAGCTTTCCCGGAATTCCCTGCACTCCCGGCACTAACGGGGAGACCGCGGGTCTTCGCTACTTTGGCGGATGTCTTAGGCGGCATCGCAGCGATTATACAGGAGAACTGGGCTTCGACTGCCGCCGGATGTAAAGAGCCAGCACAGGCCAATCTTGCGGGCAGAGGTAAGCCACAGAACCAGATCCTTAAGCGCCAAATCATCCCAGAAAATCAAGGCAATTATTTCCCTTTGCCGTATCCCTTCATACTACTCCAAAATCCGATATACTGCACATAGACAGGGGGGTAGAGAAGTCCGTCAGGAGGAGAGAGTATGACCAGCTCACTCGGCCGACGCCGATGCCGCCATCTTGCCCCGAGTCAACAGCTTATTTACTTTGTATAACAAATTGACTTAAGTGCACCAACATGTATCCCCATAGGGGATGGGCTCTCCTACCGTTTTAGCTTCATAGAAGGCTGCAGGGGGGGCGCTAGAGAGCCCTACGCAAGATGGCTGCAGATTAGTGCTGCTCTGCAGACCGGGGAACAATATTGGGCTATAATCCTCAATAACGTGACCATAAGTCACAGAGAAACAGTGCTACTGGCGTGGTGGAATGTGGAGAATCGGTAGAGCTGGGTAGCAAGGGTCAATACAGCAATACTGCGGAGCGCCGATGTGGGGCCGATGGGCCTGCGTGGTGGAACAGTGATACAAAATGCCGGCCGGCATCAGAACTGCATGGCAACTCTGAGGACTGAGCGGTGACCCTGCCCTGCACTGACGAGAGCCTCAACAGAAGAGAGGTGGGCTGCTGGCAGGCCGTGCCTCACTGCCCGCTGCTGCTGTGGAGTGGTGTGTGTGTTGGGTCCCCTGAGAGGCTCAGAGGGTGCTGGAAACACGCAGTGGCTGCCGGGCCGCTGAAGGTGAGCGGTGGCAGGAAATTGCCTGGGAATCGAGCGCTGCACGGTCGCAGTGTGGAAAGAGCTGGGGGCCGGCCACTTCAACCAAAATCAACCTATTACAGGTGGAGAATTGCTTGCCTGGGGTGAGCCGCCGAGCGTGCCCCGGGAGGAGTGAGTTTAATCACCACCCATGCGGTCTGGCCTGTGGGCGCCAGCGGCCGAGGATGGAAGAAAGAGCCGGTCGGCAGGGCTAGAAGACCTGCCTGTCCGGGCGGTGTGATCGAGGCCTGGGATAGGGCCAGTGTTGGCCGGCGGTCTGTCTAAGTCACAGGGACTAACGGCCACTGCCTCTCTTGAACTGTTGTCTGGCGAGATTTGGCAGCGGGCGGCTCGGTGTGCTGAGCTGGACCACTCACCATATTAGTCTGCCCCTCGTGGTGGTCCAGCAAAGAGTAGGAACATCAGGGGGAAGAACAGCCCAACAAAACACACACCAATACCCCAACGCGTGCAACTCCTCGACGGAACAGTAAGTGGCCTGTAACTTGAGTGGACATTCCCCCTACGACGAGTGCGTAGAAAACCTCATACACTGACGTTGCGCATCCTCAGGGGGCCTCAGCGGTGGTAGGCTGAATCGTCAGCTTATACCGGCAAATCATGGGCAAAACGGATAAACAGAAGTCCCGCCTCACCTTTGAGGTCAGGCGAGCCGCCAAACCAAGCAGAGAGGCGGTGTCTGACTCAGAGCAGGATGCTCAGGCCCATGGCTCTGCGGCGCAAGCATCCACGCTGGCGGCGATGCAGCAGAACCTGCAATCCATAGATGGCAAAATAGACACGCTTAATCTACGCATAGACCACATGGCGGATAAGCTGGACAAACAGTTGTCAAGGATAACGGAGGCAGAGCAACGCATATCCACAGCTGAAGACATGCTATGGAGCACCCAAGGCAAATGCCTGAATATGGAGAAGGTTCTGGAGCTCATCCAAGCAAAAAACGAGGACCTTGAAGCGAGGTCCAGACGGAACAATCTGTAGATCACGGGGGTCCCCGAACACTGGAAAAATGGAGCTCTATGTGGAGAGTATGCTTAAAGAGATCTTTGGAGCCAAGCAGTTATCCGATGTGCTGGTGGTCGAAAGAGCATATAGATCGCCCATGGCGAGGCCGCCCCCGCATCCCATCATAGCGCGCCTTCTAAATAACAGTGACCGGGACGCAGTGCTGCGCCGATCCAGGGAACATCAGGAGATGCGACACCAGGGAAATGTTCTTTCCTTTTTCCCGGACTTTACGACATCAGTACAAGCTGCTCAAAGGGAGTACCTCCAGGTGAGAAAGAAACTGCCACAAGCAGGCATCAAGAATGCAATGCTGTACCCAGCCAAACTCAGGATAGACTTCAAAGGTGCCCAAAAGATATGCGCCAATCCTAAAGCGGGAATGAACTATGTGAAGCAGATCACAGCAACCCGGAGGTCCCCACAGGACATGGAAGACTGGCCTGTTGAAGTATGACTCTGTGGTTTTGCTCCTGCACTGCACACTCTGCTTGTTGGCTGTCGAGCTTGGAGGCGGATTGTGCTTGGATCAGGCAGGGTGTGGGGTCATGCCGGGTGGGACCGAAAGATATGTAACTACTTTATACAGCTGTAAAGGCATGGATGTGGTGGGCCGGGGGATGCTGTAGGAGGTCTCGAGGCAGAATGTGTAAACGGTGCATCTTTGTCTGGCCCGCCCAACTACTTGCCTTAAGAGCTAATAGTAGCATGTCAGTTCCCCAGTCGCCTCTATCCATCAGAAGGTTACCTGGGAGTCTAGCCGCCCCCACATGGGTGATCCCCTTTTCTTTTTTGTTTACGAGGATTTGTGACACGATTGTGGTGTAGCTCTTAGATGTATCGAATCCGGGTTATGTTAACCAGGGGTGATGCCTTTAGCATGGTTTGGATGCTGAAGTGGGAGGGGGTTGTGAGTACTGTTTGTTTTGTATTAATTGCCTACAAATGCATGCTCAGTGACATTGCCAAATACAATGCCCTGCCCAGAATGGGTACACACACATGGAGGTGCGGAGTCTAAGCAGACAGTCAGAATCCCGCATGCTGCTCCTTCACTCCTGCTGCTAGCCTATCTGGATAGGCATAGAGTGCAAATAGTGCTGTTGCAAGAGACGCACCTCTGGGGTCGAGTTGTGGGGGTGGCTGGAGCACTTCATTCTAACTATGCAAGAGGGTCATGATATTGATCAAGAAGGGGGTCCCTTTTGAGGCCACTCATTCAGAGTTAGATGAACATGGCCGGTATGTGATAGTATAGGGTGTACTCTGAGGCACACTGCTGACCATCATCCATACCTATAGCCCCAAAAGACAATCCAGACTTCTACTCACGCAGGCTGCGGGCTGTGCCACCCTTGGCGACTCTCTGGGGTGGGGACCTGAACTTATACTTGGATTCGAATATAAATAGATCTGCTATGGGGAAGTGGCAGGGGAAACAGTCGGCACAGGTGATGCGTAGTAAAATGGAAGACTTTGGCCTCCTTGACATTTGGAGACTCAGACACCCAAATGGGAAGGAGGGAACATTTACCTCATCGGTCCATGGCTCCTGGTCCCTCTTAGGTTATTGGTTAGGGACAAGGGAGGTGACTACATGGGTGCAAGACAATTGACATATGCCTAAAACGTCAGACCGCACACCGATGATGCTGGCACTGTCTATCCCAACGCACGTCCCTCGACAGTTCCAGTGGCGCCTACACCCCATGGCGCTACTGGACCTAGTTTTTGGGGATACAGTAAGAAAAGCCATAGTGGAGTACTTTGCCATGAATACAGACTCAGTTGATAGTGCTGGGTCCTGCGGGAAGCATTCAAAGCCACTATTCGGGGGGCGGGGGGTTGTATGGGCCCAGGCACAGTAACCTTGAGAGACATCCGCACCCAATTGCAGAAACTGGAGGATAACTTGCAGAGGTTAGAGTGGGAATATGAGTGACCCAGATGAAGCACCCTAGCAAACATAAGGGACCAAATGTCCGAATATGAGCCTGCAGCAGAGCGGGATACAAGTCATCTCTCCCGTAGGCATGTGGCCAGGGTGTATGGGGAAGTTGGGAGGTCAGAACGCCATCTAGCCATGACATTGAAAGCTCCATGGGCGCACACACATGTGACTAATGTGGAGAGACCCGATGGTACTTACTGCTACGACACGCTGTCCATTGGGTCAGAATTGTCTGCATTCTACGCTCAACTATATAGCTCCCGCGAGAGTGCATCAGCGGCTGAGATCTCAGGATATTTGGATGATATTGCATTGGGCTGTCTTTTGCAGGGCCAGAGAGAATACCTCACCCAACCTATCACAGTGGAGGAAATTAAAGAAACTATAAAAGCACTGCCTAACAACAAGGCCCCGGGCCCGATGGCCTAACAATTGAATTTTATAAAGAATAAGCAGAACTCCTGGCTTCGCACTTGCTTAAGATGTTTGAAGATGCATACGATAAGCAACTACTGCCCCCGTCACTTCTAGAGGCCCTCTTGATAACACTCCTTAAGCCAGACAACCCCGAACCAATGCCCCTCTTATCGGCCGCTGTCACTAATTAACATAGACACAAAAATACTGGCCAAAATACTAGCATCCAGACTGCAGCCACTGCTCACTAACATGATCTTACCAGATCAGTCCGGGTTTGTTCCTACTAGGTCAAAAGCGCAGAATTTGCGCTATTTCAGCTTGACCCCTCTTAGAAAGCCGCGGCGATCTTACTAGACGCCGCGAAAGCGTTTGATTCAATTGAATGGACCTACATGTTCACTATTCTGCTCAGGATGGGCATCCCCTCAGCTTTTCTGTGCTGGGTTAGTTTATTATATTCCGCCCCGTGGCTCGACTAAGAGTGAATGGTGTCACATTCGAGGCAATATTCATACACAGAGGCACGAGACAGGGCTGCCCACTGTCGCCAATTCTATTTACACTGTCGCTGGAACCTCTAGCGTGTGTAAAATGCCAGCACCACGCGGCAGCCCCATTATGATTTTGTCTCCGCCCACTGGCGATCTCGATGTATGCGGGCCATATGGTAATTTATGTCCGAGACCTGGAGATCTGCTTAGATCCGGTTATCCAGGAATATATTCGATTTGATCTGCTATCGGGCCTCAGTATAAACAGGTCAAAGTCCTATGTCATACCTCTCACAACTGGCAGGGCACCATGTGAGTTAGAATTCCCTCTGGAGTGGCACAATGTCCCAGTAAAGTATTTGGGGGTCTGGATTCACAGGGACCCTGAGGTGGTGGTTCGCTATAATTACGGTAGAGCGATCTCCCAACTGGAGGATCGGGTCCGCAGGTGGTCCCATCTGCCACTCTCCCTTGCTGACCATGTTGCCATCACAAAAACAATAGTATTGCCAAAGTTTCTCTATCTATTCAACATGATACCGATCCCACTCACACAGTGGATTTTCCAAACGCTTAACTCCCTATTAATATCGTTGAGCTGGGTGGGCAAACAACTGAGGATTGCTTAGAGGATGCTCACCCTCCGGTTTGAACAGGGGGGCTTTGCTGCCACAGATATGCTCTTATATTATTTATGCACTCAGGCTCAGTATGCACACTATTGGGTTTATCCCCCAGGCTATACACCACACCTAGCAATTGAACAGGACGGGGCATACCCAGTCCAACTCGGAGCCTTGATTCCACACGCTCCAGGGACTAACAGATCTACAGGAATCTCTACCATCCACAGCACCACTAGGGCATGGCAGAAGCTAGGTCACAGAGCACATAGAGGCCCGCTATATGCGAAGGCGCTCCCGCTAACTCGCCATCCAGCACTATCGGTCACGGCGGAACCCAAGGCATTAAGCTTACTAGCTTAGGCAAAGCTGCATACATTGGGTGATGTTTTTCCCGGATGGGCAATTTATCGAATAGACAGCCATAGCCCTACTGGAGCACAGCTTTAGTTCATGTACCTGTGGCTGCGAACGTCAATGCGTGAACTATACCCACAGTTTCCAGCGGAGCCCCCGGCTCTGACAGCACTCGAGACACTTCTGTCCACTTCAACTAGACAGAAACTCGTCACTAGTTTATACAATGCATCACAACTAGACAAAGCTCAGGCCTGTAAATCTAAATGTGACAAATGAAATGACGTCCTGAATTCACCTCTCACCCAAGCGGAATGGACGTTCTGCTGCGCACAAACCGGGGAGCTCACCTGGAATTGGGACTTGCAAATTATACAGTTTAAGTTTCTTCACCAGATGCTCCTGGGTGGGGGGCGCTAGAGGGCGCACGGCAAGATGGCCGCACTCTAGTGAGGCTCTGCCCGGCTGCGCCACAATCCGTCCAAAATCCGTCTACTAAACTTTCAATCCAGTGGCATAGAGGAGTGCGCCTGACGAGGGAAGTGTACCCGCCTCGACTGACGAACTCGGGGCTGCCCGAGACAAGGGGAACGGCGTAATTTCTGCGGTGGCGATCCCAAGATGGCGGCGCCCGAGGGGCTCTGAGGTCCGCTGCCCTGATCGGAGACTTGCGCCTTGCTGGCGCGTGAGGAGGACGGCGTTGTACCCGGCGGACAGCTGTGCCGATTATCGCTGCTGCGGAGGACCCCGGGGGGCTGTGTGCGGAGACGCGAGGACGACTATTGCGGGCACCTGCAGAAGCGGCGAAGGAGACGGGCCCCGGTCTCCCTGGCGCCGGAGGTGGTGAGTGGGGCACGGCCTAATACAGGCCTGTGGCTGCGGAGGCGGGTGCGGGCCTACAAGCGGGCTGCGTCCTACGGGCCGCTATAAGGTGCTGGGGTGAGCTGGTGGCCCTAGCCGGGCCTGCATGCGGAGTTGGCCCCCTGCGTGCTGAGAGTGGGAGGACTGCTGGGCCCCGGCCCTCCATCGGTGGGACTAGCGGGGATACTCCTGCCACCACTGCCGGTGGGGGAATGTATGGGCCGTCCCGCGCTGCCCGCTGAGAGGAACTGTCTGGCGCAATCGTTGTTCAAGTACTGGGAGACCTGCGGGGGCCACGTGCACTTACTTGCCCATAGACCGGAGTTGCCTGCCTCCCGGTTGCCTTCCCCCGGGACAGAGACCAAGATTTGGCTGACACGAGCGTTCATCTGGCGCTGGACGCGCCGCGACGCACCGGCTGGTCACATCGGCTGAGGCGGTGTGGGATGGCCGGGGCCCGGCGGCAGTATCAACAGCAGTGTGATTTGCGCTACATTGATCGCCCATGCCCACATAGTCACGGTGCTATTGACCGGCGAGGGGACAATCGGTGCTGAGGCCTTAGATGCTGCGCGGCCTGCGGTACGATGCAGAAGTAGCGGTGCCTCTGCTGGTTGCGATCTTTCAAGCCTAGCTACACTCGAATTGCGGTTCCCGCTGCTCTGTGTCCGTGGGCCTCCCCATGATAGCGCGTTTGCTGCGCGGGTGACCTCCCCTGTGTTCCCCATCCGCCCAACCACCCGTTCTTCTTGGTGTGGGCCTCCGCTCCTCGGCCGCGGCCTGGTGGCCTCCTGGGGGGCTGGACGGAGGTGAGGGTACCCACGGACCTCTGCTCGGCCCCTGCTGAGGACGTTGTCTGCGCCAGGCTCCTAGATAACCCCGTGAACAGTTACACCTAAGAATTTGGTGCCATGGGCAATACGGACAAAACTCAACCCCGCCTCACGTTCGAGGCGCGCAAATCCGCCAAGGTATCGCAGAAGGCCGCCTCGGATTCCGAAGCGGACGCATCGGAGGGGGCCCCCTCGAACCTTGAAGCCACGCTCTTGGCGATGCAGCGAAGCCTCCAATCTATCGAGGGCACAATGGCAGCAGTTAATCATCGTTTGGACCATATGTCATCACAATTGGAAAAACAGAGCGCCCGCATGGGGGAAGTGGAGCAGCGGGTCTCCGCAGCAGAGGACGGTCTGAGTGAAGTCGCCGGGAAAGCTCTGAATATGGAAAAGGTCCTGTCTGTTATCCAAGCCAAGAATGAGGACTTGGAGGCCCGCTCTCGGCGTAATAATATTTGCCTTATTGGTCTGCCGGAGTCTACTAATGTTGGCAGAATGGAGATATTTATGGAAAAATTGATTATAGATCTTTTTGGCACAGAGCAGCTATCCCCCATGTTCATAGTGGAGCGGGCGCATCGCTCACTGGCCACTCGCCCGGCTCCTGGGGCTCCTCCGCGGCCCATCATTGAGAGAGTATTGAACTATAGGGACCGTGATGTGATATTACGCCTGTGGAGAGAGAAAGGCACCATTGAACACCAGGGCAACCGACTCTCCTTCTTCCCAGATTTTACGGTGGCAGTTCAGGCGGCGAGAAGGGAGTTTGCCGATGTTAAGAAATTTCTCAGGTCTGAGGAGGTCCCATACGGCATGCTCTACCCGGCCCACTTGAGGATCGGCCATGACGGAGACTCTCACATTTTCAACAACCCTAAGGCGGCCCTTGAACATGCCAAACGTCTTACGACGACATGATGCCAGCATGCAGTCGGACACGGAGGAACATTAGGTTCCTGGGGTGAACTTACGGAAATACCTGGCTGCTTGGTTTGCCCCTCTGCTGAGTTGGTTCTACCTGTTGCCCATATCGAGTTCTTACTCTACCTATGCCATGTAGTATTCCCACACCCATGGAGCTGCTGACGAGGTCCAATGTGTTACACACGCGGTCATAGTGGGTAAGGGCTCTTGAGTATTGTTGTTTGTAGACACAGTTCCAGCTTCCGCGCAGCCACCTCCTGCTAGATGGGAGGGTAGTTGCACTCTAGCGCCCTACATGGGTATACCCCAACTAAGGTTTCCACCTTTGTTTGATGGGATGGGAAGGGGGGGGGTTGGTCGGGATGGCTTTAGCAAGTTGGGGATGCTGAAGTGGGAGGGGGGAGAGGGGGATGCGAAAGGGGGATACCCTCTGGCACGGTATGTCTTGTACTTTCTTACATTTCATCTTTCTTTTCATTGTAATAGTACGTATATGGCTCTAATGTATCCAATTGTTCTGCCATCTCGCCGATTACTGACCGGATGAGTGGAAATCTACGACTCTTGACTTGGAATGTCCGGGACCTTAATTCCCCTAAAAAGATCAGGGCAGTATTCGCTTATCTAGACAGAATGAATATCCACATTGCCTTCCTACAAGAGACTCACCTCACGAAATTATCTGATAAGAATGTGGGGGCAAGGTGGGCTGGGCTCCGGGTAGCCTCTTCCTACTCTAGTTATGCTCGGGGTGTGCTGATCTTGATAAAAAAAGGGATACATTTTCAGGTCCTCCGCTCTGAGATAGACGACCTGGGGCGAGTGGCATTGGTGCATGGTCTGCTAGGTGGGACGAGTGTTCTGTTTGTGAATGTGTACGGGCCGAATGTTGACGACCCGGCATTCTTCGCTGATGTCTGGCGCCGCATCTCTGGGTTCCCTGATGCGGAAATCATATGGGGGTTGGATTTTAATGTGTGCCTGGATATGGATGTTGACCGAATGGGTAGTGAGAGGGCACGACCTAAACTAGCTGCGGAGACATTGCGTGGCATGATGGATGCAGGATGCCTGAAGGATGTCTGGCGTCTGCAGCACCCTGTGAAGCGGGAGAGTACGTTCGTGTCGGCGGTACACGGGACATGGTCCCGCTTGGACTTCTGGCTGGTCACGGAAGCTGCATGCCCCTGGGCGATAGGAGTGCGTCATCTAGCCCGGACGTTGTCAGACCACTCCCCGGTGCTGTTGGATCTATGTGTCCCAGCATGCGAGAGGCCGCCTTTTCAGTGGCGACTGCAGCCATCCTCCCTGACAGACCCGGTCTTTCAGGCCACGGTGGGGGAGGCTATCCGTAATTTCTTTCAGGAAAATGCTGGCTCCGTTGATAGCGCTGGGACCATGTGGGAGGCATTCAAGGTTACTATCAGAGGGGTCTGCATGGGGGCACAGGCTGGAGTACTGCGGGATCTGCGACGCAGGATTCATAAACTCGCGGGAGATATCTCTGCCTTGGAAAGAGCCTACGAGGCGGACCCGCTGCCCGAAACCTTGTCCAAGATTCGTGCATTAGTCACGGAACATAATGAAACCGCTGATCAGGAGATGAGACATAGCTCTAGACGTAGCACGGCCAGATATTACGGTGAGGGGGTCGCCCAGTCGCTCGCTCGCTCGGAAGCTGGATGCGCCGTGAAGCCAGCAGTATATTACTGAGATGCTTGATGAGACAAGCGCGGCCCGCTTTGGGACGGCGCTATCAGTGAGACCATACTTGACTATTACACAACCCTTTATAGCAATAAAGACATGGCGCAGACAGACGATATTCACTCGTACCTAGATGATGTAGCGTTGGGCTGGTTGGCCCCTGGCCATCGGGAATATCTCACTCAGCCGTTCGATGAGGAGGATGTGAAGATTGCTATTATGTCCCTCCCTACAGGCAAAGCGGCGGGCCTGGACGGTCTTCCGAGCAAATTTTACAAGGCATTTGTTGAAGATCTGGCCCCTAGACTCCTTGAAGTATATGCGGAGGCCTACGACACCGGCCGTCTTCCACCTTCGCTGCGGGAGGCTCTCCTAGTTATGCTTTTGAAACCTGACAAGGAGCCCAATCGCGGCGATTCTTACAGGCCCCTCTCAATGCTTAACATTGATACCAAGATATTAGCCAAAATGATCGCTCTTCGTCTGCAGCCGCTGGTCCCCTTACTGGTGCTTCCGTAACAGTCTGGCTTTGTGCCTGCGAGGTCTACTGTGCTCAACCTGCGCACTATCTTCGCTACTTTACACTATTTTGATGCCGATTTCCAGGCTGTGGCGGTGCTGCTCGACGCTACCAAAGCGTTCGACTCCCTCTCTTGGGAATACATGTTTACCGTCCTCACCAGGATGGGTATCCCCCCATTCTTTTTGCAGTGGATCAGGGTTCTATACTCCGCTCCTGCGGCTAGGGTTCGGGTGAACGGCTGGGTGTCCTCGGTGTTTCCCATAGGCAGAGGCACGAGGCAGGGATGCCCCCTGTCGCCGATGCTATTTGCCTTGGCATTGGAGCCTCTGGCCTGCAAGCTGCGCCAGCTCCATGCCTCTGCGGCATTGCGCTTTAGATTACGGCCACTGGTTGTCTCGCTATACGCGGATGACATGTTGCTATATGTCCGTGAACCTGCGACCTACCTCCCGGCATTGCTGTGAGAATACGTCCGGTTTGAAGGTTTCTCTGGCTTAGGGATAAACTGGGCCAAGTCGACGGTCTTTCCCTTGACGGCAGGAACCTGCGAGTTCGAAATGGACTTCCCTCTGGCCTGGACCCAGGAACCGGTAAAATATCTCGGGATTTGGCTACACAGGGATCCGGCGCAGGTGATTTCCATGAATTACGGACGTACTATTTCTCAACTTACCGAAAGGGCGGAGAGATGGGCTCGTCTGCCGCTCTCACTAGCGGACCGCATAGCAGTCATCAAAATGAGCATATTGCCTAAATTATTATATTTATTTGTGAATATTCCTATCCGTCTGAACGTTTCAGTTTTTAAGTCTCTACAGTCGGCCCTACTGTCGTTTGTCTGGGGGGGGCAAAAAACCTCATTGTAGCTGGGACACCCTAGTACAACCCTTTGATCGCGGCGGCTTTGAGGCTCCTGATATGCGCCTCTACTATTTATGCGCTCAGGCGCAGTTTGCGCATTATTGGTTCTTTCCGCAGCGTCTTCTACCTCACACCGCGATTGAGGCGGATGCGATCCTTCCAATCGCATTGGTGGCTGCGGCTCTCTCGGGGGGGGGGGGCTGGAGGTCCTCGGACGGAAATTAACCCGGTCCAGTGCACTGCCTGGGCCTGGCGGACGCTGGCGTGTCGTGCGACGCTACCTTACCTTTATGCCCCCAAGTTGCCGATAGCAGCGCATCCCGGTATATCTGCACTGCAGGAGCGCCTGGCGCGGACCACGTTACAGGCAGTCGGGATCACCCAAATGGGGGACTTCTATAAACAGGGCCAGTTCCGTTCGCTACAGGACGTACAGGCGAGCCGGCCTCATGATGCTATGCTGGGTTTTACGTACGTGCGGGTTCGTCAGGCCATTAGGGATGTCTACCCTGGCTTCCCCGTGGAGCCTCAGACACTGCGGGCACTGCAGGCGGTGCTCGCGGGCGAGGCTCGTCAGGGACTGATCACTAAACTCTACAATACATCTCTACGTGAGCAGGAGGCGGAGGCACATCCCTCGTATGTCAAATGGAACGCTGCCCTGGGAGGGGTACTGTCAGAGGACCACTGGTACTATTGCTGCAGACTGACTGGGCGACTGACGGCTAATTGCAACCCTCGTATTATACATTTAAAACTTTTGCACCAACTTTACTATACCCCCGTACAATTGCGGAGATTTGGACTGCGAGATGATGCTTGCTGTTTGCGATGTGGGCAGGCAGACGCTGATTTCTTACATCTTTCATGGCTCTGTCCGGGGATAGCTGCCTTTTGGGCTAAAGTGGTGAGTGTGCTCACGGATGTCGTATCCGAGTGGGTGCAGTGTATGAGGGAGTTATGTCTGTTGGGCAGTGTGACGTCCTTGAAACCGTGCAATAGGAGACTGGTTGCAGTGGCTACACTAATGGCTAAGCGAGCCGTGGCACAATGCTGGGGCGCATAGGGGCGTACAGGCGAGCCGGCCTCATGATGCTATGCTGGGTTTTACGTACGTGCGGGTTCGTCAGGCCATTAGGTATGTCTACCCTGGCTTCCCCGTGGAGCCTCAGACACTGCGGGCACTGCAGGCGGTGCTCGCGGGCGAGGCTCGTCAGGGACTGATCACTAAACTCTACAATACATCTCTACGTGAGCGGGAGGCGGAGGCACATCCCTCGTATGTCAAATGGAACGCTGCCCTGGGAGGGGTGCTGTCAGAGGACCACTGGTACTATTGCTGCAGACTGACTGGGCGACTGACGGCTAACTGCAACCCTCGTATTATACATTTTAAATTTTTGCACCAACTTTACTATACCCCCGTACAATTGCAGAGATTTGGACTGCGAGATGATGCTTGCTGTGTGCGATGTGGGCAGGCAGACGCTGATTTCTTACATCTTTCATGGCTCTGTCCGGGGATAGCTGCCTTTTGGGCTAAAGTGGTGAGTGTGCTCACGGATGTCGTATCCGAGTGGGTGCAGTGTATGAGGGAGTTATGTCTGTTGGGCAGTGTGACGTCCTTGAAACCGTGCAATAGGAGACTGGTTGCAGTGGCTACACTAATGGCTAAGCGAGCCGTGGCACAATGCTGGGGCGCAAAGGGGCTGACCACGGTTCGTAGGTGGCTCAGGGATCTATCCTACTGTAGGGAGCAATTGGAAATCTATGCGGAAGAACTGCCTGAATCGTCCCGCCCTAAGGACTTTTGGGCCCCGCTTACTCTGTATCTCATGAGTCATCCCGACCTTTAAGCTGGTATGCCCTCTATGTCTCGTTACTGGGGGTGCCTGCATCATTCACCCTTGGACTCCTGTCTTATCCTTGTGGATGTGCCTAGTAAAAGCCAAATTGTTTCTGATTTACTTGCCATATTATCGATGTGCCAGAGGGGGAGGGAGGAGGGGGGGTTCTGTTCTGTTTCTATGCTAAGATTGGTTGTTATTATTTGTCTCTTATTTACCAAGGCAACGCGGGAGGTTATATCATGCTGATAACTATCTGTCTATTACTTCCTCCTTGACGCGGCCGGCCCTAAGTGGTTGTAGGCGGCTTGCTGTGTATCCTTCTTCTACTCACACTGCTGTACTCGATCACACCTTCCACTGCCGGCCCCTCTGGGGATGTAGGCATTATGCTGCGTTCTGCAATACTTCCTTGTTTTTGCATTCAATAAAGGTTTTCAAAACTTTAAAAAAAAAAAAAAAGTTTCTCCACCAGTTAAACTACGCACCACTCAGACGTCGGAGATATGGCCTTAGGGAGGATAATTGCAGCAGATGCGGTTCCCAAGGGGTGGACTTTTTACATTTGGCTTGGGGTTGCCCCCGATACTCCAGTACTGGGAGCAGGTTACACACGTCCTTACTGAGGTGGTGATAAAAAAGGTTAATCGCACTTTTAAGGTATGTTTGTTGGAATATGTGAAGTCATTGAAACCGGCCTGTCATAAGCTAGTGGCGGGTGGCCTGCTACTGGCTAAGAGAGGGGTTACTAAACACTGGAGACAGAGGGCATACCTCAAGCTGGAAGGTTGTGTAGGAAAGTAGGATCTGCTTCTTATGGTTACCCCCACTTTTTGCTGGATGTAATACTGTTTTTGACTAGTCTGACTGGGATCCTGCTAATCAGGACCCCAGTCTATTCGCTTTCTCCTTAAACTGTTATGCTATGTTCTTTGGTACACTCCATATTGGATACAGGGGTTCCCTTGTCAGTCCCTAGTATATGGTAACCATGTACCCAGGGCATAGGTACCCCAGAGGCCTCCCATGGGCCGAAGCATGTATTATGCCACCCATGAGAGGCCATGCAAAATAGAACCTACAGGCCTGCCATTGCAGCCTGTGTAAGTTGGTGCATGCACCACTTACTTAAGATATAGGTTTACTATATCTAAGGGTCACTGCACTTAAAACCTATAAGTCACCCCTCTAGCAGGCCTTTACAATCCTGAGGGCAGGGTGCTTGGTTCTAAGTGAGAGGGTGCCACTGCATGAGCAGAACACCCCTGCAGCCTACGGAGTCCATTCTCCGGGGATGTCTGTGAGGCAGCCATTTACGACCTATAGAGTGGCATTATGCAACCGCGTGATGACCAACTCTAAAACGGCTGAAACTAACCCTATCTTGTTTGGTGTCAAACATGTTGGAATCATACCCCCACACCGGTAAACGGTGTGGGAGGTATGATTCCACCCCTCAGACACGAGCGTTGTTGGGTCCCTGGTGTTCCCGGTACCAGCCTTCTAGTCCCGGGCAGCACAAAATGGTTGCTGCCGACCAGAGACACATTTCTGCCCTCCTGCTGCTGAGCCAAGCTCGAG
Organism: Calotriton arnoldi; assembly: GCA_963921515.1. NCBI lineage: Eukaryota > Metazoa > Chordata > Amphibia > Caudata > Salamandridae > Calotriton > Calotriton arnoldi. The sequence goes on along the minus strand of CAWUFW010002570.1, from coordinate 44,878 downwards.
CAGGGGAAGGCAGAACAATAGGCATCCTATCACAGGGAGGTGGGACCACCTCCCAGACAGGATTTAGTGTATTAGGGTTGGGTGGGTGGGTGCGTTTGCCAGCAACCGAAAGTCTGCACGAGGGGCACATTTGGTGTTCCTGTGCATAGTCCAGTTCAAACCAGTCCTGGGAGCCGTTGGCTCTTGCTCTGGCGCGAAATTGGACAAAGGACATGGGAGTAACCTCCCCACTGTCCAGACCCTCCCCTGGGAGGGTCCCCTGAATCTGTCCAAACCTGTCACAAGATTCTGAACCAGAAACCACTAAACTTCGACCGTCTGGACACTCTGGACTTTGCTGAACTTCGTTGGGGCCCAACTTCGTCTCCCTCTCAGTCTGAAGCATTGTCTGTGCCCGTGCACTATACAGGATCCATGCAGGACCTGTGGAGCATCAAGGACAACCGAAGATATCTCCCTTGGTGTGAAGGAGTCACTCCCCTGCATTTGCAGGCACCACAACACTGCTGTCCGGTCTGGTGACCCTGAGCTCCTACGGACTCCGAAGGTTTCAACAACACAGGATGTGGGTTTCTATGTCCCTCGAGGTCCGAGCTGCCCTCTCACCAAGTTTGAGGTCAGATTCCTTCGTGGGGGCTGCAATACCCGAACCCCTGTGCACCGCAAATGCATATGCTTGTTGGCGTTTCCTGAACAAGTGCATTGGGCTCCGAGTAGCCCCAACCTCTGGCACCATTTCCTACCAAGAACTTCGGCCTCCTCGCACCAAGTGCTCTGTGGGCTGCTGTTTGGTGAAGTAGCTCGAGGTCCCCTCGCGACTCCTGTACCTCCGGCCTGTGGGTCCACTTGAGGGTCAACTTTGCTTTTCTTGGGCTCCCTTGGTGGCTCCAGGCCTGCCCTGACTCCCTTGCTGTGGTGAGTTTCCTGGACCTTGCTGGTCCGAACCGTATCCATCCTTGACCTTCTGCGTGGGTTGCCGTTGCGAAGGCTTGTTGGATCTCCTGCCAGACACCGACCCCTCAGTACTCGACATCCTTCGTGGGACAGCTCGTATCTGGCTCCTGGTTATCCTCGACGTCTCCTGGTCCCCGTAGCTGCAGAGTCAAGAACTCCATCAACGCACCTGAAGCACCCAACATCGGTGGGCATTCGTCTCCCGAGCCCCTGGTCACTCCTGAGTGACCCAGACTCTGTCCCCTCTGCGTTCAGGTACTCTTCAACAAGAATCCACCGTTGGATTCCAATGGACACTTTTCTTCCTTCCAGCAGCGGCTCTTCTTCGAAGTCCTCCATTTGGTTCGACGGCGGTTTCCGACGCCAATTCAGACCTATGCACCCGGCTTCCCTGGATAGGTAACTTGGGTACCTCCATATCCACGGGTGGGGTGGCTTTCCAACCTCCTAACTTCCACAGGGTTCCTTCGAAGTCCACTGGGAAGGGTCCTTAAACTCTAAAACTTCAACCGCGACTTTCCCATAGAATTGTACGGAGCACACAGTCGTGTTCCCACACTGCACCCGTCCTCCGTGGGGTCCCTACTTACTCACCTTGGGTGGTTCCTTGTGATCCCAATGATTCTACAACCTCTCGACACTGTCTTGACTCGAGTCGTGGTTCTTATACCATTTTCTTTAGTATATGGTCCCCTGGGACCCTCTCTGTATTATTGTTATTTACTGTCATTTCTGTGCTTAAGTATTGTGTGCCTTGTGATTATCTCTGTGCAGGAGATACTGTGTCGTACTAAAGAGTGTTATATTAATAAATACATATTTTTATAACTACTGTGTGCTACTCCTTTCATTTAACCAATACTATAAGGTTGCATTCTGGTAAAACAAGCTGCTTAAAATTCCTTCAAGACTAAGCCTGAAGGTTGCTCTCCACAGCTACCACTTGGATAGCTTTCTAAGGTTATCTTTGACCTCTTAAATCACAATAAGGGTTGTTTGGACTGGTGCAAGGTGCCCACTTTAATTAGTGGACAGCATATACCAGACCAATTTCTCACAGGTTGGTATCTGGACTTGGCATACTGTAGAGACCAACTAAAAATGTACGTGGAGGAACTGCCGAGCGCCTCTAGACCGAAAGACTTTTAGTCACCGATCACTGCGCACCTCCTTGCGTTACCAGAGGAGCCTCCGGCTGACTAAACGTTGTAATGTAACGGGAACTGTAATACCTATGTAATTTGTACAATGTATATTTCAATGGCATGTCAATAGTGAATGTATGGGCAACAGTGGGCAATTGCTGTTCTCTGGATTGATGTGTTGAGTTAAACTGAAATGCAATTAAAAAATGTTTTTAAAAAAAGCCTTACCATTTCTAAGACAATATATTAATCCAATGCTCGATCAAACTGTTGATGGTAAGTTCCAAAGATTACTTTTTTTTATGTTCAATGATCTATTGTTGTTAAAGTAAATGAGATCTAAAAGGATACGGAATCACAAAAAAGTATGTAAAAATTCCAAACTACTCTCGGATTTGAAGAGATGCATGTAGCAAACTGATGTGTTGACTACTGGAGCCCCTGTGGATGTTTCATTTAAAGAAGGTCAAACAGGATAATTACCTGGGGACACGCTGGTAACTATTCCTGGTTGGGCTGTAAAGTAAGCCTGCATTACAAATGGGATTTCAGTTTTCAAGTATGCATGTTCTAAGAACAATTCTAGTTATGAAGTTTGTAAAATCCATTTCAGAGTTTTAGGAATTACCTGCATATACTGTAACACTGATTTTCTTGGTAATCCCCCATTCCACGAGGGATGGAGAACTCATAATTCAGGGCTAATTTTGTATACTGGATTTACTGATCACTATAGTAGCTACAATTCCTGGTGCAAAAGTACTCAGCAAACACACAACAACACTCATTCACACATCTATCATCCATTGTAGAAATCAGAGCCATAAAACATGGCTCTCATGCACCACCCCTCCCCCATATGCCTTTCACTTTCAACAGACACAAAAGAAAGCAACTCCACAACACTGTTCATAACCTCTCATCCCCAAGTGTATCGCCCAACAAGCCTACCTTTCTGACACAACTCTACAGCCAATACCCTTAATTCCAACCATTTTCTCCACCACCAGCTCACACAGTCCCGCAAAAAGGTCTTTGAAGCCCATTGGAGGAAGATAATGATTAACAAAAATAACACTTTCTTTGTCCTTCAACATTTAACAACACCTCCAAAAGCACTTCACCTACAACTACAAAAGACAATGCTCACTCTCCTGCAGCACAAACTCACACGACCCCCAAAGACATTTTTTGAAGGCCCACTTATAAATGTTCATACCAAAAAAACCAAGCACTACATATTTGATCTATTGACAGACACAAACATGATTTACGTGTAATAGCTGAATCATAGCTGGGGGAAGATATGGCACCAGTATTGCATGAATCAGTTCGGTGAGTCTATCAAACAGCGACACAAAATCACATAGGCAAAAGAGGAGGTGGCGCTTAGCCGTCATATTTAATGAAACAAGAAATCTCACCACAGTTTAAGATGTTTCTTTTCAAGGTTGTGAGGCCCTCCTTGTCAGATGCAAACCTACTTCAACCATTTCATATAACATTCTCCTTTACAGATCGCCATCTTGGAATGGAACATTCCCATACACATTTATAGGCACAATCTCTAATCCTCTTTCAATATATTCAAACCTAAGCATCCCTGGCTACCTGAACATATGGTTTAACAAACCTAATATGCTACACCAAAGAACCATCCTGACTGGCCTAGACACACACAACCTACAACAGCTCATCTCCAGTCCAACACATTGCAGGACACACCTTAGATATCATTTTCGGCAACCCAGACCTAGTCACGTTGCAAAGGATTACTCCAGTCACATGGTCAGACCACTACCTAGTTGTTTTCCAACACAAGACACCACAACTCACCCAAGCAAAACTCATCTTACCGGTAACAATATGGCAACCTTGGAACAAGCTGAATTTGAGGAAACTAGAAAACCTGCTTACCTCCAACCCAGATCTGGTCACAATAGATTCTGCACAAACATTTTATTTATGGCTCCATGAAACTTTTTCTCACATTATTCCACTGAAAACATCTACATGTAACAAAAGAAAACATCCCAATTGGATGAGTACAGATTTTTCCAAAAATTAAAAAAACTAATTGCTAAACTTTAATGCAAATGTTTCAAACACAAACAGCCCTCAGGACAAAATACACCTATACAGACACAACAGAATATACAAGTCAACAATCAAAAAAGTTAAAAACTATACTATTCCAGCCAAATCCACATTGCAAAACGTACTCAATAAATAATTTTATAAAAGAATCACTTAATTCTGTAATCCAAAACTTGCAAAAGCAACCACTACCATGTCTCAAGATTTTTGTGAAAAACTGGCAAATCATTTCACAAGTAAAGCAAACATGTTGGATTCTTACTTTAAAAAAAACAACAGCCCGAACCGATTTGCAACAAACCCCTCCAGGAGAAGGCTATGGCAGCCTCTACACTTCTCAAAGAACTGTCACCAACTACATTTCTGGATATTGTCGAAGCAAGAAGGCCAGACAGCTACCCCTCTGACCCTTGTCCACCTCACATCTTAAAAAACATTCTTTTAACAGCTTTAGTGGCCATCCTAGTCAGAACACTAATCAATACCTCCTTAACATAGTTTCTCAGAAGACTCCAAAAAGGCATACATACCCCTGCTAGTAAAGAAAATTAACCTGAGCACTCAAGACCTGAAAACTACAGGCCTATAGCAAACGGCCCATAACTGGGCAAACTTATGTACAAAGCAGGCTTAGCCCAGATGTCACAATTCTTTGAAGACAATTCCATACTACCTGACTTCTAAACTGGATTCCATCAAGGTAGAGGCACTGAATCAGCCCTAATCACAATCTGGGGTGACCATAAAAACACAGCAGACCAGATTGGGACTGCTGCCCTACTTCTCTTGGGCCTTTCAGGGACCTTTGACACAGTTGCTCATGACACACTAAAGCAAAGACTCAAGGAAGACAGAATAGAGGGCACAACTTTCTCTTGGATCATGTCCTACCTACACAATACAACCAATATAATCTATACTTCTCCATTCTATTCAAAACCATACAGCATACAATCAGGATTCCCTCAAGACTCATTAATCTCTCCCATGCTTTTCAACGTCTACATGAAATCATTACCTGAATTGAACAGTGTTTTTACTTCACCTGCTATAACTACGCAGAATAAAAGCAGATACTTTTGAACTTTGAAAGTCCCAAGGACATTGAAAAATCCAAAATCTTCAGTTGCTTCAAGGTCATAGACCAATGGATGATGTGAAGCCACCTCAAACTGAATGCGTCCAAAACTGAAATACCTGTGGCCAATGGAAAACTTATGACCCTCTCTATGCCTGAGAGGATGATCTAGAACCACTGACAAAAATATCTAAGATGGTGAGAAAACTGAGAATTACCATGGACGCCAAGCTGTCAATAAATGCCCAGGTGGATAAGGTAGCCAAATCAAGCTTTCTTACAATAAAAGTGCTGTGACACATCTTCCCACACCTAGGATTCATCCACAAGTTCCAAGCAATAGTCTCTTTTGTCCTTGCAAAACTTGGTTAAGCTAATTGTCTATATCATGGCTCACTTTTAACAACTATGAGACGATTACTCATTAAGAGACTCCAGAAGTCTGCTGCTAGATTCCTCTTACATTTAAAGCCACAAGCACACATCTCCCTTGCATTGAGGGGCCCTACACTGGTTACCAATTGCCAGAAAAACCTCTTTCATGCTGCTTTGTATCACAGACAAAGCAATACATTGCAAAGGGCCACTTGTCATCAGGAAGAAAATTACCAAATACATACAACAAAGGAACCTATGCTCTAGAATTGGCACCCACCTCAAAGTTCCAGCATACAAAATTATATACTTGAGTGGAACATCTATCTCTGTTCATGCAGCCAAACTATGGAATTTGTTACCCACAAATACAAGATCCACCGACAACAATCTCAGCTTCGGAAGATTCATCAAGAGCTGGCTTTTCCGACATGACAACAATACTCACCACACAGCAGTGTACCAAAGCACATTAAAACCGCTGCTGTATATGTGTGTGTGTGTGTGTGCTGTATATGTGTGTGTGTGTGTATATATATATATATATCTTGCACCGCCTGGCTCAATGATTTCAGGACTGCGGGGCTGTAATGGAATGGTAGCCCGATCGCAGCACAGAGGAGAAACTGATTTAAAACTGCAAATCCTTTCCCGAGGCCCATTGGAGGGCTGTAAACATTGTGAGAACAGTGGGGATGTTGTAACTTTGGACAAATACATGGACCTTACTGAGGGAAATATCGGCACTGCAACACCCAGCATGCTATTCACTGGAGAGTGCATGCTAGTGGAACAATATGTTTGCAGTGTGTTTTCCATGGTTTGTTTTTGCCCCGCTTTATGATTAAGGTGAAGAGTCACCGAAACGCGTCAGGGACTGATAAATTTATTGAGAAAGGGTGGTCTGTTTTTTTGAATAAAAAATTCTGTTGAATTCTCTCCCGTAGGAGTGGCGTCCTTGAGCTCTGGGGCAACTTTGGAGGATGTTAATACGCGGCGGCCTCGGCCGCGGAGGATTGCACCGCCTGGCTCAATGATTTCAGGACTGCGGGGCTGTAATGGAATGGCAGCCCAATCGCAGCACGGAGGAGAAACTGATTTAAAACTGCAAATCCTTTCCCGAGGCCCACTGGAGGGATGTAAACATTGTGAGAACAGTGGGGATGTTGTAACTTTGGACAAATACATGGACCCTACTGAGGGAAATATCGGCACTGCAACACCCAGCATGCTATTCACTGGAGAGTGCATGCTAGTGGAACAATACGTTTGCAGTGTGTTTTCCATGGTTTGTTTTTGCCCCGCCCTATGATTAAGGTGAAGTGTCACCGAAATGCGTCAGGGACTGATACATTTATTGAGAAAGGGTGTGCTGTTTTTTGAATAAAAAATTCTGTTGAATTCTCTCCCGTAGGAGTGGCGTCCTTGAGCTCTGGGGCAACTTTGGAGGATATATATATATAGTTCATTTGTAACCTGATGGCATCTGAGGAAGTTATTGTAACGAAACGCGTCATGCCGATGGTTTCAATAAAGGCAGCTTACCTGGCAATTCCGTGTGTGCTCGACTTTCTGCCATCAACGAGGAAGTGTGTTTTGGATGTTTGGGTGCGGCCACGAGCACCTTGAGAGCACCCACCCCTAAAGCAGTCCGGCGGATTGAGTGGCATCTTTGGGACTCCAAAAACTTTTTGGGAACGCCGGAACACCGTATGCCCGTAATTTTGCCCTGCCATTATTATAATGGACTGTGACTTCGCAGCGAGTCACTGCTTACTTAAGCAGTGTCTACGGGCTCATATCGGGATTTTCAGCGGTAGGGTGAGGATACCGGGGAACTGTCTACCGCCCACAAAAAGATCAAGGCAAGCATGGGGAAGGAGCAGACACCGCCCACTGGGGCTAGTACTTACGATTAGATGTCTGCTCCAAACGGACTCGGATTGCTGGGTTTGGGTCACTCCCCGTGCTAGTGTGTCAGCGGTGCCTTAGCCAATCGAAGAGGGGCATACTGCTTTTTAAACTGTGGGCTGATAGTTCATTTGTAACCTGATGGCATCTGAGGAAGTTATTGTAACGAAACGCGTCATGCCGATGGTTTCAATAAAGGCAGCTTACCTGGCAATTCCGTGTGTGCTCGACTTTCTGCCATCAACGAGGAAGTGTGTTTTGGATGTTTGGGTGCGGCCAGGAGCACCTTGAGAGCACCCACCCCTAAAGCAGTCCGGCGGATTGAGTGGCATCTTTGGGACTCCAAAAACTTTTTGGGAACGCCGGAACACCGTATGCCCGTAATTTTGCCCTGCCATTATTATAATGGACTGATACTTCGCAGGGAGTCACTGCTTACTTAAGCAGTGTCTACGGGCTCATATCGGGATTTTCAGTGGTGGGGGGAGGATACCGGGGAACTGTCTACCGCCCACAAAAAGATCAAGGCAAGCATGGGGAAGGAGCAGACACCGCCCACTGGGGCTAGTACTTACGATTAGATGTCTGCTCCAAACGGACTCGGATAGCTGGGTTCGGGTCACTCCCCGTGCTAGTGTGTCTGCGGTGCCTTAGCCAATCGAAGAGGGGCATACTGCTTTTTAAACTGTGGGCTGATAGTTCATTTGTAACCTGATGGCATTTGAGGAAGTTATTGTAACGAAACGCGTCATGCCGATGGTTTCAATAAAGGCAGCTTACCTGGCAATTCCGTGTGTACTCGACTTTCTGCCATCAACGAGGAAGTGTGCTTTGGATGTTTGGGTGCGGCCACGAGCACCTTGAGAGCACCCACCCCTAAAGCAGTCCGGCGGATTGAGTGGCATCTTTGGGACTCCAAAAACTTTTTGGGAATGCCGGAACACTGTATGCCCGTAATTTTGCCCTGCCATTATTATAATGGACTGTGACTTCGCAGCGAGTCACTGCTTACTTAAGCAGGGTCTACGGGCTCATATCGGGATTTTCAGCGGTAGGGTGAGTATACCGGGGAACTGTCTACCGCCCACAAAAAGATCAAGGCAAGCATGGGGAAGGAGCAGACACCGCCCACTGGGGCTAGTACTTACGATTAGATGTCTGCTCCAAACGGACTCGGATTGCTGGGTTTGGGTCACTCCCCGTGCTAGTGTGTCAGCGGTGCCTTAGCCAATCGAAGAGGGGCATACTGCTTTTTAAACTGTGGGCTGATAGTTCATTTGTAACCTGATGGCATCTGAGGAAGTTATTGTAACGAAACGCGTCATGCCGATGGTTTCAATAAAGGCAGCTTACCTGGCAATTCCGTGTGTGCTCGACTTTCTGCCATCAACGAGGAAGTGTGTTTTGGATGTTTGGGTGCGGCCAGGAGCACCTTGAGAGCACCCACCCCTAAAGCAGTCCGGCGGATTGAGTGGCATCTTTGGGACTCCAAAAACTTTTTGGGAACGCCGGAACACCGTATGCCCGTAATTTTGCCCTGCCATTATTATAATGGACTGTCACTTCGCAGGGAGTCACTGCTTACTTAAGCAGTGTCTACGGGCTCATATCGGGATTTTCAGTGGTGGGGGGAGGATACCGGGGAACTGTCTACCGCCCACAAAAAGATCAAGGCAAGCATGGGGAAGGAGCAGACACCGCCCACTGGGGCTAGCACTTACGATTAGATGTCTGCTCCAAACGGACTCGGATTGCTGGGTTCGGGTCACTCCCCGTGCTAGTGTGTCAGCGGTGCCTTAGCCAATCGAAGAGGGGCATACTGCTTTTTAAACTGTGGGCTGATAGTTCATTTGTAACCTGATGGCATCTGAGGAAGTTATTGTAACGAAACGCGTCATGCCGATGGTTTCAATAAAGTCAGCTTACCTGGCAATTCCGTGTGTGCTCGACTTTCTGCCATCAACGAGGAAGTGTGTTTTGGATATTTGGGTGCGGCCACGAGCACCTTGAGAGCACCCACCCCTAAAGCAGTCCGGCGGATTGACTGGCATCTTTGGGACTCCAAAAACTTTTTGGGAACGCCTGAACACCGTATGCCCGTAATTTTGCCCTGCCATTATTATAATGGACTGTGACTTCGCAGGGAGTCACTGCTTACTTAAGCAGTGTCTACGGGCTCATATCGGGATTTTCAGCGGTGGGGTGAAGATACCGGGGAACTGTCTACCGCCCACAAAAAGATCAAGACAAGCATGGGGAAGGAGCAGACACCGCCCACTGGGGCTAGTACTTACGATTAGATGTCTGCTCCAAACGGACTCGGATTGCTGGGTTCGGGTCACTCCCCGTGCTAGTGTGTCAGCGGTGCCTTAGCCAATCGAAGAGGGGCATACTGCTTTTTAAACTGTGGGCTGATAGTTCATTTGTAACCTGATGGCATCTGAGGAAGTTATTGTAACGAAATGCGTCATGCCGATGGTTTCAATAAAAGCAGCTTACCGGGCAATTCTGTGTGTGCTCGACTTTCTGCCATCAACGAGGAAGTGTGTTTTTTTTTTTATAAACATTTTTATTGGCATTTTGGATGACAAATCAGTTGGACACATTTTTACATTGATCAATGGTATATACAGTTGACACATTAATGCAGACATCAGTGTAGAGGAAGTGTGTTTTGGATGTTTGGGTGCGGCCACGAGCACCCACACCTAAAGCAGTCCGGCGGCTTGAGTGGCATCTTTGGGACTCCAAAACCTTTTTGGGAACGCCGGAACACCGTATGCCCGTAATTTTGCCCTGCCATTATTATAATGGACTGTGACTTCGCAGGGAGTCACTGCTTACTTAAGCAGTGTCTACGGGCTCATATCGGGATTTTCAGCGGTGGGGTGAGGATACCGGGGAACTGTCTACCGCCCACAAAAAGATCAAGGCAAGCATGGGGAAGGAGCAGACACTGCCCACTGGGGCTAGTACTTACGATTAAATGTCTGCTCCAAACGGACTCGGATTGCTGGGTTCGGGTCACTCCCTGTGCTAGTGTGTCAGCGGTGCCTTAGTCAATCGAAGAGGGGCATACTGCTTTTTAAACTGTGGGCTGATAGTTCATTTGTAACTTGATGGCATCTGAGGAAGTTATTGTAACGAAACGCGTCATGCCGATGGTTTCAATAACGGCAGCTTACCTGGCAATTCCGTGTGTGCTCGACTTTCTGCCATCAACGAGGAAGTGTGTTTTGGATGTTTGGGTGCGGCCACGAGCACCTTGAGAGCACCCACCCCTAAAGCAGTCCGGCGGATTGACTGGCATCTTTGGGACTCCAAAACTTTTTGGGAATGCCGGAACACCGTATGCCCGTAATTTTGCCCTGCCATCATTATAATGGACTGTGACTTCGCAGGGAGTCACTGCTTACTTAAGCAGTGTCTACGGGCTCATATCGGGATTTTCAGCGGTGGGGTGAGGATACCGGGGAACTGTCTACCACCCACAAAAAGATCAAGGCAAGCATGGGGAAGGAGCAGACACCGCCCACTGGGGCTAGTACTTACGATTAGATGTCTGCTCCAAACGGACTCGGATTGCTGGGTTCGGGTCACTCCCCGTGCTAGTGTGTCAGCGGTGCCTTAGTCAATCGAAGAGGGGCATACTGCTTTTTAAACTGTGGGCTGATAGTTCATTTGTAACTTGATGGCATCTGAGGAAGTTATTGTAACGAAACGCGTCATGCCGATGGTTTCAATAACGGCAGCTTACCTGGCAATTCCGTGTGTGCTCGACTTTCTGCCATCAACGAGGAAGTGTGTTTTGGATGTTTGGGTGCGGCCACGAGCACCTTGAGAGCACCCACCCTTAAAGCAGTCCGGCGGATTGACTGGCATCTTTGGGACTCCAAAAACTTTTTGGGAATGCCGGAACACCGTATGCCCGTAATTTTGCCCTGCCATCATTATAATGGACTGTGACTTCGCAGGGAGTCACTGCTTACTTAAGCAGTGTCTACGGGCTCATATCGGGATTTTCAGCGGTGGGGTGAGGATACCGGGGAACTGTCTACCGCCCACAAAAAGATCAAGGCAAGCATGGGGAAGGAGCAGACACCGCGCACTGGGGCTAGTACTGACGATTAGATGTCTGCTCCAAACGGACTCGGATTGCTGGGTTTGGGTCACTCCCCGTGCTAGTGTGTCAGCGGTGCCTTAGCCAATCGAAGAGGGGCATACTGCTTTTTAAACTGTGGGCTGATAGTTCATTTGTAACTTGATGGCATCTGAGGAAGTTATTGTAACGAAACGCGTCATGCCGATGGTTTCAATAACGGCAGCTTACCTGGCAATTCCGTGTGTGCTCGACTTTCTGCCATCAACGAGGAAGTGTGTTTTGGATGTTTGGGTGCGGCCACGAGCACCTTGAGAGCACCCACCCCTAAAGCAGTCCGGCGGATTGACTGGCATCTTTGGGACTCCAAAAACTTTTTGGGAATGCCGGAACACCGTATGCCCGTAATTTTGCCCTGCCATCATTATAATGGACTGTGACTTCGCAGGGAGTCACTGCTTACTTAAGCAGTGTCTACGGGCTCATATCGGGATTTTCAGCGGTGGGGTGAGGATACCGGGGAACTGTCTACCACCCACAAAAAGATCAAGGCAAGCATGGGGAAGGAGCAGACACCGCCCACTGGGGCTAGTACTTACGATTAGATGTCTGCTCCAAACGGACTCGGATTGCTGGGTTCGGGTCACTCCCCGTGCTAGTGTGTCAGCGGTGCCTTAGTCAATCGAAGAGGGGCATACTGCTTTTTAAACTGTGGGCTGATAGTTCATTTGTAACTTGATGGCATCTGAGGAAGTTATTGTAACGAAACGCGTCATGCCGATGGTTTCAATAACGGCAGCTTACCTTGCAATTCCGTGTGTGCTCGACTTTCTGCCATCAACGAGGAAGTGTGTTTTGGATGTTTGGGTGCGGCCACGAGCACCTTGAGAGCACCCACCCCTAAAGCAGTCCGGCGGATTGACTGGCATCTTTGGGACTCCAAAAACTTTTTGGGAATGCCGGAACACCGTATGCCCGTAATTTTGCCCTGCCATCATTATAATGGACTGTGACTTCGCAGGGAGTCACTGCTTACTTAAGCAGTGTCTACGGGCTCATATCGGGATTTTCAGCGGTGGGGTGAGGATACCGGGGAACTGTCTACCGCCCACAAAAAGATCAAGGCAAGCATGGGGAAGGAGCAGACACCGCGCACTGGGGCTAGTACTGACGATTAGATGTCTGCTCCAAACGGACTCGGATTGCTGGGTTTGGGTCACTCCCCGTGCTAGTGTGTCAGCGGTGCCTTAGCCAATCGAAGAGGGGCATACTGCTTTTTAAACTGTGGGCTGATAGTTCATTTGTAACCTGATGGCATCTGAGGAAGTTATTGTAACGAAACGCGTCATGCCAATGGTTTCAATAAAGGCAGCTTACCTGGCAATTCCGTGTGTGCTCGACTTTCTGCCATCAACGAGGAAGTGTGTTTTGGATGTTTGGGTGCGGCCACGAGCACCTTGAGAGCACCCACCGCTAAAGCAGTCCGGCGGATTGAGTGGCATCTTTGGGACTCCAAAAACTTTTTGGGAACGCCGGAACACCGTATGCCCGTAATTTTGCCCTGCCATTATTATAATGGACTGTGACTTCGCAGGGAGTCACTGCTTACTTAAGCAGTGTCTACGGGCTCATATCGGGATTTTCAGCAGTGGGGTGAGGATACCGGGGAACTGTCTACCGCCCTCAAAAAGATCAAGGCAAGCATGGGGAAGGAGCAGACACCGCCCACTGGGGCTAGTACTTACGATTAGATGTCTGCTCCAAACGGACTCGTATTGCTGGGTTCGGGTCACTCCCCGTGCTTGTGTGTCAGCGGTGCCTTAGCCAATCGAAGAGGGGCATACTGCTTTTTAAACTGTGGGCTGATAGTTCATTTGTAACCTGATGGCATCTGAGGAAGTTATTGTAACGAAATGCGTCATGCCGATGGTTTCAATAAAAGCAGCTTACCGGGCAATTCTGTGTGTGCTCGACTTTCTGCCATCAACAAGGAAGTGTGTTTTTTTTTTTATAAAAATTTTTATTGGCATTTTGGATGACAAATCAGTTGGACACATTTTTACATTGATCAATGGTATATACAGTTGACACATTAATGCAGACATCAGTGTAGAGGAAGTGTGTTTTGGATGTTTGGGTGCGGCCACAAGCACCTTGAGAGCACCCACACCTAAAGCAGTCCGGCGGCTTGAGTGGCATCTTTGAGACTCCAAAAACCTTTTTGGGAACGCCGGAACACCGTATGCCCGTAATTTTGCCCTGCCATTATTATAATGGACTGTGACTTCGCAGGGAGTCACTGCTTACTTAAGCAGTGTCTACGGGCTCATATCAGGATTTTCAGCGGTGGGGTGAGGATACAGGGGAACTGTCTACCGCCCACAAAAAGATCAAGGCAAGCATGGGGAAGGAGCAGACACTGCCCACTGGGGCTAGTACTTACGATTAAATGTCTGCTCCAAACGGACTCGGATTGCTGGGTTCGGGTCACTCCCCGTGCTAGTGTGTCAGCGGTGCCTTAGTCAATCGAAGAGGGGCATACTGCTTTTTAAACTGTGGGCTGATAGTTCATTTGTAACTTGATGGCATCTGAGGAAGTTATTGTAACGAAACGCGTCATGCCGATGGTTTCAATAACGGCAGCTTACCTGGCAATTCCGTGTGTGCTCGACTTTCTGCCATCAACGAGGAAGTGTGTTTTGGATGTTTGGGTGCGGCCACGAGCACCTTGAGAGCACCCACCCTTAAAGCAGTCCGGCGGATTGACTGGCATCTTTGGGACTCCAAAAACTTTTTGGGAATGCCGGAACACCGTATGACCGTAATTTTGCCCTGCCATCATTATAATGGACTGTGACTTCGCAGGGAGTCACTGCTTACTTGAGCAGTGTCTACGGGCTCATATCGGGATTTTCAGCGGTGGGGTGAGGATACCGGGGAACTGTCTACCGCCCACAAAAAGATCAAGGCAAGCATGGGGAAGGAGCAGACACGCGCACTGGGGCTAGTACTGACGATTAGATGTCTGCTCCAAACGGACTCGGATTGCTGGGTTCGGGTCACTCCCCGTGCTAGTGTGTCAGCGGTGCCTTAGCCAATCGAAGAGGGGCATACTGCTTTTTAAACTGTGGGCTGATAGTTCATTTGTAACCTGATGGCATCTGAGGAAGTTATTGTAACGAAACGCGTCATGCTGATGGTTTCAATAAAGGCAGCTTACCTGGCAATTCCGTGTGTGCTCGACTTTCTGCCATCAACGAGGAAGTGTGTTTTGGATGTTTGGGTGCGGCCACGAGCACCTTGAGAGCACCCACCGCTAAAGCAGTCCGGCGGATTGAGTGGCATCTTTGGGACTCCAAAAACCTTTTGGGAACGCCGGAACACCGTATGCCCGTAATTTTGCCCTGCCATTATTATAATGGACTGTGACTTCGCAGGGAGTCACTGCTTACTTAAGCAGTGTCTACGGGCTCATATCGGGATTTTCAGCGGTGGGGTGAGGATACCGGGGAACTGTCTACCGCCCTCAAAAAGATCAAGGCAAGCATGGGGAACAAGCAGACACCGCCCACTGGGGCTAGTACTTACGATTAGATGTCTGCTCCAAACGGACTCGGATTGCTGGGTTCGGGTCACTCCCCGTGCTAGTGTGTCAGCGGTGCCTTAGCCAATCGAAGAGGGGCATACTGCTTTTTAAATTGTGGGCTGATAGTTCATTTGTAACCTGATGGCATCTGAGGAAGTTATTGTAACGAAACGCGTCATGCCGATGGTTTCAATAAAGGCAGCTTACCTGGCAATTCCGTGTGTGCTCGACTTTCTTCCATCAACGAGGAAGTGTGTTTTGGATATATATATATATATATATATATATGTGTAATTCTACAGTGCATGCATATTTAGACATGACAAAATATGCATGTCAAGATATTGAGATGAGGTTGTCATTATGCGTGTGTCCCTGTACATGGAACTATGATTCCTTTAAATCAGATAATATAGAGGGAGGTAAAAAAGTATACTTAGCCACAACATACATGTGTATACCAGGCCATGTAAATATTGCTGCTTCTATGTACATATGGGTGTGTATATATAGAGGGGCTTATGCCTGGTACTAAAACTTTTACTAAGTGTCATGTGTATGTATGTATATGTATGCATGCATATCACTACATGGTCCGATGACTATGTCTCTATACATGTATATGTTATTTTCAGTTATTTGTTAAAAACTATTACATTCAACCTTTGTCCAATCCTTCCTCTCTCATTCATCCCAAACTTTTCTGACTACTATGAACTCTCAAACATCATTTTTATATAATTCACCCAACTAACAGGCTCACATGTCCACTACCCCCAATAACAACTCACAACTTCCCTTTTCTAATCCACTTCCATTATTCTATCCCTACTCAAAACAGTACTATTCTAATATTGGGTTACAGAGTAGTGTGCTACTCGCAGCTTAGTGCTTTGACACCTGTCATGGATTTCCCCGGACTGTCTCGGTTTTCAGAGTACTGTCCTGGTATCCCAACGCTTTTCTTAATTTTAAATACATGTCCGGTTTTTGAGACAAAATTCAAGTCATTCTGCAAAGCAACATAGATACATATGCTGTCTTTCCACTGGGCCCCGCTAATGTCTGAAATATTGTATTTGTTTGTCTGCCACAGTGCAGGTCGGCTGCATGTTCCCAGCAGAGGGGAGACAGAGTGGGGAGGAGGGCAGGGCTAGGTGGAGGACCTAACGTAGCTTATATTAGTAAACATAGCTTTGTAAATGTGTTTATATATATATATTTATATATATATTTATACACGTGTGTATAGTGTGTATGTATGTGTACTATGTACAAACCGGATAGATTGTTTTAAATTTACACGTAAACTAAGGTTGGCCAAGTATTGTGCAGTAGGCAGGCCGGCTGAACGACGAGATATGAGAGCCATGGATGTTACTACTACATTACAGATTTCTGATTTGGGGACTTTGAGGGATATGGACAGTCTGGAAAGGGGTGGAGACTATGAGGGAACGGATGATGCCTTACTGAGAGAACAAGGCCTGAGTGTGTTTAACAAGCCAACCACACCGTTCAAACCTTGCTCTGTATTTTTACCTATGGTCCCCAAGGATTCAATAGATGTTTTTAATGAGTTAGTCATCCACGACTTGAAACAGCTACATACAGATCAGCAGGCTAAGAGAACTACATTTACAAGGTACATTGGCTATGATAAATTGGTGAGGAAATTGCAAGCCAGGCCAGATATAGTGGTGAGGCAGGCGGACAAAGGCGGTAATATCATCCTTTGGCCCCTTGCCATGTACCAAGAGGAGGCCTGGTTGCAACTTAGAGATAAACATTGCTATCAGAAGGTTGATGAAAGTATATTATTGACCACTATGACCAATTTTCACCGCCAGTTAGACCAATGGAAATCAGTTGATCTTATATCACAGGCAGAATATAAGTTCCTCAAAAAAGATTCAACAGTAACACCGGTATTGTATCTTATACCGAAGGTGCACAAAAATGTGACCAAGCCACCAGGTCGACCGATAATATCGGCGATTGGAAGTGTGTTTGAGAACACTTCCAGGTTCTTAGACTTCTTTTTGCAGGAGTATGTGAGGAACTTGTCATCCCATATTAAGGATACTGGAGATTTTCTAAAGAAAGTGTATGACATCATCTGGGAGGAGAACTATATTATGATAACACTAGATGTCTCCTCCCTATACACCAGCATTGCCCACGATGACGGAGTTAGGGCGGTGCATTATTATCTGCAAGCACGCCCTCTCACGTTATATAGGCACACAGAAATGCTGGTGGATATGCTTCAATGGTGCCTTAAAAACAATATCTTCCTATTTGGCACGGACCTCTTTCAACAGCTACAAGGGACAGCAATGGGCACCTGCTTCGCCCCCAGCTATGCTAATTTGCATATGTGCTGGTGGGAGGAGCAGGTGCTAGCTGTAGACTATGCCGATGAGATGTCTGATAATGTGGTCCTATGGACCCGTTATATTGACGATCTCTTCATTATCTGGCGAGGTAATGTTACGTCTGCTGAGTCATTCATTGGCCGTATTAACATCAATGACTTGAACTTAAAGTTCACTTCACATGTGAGCAGAGAGGAGGTCCAATTTTTGGACTTGACAGTGTACATAGAAGGTGGGGAGATCCATACGAAGACATTTCGAAGATAAGCACGGCGGGGAATACAATTCTTCATGCCCAGAGTTTCCACCCTCCCAAACTGGTGAACAGCATCCCATATGCTGAGAACTTGAGGATGAAAAGAAATTGTAGCTGCCCTAAGCAACTGCATCAAGCACAAGAGGAGCTGGATGGGAGGTTTAAACAATGGGGATACAGTTCGTCAGTTTTGAGGGCAGCTAGAACAAAGGCAGAGGCAAGGCCTAGGGATCAGCTGATTTTCGGTAGAACTGTTGATAACAGTGAACGTGAAGTAGCCAAGCCACAATTCCGTTTCATTACAGGGTACAACAAACAACATAAAGACATAAGATTTATCATGCAGAAGCATTGGCATGTACTACGTGGAGATGCCTTTTTACGAGAAAAGTTGGGTAGTGGGCCACTTATCACTTTTCGCAAAGCAAGATCTTTGCGGCAGGCTTTGGTTACCAATAGTCCAGGCATCCCACAACAGACAACGTGGCTCGGTGAGAGCAGGGGCTTCAGGAGATGTCACAAATGTAAGGCGTGCAGGTATGGAGAGAACACAACTGAGGTACCCTTACCGTTTTTGAATAAAAAGTGGCAGATCATGAAGCCTCTGACGTGCAAGAGCCAGTATGTAGTGTATGTTTTAAAGTGTAGTTGTTCTAAATTGTACTTGGGTAGTACGATTTTACCAGTGCACCAGCGGATCTTACAGCACATCAGGGCAATAAACAATAATGATCAGGCATACCCCATGGCCAGACACTTCCACAAGGTCCATGACAACAAGTTGGAAGGTCTGACATACTTTGTAATAGATCAAGTTCAACAAAGATTAAGAGGGGGGAACAGAGAAAGATGCCTGAGACAGCTCGAATCGAGATACATTCTCCGGTTCAACAGTAACATTCCGTATGGGCATAACACTGAAGAAGATCTGCATGTACATTTGTGAATAAAAATATTATCCTTACTTGTGTATGAAACAGATGAAGAATAAATATTTTGGGCTCAGAGGATTTAAATATCTCTCTCTGAAGTGAACTATTGACTGATTTTATGAATTGTTGATTTGTGAGCCATTCCATGAAATTTTAATTATATGGTTGCACTTGGTTTTTAGCACTAAGCACTTTAGATCAATGAGGATGTGAATAGCCTTGATATCCATTGAGAGAGTATGGGCACTTGCCAATAAGAATGAAGGAAAAGGTAACAGTGGTTACCTTTTCCAAGCACTTGCTGATATCTCTCAGAGGAGTCAATTTCGTGTTGAATATTTTTAATTTGAAATAATGATGCAATATTTGCACAAGGCACAATTCACTTTAGTAATTGAGCGACATTTGCACATAAGAAGTATTAAGGCGTGAGTAGTTAACCCGGAAGAATGGGTTATGACAAATGAGTCATTAATAGGGCACTTGCCTGTAATTTGAAAACTGTTTTTTCAATTGTATTTGCATTGGTTTAAATTGTAAAAACTCGTGGCATTTGCCGCAGAGTTTTATAATTGTTTGGGAGATTGAGCATGTCAATTTATAAAATGTAATGACAATTTGTTGGTTATATTGATTGCAAATGTCGCCTTGGGAGTTATATTGTTGCACTGTCCACTTTAATTTGACATTTGAAACTTTATTGCTAAATAATGCACTTTAAGAGTTGCACTAGTATAAAAAAGGTGAAAAAGTGGCAGCGACTTTAGGTTTCAAAAAGACCGCTTGGGCGGTTGAAACGCGTTACCTAACAGTATGTGGCTTGAATAAATACTCATAACGAGCATCCCCGAGCGTGCTGGAGTCTGTTTTAAAACTGTGAAAGCAAACGTTGGAATGAATATATATATATTTTTCAAATGGACCCACCTCCATACTGAGCTGCACCCGTCAGAAAGAGTGCAGCAGTCGCCTTAAAGTGGACTTTGGAGCTGAATATAAATACAGGCGAATTGCAGTGCCAAAAGGGTATCTGGGCACCGCCGCCGACGCACGCCGACAGTCATCAATACTGTTGAAGACACGGCCATTCGACCGGCTCCTGCGCTGAGTGCCGTGAAGCCCTGTGGTTACGACGAGGGGCCCCCCAGAGGAGACATTATCAACAGCACAACATGATACGGTTTCCTAATAAAAGCTTACAGAACCTGCAGTGCGCTTTAAGGGGGACGGTAATACTTACCTTGAATAGCAAAAGAACTGTGTACTTTGGGAACATGCCTATGCAGAGGTTTCATATGCAATATCGATTTGAGCTATAGGCGGGAGGATGAAGATTGGATGTCCCCAGTGAACACTCTCAGACCGTGAATCCCCGTAATACAACGAGGGGGAAAGGATATATGTACCGAGTGAACCAGTCCTCTTTCTATGCTAATCTGCCATATCCAATGAAATTATGTCTACCTGTTTAAAACACCACCATGACAGGTTGCGCTGTATATATATTTTAAAAGCAAGCAGAAGAAGGCTGAACGCCGAAACGCGTCCTTGCAATTAAAGTTTCTTTGAAGGGGCCCCGTGAGTGCAGCGTATTTCTTTGAAACAGGAGCGTCAATTTTTCAAATGGACCCACCTCCATACTGAGCTGCACCCGTCAGAAAGAGTGCAGCAATCGCCTTAAGGTGGACCTTGGAGCTGAATATAAATACAGGCGAATTGCACCACCAGAAGGGTATCTGGGCACCGCCGCCGACGCACGTCGACAGTCATCAATACTGTTGGAGACACGGCCATTCGACCGGCTCCTGCGCTGAGTGCCGTGAAGCCCTGTGGTTACGACGAGGGGCCCCCCAGAGGAGACATTATCAACAGCGCAACATGATACGGTTTCCTAATAAAAGCTTACAGAACCTGCAGTGCGCTTTAAGGGGGACAGTAAATACTTACCTTGAATGGCAAAAGAACTGTGTACTTTGGGAACATGCCTATGCAGAGGTTTCATATGCAATATCGATTTGAGCTATAGGCGGGAGGATGAAGATTGGATGTCCCCAGTGAACACTCTCGGACCGTGAATCCCCGTAATACAACGAGGGGGAAAGGATGTCTGTACTGAGTGAACCAGTCCTCTTTCTATGCTAATCTGCCATATCCAATGAAATTATGTCTACCTGTTTAAAACACCACCATGACAGGTTGCGCTGTATATATATTTTAAAAGCAAGCAGAAGAAGGCTGAACGCTGAAACGCGTCCTTGCAATTAAAGTTTCTTTGAAGGGGCCCCGTGAGTGCAGCGTATTTCTTTGAAACAGGAGCATCAATTTTTCAAATGGACCCACCTCCATACTGAGCTGCACCCGTCAGAAAGAGTGCAGCAATCGCCTTAAGTTGGACCTTGGAGCTGAATATAAATACAGGCAAATTGCACTGCCAGAAGGGTATCTGGGCACCGCCGCCGACGCACGTCGACAGTCATCAATACTGTTGGAGACACGGCCATTCGACCGGCTCCTGCGCTGAGTGCCGTGAAGCCCTGTGGTTATGACGAGGGGCCCCCCAGAGGAGACATTATCAACAGCGCAACATGGCGGACGCGCGCAGCTGGCCAGGCAAGCTGAGTGTTAGCTGCTCCTTAGCGCTTATTAGATGTGATTTACTGTGTTTTAAAAACGTTTTATTCTTTTAAAACTTGCTGCTATTACCTGCTACTTGCACTTTCCTCTCGAACCGCACTGCTCCCCGGTCCACCACGGGTTGTCCCGATTGTTGTGGAGGGAGTACCGGCAACCTTCGTTTCCCTCTTCAGGGCTGGAGACCGGAGGGGGAGGAGTCTTCAGACATTATTTAAACTAATGCCCGTTCTCCCGCGCAGCGGACGTGCCAAAGGCAAGCCCGGCCGCGCCTGGCCGGGACCAGGGGCCACAGCCCCTGCCCATTTTCAGGAAAAGGTTATTTATAGCTCCCATCAGCTTCATACACTCAGAGGTGAACCTATTAATACCTGCCGGCACTCTCTAAATGTCATCAATGGAGATTCCCACTGTCACTACTGTGGCTATTCTCTTCAGCCCTCCATTAAAATGCCAAACTTTCTAGGCAACGATCCATTACTAAGGATGTTTCTTTTAAACTGCAGATCGTTTCCAAAACATTCCATAAAACTTGCAATCTTACTGCAAGATTTAAAACCCGATGTTCTTTTTCTGACAGAAACGTGGCTCCAAAATGAATCTGACCCAATCCTTGTCCAATCCCTCCCCCCGGCTACCTAATATACAGGGTGGACCGTAAGAGTGGCAGAGGTGGAGGAATAGCCATTATTGTGAAGAATAAATTCACCTGTCGTATTACAGCAGACCCTCTGTCGGACTGCGAAAGTCTTAGTTTCACGATAGATGTCTCCTCGACCAGCACCCTCTCGGGCCTCCTAATCTACCGCCCCCAGGAGCCCCCAGGCAATTCCTCAATGATTTCCCCACCACTGTTGCTAATTTAGCTTTTGCCCCATCCAACTTCACGGTGCTTGGTGACCTCAATCTTCATCTTGACGATCCATCTGACAAGATGGCCAATGAGCTGATTGAGAATCTCCAGGCACTTCAACTTAGTGAGAAAGTGAGAAAGTATCTAAGCCCACACACTCCAAAGGTCATCTATTGGACCCTGTTTTTAGCAATTGTGACGAACTTAGCGTAGGAACTCCTGTCCCCCTCCCTTGGTCCGATCACTTTCTAATCCCCTTTACCTGGGAAATACCCGGACCCCCCCTCTCCCTAATATAATTCCCGTGCAGGAACGGAACTGGTCTAGTCTCCCCACTGATCAGTGGAGACACGTCTTGGAAACTACCAGACCAGCCAGCGATCCTAATCTTGACCTAGCTATTGAGAATTTTAATCTTTGGATTGAAGGTTCACTGGATGCAGTACTTCCTAAAAAACCTAAATTTAAAATCAGCAGGCAGAATACCGCCCCGTGGTTCTCCCCCAAATTGAGAGAGCTAAAACAAGCCTGCAGAAGGATTGAAAGGAAGTGGAGAAAGGACTGCTCAGACCTTTCTAAATCAAATTACAGGGAGGCAATCAGATCCTATAAACGTGAAATCCAAGCTGCTCAAGCGGTTTTCTATGAAAATAGGATCAATTTATCAGCAAACTCCCCCAAGGAAATTTTTCGCATCGACAAAACCCTTACCAAACTGCCCGTGAAACCACCTTGGCCGGATGGTGCTCTTCCACGTTGCAATAGCCTGGCAGATTTCTTTTCACAGAAAATTCAAAACATCTATTTGTCCTTCCCATCCTCACAAAACCCTCAAAGTATGTCACCCATGCCAGAATCACAACACGGAATCCAACCCTCACTGAATCAATTCCCCACCCTTGATCCGGCTCTGTTGAGCTCAATTTTGACCAAATTGAAATCTGGCTCTCCTACAGACCCTGCCCCCCTCAGATTCTCACATCAGCCACCGAGATCCTTTGTCCTGCTATTCTCGACCTCGTTAATTCCTCCTTTTCATCTGGCATAGTCCCCCGGCCTGGAAATGTGCCATGGTCAAAGCCCTCCTAAAGAAACCCAATATCAATCAGGATGACTTTTCTAACTACCGCCCCATCTCTCTCCTCCCCTGGGTGAGTAATATTCTGGAGAAACACATAAATACTATCATGGTGGATTTTCTGGAAACTAACGATTTACTCCATCCCTCCCAGACTGGCTTTCGACCCCAATTTGGGACGGAATCCGCCCTCCTCGCAGCAACTGAGGAGGCTAGAAGGATCCTGGATCAAGGGGTAATGCAGCGATTATCCTCCTTGACCTCATTGCCGCGTTCGACACTGTTAATCATAACACTCTGATCCTCAGACTGAGAAACCCAGGAGTATCCGGTATCGCACTAACCTGGTTACAATCCTTTCTGAGTGAGCGATCCTTTAAGGTCTTCGAAGGAGAAGTGGTCTCCAAGCAGCTGCCTCTCAGTTGTGGGGTTCCCCAGGGCTCCTCCCTCAGCCCCACACTATTTAATATCTACATGAGACCCCTGGCAGAGATTGTACATCCATTTGGCATTAAAATCATCACCTACGCAGATGACACTCAGCTCGTGGTGGCACTAAACCACCCCTAGAGGTCATCTTGCACCCTAGGCTACTGCCTAGAGGAGGTTGCCAGATGGATGGAACTCTCATGCCTTAAACTCAATGGGGACAAGACGGAGCTTATGCTCCTGGGCAACACCCCCTCATTCAACTCTGCCTTGCTTTGGCCCAACTGCCTTGGACCTGCCCCAGCCCCGAAAGATCAGATTAAGAGTCTGGGCATCTGGCTGGACCGCTCCCTTACCTTTAATCACCAAGCAGCTAAACTCTCGGCCACCTGCTTTGGATTACTCAGGTTGCTGCGTAAGATCCTTCCCCTCCTCCCTTTCCAAGCCAGAAGGATCATGGTCCAGGCCCTTATCCTCTCCCGCCTGGACTACGAAAACGTCCTCTATCTGGGAGCCCCTCAATATACTACCAATAAGCTCCAGATTATTCAAAATTGCGCTGCCCCCCTGCTTCTTCAGATTCCCCGCCGACAGTCCGCCAAACCAGCCTTGGTGTCCCTGCATTGGCTGCCGATAAGAGAAAGGATTCAGTTTAAAGCCTTGTGTTTGGCCCACAAAGCTTTCTGGAAGACTGGTCCAGCTGTTATCCAATCCCTGATTACCCCATACCAACCCAGGAGAAATCTCCACTCATCAGCCGCCTTTCTTTCCTTACCTCCCAAAATAACAAGAGTCAGATGTGGCGGACGGTCTTTTGCCCACAACGCGGCTACTCTCTGGAATACCCTCCCACTTCATATTCGAAGTGAGTCCAATCTGCCGGCCTTCCGAAAGCTTCTAAAAACATGCCTCTTCAGGAATGGTGTCTAATACTCATACCTGATCGGCCATTGGTTGTTCCGTCCGTAGCGCTGGGAGGCCTCAGGGTAGCCATCGCGCTTTACAAATATCATTTCATTCATTCATTCATTCACATGATACGGTTTCCTAATAAAAGCTTACAGAACCTGCAGTGCACTTTAAGGGGGACGGTAAATACTTACCTTGAATGGCAAAAGAACTGTGTACTTTGGGAACATGCCTATGCAGAGGTTTCATATGCAATATCGATTTGAGCTATAGGTGGGAGGATGAAGATTGGATGTCCCCAGTGAACACTCTCGGACCATGAATCCCCGTTATACAACGAGGGGGAAAGGATATCTGTACCGAGTGAACCAGTCCTCTTTCTATGCTAATCTGCCATATCCAATGAAATTATGTCTATCATGTGATCAAGGCCTCCTGAAGGCCGAAACGCGTCATGGCGGACACGAAGGGCACTTAAATAACTAATTAAAAACTTTGCACCGAGTACTGGGTCTGTTTTCGTCTGTTTTGCTGAGGATTGCAGTGGCGAATGCTATCGCATATATATATATATATAAATTGCTGTTTGCCATGAATTTGTATAATTCACGCCCTGGTTGGTATATATATATATATATATATATATATATATATATATATATATATATATATATATATATACCAACCAGGGCGTGAATTATACAAATTCATGGCAAACAGCAATTTTACGGATGCCTGCGGACGTACCTGTATTTAAAATCCAGCAGCTGACGAAGGGGTGTGGAGGCGCACAGCGATCAGCGTATGCATAGTGATCAATATAAGTCCCTGTTGGAAAGTGGATTATTGGTAGGGGCAAATGTAGGTCTGCCACTGGCAATAAGGCCACTAACACATGATTGGACTCAGCATAGGTCTTAGAAAATTACTCCCATGCTCAACCCTTGGTAGCTTGGCTGCGAGCAGGGCAGGTTTAACTTCAAAGACAGGTATGTAAAGCATTTAAAAACACCAATTCAGTAAATAATTAAGACACAATGCATAATAAAAATCCAACACCAATTTATAAAAATAGGGAATATTTTTATCTTTAAAATGACACCAAAACGACAAAAATCCAATGTAGGGAACCGGAGATATGAATTTTTAAAGATGTATCACTTTATAGCACTTAGAAACATATAGCACCATATTGGGATATCTGGTCGCGATAGACCGGCTCAAAGTCAAAGTTTCAGGCCGACCGTGATGGAGCCCTGAGCGGCTACCCCTCGCGGTAGGTCCCGGTCACAGTTTTTACCTTCGGACTTAGAAACTTTTCTGGAGCTTTTTCTCACGGGGTCCCTCAATGCTCTTCACCAGGCCGGATTCGGCGAGGGTTCGCCGGCCTCGGATTTCTTCTACTCCCGGTCAAACTCTGGAAGTCGGACCTACGGAGCTTTTAGCGGGATGAACCTGGATGGCTTGGCCGGCTCGCGGTTGAAGGCAGGTGGCTTGGCTGACCAGGTTGAGTCGGTCCCCCTATGGAGCTTTTTTTCAAAGTTGCTCCAAAGTTCTCCAAACTCCTGGAACTTCTTCCTGAAGTTCCCCAAAGGGTCCCAAAGTGTCTCATACTCACTCCAAGGGCCTGGAAGCTCCAAGATGGTCCTTGAAAGTTGAGGACTTCAGTTCCCACAATCCACTTGGACAAAACCCTTACAAATCCACTGGTAGTTTTCCAGGTTGAGGATTCTTGGTGGTGATGATCCAGGTGAGCTCTGTTAACCTGTAGCTTGCAGGGAGTCTACTCTTTAGTCTTTTTCACAGCAAGGTAGTCCACGGGGCTGTAGTTCCAGATGGTGCAGTCCTCAGAGGGCAGGCCTTAACAATTGCACATCCAACTTCTCAGCATGGGACAACGTCTTGCTTTCTTAAGTTTCAAGCAGCAGATCTGAGGGGCTCTGCCCTTCTCAGATACTTATTCCAAGTTCTCTGGGTCATGCAGGAGGTCACTCCTGACCAATGGGAGCAGGGCAACTCCCCAAGGATATGACCACATCCTGTAAAGTGTGGCATTATTTTGTCCCAGAGTGCATCAAATCTTCCAAATTCATAATGGCTGCTTTTCCAGCAGAGAGGTAAGAGCTGGCTAAACACACCCCTAGGCTCGCTACTTTCCATAGACTCTCCCCCTTGCATCTGCTCATACCTTCCTTAAGCCTAGCATCTGGCTGAGATGAAGAGTTTAGAGTTGTAAATGACACTGCTTTCTTCTCTCCTCTTTGAAGACCATGGTTTACGACTCCTCCCCCTGCTCTGGCATTCCTGTGTAGCAGCACACTGCCCTCCCAGCAGAGCTGGTTAACCCCAGGGGCTCTTTATCACCTCTTCAAGGCATCCTGGCTAATCCACTTAACTCTGACCAATGAGGACAGACCACTGGAAGGCTGAATCTGGACTTACAAACAAGAAAGTCTTATAACTTCTTGTCTATACATTTTAGGAGAAATTCAACAATATGATATTGTTGGATTTATCACTACCATTCTGGGAAGTCTTTGAATGGAAGTTTTATCATTCTCCTATCGGGAGTTATTAGTTAATAACTTCTTGCCATGTTAGCCTATGTGGCATGGGATTTGCAATGGGAAAAATGACGGGCCATTTTTCCTGCAACAGGACTTACAAAAACATATTTTATAAGTACTCCGCCTATATCTACAGGAACCCCACCCCATGGATCACCAAGGGGACATTTTAGGGGTTCTGTATCTATAGAAATATTGCAGATCCTCCCTCCACAGTGCTCCTAGCATCAAAGTCGAATTTGGGCAGCACTTCACAATGTGGGGAGTGTAATGTGAAATTTCACTTAACCCAGGGCATATAAAACTCATTTTATAAGGGTCCACCTTATAAATACCTGACCCCCACCCCTGGGACACCTAGGGAGACCCTGGGGGTTCCTAATATGCTGAAACATTGTAGGTTATCCATTTTTAAGTGCCCCAAACACCAAAGTCGAGTTTGGGCACAATTTACTTTTAAAAGCAGTCATGGAACCCAGGGCTGCTTTTAAACTGACCTCAGGCTTCAGCAGTGCACACATGCAAGTGCAGCAAATGCTGCTGGCCTCTAAACTGCCATGCCCTACTATATACTAGGGACTGATAGGTAGTTTCAATCCCCCTGCCCTATTATGTACTAGGGTCTTATAGGGTAGGTCATGCCAATCACAGGGGTACCCCAACCCATAGTGTACCCTAGTGTATGTAGGTGTTTTAACTGTATTCTAAGTGTTTTCAGCACAGCACTGGCCCTGGGCCTGGTTAGGCAGAGCCCAGGGTCAGTCAGATTCAGTTACCACCAGTACCAGTCAGCAAAAAGTTGGGGGTGCCCATGGCACAGGATGACTTTGCAACATTCCCTGTTTGGCAAGAGACAATAACGTGAATGGGACATAAGACAGCAATCCATGGAAGTGAAGAAAATATACAGTGCTTATCCATTCAAAGATGATAATGGGTAAAGGCATTGAAGCATAGATGGATGTTGTGCAGTAAGCACTGATACTTGGACGCACTGACATGGCGGCCGGAGTCCAACAACAACGCAGAAGTCTTTTTTTAGGTCTCGCCTAGCGTTGTAGTGCATGCGCTGCTCGCTTTGTGAGGCATATTGTAGTAGGGTATTTTTTAGAAGTGGGGTGGAAGCCCCGCCCGTATTTTTCATTGGCTGGCGTCATCGTCCATGGTAAATCCTGGCTTCCGATTGAAAATGAGGCTTCTTAGTCCCTCCTTGTTACCTGTCTCCTTTTGGGACTGCCCATCAGGACTGGATCGTTTACTTGCGGTGTTATACTGTCTGTCGCCTTCAATTAGTCGGTGAGCACTCTTTTTGTCCCCGTATGCCTGCCTACAGAGAACACCCCTCCCACCTCCCAAACAGCATCAAGCAGCGATCGCTGTATCCTTTATTTATTTATTTACTACGGCGCCCGTATGCTTTCCCACAGAGAACACCCCTCCCAAACAGCATCAAGCAGCGATCGGGGTATCCTTTATTTATTTATTTAATCCAGCGCCCGTATGCTTGCCTACATAGAACACCCCTCCCAAACAGCATCAAGCAGCGATCGAGGTATCCTTTATTTATTTATTTAATACAGCACCTGTATGCTTGCCAGGCTACAGAGAACACCCCTCCCACCTCCCAAACAGCATCGAGCGGCGATCCCTGTGGCTCGGTAAGCACTTCTTTTGCATTCGCGCAATGGCGACAGCTTGTTTCGTTAACCAGAGGGGGTGGGGGCAGCCTGGCTCCAAGAAAGGTTTTCAGAGACCTCAGTTCAGAGCCGAAAGTCTCCACAGCGCCCTGCAGAGGAGCCCCCGGCCCACTCGGCTTCAGGACTGGACCCAGGTAAGGAGATCGAAGGGAGGGCTACCTCCCTTCCCCTCTTTCTACTCCCCCGCCCCTCTCTGTCCGCCTGACTGTCTCTCCCTTGCCAGGACCCAGCCCTGCAGGCTTCCCAGTGATGTTTCATTCCCCGGGGAAGTGGAGAAAAAAAAAAGGCTTTTTGGTTTTGAAAAAAAAAAAAAGTTCAGAGGGACGAGGGGGAGGAGGAGGAGGAAGAAAGCGTTTTCAAGTCCTCCCCACTCCAGTCTCAAGGAAGGTGGAGAGCAGGCAGGAGAGGCTTGGATTTTCCGCCGTCTACCCTTTTTGGAGCCCCACGCTCGCATCCAGCTCCTCTCCGGGTTCATGGTTCCGTTGCAGGCTGGGAGAAGCCCCTCTGGATTTTTGGGGGCCCGTGGGCTATGAAGGAGCTGCCTTAACCAAGTTGCTTCGCTCCTTTTCTTAGTAGCGTGCCATATGCCCTTTAACTGTGGCTGCCCCCCCCCCCAAGCGCTCGCGGGACGGCGGCAATCGCAGAATATAATGTCATACAACACCATTAAGTAGGCAAAGGAAATATTGCAACATTTTCATTTTAATGAGACGTCTCACCATGCATCTTAATGTACCTTGCTGTCTGCACTCACTTGCGGTTGCATGGCTTTGTCATAACCTTGCAATTCCTTTCTCTAACTTCTTGTGACACGCGGTGCTTAAATCCTCGAGAAATGTGAGGCGCAGAGGATTCCTGCACCCTGGCTCATCGGAAGAAGAGCACTAATTTGCATTATTCATTACATCAGGTCGCTGATTTGCGTTTGGTAATTGTTGACGCCTTCCCAGGCAGACAAGGCCAGGTAATGTCTAGACTCTAAGGTTCCAAAATATATATTGACTGTTATTTTGGAAGTACACCGCTGCGGTTTATTTGTCCTCACCCAAATTTTGGGAAATCGATTGCCTTCTATTCGTCTTTCAGCATAAAAGGCGTAATTTGCAAAAGTGCTTTCTAAAACAAAAATACGCGTGCCGTTTCTTTCAGCAAAATATGTCCTAATTTTTCATTAACAATGGAAAACATTGTAATTACGGTTCAGCGGTCGTAAGCCATAACAGCGGCTATTAGTTATTTTGTTGAGGGCTTTGTTTCAGTATTGTGACAGCGTTGGTTGTTAGGTGCAATTTTTTAAGACGGGGAAGTGTTTTCAATTAGGTAAGGTGCCATATGTTCTGATAGTAAAACGCAGCCCGTGCCTATGATATTCTAGCCTTCTGAAGGTGCCGGCAATATTTTTTACATTCTGTGGACTGAGGCAATGGCTTGTTAAGCGCTTTATGCACTCTATTAACTAAGACAGCTGGTGAGAAATACAGTACCCCAGACAACCTTCTTGAGCGCCATCCATGCTGCTCATAAATCTTCCTAACTAATCCTAACTATTTTAACAGCGGCTTGTCTTGTTCACTCAGAGGGCTAGCACGGGCGCCAAATGCATTTGAAATGCAATAGGTCTCGCATTTGAGAGAGTTTAAGCTATTGGCATTGTAAATGACAGGGCCTTTTATTTATCTATTTTAAAAACCACACATAAATAAAAGGCATTGTCATTTACAATGCCACTAGCTCAAACTCTCGTAAATGCGAGACCTATTGCATTGCAAATGCTTGTTTCATTTGCCATCGAGGGGAAACTACCAATTAAAGGAACTGAGACGCTGTGTGCTTCAGTTCATATTTTGCACTGAGGAAGGCACATTTGCTGAAACGCGTCTGCAATAAAGATATGAGTATTTTGACCCCGTGAGTGCCCCGCAACTTTTTGGAGCTTTATATTTAACACGTAAGTCCTACCCTCACGCTAGCGGAGGCACCCGGCTTTGAGTTCGGCAGCTACCGGTGGTTTTGGAGCTGTTATATACATATGCATATATATATATATGTATGTGTGTATATATATATATATATATATATATATATATATATATATATATATATATATTGCTGCTCCACAGGTCCCCTGACGTGTGAGAAGCACTCTGAACACAGTGCAAGGTTTCAAACCTTTATTGGTACGAACCGCAGCTCCCCTCCTGGTTTCATTCTCAGCTGTTCCATCAAATGGCCTGACGCGTTTCAAAGTTCGTGTCTTCTTTTTCAAAGGCTGATGGAGAAACAAATGCGCAGCCCCATGCACTTCCTGCTCATGTTGTAATCCGTAATTGCACGCCTCTAATTGGCCGCCTAAATAGTTCTGTGCAGAGGATTATGGGTCAGGTAGTCCCGGAAAAAAATTCATATCCCCGAAGGGGTGTGCCTCTCTTTATGCTGGATGACCAATATATAAACCCTCAAATGGGTCTCAGGAGACGAGCCCGCTCTTAATCCGCACTGTGTCCCCACGTTGGTGGCTCGGTAAATACCTGCCACATGGCCCCCAAGAGACACGGGGTTGGTGCTTCTCGGCAGCCGGGTAGCCGCCAATACATTGCTGCTCCACAGGTCCCCTGACGTGTGAGAAGCACTCTGAACACAGTGCAAGGTTTCAAACCTTTATTGGTACGAACCGCAGCTCCCCTCCTGATTTCATTCTCAGCTGTTCCATCAAATGGCCTGACGCGTTTCGAAGTTTGTGTCTTCTTTTTCAAAGGCTGATGGAGAAACAAATGCGCAGCCCCAGGCACTTCCTGCTCATGTTGTAATCCGTAATTGCACACCTCTAATTGGCTGCCTAAATAGTTCTGTGCAGAGGATTATGGGTCAGGTAGTCCCGTAAAAAATTCATATCCCTGAATGGGTGCGCCTCTCTTATGCTGGATGACCAATATATAAACCCTCAAATGGGTCTCAGGAGACGAGCCCGCTCTAAATCCAGCACTGTGTCCCCACGTTGGTGGCTCGGTAAATACCTGCCACATGGCCCCCAAGAGACACAGGGTTGGTGCTTCTCGGCAGCCGGGTAGCCGCCAATACATTGCTGCCAATTAGAGGCGTTCAGAGTGCTTCTCACACGTCAGGGGACCTGTGGAGCAGCAATATATATATATATATATATATATATATATATATATATATATATATATATATATATATCCAAACGAAAGTCTGACAATCAGGAGCGCCTCAACCTCACGGGTCGGGGCCTGTCACAGGTGTGTCAGACACCTAACATATTCCAAAAGAAACCACACTGCACTTGCAGCATGAAAACAGGCCACTCCAAACGTGCTCAGTTATTTCTTTATTTGAGGCAAAGAAAGGCAAGCAGGCATTACGCGTTTCAACTCGGATGAGTCTTCGTCAGATGCCACTGTATTTTCAGGTGGGTTCGTTAGCATTTTAAATAACGTAGCTTAGACATTGAAAAAGGACAAAGTCCACTTTGTTCCAAATTTAAAGAGGCAGTCTATTTTTTCTTTCTTTCATAGTTCGTTTTTTGCAGCAAAGGAGAGTACACATCTCATTTTAAATCAGGTCCAATCCTTTGAACATAGTGTTCATAAATATTCTTTTCCTTCGTTGCAACATTCAAATGATCGTTTTTTAAATAAAGGGACCACAATTCCCATAATGCTACATAACTGCCTCTTCAACTACTTCATGGTATTCAATGTAGATCTTGGCAAAACTCCTCTTGTATATCTGTGCACCGATCGCACACAGTGCTTCAAAGGAAAAGTTCCATACACGGGCACAGTTTATCAAAAGAAAATTCAACTACCACCAAGCTTTTCTACAGTTCATCACTTGCCTTTGAGCTGGTAACCTCGAGCACGCAGTGCATAGGGAAATCCCTTTTGCAAACCCTGGCTGCTGCAGAGTTCACTCTCCAAGTAGAGGCGGGCCTCTGATCATGGCCCTTCCATCAAATCCTTCGTTCGTGTCCAGTGTCACAGCCGGTGGGTGCTCCTTACATGTAAATCCAAACGAAAGTCTGACAATCAGGAGCGCCTCAACCACCTGAAAATACAGTGGCATCTGACGAAGACTCATCCGAGTTGAAACGCGTAATGCCTGCTTGCCTTTCTTTGCCTCAAATAAATAAATAACTGAGCACGTTTGGAGTGGCCTGTTTTCATGCTGCAAGTGCAGTGTGGTTTCTTTTGGAATATGTTAGGTGTCTGACACACCTGTGACAGGCCCCGACCCGTGAGGTTGAGGCGCTCCTGATTGTCAGACTTTCGTTTGGATTTACATGTAAGGAGCACCCACCGGCTGTGACACTGGACACGAACGAAGGATTTGATGGAAGGGCCATGATCAGAGGCCTGCCTCTACTTGGAGAGTGAACTCTGCAGCAGCCAGGGTTTGCAAAAGGGATTTCCCTATGCACTGCGTGCTCGAGGTTACCAGCTCAAAGGCAAGTGATGAACTGTAGAAAAGCTTGGTGGTAGTTGAATTTTCTTTTGATAAACTGTGCCCGTGTATGGAACTTTTCCTTTGAAGCACTGTGTGCGATCGGTGCACAGATATACAAGAGGAGTTTTGCCAAGATCTACATTGAATACCATGAAGTAGTTGAAGAGGCAGTTATGTAGCATTATGGGAATTGTGGTCCCTTTATTTAAAAAAAACGATCATTTGAATGTTGCAACGAAGGGAAAAGAATATTTATGAACACTATGTTCAAAGGATTGGACCTGATTTAAAATGAGATTGTGTACTCTCCTTTGCGGCAAAAAACGAACTATGAAAGAAAGAAAAATAGACTGCCTCTTTAAATTTGGAACAAAGTGGACTTTGTCCTTTTTCAATGTCTAAGCTACGTTATTTAAAATGCTAACGAACCCACCTGAAAATACAGTGGCATCTGACGAAGACTCATCCGAGTTGAAACGCGTAATGCCTGCTTGCCTTTCTTTGCCTCAAATAAAGAAATAACTAAGCACGTTTGGAGCGGCCTGTTTTCATGCTGCAAGTGCAGTGTGGTTTCTTTTGGAATATATATATATATATATATATATATATATATATATATATATATATTCCAAAACGAAGTGAAGAAAAAGCACCTCACGAGCCCACTGGTCAGGTATCATCAGTTATTTATTGTTGCATGACAAAAAGACGCGTTTCGACCACGTCCGTGGTCTTGGTCATCTATATATATATAGTGTGTGTGTGTTTCCACTGGTGTCTCTCTCCACGCCGATTCTGAGCCCAGTTCTTCGGCACAGTTCTAAGGATAGGCAGCACAACCAGGGACTGCAAATTGTCTTTATTTTCTTTTTTAATTTTACATCCTCCCAAGTGCAGTCACACACATGAGGCGGCGTGTTTCGGCTGGAGTCTTCAACTGGCCATAGAGTTATATTGTGTCTACAGTGCTCTTAAAGGGAAATAATAATCCCCTCCCTTCGAACGTTTTAAAACATAGTTACATGTGAGATACAATGTTGCAAAATGTGTATACCATTATGGAGTCCTATATTACTAATGGCAGGAAACAAGTTCAATATAATTTTGTTATTTAAAAACCCAATCATTTCACAATGTTGACATTTTTCATACTTTGTCCAAATGCTTTATATATGTATACACATCTGTATATATTGAGAAAGCTTCTGAAATCCGCCCTGCTTTAGCAACTCCGTAACCAGGACGAACAGAAGGACGGCACACAGTAATCCTTTACAGAGCGATTTATTTAGGCTTCAAACTGCTTCCATAGTTTTTAAGCAATCATCCAGCAAAGTGCAAAGGTGCATGTATACCCCAAATCAGACCTACGCGTTTCGGCCGTAGCCTTCTACTGGGTCATAGAGTTCAGTGCACAGAGTGCCATTTTAAAGGGACAGCTGTACCCTTTCCCATCACCAATTAAAAACTTTGTGTGATTCTTAAAGGGGAAAAATCACATTAACAATTATTCCAGAATAAAGTATGTCCTTACTGCAGTTGTTATGAAACAAAATCACTGTAAAGTACACAATTGAAACACATAACTCAAATGTTTTTGGCCCTCAAGCAGACAGATTTTTACAACATATGGTTTAGACAGACATAATAAGCAGCTAGTTATATGAATAAATATGTAATCTCTGATAATCTGGTATTGTGTTCCAAGGGTTGAGGTCACTTTGTAGCATATAGGGAGAGAGATAAATGAGATAAAGTGCAACGTGCATCCTCTATTTTGCACCTAAAACAAATGAAAAGTGCTATGTATTGATGCTATATTGCACATAAATATAAGTGGAAGGTGCATTCTTCGTATCATATATTAAAATGTTATGGCTCAAACATCCCAGAATCCATGCCCATCTACCTATAATCGAAGAAGGGGGCAAAGGCAATATAGAAATTAGTTTAAGAATAAATACATGAGATGTTACGCCTGAAAAGCCCCGTATAGCTTAAGAATACACATATAGGTTTAGTTATAAAGTGCAATGTACTACTCCTGTAAAGTACAAAGGGTAAGAGGTGCTACGTTAAGATTCCTATGTTCTAATACTGAATTACAAAAAGCTTCAATATTGCACAGACTGATATAAAGTGCAAAGTGCTTTCCCTGTAAAGTGCAATGATCAAAAAGTGCCATATGCTTCTCCTATATAACCTCCTCAATTGCACTTATGAGAATAAGGTGCAACATGATATTTTTGTAAAGTACATAGAAAAGTGCTTTGTGCTTGTCCTCAAAACATAACAGAATTATTTAGGTAAGATTTCATCCTCTAAAAAAGCAAAATCATCAATATCCATAATATCTAAAAGAGATAAGACAGTCTACTCCATATATAACTAGTAACATGCGATTCTCCTGTTCAAAGTGCACTAAAACACCACGATATAGGACCATGGTCCCCTAGTCTTCATGCCTAAAATAAGAAGAATGCCTGTTGGTATTCATCCTTGTGCCTGATATGTGGACACAGTTCCCTTTCCACACAATCCTATTACATCCTAGGCTCCATGGCAAGATAATACGATGATACAAAACAAGATTAAAAGAGCATCACGAATGTTTAAAAAGCAATCATTGGAAATACTATAGAAATGTGTACAGTTCAGCATCTGTATTCAAGCACCATGGGATTTCAGTTCCTAATTTAATTATCCACTTAGATTCGGCTCTTCTCAGGCCTGCTTCTCTGTCTCCTCCCCTGATTTTCATCGGAATATGCTCGCTGCCGGAGAAAGAAAAGTTGTTCTCCAACTGGCCTTCATGATCTTTCCAGAAGTGGTTTGCCATCACATATGTAAAGTCTTTGTTAACAGTTGCCCTTATATGTTGAAGGATGCGCAGCTTAAGTTTGTTAACAGTGCTACCCATATAATGTTTACCGCATCCGCATTCCAAGAGGTAAACTACGTGCGTGGTCTCACATGTTATCCTTTCTTTGATGGTTTTTTTGGTGCCTTGTATAGTTGTCATGTCCACCCTGTTGCGGCCATAACGACATGCTTTACACTTTGGGCATTTGAAGAAACCATTGCACATCAGCCAGTTGCCTTTTTGTGGGTCTTTGTTGGTAAAGTAACTCTGGGTTAACAGGTTTCCCAGGGATGGCACCTTTCTATACGTGATGTTAACATGTTCCGATATGAGATGTTTAAGTTCATGATCTTTTCTAAGTGTATTCCAAGGATTGCTAATTGCTTGTTTGACAGCTTTGTTAGATCTGTTGAAGTCCGTGATGAACCTGATGACTTCTTTATTTGATTCAATCGGTATCTGCATTTTCTTGGGCATCAATAAATTTTCCCTCTTATGTTTTTTAGCTCTTATTCATGCATCTTCCAGAAGAACTATTGGGTATCCTCGTCTTTTAAATCTATCGTACATCCCATTGATCTGTTTCTCATATTCATTGTCCTCAGAGCAATTTCTGCGGCTCTTAAAAATTCTCCCTACTTGATCCTTCATTTGCGAGCTGTCGTATATATATAAACATATATGTATTTCTACACATATATGCACATATACACATGTGTATGTATATGTGTGTGTGTATATATATAAATATTATCTAATGGCAGTCGTAGTTATAGTTAGGAGTTAGTTTCCATAGGAAAAGTGTTTTTTGACTTACCTATATCCTTGGCGTCATTTGACGAATCTTCACTAAATTTTCCCAAAAAACGTGTCCCATTGATTTTTGTGGCGCATGGAAAGTTTCGGGGTGATCCGTCAAGTGGGGGCCGAGGAAAAGGGGGGTCAAAAACCGTGCGTTTCCCATGTTAATTCCCATAGGACCTGCTGAACGGAATTACATCAAATTTGGCAGAAAGGTACATGTTGGTCCAGGGAAGTGCCTTTTTGTGACATGGTGTAAATGCGTTCAGTAGTTGCGGAGTTACTTAAAGAAATTTAAAATTGTATATATATAGGGACGCAGAGGATCCGCGACCCCTCCTGATCTCGTGCTGAGATCTGATTGGCTGCCAACACTTCAATAGAGGAAGTGTTGGCAGCCATCTTGGGACTCGGCTTGAGCCGAGTTCCAGAAAAAACATTAAAAGAATAGAAATGGGGGCAGTGTAGAAAAACACTGACCCTAGGCCTCTTGGGGGTATCCCACAGGGACCCCAAAGGGCGCGTTGGATCCGTGGCTGCTGCGGAACATTTTTTTAAAACGAAGCACGGGCTCCCGTGCTTTATTAGTGATCAGCCCCCAGGTGGGCCAAGTCCCCAGGCATTTACAAAATAAAGCAGGGGGCTCACGGGCCCCCTTCTTTGGGTTTATTAATGCCCCGGGTACCCCCACCTCCCCTGGGCTTTTCAGTAAAAGTTAATGTGGGAGAGGCCCGTACGGCCTCCTCTGCTGCCCCGGGGACCACCTTCTCCCCGCGGCCACATTCTGAAAACAAGTTGGGGGGCCTATTGGACCCCCTATATACTGGGGACCACCACCTCCCAAGGGCTAATACATTTTTATGGAGGGCCTCTCTGACCCCCCCCCCCCTGGCCCCGGAGACAGCACCACACAAGGGCCTAGACCAAACTGAAGTGGGGGGCCTCAGGGAGCACCCCTCCCCCCCCCACAGGCCCCGGAGACCACGACCTCCTCAAGGCCATCTTCTTTTTTTTAAAATAGGAGGGGGGCCACACTGCCCCCCTCCCGGGCTGTTCTCGGCCCCGGGGACCGCCGCATCCCAGGGCAGGCTCTACAAATAGGAAAGGGGGGCCCCGTGCCCCCCCCTTGGAGCCATACAGGGCCCTGGGGACCGCCACCCCCCAGGGCCGCAACCCCCCAGTGATGTCATCAGTGATGTCACTGACCATGTCATGAGTGATGTGATATGTGAGGTGATGGAGCAGGGTAAATGTAAAAATTTTAACCTCCTAATATTTTCGTACAATATTAATAAACATGTTCGTTTAAGTAAATAACCAACAATGTATGTTAAGGGTTAAAGGTAACACACAATTCTGTGTGCAAATTAATTGACTTATAATTGTTTACGTGTCTAACATAACATAATATTTGCGTACTAATTAAATAATAAATGCATGATTTGTGCTTTTAAATAAAATGTGTGGTTGCAAAATAAAGCGATGGTAAGTAAGGGACAGCTTTATATGTTGCTTCTGCTAGGTAATACCTAATTGGGGTACGTAGAAAGACGGGAGGGAAATGAAAGGGTTTATATTTCTTTGTTTTAATAACATTTTGTTTATCTTTGAAAATAGTGCGCTTAGGCCTGCCGAGCAGCAATATAAAATGGCCGCGAGTTGCTAGAGTACGCATGAGCGGGAGACCTTGTGATAGAGGAGAGAGGCTGTGGAAAAGGGATGATCACGTGCTGATGCCGAGAGGCTAAGATGAAAGTAAAGTCAAGGCTGTTGTGACCCTTCTGAGCAGATGTGTGCCAAGATGATCAGCAAGAAGCGTGAGAAGCCTGACTGAATCAATAGACGGAACTGTATTACACAAAATGTAACAGAAAAAGATACAATTTGGACTGATCGAAACGGATGAGCAAGTGCATGAACTGTGGGAAACGATGCTTGCATGGACATTCCACACGGAACTGGTTAAGACCAGGAAGTTTGATTAAAATGTATATGGACCTGAGTTTTTGACCAATGAGAATGAATCGCGCCATGTAAGAAGAAACATTTTATGCTGTAAGCTAGAATTAGGGTATAAGAAGACCTACTCTTGGTGGGAGGGGTTAGAATGCTGTTCGAATGCTGCTGCTGCAGAAGTTAGATGCTGCGTGAGTTAGATGCTGTAGATGGGAGAAGTTGCGGTTGCTGATGCTGACGAGCTGATGCTGCTGCTGTTATTTTCCTTTTCCAGTTGAGTATAAAGATGCTGCTTTAGGAGAACTTTTTAATGATATGTTTTTATTAGAATTATTAGGCTTTTCCCAGATAGATAGATAGATTGATCTATAGAGTTCTTATTATGATAACTTCATTTTTCCGTCTATTAAAAGTGCCTTGCAATTTCAAACTATTCTTATATTGATGATAAATGTAATGATTTGAATAATAAGCTTAACCTCATTTTCCTGCATTCAAAACTTTATATAAACTTTATTATTCTTTAAACAAATGACTCAGTGATTTCTTTAGCTCAATGATTAATAATGAAATGATAAAGGAGTTTATTGTGATTGAGCTGGTCTTAATCACCATCAACTGATTCCTACTAGTTGGTCCATCGACCAATGAGCGGAATACCTTAAAAGCAAATGAGAAATATTATGTCATTATAAAAGAGGTATCCCGTCTCCTTCCAGCGAATCGTTTTTCTCCTAGGTTCATGACGGAGGAAATCCAGGGAACAAATGAGTAAGTGAATGTATATGCGGTGTTATGGGCCCCACCGTCATATGGATATAGTGTGTGTGTTAGAGAAATAATTGCACCTGGATGACCAAAGCATTATAGGAGAATTAT
Organism: Calotriton arnoldi; assembly: GCA_963921515.1. Taxonomy (NCBI): domain Eukaryota; kingdom Metazoa; phylum Chordata; class Amphibia; order Caudata; family Salamandridae; genus Calotriton; species Calotriton arnoldi. Next base: position 4,940 of record CAWUFW010002570.1, on the reverse strand, counting down.
TTTTATTGTTAGCGCTGGATCAGATTTCTTGGTAGCAGAGTTATGGTTACTATAGATTAGTTTGGTGATTATTGATTATAGATTATTGATAAGTTCATGTCTAACACTTTTTGTTGAGTCGCGTTATGTTATATGTAAGTTTTCACGCTTCTGGGAAGTAGGAAGTGGAACACGTGTGGCAAGAGAAGTCACATGGAATTTTACACTGTCTGAGTTCATTTTTGGTAATAACACAGGTTGTGTTATGATAGGGACATTTTGCGTATAAAAGGTGTGTAAGTGAAATAGTGATCGGTTTTCTTGTGAAACTCTGGCCTTAATTCTCAGGAGCAGTATAGTCTCCACATGTGTTTTATCCCCAGAGAAACGGGTTTACCGATTGCTTGAAAGAAGGGTAAGGTAGAGGGAAGTGCTACTTTATCGGCGAAACTGAAAATTCTGTGGTAGGGTAGAGGTAAGCGCTGCCTACTGGAAAATACAGAATTCTTGTGTAAATGGTCAAAGCTATCTTTTCGGTTTAGCGAATCAGACAATGGAAATGTGGTTAAAATGTTGTAACTAACAAAAATTGTTGAAAAAGAAATTGCCGATAAATTTTGTAAAGGAGGGGTCAAGAGCAAAAGTGACGTAGACTAGAGTCGCGCTGGGATTGGACAGTGCGCCGTAGACAGAAATCGCTGTGATTGGAGTGTTGGTGTGAGTCGCGCTAGTATTGGTTGAAATAACGCATAGGGAACAGTGTTGAATTGCGGATCGTTTAAGGAGAAAAAGATTGTGAATCATGTCGTACTATGAGTATGGAAAAGAGAAAACGTCTTGGATGTCGAAAGTTAAGAACTTCTTTAAGAAGGACAAAAAGGTAGTGACTAGAGAGGGACAAATAATTCCTCCGCCGAAATCACCAGCTTCACATATGATGCTGAAATATGGATATCATACATGCATATGGTTAGAAAATTGGACAAAATATACCAAGAATGATGGAGCATTGGCTTTCCCTGAGAATGGTTCATTTAATGTAGCTGTACTACGGAACTTGAGAGAAAAGATGGTAATGTTAGAACCTAGACTTAGACCGACACAGTTTGAAGCTTTAACGGAATGGGAAGATGAGATGTATGAGCGAGAGAGATCCAGAGGATTAAAGAATCATGAGTTTTTGCCTGGAAGGTTGTGGGGAATAAATCATGAGGACAGAGTAAAGCGTTGGAGATATGCTAACATGACAGGAGGTTTGTTTCCAGCTTTTGCAGTTGAGAAAGAAGCAAAGAGAAAGTGTACCGAGAAAAAGAAACATGTAGTGGTAGAAAAGTATGTGTATGGTGGTAGTGAAACAGATGACGAATTGCTGGAAGATATTTTAAACAGAAACCCACCTCCATACCAACAGACTTCTGCGGTGGTGACACCTAATGCACCGCCGATAGAAACTGGGAGGAATAAAAAACCCGAACGAAGAAATGAAATAAATAGGTCACAAGAAACATTTCAAACTTCACAAAATGAAGAGATAGAAAGAGACAATGCAACTGAATTAGCAAAAACGACAAAAGAATTGACTGAGAAAATAAGAGAATTGACAAAGAATATGGAAGCTGTAACTGTACCAGTAACAATAGGTCCAGTAATGCCAATTTTTGAGAATCAGAAAATTAATGAACATTCCTTAGTGATTCCCATGAATTCACATTTGCAAAGAAAAAGAGAAGGGATGGAATTGAATAATGAAGGGGCACACAATTTGGCTAGTACGTGTAGACCAAGCCCACCTACAAATTTGACGATAAATGAGAATGAGATTAGGAGAATGCCGATGGTGACAGAGGGGTCGATTCCGATTCGGGCCGGAAAAAGCACCGACCGACTCGGATCCGGAAAAATACCGACCGACACGTACCCGTGGCGCACGACACGCCAAGTACGATGCAAGGCGCGAAAAATCCGACCGACACGTACCGAAACAAAGTCGACCGACCGAGCCGCACGGAAAGCAGCAATCCGGCCGGAAAAACACGCGAATCCAACCGACCGACACGCACCCGGAACAAATCCGACCGAAACGTACACGCGAACTCCAAACCGCAAAGTACGATGCAAGGGTGAAAACCACGAGCGAGTCGGACGGAGGACAAGCCGTACGACCGACACGCATACAAAACCGAGCCGAAGCAACACAATACACCGCGACCGACGCGTACGCAGCATAGAAAACTGCACAAACACAGCGTGAACGAAACGGAGAACACCGTACGAGACCAATGCAGGGTCCGACTCGGTCACAAGAACGTTTCCAACATACACAAACAGCACAAAGGAAAAATCACCCAAAAAAAGGCCAAACAAGAAATTACCAAGCCAATAAATACTGGAGGGGTGGGGACAGAGAACAAAGACACACCCACAACTCCACCTATATAAAGGACACAAATCACTACCATGAGCCTTTGCAAATGCCATTCCACTGCCAGCACCCAAGAGAAAGCAACCACACACCCACAGCTCATCCCTCACACAAGCCACACACCATCAGCACACCAACAAATACCTACCTCACATACACCCAGCAAAACACACACCCTCACCTGCACACCAACACACACATCACCCACCATCACCACCCATCACCATGCCCCCCAAGAAGAATCCCAAGTTCCTAGATAGTGAATTGGAAGTCATGGTAGACGAGATCCTCAGGGTGGAGCCACAGCTGTTTGGCACACTGGTCCAACAGACCCCCATGTCGCAGAAAACCAAGATGTGGGAGAGGATCATCAACAGGGTGAACGCCCAATCACCATGTCGGCGCACAAAGACCGACATCCAGAACAGGTGGTATGACGTGCGCAGGAGGGTACGGGACATGCTGAAGAAAGACTACATCAACAGCCAATACACCGGCAGTGGCCCTCCTGCCAAGCCAATATACCTCAGGCCCTGGGAGGAGAAGGTGCGGGCCATCCTTCCGCCAGTGAGCGTATATGGACTAGAGGACATCCCAGAGCCTGGTGAGTACACAACAAATGTACACAATATACTGCCACAAAACACACACATCACTGTCAAGGGGAGAGTCAAACCATGCACTCATAGCAATTACACAGCAACCAGAACAGAATCATCCCAAAATGTGTATGTCAGTCAGATAAACACAACACATGCCATCAAAAAAGTCACATCCAACTGTGCCAACACATGTACAAACACAACCACAACTACAGCTAGGCAGTGGCACAAATAGAACTAACAAACACATCCACGCATGTAGCCACCACAACAACACCAACACACAGTGAAGACCACTCCAAGGAAGGAATTCTGTGTATGCTGGCCAAGTCAGTGTAGCCAATAGCATCATGGGAGTCGCAGTCACACATATTGCCCCCCCAAACTGTCCCATCAACACCACCATGAACCATGCGCACATCACAGGGAGTGGAGAAGGACTCACAAGATGGCTGACACTGGCTACTGCTGTGGGGAGCACAAGGCCCTGCTGGCAACTGTGCACCAACAAACAGCAGGACACCACTGACTGACATCCTGAGAGACAACTTATCCCACAAAGAACCACCACCCTGGGTTATGTTGTGTGAAGCACAGGGACACTCTTGGGACTCTTAGCCAAACAACTGCCAGGACAACACTCTCAGCCATCCTGTCAGCACAGCCAGCCCACCCCACAGGGAAGCAGAGTCAAAAGGAAGGAAGCATGGGCATGCTGGGAAGGGGGAGGAGGCAATGGCATGATGGGAGTCGTAGTCACAGACATAGCTCACCCCCACAACTGTCCCATCAACACCACCCTGAACCATGCTCACATCACAGGGAGTGGAGAAGGACTCACAAGATGGCTGACACTGGCTACTGCTGTGGGGAGCACAAGGCCCTGCTGGCAAATGTGCACCAACAAACAGCAGGACACCACTGACTGACATCCTGAGAGACAACTTACACTCCCTGCAACGCAAGCACGTTCCATGGTGGGATAACTGACTGGCTGGGTGGGTGGGAAGGAGGGCCGGCTGTCAACCAAACACAACCAATGCAGACCATGTTCACACCCCAGAAAATACATAGAAATGCCCAAATAATGCAGGACAATGTGCCACACCAATATCAACCCCTGACTGTGACGACTTAGGACAATGCAATGTACAGGCCCGCACCCAGAGGCACAGTCACAACTGTCATGTGTGTCAACCATTGATGCCTGCAGAAACATGACATACATTGTTTGTGTCTCCCAAAAACAGGTGATGATGGGGACACAGCAGCAGACGCTGAGGAGTCCCAGTCCCAGGCTCAAGAGGATGCCGAGCTCACTGGCGTCGTGCAGCCTCTGTCCTCCTCGGACGATGAAGAACAACCTGGCACATCCGGTGCAAGTCAACATGCAGCACCAGCAGGACCACCAGCTGCAGCACCAGCAGGACCACCAGCTGCACCCCTGCACCCACCCCTACAACGACTGTCACCACGAATACCATCCCTGCCGACATGGACAGAATAAGGAGCAACACCAGCACAGTGACCCTGGACCAACCTGGGGCCATGGACACCACCACCACCACCAACCCCCAAGGTGGACCAGGGTTATCTGTGCGTGCCACTGCACACACTGCACATGTCAGCAGGGGTGGTGGGAGGGTGGGAGACAGAGGTCGCTGCTTGCAGACGTTGCTGGTGTGCATGATGACCCACAACTGGTACGCATAGCTGATGCGTACCAGTCCAGCACCGGAGAGCTCAGCCAGGTAGTGGGGCTCCTCAGAGACATGAAACAGCAGCAGGCTGCCCATCATGCCCGCTTGGACTCCCACATGTCCCACGTGGAGTCACACATGTCCCGTGTGGACTCACACATGTCCCGCGTGGAGTCCAAGTGGGATGCACTGCATGAGATGACGGCGGTGCACAGGGACATTTTACAATGCCTCCAC